>OZ010799.1:351499954-352202530 GCA_963932465.1 Maratus speciosus | reverse complement strand
AGTAAAAAAATAATTATGAGAAGTTTTATCATTGTTTACATATGATATGTTTTATCATCACAAAAAATTCAAAATTTTAACTCAGTAAATAAAAATTATTTTAAAATGTGTCTCGGACCCCCCTTAAGCGATAAGAAAAAATAAGAAATAATAATAATAATAAATGAAGTTTAGCTTTAATCGTTGAATACTGTGTAGAAAAGATAACGAGTGGATAGATAAATCACAAATTAACGCCCAGATAGACTAATTTTTTTTCTAAAACGTTTGACTGTTTTAATAAAAAATAGAACCTGTTTTTAGTGCATCTCTTGTTGAATTGTCTTTCAAAATTATTAAACCAATTCGGAAAAAGTAAGAACAAAAAATCATGCACTAGGCACAGATAATGAAATACTTTCTAAAACTTTCAGAATATATAATCAAAACTTCGCCATTTAATAAGTGAAAGATAAAGGATAAATAAACGATTTGGAATCAGCATAACTCTTTTGAAATCCCAATTTCAGGAACTACCATCATTAGTCGTAAAATAAGCCGAATTCTTTAAGTTCAGTTAGCACCGTTAAAAATTCTAATTCAACAATTGAAATTAGTAAACGAAAATGTACTCGATATCTGTTGTGCAGCACCGTATATGATATATAGAATTTATTCTATGCACCCGAATAACATGCAAAATAATTAGTTATTTTTTTTTAATGTATCACAATATAAGACGCACTTCCAGTAATAATTTTTCATGTACAGTACTCTAACTGATTATTTTTTGTGTTCCTGTAAATGAACAATGAATGCTATGGACAAACTACTCTATAGAAAGTCTCTTGTTCACTTCAGTGATATACAGTAAATCAAATAACAAAAATAATACACCTTCAAATTCATTCGAAAGTGTTAAAAAGAAATAGATTTCAGTGAAATATTAATTAAATAATTTTTTAGATACTCACCTTATTATTTTTCTAAAAGTAAAAGTGCATTACTTTATTTATTAAAAACACCCAAATGAAATATTTATGTTTAAACTACTTTTGTTATTTCGCATTCTATGAGAATTTTTTAAAATTTAAACTAAAAAACACTTTACGAATAATACAGTAAGAGTCTGTAATATACACCATTGTTACACATCAATTTAGATATGTTTGAAATAGTGTAACATCATTAAAATACGCAGAACATATTCCTCCCTAAATTCAGCAATGTGTCTGAGAGTAAAGGGATTATTAATACTACACACTTCTTTTTCAATGATGTCATTATAAATCTTAAACATATACATCAATTGCATGGAAATCCGAGTATATTTACACAAGTTAGAGCACGGACAGAGAGACAGACAAACCAAAATATTTAACACTTTTCAGTGTTTCAGCGTGTAGGTTGACATATGTGTTACATTTTTGTTGTATTTGTTTTATTTTATTTATTCAATTCCTACTATTAGCTCACACTCTCCCTATATTTATTTATATATTTATATATTTATCTTGTACAAATTTTGAATCGTTAATAAAATACTCATTATTCATCCTATCAGGTTGAAATAAAGTTTTTTAAACTTGTACTGGATGACAATTGATGTTAATAAAGTTTTTTCGAATATTAATTAATTAATTAAATTTTAATTAATTAATTTTAGTTTTGCATGGGAAACAAAATGGCCGCCATTGGTTATTGAATTTCAATGAAAGTATTTTCAATAAGGGTTACCGTAGGGGGGACCTGTTCTGTCGCAAATACCGCCAAGTTTGTCGCCAACTTGGCGATATATCGCCAAATTTGGCGGCCAAAATGAGTCGCCAAAAGTGATGCCGTCTTGGCGATATCTGTAATATTTCGCCAAATTCCCATAGAGTTCCATTGTAAACCTACTTGCTTATAGAAAATCAACAAATTGAGATATTTTAATGCAACAAAAACTCATATTAGCTTGATTATATTAAATTTTTCTTTGATGGCCTAAATAGGAATTGACTTTAAAAACAAAATTTTTATATTACTTGTTTTATAATGAACTTTTAATTTCCTTATTGAATCCTAGGCGGATAGAAAAGCTGAACTATTTTGAACTATTTATAATGTTTTAAAAGCAAACAGGTTAATATTTTGTATGCTATATTTGTATGCTATATTTGTATGTCGAAATACACCGTATAGAGATATTAAAAAATCATGTTTGAAAGTTATTTTAAAAACCGTAAACAACCGTTTATATCCATTAGATACACGTTTTAGAATTAATCCATTTGATTCACAATTTCAAAGTAATGTTCTAAATGAGTTTCTTTTCTCAAATCATTATATTTTTATCTAACTTCTTATTAAAACTTTTCAAATTGAGCTGCGTGTATTCAAACTAATGCAATGTTTTGTTTCCTAAATTACGAAACATGCCATTCCACGTGAATAAAATTTTCAATACAGATTGATTAATTTTTCGTAGTTATTTTTAGACATATAGTCTAAAATTCTATTGTCTATTGTTTTGAATGATCCTACCGTGTGTCCCAAAAATGACTGATGGATTTTAAAATTTAATAACTTGCAAACGGTGACTGATATTAAAAAAAAAATCTTGCAGGATGTTTATGTACGATGACAATAGTTTTTTTTACTGTAATTCTTTATTTTAGTTCGAATTTCAAACAATAGATGGCGCTGAGAGCAATAGGTGCTCAGTCCAGACCCGATTTTTGGTACTTCCGGGATCCATTCAATACATTTTAATCTCCTTCGCATGGAAAAAGAGAGAGGCCGAAAAATCGAGCTTGGATTCAGCGGTTATTGCTTACAGCGCCATCTATCGATGCTATTTGTAACTAAAACTGAGAATCGCAGCATAAAAACTCCTGACGTCATACATAATACTCCTGCATGAATTTATTTTAATATCTGTCACCGTTTGCAAGTTATTGAATTTTAAATTCCATCAGTCATTTTTGGGACACCCGGTGAATACATTGCAGAGTGCCTAGTGAATATCGTATTAGGGTATTCTAGTTGGGGAGTGCGTTTCCATATATTGCTTGCGATCGCAATGTCCTGAACCCATAACATTTGTGCTTGAATATGACCTATTATTTCATTTCTTAATCTGATTTTTACGGTTTTGTATACAACGATATGTTTATTAGGCAGTTGTGGTTGTGTAGTAGCTATACATAGTGCTTCAGTAATTAGATTCAGTTGATTTGGAATGCATCTCAACCTTGTGGTAGCAGGTTGGAACGTAAAATTCCAGGAGTGCGTTGACTTCAAGCGGAGTATTCGATTGATAAAGTAAAGTCTTCGGCTGTGAGTTTTAGACATTTTGGTAAGAGGTTGAGCTTTCAACTTGAATGAAGAGACATCTAACCCACGGGATTCCTTTATGTGCTAACGTGAAGTTTTTATGTTCATATTGAATATGCAGCGATGTTATTTGGTGCCGAGTTAGGTGAGTAATATTTAACCAAACGATGGTAGATGACTCATTTAGCGTTGCGGCTAAAAGATACCAGAAGTAAAATGGATAGACGTACAATTGTTTCAATATCTAAGTCAAAATTCAATTGTAAAAGGAAAAATATATTTCGGCAAAAAGAGACAAAAAGAGTTAAAATATATTTTTAAAAACCCTCTTTCATTTGTGTACTTAAATGTCGAAGGTTCTTATGCGGATTTTAAAATTCATATTTTATACATTTAAATTCACGTTCTGGAATGCCATGTAATCGCAATCCCATTTAAAATTCGTATATTATATATTTAAAATTTATTGATTATTATACATTTTTTCGTTCTATTTATCTTTAAAATATGGCAACAAGGAAGGTAAAAAGCAGTTTTGCTACACTGCAAGTATTAATTTGCACCATTGCAACAATAAAAACTATATTATTGAGTCACCTACGGATAATAGGTTTAAAAAAATCATGTTGAGTTATGTTTGAAAATTATTTAATGAAAGACAAGACTGAGACGCCACGCCCAGTCACATTAATTTTACACTAACATTTTATGCTCAATTATTATGTGTAACTAAATTTTATCCAAGTGTTTATATATCACACAAGTTAGAAATATCTAAGTTTTTTAGGTCTCCGAAAAACTGCAGTTTTCAGCTAAAAACCCCTTTAACTCCTAAAGTATTCGATCGATTTCTATAACAAAAATTTTGGTGGTATAGTATAATTATGAGATCATGTGTGATAGACAGTTTAAAAAAAATATTATTAGTTTCTGAATTTTTTTTTTTTCTGAAAAATGGAAAATTTATAAAAATTTGCCATTGTTCTTAAATAAAAAGTTTTAGTCTAAAAAAAAAGCCGTCTGCCATAAGTCTTGAACATAAACCAGTGACTATGGATACCAAACTTCATTAAAATCAGTCGGGTAGTTTCCGTGGAAACGGGTCTCAAAGCTCGCATATTTTCTCTAGGATTGCACCCAGTCTTGTCTTCCCTTAAGTTATCTAGAATTTCGTAACTGTTATCTCGTCTTATAGTCAAAATTATTGGATTAATTGATAATTAAGCTCTAAAAGTTAAAAAAAATATATTAACATGGCAAATATACAACTCTACATAATTTCGAGAAGTTTAGAGTATCAGGCCGTGAGTGAAGAATCGTTTTGAAAAATTCCATATTTACATATATGAACTAAGGTGAAGTCAAATAGAGTCGTATAATAACGAATATAATTAAAAATTAATCAGAAACAATCGTCTATGAAACAACTTTCTCATCGCACGATTGTGTTACTTTTAATATGAAGATTAAAGAAATTTTTATAAGCTAAAATTTTTATCAAAAATCCCCTGTAAATTTAAGGAGAACGTAATGAGTGTTTTTTTATTAGATAAGCCAAGCGATGTGTGCTAGTTTGGAATCATGTCACGTACCTTGATTATAAATTACATGAAACTACCTTTATCAGTGATATGAGTCGATTTTATGGATAAGAAAAGGCAAATGAAAAGTTTATGAAGCTTTTCTGGAAAATTCATACTAATGTGTTTTTATATATATTGACCTTTAAAATGACTAGGGGATCGTACCCGGGTTTCCCGGGTTACAGAATATAGATGAAAACTTTTTTTTTTTTTATTGAAAACTTACAATTTTTTTTTTACATGCAATATATTTTTTAGATTGTTCACTAACAATAAAAAAAGCATTTTTCATATGAAAAATATGAATTATACGATTAAATAAAGTTTTGAAATCTATTAAAAGCGATATTTACGTATCAGCCGCATGCTAAGAGTTATTAACAGAAGATTTTATTACTTAGGGCATTCTTTTACATTATGATAATTTCAGAGCTTTAAGAGCGTAGTAAAATTACATGTCTGTTAAAATTATGTTTTATTTATATTATTTATTTATTTATTCACAGAGGAAGTTTGTTTATGGAATATTAGCCGTAAGAAAATGATGACCTCTTTATGCTGTTTTAAGGGCAAACGGATTAATCTTTCGTAATTGAGCTCCACGCGATAGAGATAAATTTAGAAATATTTCATGCCTGAAAATTGTTTTTATAACCATAGACGATCAGTAAACTGAGATACACTTTGCAAACAAATTCCATTTGAAAGGTTCCTTTTCTTATTTAGCTGTCTAAAAAGTTTAATTATTCGATTACAAATATGTTAAATTTGTGTTTTTTAAATATTATTCTTTCAATTATTTATAAATAAAGTATTAATTTCTTTATGAAAAATTAGTCAGAAACAAATGCTGAACAATTTTTGTTGTTTTATGTGCAAAATGTCTATTATTATTATGTATTGAAGCCGGCGCGTGATAAGACAAATTACAAAAAATCATGCTTGAAAATTACTTTTAAAAACACAATAAATCAGTCAAATAAGGCAGTTTTTAAACAAATTGCATTTGAAAGTATATTTTTTCCCTATACGACGTTCTAAAAATTGAAAATGTGCGATGGTCAACAGATTAAAAAATTGCAGTAGCGAAACTTTCAAACCCGAAATTTGATCGTGAAATGTTACCATTCGCAAAATGACGCCAGCATTGCGCCCAGATACGTTTGTCCTTTATAATATAGATACTTAATCAGTAAAATATATTAAAGATCAGTTAATATGATAAAGTTATCAAATGAGTCTCCTATGCTGGGTACTCCGGAATGAAAAACAGCAAAATGCAGTCCACTTTGACACGATCATAGAATTTTTTTCCAATGAAATCTAAAACCGTCATCATTTTCCCTTCTCAAAATTTACATACGCAGTTCTCATCCGTATTAACTATTTTTAAAAAATCGTATTTTAACTTGATCATTATAAAATCATTTTAACTCAAAACTTGAAGTCACCATTGTCGGCAACATCTTTGCATGTGAACAGCTGCACACTTAACTTGAGATTCTAACCTCAGTACTGGAGAGTAAAAATTGCCTGATTTATGTTTTTTTAGGCTTATTTATGTTAAAACAGCGTTATCTAAAAAAATCATCGTTTTCTTTAAAATATGACGTCATTTTCAATTACTTAAGCATTTCGCCTAGTCTCTCAAATTTAGTATCAGTACACATGTAGAAGGGAAAAAATAGATAGAAACTTTGAGGAAAAAATGCGCGTTTTCAAAAGCAGTACGTAATTTTCCGTTTTGCTCTACTAAACCCTATACAACAATTTTTATCAACAATTTTGAATTTTTATTAGAAAATGGCATGAATAAAGATGAATAAACTTCATTATTTCTCTCTTCTCTCTAACAATGATAGCTATCTCATTACAACCATTTTGAAGAAATTTCATAAGATACCATTATTTTCAAAAGTGAAGAATTTCAAAGCAGCTAAGGTGAAAATGACGCACTTCTATAAAACATATTTCCGTTTTAAGAATTAAATGCACGCTTTTTTTTTGTCAAATTACGTCATTTGCATCCGCTATTCATTACACATTTACGATCCCCTCAAATAACATCTGTAGAACCATATTCATATGACTTCATTATCGGGGAATATAATATACAAACCCAGAAAAAAGCAATAACAGCTTCATGTTTTATCATAAATCATTCATGTATATTTTTCTAAATAAAAACGAAATAAAACCAAAATTCACCTGATTAATTAAAAGACGAAATTCTTGACATAGAGATTATTTTAATTCAATATCTTTTTTTTCAATTTTTATGAGAAAATGGCAACAAAAAGATGCAGTAGTTTACTATTTTCCTTTTACTTTCAATATAAAAGGAGTACTTCAGTTGCCACGATTATAAAATTTGTATTAAAAACTACAAAAAAAAAATCTCAAAAATAAATTGAGATACAGGTTTCAAATAAATTGCATTTAAAAGCACATTTTTTTCCTTTACGACGGTGTAAAAATTTAAAATGTGCGATGTTTAGAAGTTTAAAAATTTGCAGTAGCAAAAATCGCAAAACCGAAATTTCATTTCAAATTTCAAAGTGTTGCCATTCGCAAAATGACGTATGCGTTACGCACAGATATATTTGTCCTTTATAATATAGATAGCTAATCACTGAATATTGCACTTCATTATTTCCTGCAAAAAGGATAATACGCTGTTAATTAAAGGAATAAACAGATTCGTTCAGCATAGATTATGAAATATTTTCCAGCACATTCAGATACTGTAATAATTATATACATGCATAACCATTTGATACATGAAATACGATGTCGAAAAAAAAATTGGATAATCCAAAACACATTTCAAATCCCAATTTAGGCAGTCAACATATATATTAAAACGCTAAGGGAAAAATTCGGTTCAGTGCAAAATTGATACATTTGAGCATGCGTGAAATTCTATCTAGAACCTGTTCAACTGTCGGGAAAAGTAGAATGAGTTTAGCTTAATCCTGTGATTTAAGGCATCATTTAAAAGCTGCTGACTTTTGTAGGATTACGTGGTTTCGACCACCAATCGCCAGCAAAATAATTTCTGTAATATTTTTTTGACAATAATTCATTTCAGTAAAATTATATTTTATTAACGGAGGAGATGTTATGATATTTCTGTTTTTCTATTATAGTTATTCGAGTGCTTTATAATAAAACAAAATTTAACACCCAACAAAACTTTATATTAAAAATATTTAAGGTAAAATATTTTGCATGCGACTATTAATTAAACGAATCCTGATCTATAATTTTTTTCTATATTTTCTGGCGATTATTAAGTATATTTAAGTGTGTGTGTGCAAAGAAAAGTTTGTCATTCTTCTCTGTAAAAAACGAAAACAGAACATAAATATAAATTTAAGAGAAACTTTTATCAGTCCTGTAGTTCAAGAAAGTATTAGAAAATACTAAAATTGTTATTTTTTCAAAAAAAATGAGACTGCACCAAATTAAAATAAATGCTCTATTCAATGTCTTTAGGTAATCTTCTGATAAAAAGCAAACGAAATTGGTTATAGATTACAAATTTAAAGTTCTTTCACTTGATTGAGTAGGTTTAGAGAACCTGCAACTTAAGTTTTCGATTCTCTAGGTAGGTTAGACTGACGGGACCATATGTCGCTTGAAATCTATAGGAGTCATTTATAGAATATACCAATTCATCAAAATTTCAATAAATTAACTTAAAAGCAACTAATTAAATTTTCAAGCATTTTTCTAATGCAACATTAAAGTTATTTACCGTCAAATCTTGACGGGTACTACCTAGTTACCATTTACAGTCTATAAAATATACCAATTCCTCAGCCCTACATATGATAATTAGATCAGTATTTCTTCTACGTAGTATGCAAAAATTTTGTTCAGTTAGGAAATGCATAACACTATTGAAAAATTCCCTTCAATAATTTCAAGTCCATAAGCCAAAATGTATTGGAAGTCTTTTGTGCTGCCTAGCATATAATCTTAGGAACATCAAGTAATTTGCCAAAATTAGTTTCATCTAAAACTCGCTTCCGACAATTATTTCGCATAGACAAAATTCTGACCGAGTTTTTGTGTGTACTTGTAAATAAACAATAAATGCTATTCACACTGTATTCTCCTGTAAAAATCTTGTAGTTCACCGAAGTGGTGTACATCAGTTTAAACGTGTTTGAAACAAGCTGCATATTGCAACATTTTAAAACTAAAATGCAAACAATTTTTCAGATAAACCATAAACTTTTTGAGTGGTCTGTAAACAAACTATAACTTATACATACTTCATTTTCAATCCAAAATATACCTTGGTAAACCTCAATAACATATATATATAACGCATGGTAATCCGAAGATTTACTACGCAAGGTGAAGAACGGCGGATTGGCAATCAGACAGACCATCAGGTAAACAGTCGAACAGGCAAACCGACTTCATAAATGCATCAACATTGCGTTTAAGAGTAAAAAAAAAAGAAAGAAAGAAAATCCAATACAGTTTAGTATCGATTGTCACTGATAAATAATTAGAATAATTGTTTAACTTGAAATTATTGTTAAAAATAAGCTTAGGAGTTCGGCTTAATACTGAAATCCTACCAATTCTCAAAATTTTAATAAAAGCTCTTAATATGTTTCAATGCGATAACTCTTATCTAACTTTTTCCGTCATTTTAAGTTTAAAATACCTACAAATTGAAAAATAATATTAAGTCTAATAGCTGCATAGACAAAAGGAATCGTGGTCCTAAATGCTTCCTCAGTAATGTAGTAATTAATTAGGCAACAGCAATATTCAGCGACATACATTAATTAAACAAGTTATAAATTTCGTTATGAAATATATTAGCAATAATGACTTAAACTTAAAATAAAGCGTGCACCTGACAATAAGTTACGACAGATTTTTTTTTAGAATAATTGAGGAATTTGAGTTATTAAGAGTTAACGCAGCAAAGGTGCATTTTTTAAACTATACAATGGAAGACTATTAACTGGTGTACCCTTTTAAAAAGTCCAGTTCACCTTTAATGTTCTTAATTTGGTTCATAAAACAAACTGACCAAGTGTGTATAATGAAAGATGTGTACATTAAAATGTGGATTCTTGAATGTGTATTTTGGAATTTCGCCCTTGACATCCTCAAAGTCACAATAATTTATTTTTCCCTTGATGCACTTGCGGTGCTTCACATGCGCACTCTTGGGTGTAAAACGCGTGCAAGTGAATAATAAATGTTAATTCCAGAGTTTTAAGGTATCATCTAGGATAACATCTGAGCTTTAATTATATTCGACAAATGTCTAAATGCAATTGAGGACGTGAGTTTTAAAACTTGCCTTATCCAATACTTAAAAATTCGAGTTTTTCTGTCAATCTATTCCATGATGAACCTGCACCGAAAAAACACTACAATCTGCAAAAATCTAGTTTTATCGCGTATTTCTGGCATTGCAAAATCTTGCTTTAAAAAGACCAATGGACACAGTCAGATATTTTTCGCAATTTCTCAAAATTTGATTTTCTGGATAAAGAAAGTTGTCAAACTCACGTCCTCGATTATTTTAATAATTTATTTATCTCTAAAAGTAGTACCGCTGTAACATACTGTCGCTATAGGTATAAAACGTGTGCAAGTGCGTCATATCTATTAAATCCAGTGCTTTAAGATATCATCAAGGATAAAATCTGAGCTATAATTAAGTTCTACAGAAGCATGATAATCAACTATTTTACTAATTTACTTTTCATGAAATGCAGTAACGGGATGACATACTGTCACTATTGCATGCTTGGATGTAAAACTTTCGCAAGTGAGTCATAGCTATTAACTCCTGTGTTTTTAGATTATCATCATGGATAGCATCTGAGCCTTCATTAAGTTCCGCAAAGGCCTGATAGTCAACTATTTTTAAATTTACTTTTCTCTAATAACAGTTGCGGGATGGCTTACAATGACTACTGCAAGCTTATGTGTAAAATCTGTGCAAATAAGTCATAACTGTTAATTACAGAATTTTAAACTGTCATCATGGATAAAGGGTGAGTTTTAATTGAAGAGCTCAGCTGATAAATATGGTATTTGACATGTTACAAATGTGAGTTAATCATATGATTGAACATAATCAATGGTTCTCTACAATCTTTTCAAATACTACTTGAAAATAACCTAATACTCGCAGAATTTTAATTGATAAAGGTGGCGTTTGACAATAAATGAAAATAAAGATTTTGAACTTTACAGCACATATTCTCAAAATGTGGATTGTGTCACTTACCCCTTTTATCATCGCAGCTTTTCAATCATGTTCGACAGAGGTGTGATAGTCAATTATTTTAATCATTTACATTTTTCTAAAAGCAGTTGCTTGAAGGCATACTCTCATTAGTGCAGCCTTTGATGTAAAACATGTTCAAGTTAATCATAACTATTAACTGCAGAGTTTCGAGTTATCATCGCCTATAAAGATCTCAGTTTAATTGAGAGCCCAAAGTCTTATGTGAAGCATTTCTTAAATGTTCAAACTCATAGGTTTCGGTAGTGTTATAGTAAATAAGATGTACGCCAAGTGGATTACTGAAGTCGAAACGAGCAGTAATCATTAAGGTTTTAATCATTCACATCGGATCAAATATAATGGGTGCCGTAAGCTCTCACATTTGGTTAAGCGCATTTCATAATTTTTCGATGATCTATGAATAAATTATTAGACTTCATAATCTGTTTCCTACACAATGTGTGTTTCAATATAACTAAAATCTTTTTTTTTTATGTCGAAGTTCTACTATATGTATGATATGCAAAAGTGAAATGTGAAACTGCAGAGGTGATAAGAAAAGTGCACAATGCATAATAGATGGAGAAAAATAAATCCTATTCGCAATTATAATAAACGGAAATGTTCTCTATATCCGTTGTGTATCCCTATACATGATCCATAAAATTTATACACACCAAGTAATATTAAAAAAATGGTTATATTTTCAGACTACAAATGAAAAGCACCGCCAACAAGTTTTCTTAATAGGTAGCACTGTCGAAAGATGCCCTTTTGTGTACCTGTAAATGAACCGTAGCACTCCATTTTTAATTCCGAACATACAATAGTAAACTTCAATAACATATATCAATTTCATTGTAATCGCACTATATTTATGCGAGTTAGAGCAGACAGAAGGACGCACAAGCCCAATTCATAAACACTTTTCAACTTTGTTGGAAAGTGTTAAAAAGCCTGGATTGCTGGACACTTGTCCGATCATTTCTTGTGTATGTACATCTAGCCTAATATTAATTCTTTAAGTGTGTGGATGAAATTGTCTGTATATAGTTAAACGATTCATACAGCAATAGAAATAAAAAGTTTAAGTATGAGGATTTCATTAGAATACGCCTCAAATTTATGAATTTTATGCACTGGAGAAAAATTTATATGCAAATAAAAATATTGTTACAGCAGCTTTTGAAATACAAATTACACGGCGGAAAAAGTCGAACGCTTACAAGATTAAATGTGCCTTTAGGAATTGTGTTCTTTTTCTACACCCTCACCTATGCTGAGTTAAAAAAAATATGCATATTTTTGTTTTATTTAAGCATTAGTAACACTTAAATATTTTATCAGATATCACCAAAAGTTTTTACTAATTGAAACACAATATTTCATACTTGGTTATTTTTTATTCTTTTCTTTTCTTTTCTTTTATTTTTTACATTCGTTAAAACATGGCCTAAATGAAATTTAAATATCACCATTTCTATTCGTTGTTAAACATGAAGCTCAGCTATTTTTATTAATTTCGTTTATAAATATTTAAAAGTAAAAGATTTTTAGAGCTATTGGGCTTTATTTACTTTATTGAATAGGTGTAATTAAATTCTCCAATAGTTCTGAAATAAATAAATAAATACATAAATAAATATTTTAAGCCTAGATTTATATGCATGGAATCATAAAATATGTCCCATTAAAACCAACAAGTTTTAAAATATATCACAAGAAGCACGAATAGAAATAACATTTAAAAATAACTAAATTTACGTGCTAGACTTATAAATGAAGCACAAGTCCTTTATCTCACATAAAATAAGTTGTATTATGTTTTATACTTTAAATCATTGAAACATTGTTTCTAAATCTAAAACAGTACTTGATGGCTTTAAAGATTAGAGAAAGCTTTACATGGGATTATTTTTAAGAAGAAACTGTACATAACATTTTCTTTAAATTTTTAAGTACAAACATATACGTGTGAGGGCTTTCCTACATCTTTAAATAAATGCATATAAAAGTCAGGTTTATTTAAATATTTTATCACGAATAGATGATAAAGTGTTTTTAATTTAGCATTTAGTTTTATCCACATCTAAAAACATAATTCTGATTAAAATATATTTATTTACATCTGATTTAATTTGTTTACTGCAAATGGAATTTTAAATGGCAGACGCTTAGATTGTTAAGAACGGATAAGAGAATCTTCAAATCTCATATATCAACTTTGATCTGTTTCTACATTTTTCATTATAACGTACTTTAAATAATTATACATCATTTCCTTACAATGGCATAGTTCTAACTAACAAAATTGGTTAAAATTAGATAAGATCATAAATTGAGTGTATTTTGTCTTGTCCACAATTGAAGACACCAAACAATACATTCTACAGAGGTTGCTCAAACACCTTATAGATGATTATGTAAATATATAACAATTTAACACCTTGTAATCTATTTATATAAAATCCAAGTTTCTGTGTGTCCCTCACGATTTCGGTAAGACCACCTCATTGAAATGAGTAATTGTTGAAAAATACTAATGCAGGGTTACCACAGTAGCGCCAAATGTTGGCCAACTTGGCGATAGCTGCTGATTTGGCGAAATTCCCATTTAAAACCATTAATCTTTCATAAAGGAGGTCACCAAAATTTAATTTGAACTCCGCTCTTTTAAGATATTTTCTCAAAATCCATGGGTGAGAATTTAAAGTACATCTTTACATCTTCCTCTCGATACTACTAATAAAATAACCGCCAATAGACGACGCTGTACTGTATGAGCTCCTAACTGCGCGATTTTAATGTGCTTTAAGTACTTTTCCAGAATAGGTGCCTTGGCGAAAAAATAAATTTGACAACATATTTTCCGGAAACCAAACCACTGTTTCATTTTTTATGCACACGCATTTTTTTTTCGATATTTATACGATTTATTTAACATAAAAAAGCCGTTTGTCTAATTTTATATAGAAACAGATATAATTTGTACATAAAAACATGAATAATATACATATAAAATAAACATATCAAAAAAAAAAAAAAACGCTCATGTTTGTTTTAATAGTTGTTTATGTGATTTGACAACAAATCTCAATATTTTTCTGTTATACGGACACCATGCCAAAATGTATGCTAATGCGCCAATTATTTCAAAATGCTAAAAGATATTTGTAATTTTATGCCATCAGTTTAATATGAATTTTATCTTATTGCTTTATTTTATAACAGTCATTTGTTCAATTATTTTAAGTATATATTTGTGATTTAATGAAATAGTTCGTAAAAGTCTAGAATTTTCAAATGTTATATTTTTTAAATGCTCACTTTAGTATCGACAATGTTTTATCTTTTATTTTTAAAATTCCTCAATTCACGTGATTTTCATTTTGCGCCAACTATTACGCTTGGCGACAATGGTATCCGTATAACGGAAAAGTACCCAAATCTCACTTTCTGATGCCCAAATTACACCAAGCTTTTTTAAAAACACACCAAAACCCCTACAGTGGAAAAGTATCAAACTGTCTATTATTTTGCGCTATCTGTGTTATAGTTAATACTATATGCAAGGTGAGTGGAACGAAGAGTTTAAATATTAAATATTAAAGTTTCGGCACAGGTTTCATATACGCCCCATGTCGGCGCGATTTTTTTCTGAAGGCAATGCCATATACACAACGGGTACTTAACTGTCGCCAAAGTGTCGTTATTTTGCTTGATATGGTAACCCGGATGTTGTCGTTTATGCTGTTGATGTTTTCGCCAAATTGGCGTCGGAAAAAAATCGCTCCAATATGGGGTATATAGTTATATGACAACTGTGTCAAAGTTTCTATAAAGCGGTATAAGACTAAAAAATTAAGAACAAAATAAATGCAAAATAAGACTAAAGAAGAAAGAAAAATCATGCGTTAAGCATAGAATATGAAACACTTTCCAACACATCCTGAATTCTTTAACAAAACTTCGTTATTTAGGGAAATAAGGTAAATAAGATAACTAGGTAAACATTTTAGAAAATGCATAAAAAATTTAAAAAATTGATTTCAGCAGCTACCGTCCATAGCCAATAGTACCGTTATTACATGCCACTATTTAGCTAAAATTTAATTTAAACTACTCTTAAAGCTACTGAAATCACATTTCCAGATATTATCATCCATAGACGGTTATGTATCCAATTCTTTGCTGACCCTGTATATCATTTTATCTATATTCTACAAACACTTCTTAGTAAACTAAATGCAGTTCAGCGAAAAACTGCACAACTCCTTTAAGAACCACCTTTAAGCAATTTATTCTCATACTCAGTAGCCCTTACGAATTCTTTTGTGTAGCCCTGCATATGAACTGTAGCATTTACACACACAGTATAGTATGCATAAATGTAATGAAACATAAAAGCGCATATCATAATTAAAAATGCATTTCTAGCAATCATTGCTTATGTACAATACTTCGGAGAAAAGTTTCTTGGCGAGAAAGAAGTTTGCCAACGTATTTTCTGACAACCTATTTACTGCTTCATACTCACAACCAATTTTTTGCATATTTATACAATTTATTTAATGTAAAAAAGCTATTTACCCATTTTTATAAAGAAACAGATGTAATTTTTGCACAGATGTCATATACGCATCGGGGTTGGCGTGATTTTTCTCTGACGCCAATTCGGCAGAAATCTCGCTTTCGAATACCAGTTACTTATATATTTTTAAATTATTTGCTATCATTTTGAAAAGGAAATAACTATAAATAAATAAAAGTTAGAATAATAACTATAGAACGAAACAGTTTATATAATTTAAAAACAGAAAATAAAAGTAAATAAGCAATTTATTAAGAAATAAAAAACAATAGCCGGGTTACCATAGCAGGCAAATAAACACCATTTTAGCGCCAGTTAGGTATCCCGGTTCATATCTGAAATCTGCGCCGTAATTTGTATATAAAAAAATATTATATATATTTAGAAACGATTTTTTATGTATATAAGTGCATATATAAACAAAAATAAAAGTTCATTAGATTTGTTTTCATAGCTGTTTACATATTTTGGCAACATATCTCACTTTCTGATGCTCGAATTACGCCAAGCTTTTTTTAAAAATGCGCTATAATGGAAAAGTACCTAAATAAATAATTAACAGAAATAACCAATTATACAAACTAAAACTTTTTATTTCGAGATCAAAGCATTGTTTTTAATTTCGATTAAAAATACATATACCCTTGGATAACTTTTGTTGAAATTAGGTTCACAGCTTAATATCTCATTCCATAAACCTAAACAAACACAAGTGATTCATTCATCGTGAACCGTAAAAAATATGAAATCCTTGAGGTAATCATTTACCAAGTAAGTTCTCCAACAATCAATGGACAATATTCTAATGACGTCATAGTAGGTAAAATGGTGGCGGTATCATTTGTTTATGGTTTGAAATCACAAAGATTTAATTTTGCAATGTCTCTTAATTACATTATTTTATTGTCATGTTTATGAGCTCAGAACCAAAGCATATTTTTTCATTATTTAGTTATTAAAGACGGAAAAAAATTATAAATATGCATGATTTGAAAAATTTAAATAATTTTCTTTCTTAATACTAAAAAATAACATCGGAAGTAACAGCGAGTTTAAGTTAAATAACTTTAGCTGTTTAATTCTGTTGTAATATTCAAAATAACCGTATTTATTAGATTTCAGTATAAACAATATCAGGGCCCGATTAAACTTTGAAGTTAGAGGACTTACAATGTCATTTCAGGACCTTTCTTTTGGAGAAGCTTTTCTAAATTCCACATATACATGGAAACTATTCAGTGTTAGAAATATTATTCCTTGGACTGGCATAACATGAGAACGACCTGCAATTTTACACAAGTTTTTGAAAACTACTTTATATCAGAAATTTTACTAAAAACGGTTACTTTTTTGTTATAGAGGCCCACACTATTAGAATTATGACAAGTTGCAGCCAATTTCGCCAAAGTCGTAACCAAGGTCGTGAAGCACACACATGTAATACCATATAATACCGTTTCATGAAATCGTATACGATAATTTAATAGCTTTTACCTTACTTCAAGTGTGTAATTTTTTTATGTTTAAGGCTTAACAATCTAAATTGTCCAATATATGAATTTAAAAAAAATGTAAACAAAGCTTGAATAGACATGACCGCAAAGAGCCTCAAATCTGCATAACACTTGGAACCAAACTGTGTAGATTACTGGTCTTCTACTGTACACAGTTTTTCATAAATGTGTGTCATTCTTAAAATGCGTTATTTTCATCTATCACTGCGGAACAAACGAGAAAACTCATATTCTTGCACATGAGTTGTATATATCTTTATATCTAAATTTCCGTCATTTTTGACGGGCTACCTTTCTAGTAATATATATTATTTCTAATTGCTAAAAATGTGTACGAATACGAGAAACTTCAAATCTGATATATCAACTTTGATATCTTTCTACATTTTTCATTATAACGTACTCTAAATAATTACACTTCATTTCCTTACAATGGTATAGTTCTAACTAAAAAAATTGGTTAAAATTAGATAAGATCATAAATTGAGTGTCTTTGGTCTTGTCCACAATTGAAGACACCAAACAATGCATTCTACAGTGGTTGTACGTACAAACACCTTATAGTTGATTATGTAAATATATAACAATTTAAAACCTTGTAATAATATATATTATTTCTAATTGATAAAATGATGTAAGATTAAAACTTTAAAAATAGTAAAATACATTTATTTGACTGTTGACATGTTACAACTTATCCAGAGTCATTTTCAAACAGAGGTATTGTATTTTCATCTGAATTGTCTTGACAATAGAGACGTAAAGGATTATGTCGTCTATTGATTTATTTGCATTCCATATTGGTTTTTTTACATTCATTTAAGGAATTCGTCTTCGACATTTGCGCGCGAGCAACGGATTATAGCAAAAAATAATAAATGGCGGCCGCAGCGTTTTGCTGTTTCCAACTTTAGTTCAGGAACATTTCAGATAAGAAAACCAGAATTTCACAGGAAAGAGCTAAATTATTCTGAAAACCTGAGAAAAGGCGAAACTTTCCTGGATTTTACATGGAACGTTACCATTTTTTTTACAGTGCATCATTCAGTTTTTCATGCAACGCGCATTACTTTTTATTATTTTTTATATAACTAGGGGGCTCTGCCCCCTACGAGCTACGGTCGCCAACCCCCGTTCAGGCACACCAAAATCCAAAAAGCACGCTAATTTGATCGGCTTTAAAAATATTGAATTAAAATTTAAAAAAAAGTAGCGATCTCTCTGTAAACGGGTTTCCATTCGTTTTCCTTGGATTGGGGATTTTTAAGGCCAAATCTGCTGCTGTTAAGAGATACAATGGCTGTTTTCGTATTTAATTAAAAAAATTAATTAAACATTTGAAAATAAGCTAATGTAAAATGAATTAAGTAAACAGTGTCATTGTCTCCCGGTATTTTTAACAGCGCTATAAGATAGTTCTTTTAAATAATTCATTTTAAATGTATCGTTTCAAATCTGACGTAATTTACACCAAAGTTTTATTTCTCTTATTAATATTCACGTGAAAATACTTTTGTTGTTAGAAGGAAATATTATTTGCGCTGTCTTCGAATTCACGATAATAGCTGAAAAGATTATCTCAAAATATCTCACGCAAATATATTTTTCAATTTAAATTGTTTTGCTATATTTTTTGCCATTTTAATATGACGTAATTTCCCAAAATTAGAAGTTTTAACGCATAATGATTTTTTTTTTTTTTTTTTAAGATTTTGTTTCTCTTTTAAAATTCAAGTTTAAATATGGTTCGGCACAGATATCATATACCCATGTTGGCGCAATTTTTTTCTGACGCCAATTTCATATACGCAACGGGTACATAACTGGTGCTAAAGTGTCGTTATTTTGCTTGATATGGTAACCCGTGTGTTGTTGTTTATGCTATTGATGTTTTCACCAAATTGGCCTCGGAAAAAAATTGCGCCAATATGGGGCGTGTATGACATCTGTGCCTATGGTTCTTATGACGTAATTTTCCTGCTTTTAACATGTAATCATTTAATTCTAATTTTAAAGTTTTTTTCTGTCTGTAATAGTCACGTGTAAATAAATTTTTAATTTGAAGTAAACATTATTGTTTGCGCTCATTATACAAATAGCAACAGTTTAAATTAATAACATTTTCTAAAATTTGTAAAAAAATATCTCTTGAATTGCTGAAAATGTGAATTTAAAATTGAAATAAAACCTCAAAAATTGAGTCAAATAAGAAAAATAAATTCAATCTGCACACCGGGAACTTATAACGTATAAAATGATCTAAAAATGATTAAATTCTCATGTATAGTTTTTGCTCGAATAAAACTTTTTTAATGGAACGATTTTGTCCAACTTTAGCATTAAATATCTCTTAAAATAATTCTTCGATTTGAAAACTGTCTACATCAGCGTGTTTATCAAACATTTCTCTATAATACCACCAATTTTCATATTTTTGTATGCAACAGTTTTTTTTTTTAATATTAACGACGAAAGGCCATGCTTAAGCATTCAAATTGGATGCCGATCTATCCGGAATCTCTACGCAGATTTTCATTGGTCCATTTCCAAATCAAAACTTTTTTTCATATATAGAAGGATATAAATTCCATATACAATAACATTAAATTCACTATTAAAATTGGACATAATAATAGTTTTCCATTCCTTGATATAGTGTTAACAAGAACAAATCAATCTATCGACAAGTTTGTTTGCAGAAAAAGCATGGTTAACCAGTAGGGGGTCGAAAAAACCCGAAATATTCATAATCGAAACGTATTTGCGCGGGAAAGTTGCCCTTTGTAAAAAAAGAATAAAAACGTACAATATTATACCGATTGGTTAATATCTTTTAACCAAGGGGCAATATCTAAGGCAAGGGGGCCAAAGCTCGGAATAATTCAAAATAAACATACTTTTTTTCCAATTTTTTTGAAAATTACCCAAACACACCAATCCAATTTATAATAGAACGCAATAGGCACACCAAGATATTAGTAACGTACTAATAAAATTTCATTTCGGTGACATCATTTCTTTTCCCGCCGCAACAGGTCCAAAGTTTCTAAAAAATGTTAAAAATTAAAATTTTTCGTTTTTTCAATTTTGAGAACTTTTATAATATTTTGAGTTTGTTTACTCTTCTAATAGTCTGGGAAAGGCATTTTATGTTGTTAATTTCATGCAGAATGTTAACCATGATCACTGTAATTCTATCAAATATATCTGCTCAATCATAGAAACACCTGCAGCTGCCTACACGTAACATTATTTTTTCGCTGTTAGAGAGTGATATTTCACTTGGTTCCTTTTTTTTTAATATACTCCTTTTGCTCTATACTTTGATGGCCCTAAAGATTAAATATCCACTAGGATAAAGACTGGGCAAAGTTTCTTTTTCGCGAAATCAAGGAAGAAAACATCTATTTGATACTAGAACCAGGTCTCTATTATTATCGTCATTTGACACGATCGTATGCATGGCGGCTTCTATATGCAATAACATTATAGATTTTTTGAAGATAAATGAAATGTAAACTGTTAAAATAATTGCAATCGGACTTGGTGGAATTGTCTTTAACACAGAATGCAATGGTGGTGTTATATGATTACTTGAGAACAAGTTAAAAAAAAAAAATTAGTGACTTCCTTGACCTCACTTCAATGAGCTTCACTGAGGCATCTTTTCGAACATCTTGATGACAGGTCCTCTGTCATATTGTGGCCAAATTGGTTGATATCTTGTGATTTGCAAATTATTACCAATTGAAAAGTTTCAGCCAATTTCATCTTATCACCTAACTGTTGTTAAAGATGATTCGTCAAAGTTATTTCAACAGGCGTGTGTTCAATTTACCTTTTAGCCGAGAGCCTCGTCCAATATTTCACACAAGGCGGATCATTACTGCAAATCGAACTTTGATAGTCTACGTTGGAACAGAAAAACTCTGTTCTTAACTTGTCATACTGTCTGAGTGCATCCTTAAAGTGTACTGCATCAGTTGGTTCACAATTAAAATGAATCTATCCAGAATCTGTGTACTGTAGTTAGTAAATCCCGTTACTTGCCAGATCTTCTATGGATGATTATGTTTCCTGTAATTTCACGAAATCCCTATTTCGCAAATCATGAAAATAACCTCATTAGATAGTAGTATATGGAGGAGAGAATATTAAGATCCCAGCCATAAAAAAAATTGCCAAAGTACGAAGTTCTGTGGACTCAAATAGTGATATCCGTCACGTTATCATTCCAGACTCTAACTTTGAAACTTAAAATTCTGTGGATTTACTATTTAGTCGACTGGCAAAACTGTAAACTAACGGAACTACCTATTACGGTTTCCTTTCGACAGACGATCTAACAACACCCGTAAATTTAAAATGTTTCATTAAAGATACCAGCTATTACAACTTTCCTTGTAACAATCAATCAGGATCAGCCAGGTGGGAAGGCCTAATAAACGGCTAAAGTACTTACTAGTCCAACCTAGTGTCCCACTCAATCAGTAGAAAGATGCGTGAAATTAGTCACTGAAGAACTGATAAAGTTTGTGGACCAGAACAGAGGGAGGAACACATCTGATAAATTTTTGCCTCTCGAAGAATAATGGCTTCATTTAAAAGCAAGTCATATTATAAAATTCGTTTATATTACATACTTCTTCAATTTAAGTTTATTTAACCCATTTCGGTTAAACATCTCTGTATTTTAATTAATAAAATACTGAAATACTTTGTTCATTTTACTTCACTAGGGGGCTGGCCCCCTACGAGCTACGCTCGCCAACCCCCGTTCAGACACCACACTCTCTAAAAGCACGCTAATTTGATTGCCTTTAAAAAGGTTTTGAAAGATTGAATTATAATTTAAAAAACAGTGGCGGTCTCCCTATAAATGGGTTTCTATTCATTTTTCTTCGATTGGAGAATTTTAAGGAAAAATCAGCTGCTGTTAAGAGGGACAATCGCTGTTTTAGTCCTTGATTAAATAAAATCCGTTAAACATTTCAAAATAAGATAATATAATAAGCAAATCTGCATCAAAATGCAAATATATTTTACAAATGCCAGTGCCTTCTTTTGAAGGAAACGACACAGAAGTTTACGAATCTTAACTAAACCACTTAAGCAATTTCTTTATTTTCTGCTTCACAGATTTTTCTCTTTCAAATCATAATTTTTGTTGATGACACTTCATTTTCAGCTTGTAATCTTTATTTTTATTACATTGCTAAATAATCGCTCGAAAGCAGTCTAAACGTGTTCAATAAAATTAATATTAATCGTATTAATATAATCTCAAAATATCAAATTAATGACTCGCGCAATTTTTAAACTGTTTAGCAATATTACTTTTTGTTCATTTTACGTAATAAAAGTAAAATGTGACGTAAATGTGGCGTAATTTCTCCTATTTAAGACTTATAACGCATGTTAATGAATTTATAATTTTACAATATTCTCATAAAATTCACGTGTAAATATAGTTTTTATGAAGTAATTTCCAATAAGTTCCTGCTTTTCACACGTAATTATTTAATTCTAATTTGAAAGTTTTTTTTTTCTGTTAATAATAGTCACAAGGGGGATCTGTGGATGAGTGGTAAAAGCACCAGTCAGCTAATCGCTTGTGCGTAAGAGTTTGTGGGTTCGATTCCCGCTGATTCCATTGCACACACACTTTGTGTGGAACTCCCAGGGTGTATTTCTCTTGTGTTGTAATATTTCCTTGTGCTATCTTGTCTCCGACTTATAAGCGGGCTCTCATGTCAAGCACACAAGTCGTATGTTTGTTATTCAATAAATAAATAAATAATAGTCACGTGTAAATAAATTTTTAATTTGAAGCAAACATTATTATTTGCGCTGTTTATACAGTTGGCAACAGTTTAAATTAATTCCATTTCCTAAAAGAAGTAAAAAATGTCTCTCGAAATGCTGAAAATTTGAATTTAAAATAGAAATAAAACCTCAAAAAATGAGTCAAATTAAAAAAGTGAATGCCGTCTGCACACCGGGAAATTCTAACGTATAAAATGATCTAAAAATGAATTAATTCCTATGTATAGTTTTTGCTACTATAAAACTTTTTTAATGGAACGATTTTGTCCAAATTTGGCATTAAATATCTCTTAAAATAGTTATTCGATTTGAAAACTGTCTACATCAGCGTGTTTATCAAACATTTTTCTATAAAACCGCCGATTTTCATATTTTTGTATGCAGTATTTTTCTTAATATTAACGGAGAAAGACCTCCGGTCACAGAAAATTCAAAACCGGCGGCGGCGGTGACAGCGTAAGTTACTTTATTTTAGAATAGAGAGATTTTTGTAATTTGTGGTGCACGAGCTGCTGGTAAAACAGCAGTAAATGACGCGATCGTTGAGAAAAATGAATCTAATAAAAACATATCTGTGAAAAGAGGGAGCCAAGTTCTGTAAAGACAGTGGCAAGAAAAGTAGTGATATCTAAGTGAGTGCCAAGTTCAAATAAAATTCACTCAAACTTACCTACTGAAGTATTACAGCATTTTTTTAAATTGTTTAGAAATAAAAGTTATTGACAGCATATTAATAATAAATCTAGAACTTGGCAAGTTTTTACCTACGAGTCACTTATTTTTAATAATGACATTATTATATCAAATCTTGTTATTTCATGATTGGAAGCCTTAATTTAAGTGAGCTCCTTCCCCTTGAAGGGTGGAGGGATAAAATATATCCCACCTAAATTAATTGCAAAATGCCACATTGACACCAGAATTCAGGATTAAAAAGTTTAATTCTATTAAATACGTGAAAAGAAGCTTTTACCCATTTTGAAATAAATTTGTTTTTACATTCTGGTGTGGTTCAATCATTTCAGTATTTCACGAATAAAATTTATTTGCCCCTGAAAGGGTTAAAGGGGTGCAGTCTCTAGAGTGATGACCAAGAACAAGCGTAAGTATATCTGTCTCTTTGTCAGGCATCTTAGTTTGTTTGGATTGAGGTTTCTGGAGGATGGGTGCTAGAGTGATAACCAAAGACGAGCGGAAGTGTATCTGTGTATTTTTTGGTTTATCAAATCTTTAATATGAGTCATTTGTTTATAATAATAAGTATAGTAATTATTTTTGTAATGTCATTGAAATTAATATTAACATCACCATTTTATTAAGACATGAAATTGATAGGCATAACATTTTTCAAAAACTTGCCAAGTTCTAGATTTATTATTAATGTGCTATCAATAATTTTTATTTCTAAACAATTTAAAAAATTGATATAATACTTCAGTAGGTAAGTTTGCGTTAATTTTATTTGAACTTGGCACCCACTTAGATATCACTTCTTTTCTTGCCATTGTCTTTACAGAACTTTGCTCCCTTTCTTCACAGCTATGTCTTTGTTAGGTATCATTACTTTTAGTAAAGTTACAATATATTTAGACACTTTACTTAATGCTTTTTAATGTGTTTACATGTGACTATTTTATTCACCAAGCAACATTCATTTTAATTTAAATTTTCTACAACAAACTATTTGGCTGTCAATTTGCGGCAGAAATCTATATTTTAATACTACTAAATCGAATGCATGTTTTGAAACGAAATGAATAAATTCGAAATTATTATTGTTTTTAAAACAACAATTCCTATTAAATTCCTATATTAAATTTTCCTATTAAAATTTTCAATTAAATATCCTATAGCTGGACCTGTTTTTTTTTTTTTTTTGTACTGAAAGTGAAAAATAAAGATCTGTGCTTATGCCACACTATGTATCATTCATCCATGGGTGCCGGCAAAGAGGCAGTGCAGATGAAGGACATTGCACCTCCCTGGATTTTCAAATTTAATTAACTAAATATCCTTTTCTCTGATGATTTTGAAAATAACAAGTGGGTAAGCGTGATCACATATCGCACAGACGGTTTCGTTTAATATTCCTTTCAAAATACTTTATCCTTTTGAAAAATCTGTTAGTTCTACATTTCGCAACCAGCGGCACACTCTATTCTAAACAAACCTCTATCCGAATGAAACTCCGTTTTACATACTATATGTACATATATTAGTCGAGTGGATTGAGCCCATAGCACCCGAGATAAGTAGGCGCCCATGGCGGTAAAAAGTGGAACTAAAATATGTAAGGCTATGTTGCATAATACGAAAGAATGGTCAAAGAGGTGTCGTCAAAAGTTGGAAAAGTGCTCCCCGGTGAAAAGGGCGGAAGTTAGAAAAATTGCTTAAAATACATAAGTTAGAGCCGGGAGGAGTAAATAATATAAGACTTTTTGAAAATTTTATGATTTGTCGTGTGGTCTGAGGTATTCAGCTATACGTATGCAAAAAGTCATGTCTCCAACTTAATTAGGGGCTAAAATAGAAAGATTTGCTTAAAATACATATGTGGTAGCTCAAAGGGTTAAGCGTAAGACTTTTTCAAGATTTCATGATTTGTTGCCTGGCCTCAGGTGTTCTGCTATAAGTATGCAAAATTTCAAATCTGCAATTTAATAAGGGGCTCAGATAGAAAGAAGCTTAAAATACGCATGTGGAAGCCCAAAGAGTTAAATGTACGACATTTTCAAAATTTTATGATTTGTCGCATGATGGTGTTCAGCTATAAGTATGCAAAATTTCACGCCTCCAACCTAAATAGGGTCTCTCTTAGAAAAAATTGTTTAAAATGCATATGTGGAAGCCCAAATGTTTAAATGTACGACTTTTTCAAAATTTCATGATTTCTCGTTTGATATGAGGTGCTCAGCTATAAGTATGCAAAATTTCACGCCTCCATCCTGATTAGGGGCTCAATTAGAAAGAATTGTTTAAAATACACATATGGAGTTCAAAAGGTTAAATGTACGTCTTTTTCAAAATTTTATGGTTTGTCATTTGATGTGAGGTGCTCAGCTATAAGTATGCAAAATTTCACGCCTCCAATCTAATTAGGGCTCATTTAGAAAGAATTGTTTAAAATATACATGTGGGAGCCCAAAGGGTTAAATGTACGACTTTTTGAAAAATTTATGATTTGTCGTTTGATGTGAGGTGCTCAGCTATAAGTATGCAAAATTTCACGCCTCCAACTTAATTAGAGGCTCACTTTGAAAGAATTGTTTAAAATACACATGGAGGAGCCCAAAGGTTTAAATGTACTACTTTTTCAAAATTTTATGATTTCTCGTTTGATGTGAGGTGTTCAGCTATAAGTATGCAAAATTTCACGCCTCCAACCTAATTAGGGCTCATTTAGAAAGAATTGTTTAAAATATACATGTGGGAGCCCAAAGGGTTAAATGTACGACTTTTTGAAAAATTTATGATTTGTCGTTTGATGTGAGGTGCTCAGCTATAAGTATGCAAAATTTCACGCCTCCAACTTAATTAGAGGCTCACTTTGAAAGAATTGTTTAAAATACACATGGAGGAGCACAAAGGTTTAAATGTACTACTTTTTCAAAATTTTATGATTTCTCGTTTGATGTGAGGTGTTCAGCTATAAGTATGCAAAATTTCACGCCTCCAACCTAATTAGGGCTCACTTAGAAAGAATTGTTTAAAATACACATGTGGAAGCGCAATGGGTTAAATGTACAACTTTTTCAAATTTTTTATGATTTGTTGTTTGATGTGAGGTACTTAGCTATAAGTATGCATAATTTCACACCTCCAACCTAATTAGAGGCTCACTTTGAAAGAATTGTTTAAAATACACACGTGGAAGCGCAAAGGGTTAAATGTACAACTTTTTCAAAATTTTGTGATTTGTCGTATGATGTGTGGTGTTCAGCTATAAGTATGCAAAATTTCAAGTCTCTAACATGTATAGTTTCTGAGAACGGGCTGTGGGACGGACAGAATATCTCAATTTGTTGATTTTCTGTAAGCAAGTAAACCCAGATACCCCCCCCCCCCCCCCCCCAGTAAGTAGATAGGTTTACAATGGAATTCTATGGGAATTTAGCGAAATATTAGAGATATCGCCAAGGTGGCGTCTCTTTTGGAGACTAATTTTTGTCGCCAGATTTGGCGATATATCGCCATGTTGGCGAGAAACTTGGCGGTATTTGACGACAGAACAGCGTCCCCTCCTACGGCAAATTAAAATTTCGCCTAATAGACGTAATGTTAAAGTAAAAATGGACACCCCCAGGTGGGTAATTCATCGATTTCCGGAATTTTTTTTTAATTTTATTCCTTACTTTCATAGTGTAAACGAACTTCGTACCGAATTTGAAGTCTGTAGCTGCAGTAGATATGTGAGATCTTTTTGATGAGTGAGTGAGTCAGTCAGTCAGTGATAAAATTACCGATTATCGGACATTTTCAAATGTCATTATCTCGGAAACTAATTATGCGTTATTTATAAAATTTTGGATACTAGATAATTAGGGTGGCATTACTACACATTTCGTATAACAAGTATGTAGGTCTCATAGGTTTTCAATAGTAGAGCATTGAAATTTGACGAAAACAGCTCAAAATGTTTCGTGTAATATAACAAACACACAGCTATGTCAGGCAAACTTAGCTGACACACTGCCGTGTGTCTAGATAATTGCCTTTTTTATTTTATTATTATTTCAAATAGTTATTAAAATTTATGACATATTAATAGGCATAAAGCAAAATTATTTACTTTTAGACATATTATAGAAGTTTTAAGAATTTATAAGAAATGAAAAAAAAAAATAAATTTTTGCATTTTTAAAAATAAATATGGTCCTTTTGCGGCAGTAAAAGATATGATTTCATCCTAATGGACATCTACCGGGACATTTCTCGTATCTTCATATAGCTATTGCGTTCTATTAGAAATTGTATTGATACGTTTGGATAATTTAAAAAAAAAAAAATTGAAAAAGACATTTTTTGCGATTTTTTTGCCACTTTGCACCGGTAAAAGATATTAACTGGGGGGTGTAATATTTTACGAATTTATCCTTTATTACAAAAGGTAACTTTACCCTATTACATTTCGATTATAAATATTTTGGGTTTTTTGGCCCACCTAACTATCCAGACTACCATACTAAATAATGCATATTCTACATTTACCTATAAAATTTCTACCAGCTGATTTTTCATAAGACGTGTTTTCAAGTATGTACTGAAAAAAATTTGAATGATGAATTAGATAATATTCGTAGGGTTGCTGATAAAAATGGTTTTAAAGTTCAACATATTAATAAATTAGTCGTGAATATTACCAATAATGAGAAGCGTGAACATAAATTTGATTCGCAAAAATTCAAACGTTATCCTATTAAATATTATCGAAACTTTTTTGAGAAATTAAAATACAGTCTTAACCCTCTCGCAGCGGAACCCGAGATTTTCTCGGAGATGCAATGTCCCGTCTAATTAACACCCCTTGATTATTCCCACCAGTTATTATTATTATTATTTTTTTAATTTTGCCTTATTTAATCGGAGAATTTTCCCGATTAAATTCGACAAAAATATTTGTTTTGAAAAACCGGTGACAAAAGAATAAAAATTCTTAAATACACAATTTTTGAAGCTGTTTTGATAAAAACAATTACTCAGCGCGAGGGTTAAGCGTTTCGATATCAGCTTAGTAGCCAAACTACCCCGAAATTGAAGAATGTTATTTGCACTAAAATTGATCCAATTAATTTTGACAATTATTCAGAAGTATTTGAAATAACATTAATTAGTGCAGACAGATAAAATAATTACTATATTTGGATGACTAGCATGAAATTTAAATATAGAAAAAAGGAGCATGTAGCTGATATTAAATATAATAGAAAAACCACAACCTTGAAAAGGTTATATCAAGAATAAATTATTCATATTAATTTCAGCGAAAGTAAGATAACTTTTCCCTCCAAACAATATTATCCATCCATTATAAGAGAAGAAATAGAGATTCTAACACGTAGAAATAACATATATAACGGTACGGCATAGTTCAACTTACCGAAATTGGGGTTCGAGGTACTCAAGGGTTTATAAATAAACATCCAAGTAAAATAAAACAAGTAATATAAAATTTTTGTTTTTAAACTCAATTCCTACTTTGGTCATCAAAGAAAAAATTAATATAATCCTTTAAGATAATATTAGTTTTTGTTGTATTAAAATATCTCAATTTGTAGATTTTCTATAAGCAAGAATGTTTACAATGGATGTCCATGGGAATTTGGCGAAATATTAGAGATATCGCCAAGTTGGTAACAAACTTGGCAGTATTTGGCGACAGAACATGGTCCCCCCTCCCCCTATGTTAACCCCCCTTATAGATAGGAAGATGCATTAAATGCTGTTCAATAACCAATGGCCGCCATTTTGTCTCCCATATAAAACTAAAATTAATTAATTAAAATTTAATTAATGAATTAATATTTGAAGAATCTGTATTAACATCAATTGCCATCCAGTACAAGTTTAAAAAATTGTATTTCAACTTGATAGGATGAGTAATGAATATTTTATTAACGATTGAAATTTTAAACAAGATATATAAATAAATAAATAAATAAATATAGGGAGAGTGTGAACTAATAGTAGGAATTGAAAAAGTAGCGTGAGTTACATGAGAAACTGAATGATGGCGTTTCATACCATTGTATCATAGACCATACAATTTCAGAATACCATTATTTGTTTTGAAAATTTCCCTGGATGAGTTGAAACATTTCAAAAGTCCAATGAAACTATTCTACTGCTTTTAAAGTTTTACACTTTTTAGCAATTAGAAATAATACGTTAAAGAGGATTTTCATGATATCTACAGAATTATTTTACATTACATTTCTATGTTTTAAATATGCAGTCTCATAAGTCTAATTTTAATACACGTACTATCAATGTAATTTGCATGACAGTAACGCTTTTTGTAATTTTTAAAGAAGTATTTTGCTGCATTGCTCTATTGCTTTCAAATTTTAAAACAAAAATGATATCTGCCACTAACTCTAAAATGTGGTGACAAAACAGTCTTATGATCATTAGTTTCCCCCAACTCAACTGATCTCTTTTCATTAAAACTAGTTTAATCGATTACCGATGCCGAATGTCTTTGATAAAATGTATTTTGTGCGGGCATATTATAAATTACATATAGGGTGAATCAAAAGTCTTGCCCTGATTGTAAATATTTATTGTGCTCAAACTATTATAATTAGACATATGTTTTGTTTGCATACATTGTAAGTACTGTTGGCTAATTCCATGAAAACTTGCCATGTCTGTCACGCAGCTGAAAATCGCTATGCTTGTTGGCCGCCATTATTTTCGAAAAGTTCGCTTCGCCTTATTCAATTAATGAGATATCCCCGATAAAATGAGTCACATTTTTCCGTTCTAAAATACTGGTAGGCAACAAGCATAGTGATTTTCAGCTGTGTGACAGACATGAAAAGTTTTCATAGAATTAGCCTGTTATAAATTTTTTATAAGACCACGCACCTGAGTAAATGTCCACGTGTGCCCCTTGGTAGCTCAGAGAATGTCGAAGCGGTATTCCAGTTCCCGCCAAGTGTTCTTTAACATGTATCCTGTTATAGTACACACAGCAGCTTGTATCCTAATCTTCAGTTCTTCGACGTCAGCAATTGGTGTGTCAAACGCTCCGTCCTTGACTCATAGCCAAAAGAAAAAAATCAGAGGACTAATATCTGGAGAGCGCGGGGGCCAGGATTTTGATCCATCTCTTCCAATCCAGCGATCCGAAAATTAGCTACATCTATTGTACAAAAAATGACTAAAACTGACCTATCCAATGATACAACAAATTACATTATTATACAAACGGTTAATTTGTAATGAATTATTATAATTAGGGCAAGACTTTTCGTTCACCGTGTATATTAAGTAGTTTTTTTTTCACGTTTTGAAATTTATTTCTGTATTAAAATAACTGACATGTGCTACGTTGAGTTGTAAAATATTTCGTTGATTTTTCTTTTTAATTATGAAGCCAAAATTCGTAAAATGGTAAGGTATTAAATATAAAGCTGTCGACAATTCAAAAGAATCAGTTGCAGATGAAAGTTTTTATCTATATTATAAAGCACAAACATATCTGTGCGTAACGCATACGTCATTCTGCGAATGGCAGCACTTTGAAATTTGAAATAAAATTTTGGTTTTGCAATTTCCTCTACTGCAAATTTTTAAATTTCTAAACATAGCACATTTTAAATTTTTACACCGTCGGGTAACGAAAAAAATGCTCTTTTAAATGCAATTTGTTTGAAAGCTGTATCTCAATTTAATTTAGAGATATTAATTTTTTGTAGTTTTTATTACTTTTTTTGTAATTGTGGCAACTGAAGAACTCCATTTCTGTTGAAAGTCGTGGAGGGTTGAAAGTAAAGGGAAACTAATCACGGAAGAAAGAAAATAATATATTACTGTCCCTTTTTGTTGCCATTTTTTCATAAAAACTTAAAAAATAAACTAAAACTAAAATACGTGCTATGTCAGCGATTTTTTAAATTTCTAAATATCGCACATTTTCAATTTTTAAACCGTCAAATAGAGTAAAAAATCTACTTTCAAATGAAATTTGTTTGAAAATTTTATCTTAATTGACTGTGTTATTATGGTTTTTAAATTAACTAGCCACCCGTGGCGACCAATCTGGCCTCCCTTAAATGTATGCTAGGCATTGTATCATGTTACTTTTATTCATAATTTAATTTACTTATTCAATCCTTCGCCAAATTTGAAGATTCTGATAGAGAAATCGAGAACTCCGTACAGTTATGTTAGTCGGGCGCAGGTGGTAAATCGCCAAACATTGTACCCGTCGCATTTTTTTTTCATATTCCGTTAATTCAGATTAAAATATAATCCTTTCACTCATTTTATTTAGAATGGATGACTTTAATTTAAAAATAAAACCTTTAAAATTTATGACTTTCACTTAAAAAAAAAAAATTCTTTAAAAAAAGAAAAAGAAAAGAAAAAGAATAAATAATAACATAAACCATTTAATTTCAACATCAAAGCATTGTTTTAATTTACCCCTCGAAAAATAAAAAATGCTGCTGGCGAGTTAAAAAATGCTATTGGCGAGAAGTGCACCCAGCTAACATAAAAGTACGAACTCTTTGGGATCATGGACACTTTTGTGTATTTATATTTGAAAAAAATATTTTGATTAAATCGGTTGCCAGAAAATAAATTTCTTTTCTCGCCATGGACCTTTTCTCTGTTTCGCCAAGTACCTATACTGGAAAAACGGCTTCATTATCTTTTTAATTTATTGTAATTTAAATTAGATGAATAAAAGACGGCACAGGTGTCATATACGCACTACGTTGGCACGACTTTCTTCTGATGCCAATGTCATATACGCACCGGGGTACTTAACTGGCGCCAAAGTGTCGTTATTTTGCTTGATATGGTAACTCGGATGCTGTTGTTTATTTATTAATAAATTGTTTATTTACTTTTATTTTATTTTTTAAAATTATATAAATTGTTTTGTTCTATAGTTATTAATTAAACTTTTTATTTATTTATTGTTATTCACTTTTTTTAAAATATTACACAATAACCAATGAGATGTGTTTCATTCGGGCGTTGCCAAAAATTAACAATTAACCGCAATTGTTTGCAATTAATCAATTGAACAATCAACCAACAATTAATCGCGATTTCTGTGCCACGTACGATAGCGTAATATATATATATAGATTTTCCAGCATAAATTATTTTTTAATTTATCTCTGTCACATGTAGCTCGATTACGGAAGGTTAATCCGCTTGCCCTTAAAACAATGTACAAAGTTCAGCATATGTTTCCGGCTAATGTTCCATAACAAAGTTAAAACTTCCTCTATAGAAAAATAAATAAATTAATGTAATTAAGAAACAAATTTAACAGACATGTTATTGAACCACGCGCTTATGCACCGAAATGATGGAAAAGACTGACGTAAGTTGCAGAATCTTGGGTTAATAACTCCTGGCATGTGGTGACATGTGAAAGTATCGCTTTTAATAAATTTCAAAACTTTATTTGATTGCATAATTGATATTTTTCATATAAAAATTCTCTTTGACAATAGTGGGCAATCTAAAATATATGTTACATGTAAAAAAAATAATTAGATTAAAAAAAATTGTTTTCACCTATATTCTGTAACTCGAGGAGCTTGGGTTAGATCCCCTAGTAACGGTAAAATGCAAAACTAGAGAATGGGGTAAAAAATATCCCAAGAGGTTAAATGCGTTGGGATTGTTCTGTCTGGTATATAAAAAAGCGACAAATTTAAGAGATGAAATGGCGTATTATATTTTTTAAAGAAATGTAGATCTCGTTCGGAAATAATAAAATATCTTATATTTGTCTCATTGCATTAAATCTTGTTTGATATTTTGTTATGAAATAGTTTTGTTTTTTCATCTTAATAAATAATACTTACCTTTCAAAACATATATCTCTTAATATGTTTTTCTGCATGTAAATATTATTAAAACTTTATTTTCTCTATACGTATGGATAATTTCATTTCAAACTTACCTTTTTATTACTACAGTGTTAAAAATCTGACGCAAACTGTCCTGTAATTCGACAGTTTTTAACGATAATTCTTTTTTGGTCATATTATGAATCGTATCTGGTCATATTATGAATCGTATCTCTTCATATTATTAATAAAATTATGGTCAGGATACCGATTAATTGCGCTTATGTAATCATTTTCTATTAAAAAAAAAATTCGTTTAACTGGACAGTTCCTTCCAAATTTTTATTAGAGCATTTTGAAATACATTACAGTGCAATTAAGCAAAACTGTCATGCCGTAAACCTTAAGATGAACCACCGTTCCTGCGAAATATATTAGCACGCACGGTTGCTGAAAGGTTAAACTGATCCTAAATTCAACATACCTAATTCATGCAAATATTCACATCATGAATTATTACCGATGTATGCGTTCACGGAACGAATGGCTCACATTTTGAACTGATCTGTTGAATATTAATTGATCTACTTTCACCTAAAAGTATATGTATATAATTTCAGCTTTTAAATGAATAATTATTAAAGTAAGATGTACATTGAAATTGAAATAATATTCCATGTTTTCTTTAGAGCTATACTGTCCGTTTATACACGATGCCTTTTATCAGACTGTTTTAAAAGTGTAATCTTTCATAATCAGGTTCATATGGTTATAGAGCTTTCAATCATAATCCTACACTGTAATAAAAAAACCTGTAATTTTTACAGAAAAAAAATGTATATTTAAAAAAAAGTGGATTTTGTCATTTTTACAGAAAACATCTTCACAGGGAAAAACTGTTTTAAAAGAGAATTATAGATATTTTCTGAAAATTAAACGGTTTTTCACTGGCGCCAAAATTGACAACTTTTTCCTGTCAATTTTAGAGAATTTTTTCGTACAGTGTACAGATTAGCAACGAAGAAACATATATAGCTACACTTTACTATAAAAGGATATGATATATATTAAAACTTATCCTGAAACAGTATCTAACAGGGGAAAGTTTTATTAAAATCCACACAATAGAATTTTTTAGAAAAGCAAATCTTTCGTATTCGGATTTATCTGGCTATAGAAGTTTCCCTCATAATTCTAAATTTAAGCAACGTAGGACAACGTAGTTTAATCAAAATCCATTCTTCAGAACACAATTTAAAGGCAGACGGAATAAAATTCCCATTTGGATTTTATACATATACAGTAGATAGATAGTAAAAGAAACAGATATGAAAGTACTTAAAGATACATATCACGTTTCCCCATTAACTGCAAACAATAGTTCCAGCAAATGGCATTTTAGGCGGAACCATGTATTAAATTATTTTGACTTTCAAGAAGTCAAGGTATAAAAAGACAAGAAATGCACTGGAACCTTTTTTTCAGTTAAAAACAGTATGACGAATTAAAGCAAATGAATTCAAGAAAATATTTTAGTAAAATATTTCTTGAAATCCTATCTGCTCATTTTATTAGAGGTAAAAAATATAAAATATGTATCCAATGTTTGTATGTGTTTTTGATATGTTTGCATATGTTTTTTTTTTTTCATATTTATGATCTTTAAACATTTTGCGTCTTGTTGCCCTATATTTTTGCAAAAAGGAAAAGTGTACATAACGTTTTAAAAGAAAGTAATATATATTTATTTAAAACACAAGCCAGCGTAAATGAGGTGCCTCTGGTACTTATAATTAACTTAATGCATAATAAAATTAAAAATTTAATTTAATTTGACTTCGTAAATCATATTATCTAACATAGCATACTAATTTAAATTGCTTAAAGGTATAAATTAAAACTTTAAAAACAGTAAAAATATGTTTATTCCACTCTACCAGAGTCATTTTCAAAACGAATCAATAAAAATATTCTATAATTAATCTTCCTATGAAATGCCATCATCCATTTTTTCTTGTTCTCTCTCATATTATGCACATTATTTTTATTTTACTTACAAGGAAACCACTTAGGTGCTGCTCGCACATAGCATCGAGACCTGGTGCATTTGGAGCCCTATACATAAAAGTAAGAGAACCCATAAATTTTCTCTGTTAAAATCATATTTTATGTACTTTTTTATACTTTTGATTTTTTATTATTACATTTTTATTTGCTAAATTCACGCCAAAAGTGAGTTACGTTGCCAAATACGGTGCTGCAATTTTTACGCCGGCTTTACCCGGGAAGTAAAGTACAGTAAAAATCAAAATTATATCAGATTGCGATTTGTTTGATAGTTGATAGCATAAGAAACAAGAATTAGTATTTTTCTTTTTTTTTCTATGCGGAAGATAAATATATAAATAGGAAATATACTTTCAAGATCATTGAAAACTATTTTTTAGTGAAATACAAAATAAGCAAACTATTTTCTTTTGAAATCGAATGGAATAAAGTTTCGAATGTTCAAAATGAAATGTTGCTGTATTAAATGGTGAAATACAAAGTAAGCAAAATATTAATAAGCAAATGGTCCTTTGGTAAAAGTAATCATAAAGTAAATTAATATTTTTACGCAATTTAGAAAAATTAAAGCACTGTGGCTAATTAATTAGGTCGGACATTATAATTTCTACTGAATTCCAAACTATTCCTCACGCAAGACAATCAGCTATGACATTTGGCTAGGGTTGCCGGAAAGCTTTCACTTTCTAAAAAAAAAAAAAAAAAAAAAAAAAAAAAAAAGCCAACTTTTTCCTTGCCAAAAATTTGAATATAATGTTGCAATTTTTGAAAATCAAATTCGAGGGTTTTTGAAAGAATTTTTAAACTTTTTTCAATATTTTATACTTATTATTAACTAATTTTTATTTTTAAATGTTTTTCTTTAAAAATCTTCAATGTTAATAGTCCAATAAGTGGTCCCGAAAATTGCATTTTCAGAAAGTTATGCTGCTGTAAAATCAAGAAATATTATTTTAACAGAAAAAAATTATATGTTCTCAAACTTCATAATATCGGGCTTTAAAATTCACCAGGTCTCATTGCTAGGTGTGAGCAGCACCAAAAGTGTCCCCTTGTTAGAAGTATATATGTAATAATAAAAAAATTTCGCCCTTTTACCTTAGTTATTTTATTTTAATTCTTAAAATATGTACCTTTTCTACCTGTCTTTTAATAATATCTTAAATATCCTCTGTATTTTAATCTAATGCCTTTAATTCAGTGCATTCCTTTATTTCTTATTCTAGAAACTTTAATTTGTTAATAGCTACTTCTTAGTAAAAAACCCACTAATTAATTTCATTCTTTCATATTTTGAAACATTAAATTCTTATTTCTTTCGAATGTTTATTAATAGCATTTTATATTTTATTAAAATATTGCTCGATATCCCATGACTCATTGCGAGTGTTTGGCGCTGCTAGTTTGTTCTCCATTTAAAGTTTCCGCTTTCAATAAAGAGTCCCGCCTCTACGTCAGCTCTTCCCCGACTTTCGTCCTATCGCTTAGCGCACCCTCTTCTCTCGTCCTCCTAACTTACTCTGGGTTGGCTCCAGCGTAGAAGAAATCACTGTACCTTTCCGCGTTCTTTTAATATTTATACAGCTTACGCTGACTTGAGAGAGAAGATTTGTACGTTTTTCGTTTTGTTAATAAAAAACTGTCACTTGCCGGAATGGGTTTTATAATGTGAGCTTCTAATGCCTTTTAACATCATCGAGCAAATATGAAGTGGTACAACTAGATACGAGAGCCAATTGAATTACTCGTGGAATTGTCATGAGACGGTTTTACAATAAATTCCTTAAATATTATGCAAACTCTATTATCTGATCGAAAGGGAACATCTTCCCAATGTTTTTCAAGTCCCTTCTTCCGCAGTCAACATCTACGACTGCAATATGGGTATTCTGCGGAATAATTTATGGTTGGTAAAGGTAAGACGTGTGTTTGTTATCATATTTTACGTTGATATACAGGAGCATCATATATATATCTTTATATATATTACATAAAATAGAAAGTAAGATGATTTTCCCGCTAGTCTATACGATCGATCCATTATAAGAGAAAAGTGAGATTGTTACATGCAAAAATTCCATATGTAGCAATCCAGAATCCTTTAACTTATCAAAACAATGGCTCGAATTACTCAATAGTTACAAAAATAAATATAAACATCTAAGTAAAAAAAAAAAAAAAAAAAGAAAAAAATTCCCGCATAATATGAAAGAGTAAGTGGAAACCTGAATGGTGGCGTTTCATGGACGTGCAATTTTAGATTTGTTTTGAAAATCACTCGCGTAGAGTCAAAACATATAAACAGTTGAATAAACCTATTTTTAAGGTTTGTAAAGATTTGATTTACACCTATAAGGAATTAAAATTAGTATAGTATTACAAGGTGTTAAATTTTATATATTTCATTTTTATTTTCTAAAAAAATAACCCTTAATGACTAGCAACTCCGATTTCAAAAATATTTACTCAGATGCTAAAATGAATCACTTTAATATTGTATTTTGCTGTTTTGTATTGTCCTGTATCACTTTAATATTGTAAAATTAAAAAATAAAACAAAAAAAATATTTACTAAAAGGTAATTTATTTACAGCTGCAGTAAACTGAAAACCACACACTTCTCATAAATATTGTGATATTTTCTAATATGGAATTGTAAATAATACAAAATTCCCTTTATAAAAATCTATTTTTGCCCGTCTCAAGCCTTTTTGCTTTTAAAAACCTTACGAAGTTCATTTTAGCAACAACGATGCAAATCTTGTCAAATGCTAAATAAAATTTAGGCATGAATAATTAACTCAGTATTGCGGTTTATTGAGAATTCTATGAACAATTTATTTGAACTTCTCTCTTTGAAGATAGCTGAACAAAACATCCGTCTTTAAAAGCCAACTGCATAAGTAACTGTGGTTTTAGGGTATGTTACAGTTATGCAACGCGGTGATACGGATAGTTAATTTATTTAATTTCTTGAATAAAATTAACTAATTTTTGCAAAACTAAAACTTGATCTTTCTTAAACGGCGGGTTTGATACCAGTGAGGTCTGTGTGATGTAACTGGACAAAGGTTTCATGATTGTGTTTGTGCCAGGACGAAACATTTTTACTTCAAAAGCCCTACCTTAAAATTACAACTTGTTCAAAATTTGTCAAGGATTAACAAAAAATCCACACTCTCTTTTTGATGTAATAATTTTTTTAACATCTCTAGAATTAACTAACTGGAATAAGAAAATTTGAACTTCTAATATCAAAATTATATGTTTTTTTATTACTGAACGGAGCTAAAATTATATAAATGTAGTTTTTAAAACATAAGCACTATCGTAGATGTTAAAATGATGTTACAAGGTCGACAAAAGAGCGCTTTTTAATGATTTATACAGTCATCACAAGGGGAAGAAATTCTTTAAGGCGTCTATGTTCATGTATAATCGTTGGTTTAATTGCTGGAGAGGGGTCTATTTATAAGGAAGAGGGGGGAGAGGATGTTCAATGGTTATGTTCCATATTCCCCAGAAATATTTATTAAGTTATAACAGATCCATCGTCTATTTTAGGAGAGCATATTGTTACAGGTGTTTATTCTTTTAGTTAAAATTTCCAATGATTCCCTAATTATGCACGTGTAGTATTGCGAAGTATGGGCCATTTTTAAGTCTAAATCGATATCTTGCGTCTAACTAAACCTTGCGAATGCTGTTGAGGGTTTGTTATTTTTTATATCTGTAATACACTAGCCTCCAAAAGTTAAGGTACAGGGACTGTATGCTTTCGATTATACACTGGTTGTCGAATATCTACCAACGTTATTGGCGAATTGTTCTTGAACTTCTAGGATGTAAAGAGAATATTGGATTTTATATTTTTCGGTGAAGATTTATCCAGGGGGGTACAATTAGGGGGCTAATAATAAATTTAATAATAAAATAATATTTGAGATCACGTATGTAACAGAAAAGGCTGGAAATGGTTTGTCACTGTGGTAAATGGCTATTTGGGTTCTGTTCAACGTTTATATGCATTTGTGTAAGCATAGCACTCATATTCGTGAAGATGGTAACGTTTTTGTAAAAATTCAAAAGTTTTTTGTTTATAGCATACAGAATTTTCAACCAAATTTAACACAACTTTCCAAAATCCTGACAAAGAACAGTAGCAACAGAATACTGCTATTACATCATGAATATATTGAACATTTGATGAGATATGGGCACTTGTATGAAATAATTTTTAACTGCGCATGCGTGTAGGATTTCAAAATTTTTATTTCATAATTTGGTAGCCAGCTATTTTGAGTAACTTCTGTAAAAAGTCCAGTCAAATATTGTGAAAACTCAGAAAAATATAGTGAGTTGATTGAAAAGTTCTGGAAAAACCCTTATAATAAAGCTATTTTTAGAAAGCAACTGACTATATCGCCTCTAGCTTTGTGAAAATTCTCGATATTTGACTGCACATTTTAGATACGTTGCCCTAAATAGCTGACTACCACTAGCCTCTAGCTTTGTGAAATTTCTCGATATTTGACTGCACATTTTAGATACGTTGCCCTAAATAGCTGACTACCAAATTATGAAATAAAGATTTTGAAATCTTCCACGAATGCACAGTTAAACATTATTTCATACAAGTGCCCATATCTCATCAAATATTCAGTATATTCATGTTTTAAGTGAAGTGTACAGTTGCTACTGTTCTTTGTCAGTTTTTCGGAAAGTAGCGTTCAATTTGGTTGAAAACTCTGTATGCTACAAACAAAAAACTTTTGAATTTTTAACAAAAACGTTAATATCTTTCAGAATATGAGTGATATGCTTACATAAATGCGCACAAACGTTGAACAGGACTGTCGGCCCGACTAAATCTTCATCAAGAAATATGAAATCAAACATGTTCTTTTCATCTCAGATGTTCAAGAACAATCCGTCAATAATGTTGGTAGATATTCGACAAACCATGTGCAATCGAAAGCATCCAGTCCCTGTACCTTAACTTTCGGAGGCCAGTGTATGTTCGTTTAGTCTGTCTTTAAAACTCTCTGAGTGTTTTGTCTGTATTTTTCCGTTTCCCCAAAAAAATTTTAATCTGTTGTAGACAAAAATATTTTAAAGTGAATTGTATTTCAAGATGTATAACAAATAAAGGGACATAAAGTCTATTTTAGAAACAAACAGGGAAAGAATATTTTAATTATGATAATTTTTATAAGCATTTTTATAAAACTGTACGAAACTCTTCAAGACGCTCGGAGGATTAAATTTCCAAGTTAACTTCCACAAAAAAACATAAACCATACTTCGCATTGCTACACTTTTATAATCAAGAAATTATTAGAAATTTTAACTAAAGGAAGAAACACCTCTAATACTACGCTCTATTACAATAAACCCCGCGCTCGGTATAACATACTAAATATTTCTGGTGAATTTGGAACATAACCATTGAAAATTCTTCAACCCTCCTTATGAGAAGACTTGCCTTCAGCTATTAAACCAACGATCGATTCCGAACATAGATGCAATAAAGACTTTTTTCCCTGTGTGAATAAATCGAAAGCGCTCGGATATCAAATTTATAACATCATTTTAACATCTACGATGGTTTTTATGTTTTAAAACCTATATTTATACATTTTTAATAACTTTTTAGTAAAAAAAAAATCGTAATTTTGATTTTGTATGTTTATATGTATTTATTATGGATGATGCATTGATTTATATTTATTTTTATAGATTTTGTATGTATGTTATAAAATTTCAAGATGAACACGACGCTTCGAAGTTACCGAATTAATCATGTAGTCCATGATGACTCGTCACATTTCTTCAACCAATTTTAGTGTTGACGATTTCCGTATTTATGATAGATTTGATATGCAGTGAATGAAACTGGTAATCATATGTTGCAACCGCAGGAAAGTTTTACACAGTAACATCGCACAGCTCGCTGCAGTATTAAATGAATGGCGATATGATTACATATCCCGATTCGCGGTTTCATGAAGTAATCGGATTCCCGTTCTTTTAACAATGCAGCGGACTGCGCGATATCGCTATGGCAATCCCATCACTGCTGGTCATCTAGCTGACTGCTAGTTTCTGTACCATCACATCTATCGTATATATCAAAATAATCCGCGATAAATCTGCGTCGTGACACTGATTCTCAGACTAATACCTTCACATAATGGAGTTATGAATAAAAAGGGAAGACATATTGTGTATTTCCTACCAGTTTGGAGTGAAGTAACTTGGAGGTTGTCACAAGATGATGGCTGTTGTTTTAAATCTGATCAGCACTTTCTAATTACTGCTGGGCAATTTTCCACCAGTAAATATGAATAGGAAATTTCGTCTTATGGAAGCCATTATTCATGCAAATTTTCATTCACAAATATGGTAAAAATCTCTATTTGTTTTCACTGGTGGCAGTTTGGCCAGGTATTACGATATTTACTACTGACACTGACAGAAGTTTTTTTATGTTGTCATGATATGGCGGAAACGCAGGGCCTGACTACCGCCAAAATAATCTTCCACCATTAAACTGAATATCTGTTTTTGCCGTAATTTATGACTGAAATTCTGCATAAATAAGGCGTTTAAATAAGAAGATTTCTATTTAAATTTACTGGTGGAAGTTTGTCGAGGAAGTAATTTATCCCTGCGAAAGCGGTTGCAGTTGAAGCTTCAGTATTTTATCGATATGTCAGCACCTCTTTATTCAGAGTTCCATGCTTCACATTAGACAAGGAGAAGCTAAATTACGCAACTGAAAGTCTCCTGCTATACCATGCATGATACCTTGTGATTAACGCAAAGATAGACGGGCTTATTCGTTAAATAAGGTTTTAATTATGACTAGCAACCGTCATAATTTATTTTTTATTTAAATAATGCAGTTCCTGTATCCGTATGTGTTTGTTAGCACTTTTTTCAGCTTCGTGTCTGAAACTCTTTGAAGATACTAGGGTAAGTTATCACCAGACACTTTTCTGTTTTAACGAAAGTACTAATGGAAAAAAATTAAAAAATTAAAACCGGAAACTCGGCTAACTTGCCACGGTGTCTTATACAGATTTAAATGATTTAACCGCAATGCTGTTTAAAATTTAACTCAATCATGACAAAGCAATAACTATTCGAATATTAATGATGTGAATTATCACACTGCTAACAAAGCGTAAACCAACTTAGTGAAAAATGTCCAAGCCGGTAATCGAACCCGGGTCCCTGGAACAGATCTCCAGTGCTTTACCACTAAACCACAAGGACGATGTCCAGCTTGGCATTTCTCACTTATATAAGTCGGTAAGGCTGCTACCGCAGCACAAGATGGAGAAGTCTTCATGAGCACACATTCCAGCGGCGTAACATGAGACGAGCATGAAGACTTCTCCATCTTGTGCTGCGGTTGCAGCCTTACCGACTTATATAAGTGAGAAATGCCAAGCTGGACATCGTCCTTGTGGTTTAGTGGTAAAGCACTGGAGATCTATTCCAGGGACCCGGGTTCGATTACCGGCTTGGACATTTTTCACTAAGTTGGTTTACGCTTTGTTAGCAGCGTGATAATTCACATCATTAATATTCAATAATTTCAAGCGTAATTTCACAGCTGAAATGTAGTTGAAAAAATAAATAAATAAATAATTAAAATAATAACTATTCGGTCAAAGAAAATGAATTTTTCACAAATATTTATAAAAGGAATATTTATAATATACATAACACCAATACTTAATGATTACTGTAGTGTTTATCCACTATATCCAAATATTAAAAGTGCCAAATATCATTTGGAATGCAACCATTTTTAGAACTCTCTTAACCCTTTGCACTCCTTTGTCGCGTCTGACACGATACCCACATTTGTTTCTGAATTAAAATGATTAAAATTGATTAAAATTTGTTTCGGACACCAGTAATAAAGGAAAATTAAATTTGTCTTATTTAATCAGAGCATATTTGAAATTGTGTGTTTGAAGGAAAACGTTTTTAAAAAGTGGTGCAGACCGAATACAATTTGTGTAAGAAGACGCCGGAGTCGAAAAAGTTAATCTTTATAGAGGGAAATAATTAATTGGGAGGCATATATACGTAGGTAGTTTTTTTTTTTTTTTTTTTTTTTTTTTTTTTTTTTTTTTTTTTTTTTTTAACTGAGTAATTTTTTGAAAGGAGTTAAACTTTAGAAAATATTTAAAGAAATATTTTTTGAACGCTTTCTGTTTATTTTTTTTTCAGGTTAAAGTTTAAGTAAATTGGTTTAAATAAGTCAATTTTTGTGTAAGCATTTTTAACGCAGTGTAAGAAAACATTGTTTTCTTACTTTGTGTTTACTGTTTTCTTACATTGTTTCTCAATGATTTGTTGTAATCATGAGTTATCATCTTTATATCTATAAACTAGTCGGATGTACCAATCCCAAAACTTTCTTCTATCTCATACATGTTAATACTTGAAAATGCGCTATCACACTGCCAAAATTAAACGGCAATCTATGCCCATCATGAGGGTTCTAAAGATATGAAATTCCGTGCATTAGTTCTTGAGATATGGCTATCCCTGAAATCGTGTAAATCCAGCAAAATTTAGCCTAGCAGCGCCACCTATTGGGTGCTTTACACCAAAACCTATGTTACATCAAAACCACCAAGCAACAACTTATGTCAAAGTCTAACTGAATCTGAAGTTTGGGGAAAATCCGTGCATTAGTTTTTGAGATAGAGTTATTGCGAAAATCATGAAAATTCCAGCATAGCAGTGCCACCTATTGGACGATTAACACCAAAACCTAGTGAGCAACAACTTGTGTTAACATCTAACATAATCTGAAGTTAGATGAAAATTCGTGCATTAGTTTTTGAGATAGAGCTATTGCGGGAATTGTGCAAAATGCAGTACAGCAACGCCACCTGTTGAGCGATTTACACCAACACGTAATCAGCATCAAGTCATATACAGGACTAACTGAATCTGAAGTTTCATGAAAATACGTGCATTAGGTCTTGAGATAGAGCCATTGCGGAAATCGTAAAAAGACAGTATAGCAGCGCCACCTATTGAGCGATTTGCACCAACGCGTAATCAGCATCAAGTCATATATCAAGGAATAACATAATCTTAAGTTTCGTGAATATCCGTGCATTAGTTCATGAGATATACCCATTGCGGAAATCGTAAAAAATCCATCACAACAGCGCCCCTGTTGAGCGATTTGCACCAAAAACTAATCACCATCAATTTGTATCAGGGACTAACTGGATATAAATTTTTATTAAATTCCATGTATTAGTTCTTGAGATAGAGCGCCCACAAAATTTGTGTGACACACAGACAGACATTTTGTAAAAACATGTTTTTCGGGTTCTCTGACCCCTAAAACGTGTAAATCCGTCGAAAACCGGAATTCGAAAATTTTTATGAATCCAATACTTTCTTCTTGTAAAGATAGGAGAAAGTAAAAATTAGAAAATTAACTATGACAACTTCTTAAAAAAAAAAAAAAAAAAAAAAAAAAAAAAAAAAAAAACCTTGAAAAACATAAATAAACCTCTGTCCGGAAATCACATAATGCTGAGAATGTTGTTGATAAACTGCTAAACTGCAGTGCATAAATTCAACTCCATCATCATGAAGATAGCAAATTACCTTTGTGACGTAGAATATGATACTATAATAGGTGTTTCACGAAAAGTCATATCTAACAGTAGTATTATTTTTTTCTTTTTTTGACAGATGCGTTACACTTTTAAAACTTATTCTAAATTAAGAATAGATCCGGGAATATTCGAACAAATTTGACTAAAATACGTATGTTGCTCCGTTCGTTAAAATAAAATGTTTGGCAGGGGTCTTCTTTTTTAAATGTCAATGCTCATATTTAAGGCATACCTATATTTGATGGAATAGCAGTTTAGATTAATCTGACCATCTGATCAGTTTATATTAATCTCAGTTATTCAGGGGTCCAACATTTCAAGGAATTTTTTTTTACCAATATCTGTATTTTTTTGTACAAAAATCAATCTAGGCTAAACGCACAAAACTTCATCTTATTTAAGAAGATATTTTCTATAAGAAAATACTGGTACTGAATAACTTCCTTGTCTTGAAATTTCAGGACAAGTACGATCCCTGCTAAATGTATCTTAATTTAATCTTTGTTTAAAATGAGTAAAACTTCTTTGTAATAAACACATTTTTCTAAAATGAATACACCTGGTCACTTTTCTTTGCATGGGTTTTTAATAAACTTTAAAACTTTTTTTTTAAACTGCTGATAATAATTTAGAATACATTCATCTCAATTTAAAGGTACATAAGTTCGAATCAAGAATGTTCATATTTGAGCTATAACTACATCTGATGGATTAGCTGTTTAGGTTAAGTTGACTATCTGATCAGCGTATCCTAATTTCAGTCAAAGTATGTTTATTTATTTATTTTTTAAATCAGTAAAATGTCTTCAAAATGAGCACTGACCTGTTAAAGAGAAGTCACTGTGTCACCTTTTTCTGGATACGAATTTAATGAACTTTAAAACTTTATGTTGAACTGCTGATAATAAAATACAACAGATTCAGCTAAATTTAAAGGTAAATAAATTCTGATTGGCACATTTAATTTCTTACGAGGAAAATCACAATAAAGTATTTACTAATTTTTGGTAAAATTGATAGGATTATTATGAAATTATTTCAGCAATACTTCAGCAAATCTTTTATCGTCCTAAAGCAATTTTATATCTTTCGAAAATTTCTTACTGAAGTAAAATTTATCGGCACATATTATGGCTTTGGGCGATTAATATGAAATATTAATAACCAGTTATTGTAAAATTTCATATATTTAATCCAATGTAACTTTATTTGATTTATGATAGTCAACTTACGCAAATCATTCAATCATCGTATACAATCGGAGACATCGCATAATAGCTGCGTTCCGCAAGCACAAAACTGAGTAAAATTTCCCTCAAAAACGAGCGAAAGTATATTTAAAGCGTTTCTCGAAAAAAAAAATGAATGAGGATTATGAGCAAATGGAGTGTTTTTTAAATCAAATGGATATAGATGCCAACGCAAAATAAGATACGATGCGTTAAGATCTAGAATAATGAAAAGGGAAACCGGAGAAAAAAGTATTTTACCACAAGTTATAGTAAACTAAAATGAGAAAATTTAAGTAATATGAAAAATATGTTACATTATATATAGAGAGTATTTGGGGGCAAAGATACGCACTTTCCATACATTTTCATTTTTAACGCATATATTGTTCTAAACTTATGTAATGAATGATTAAAATGTTAGATTAGAACCTTAGGCAAGTGCTACCATCAACCGACATTCTGTCAAATTATAATTCTGTGAGAAATTGCAATTTTTAAAAAACATTGCTGTGCGTATCTTTGCCCCATCGGTTGGGGTAAATGTACGCAGTGGTGGGGCAAAGATACGCAGTGCGAATTTTTGCCCCATTAATATGGGTTTGTGCCCCATTTCCAATTAAACGAATGAGTTATACGAGCGCATTAGTAAATTTCACTAGTATTTATAGTTAAACTGAAAATTGTAAGTTAAACCATGAAAAAAAAGTCCTTCCGGCCAGTGCCGGGAGGAAGAGGTAGCTTTCTTATTCCTTATTTCAAAAAAGTCAACTTATATTATTCAAACACAGGAAGCTCAATTTAGTGGAAACCGAATATAGGAGATTCAATACTAATTTTTATGAATACTAAATCATTATGAATGAGAATTTCGCGAAATTAGTCAGCTTTATCCAAGCTGCTTTTATTTAAGGTAACTTATATTTGGCTGCCAAATTCGGCGATTTCTTAAAGTGCCTGCCATTTTAAGACAACATGGTGGATGAGGCTAACCAGTGAACTTGGTCGAGACCTTAGTAATTGCTGTTCCCATGCTCACTCACATCTGAATCGGTTGATATATACGAGTGCTGTCGCAGGCAAAAAATCAGATTTTTCAAAATGTCACCCACATTAGAAATTGAAACTGCTATATCTGATCCATTTTTTAAAATAAAGACAAACAAAAAATGCTCCTGAATCCTTATATCATGGTCAAATACTTAAGAAAGAAACCTTTTTCAATTTCTAATTTTTTTGCACCTCACTTTAAATATAATTTTTTTTTAATTTGGGGGCCGCCATTTTGAAACAAGATGGCTGATGAAGCTGGCCAGCGAACTTGGTCGAGATATTGATGTATACTATATACAGGCCTTCTCACATCGAAATAGGCGAATACGTGTGTTATCGCGTGACAAATACAAGATCGTTTCAAAGTGTTAGCCATGCTAGAAATTCAAAGTGCTATAATTCAACCATTTTTTAAGATATAAACAAAAGAACAAATTTTTAGAAACAAAAACTGATCCAGAATATTTGTATCAAGGCCAAACACATAAAAAAAATCTTTTTCATTTTCCAATTTTTTAATACCAACCCTCCGAGCGTCTTGCAAAAGGGTAAAATTGTAATGTTGTTTTCTTTGCATTTTGTTTTAAATGCTAAGAAAATATGATTCTTTCAACATTATAAAAAAAACTTAATTACAGATATGAATGTAATCCTTGAGGGTATTAATCATTCGTCAATGTATTTAAAATTCATTAAATCTACAGAATTATATTATCTTAAATATTGCTTGTATTGCTGTGAAACCTGGAGCTTAGTGAGCGGAATATTACGACCCAAACACTTAGATGGTTAAATTAATTTTTTTTAAATGGCAACCCTTTTGAAACAAGATGGCCGATGAAGCTGGCCAACGAACTAGGTCGAGACATTGGTATGTACTATGTACAGAGACAGACCAAGTTACATCCAAATCGGTTCATAAATACGCCTGTTATCGTGTGACAAAAATCAGATCGTTTTAAAATGTCAGCCACAACAGAAATTCAAAATGCTATAACTCAGCCATTTTTTTAGATATAGACGAAACAAAACCTGTTCCGGAATCTTTGTATTAAGGTAAAACACATACAAAAAAAAAATCTTTTTCATTTTCTAATTTTTTGGTATCTCATTTTAAATTAAATTTTTTTTTTTAATGACCGCCATTTTGAAACTAAATGGCGGATGAAGCTGGCCAACGAACTCTGTCGAAATATTTGTATGTACTATATACAAGCGAAGGTACATCCAAATCGGTTAATAAATACGCCTGTTATCACGTGACAAAAACCAGGACGTCTCAAAATGTCAGCCACGCTAGAAATTCAAAATGCTATAACTCAGCCATTTTTTAAGATATAGACGAAACAAAAACTGCTCCCGAATCTTTTTATCAAGGTCAAACACATAAGAAAAAAATATTTTTTCAATTTTCAGTTTTTTGGTACCACTTTTCAAATTTTAATTTTTTTTTAAATTTTTAAATGGCCGCTATTTTTAAACAAGATGGCGGATGAAGCTGGCCAACGAACTCGGTCGAGACATTGGTATGTACTACATATAAACGAAGTTACATCCAAATGGGCTCATAAATACACCTTTTATCGCGTGACAAAATTCAGGACGTTTCAAAATGTCAGCCATGATAGAAATTCAAAATGCTATAACTCAGCCATTTTTTAAGATATAGACGAAACAAAAACTGCTCCGGAGTCTTTGTATAAAGGTCAAATACATTAGAAAAAAATATTTTTCCATTTTCAAAATTTTGGTACCACATTTCAAATTTTACATTTTTTTTTTAAATTTTTAAATGGCCGCCATTTTGAAACAAAATGGCGGATGAAGCTGGCCAACGAACTCGGTCGAGACATTGGTATGTACTATGTACACACCGAATTACATCCAAATCGGTTCATAAATACGAGAGTTACAGTATGACAAAGGTCAGATATATATATATATATATATATATATATATATGTGTGTATATATTGATATATATATCAATTTTGAACGGAGGGTGGTTTCGGGGTCTGGGGGTCATGATCGATGAAAATATGCCAAAATTTTTTGAAATCGCTTTCCTCCGAACGGCTGCAATAGGTAGCTTTTTGTAATGAAAGCTACCTAAAAGAAGAAAACAGGGGGTCTGTGAGATCGCAAATAGCAGTTAACCTCAAACTACTGTGACAAAAATTGTTGCATAAATACTGTGAGCGGTCTTAAAGACCCCTTGATCGTAGAATGAATAAAAGGGTTGACTGACTCATAAGATACTGTTTTTGCGCTAAACTTTATGTAAAGGCCTATTATAATGAAAGTTCTCATTTAGAAGTCGTTAGCGATACTATTAAGTTTCCAAACGAATCAAAATTAAACTAAAATCAATAGTTAAATTGAAAGTTACAAGTTAAGCTATGAAAAATGAATATAGCAGCAGTCTGTGAGACCGTTAACAGGAGTTAAGTGTTAAGACTTTAAAACAAAATCGTTTTATGAAACAAGAATATTGATTTTTAAAAGTAGGTGTTCAGTTGTAAAAAAGGATTTTATTATGATAAATTGAATATAGATGGCAGCACTACGAGAATTGAAAATGACTGGTTTTCTCTGCCTTAAAAATAGAAGACTTTATTCAATTTTTATTCTTATTATTTTAACTCTTTTTTAATTTTAAAATTCCTATTATCCTTTTTCTGTATTATATGCATATTAATCTTGTTTTATTTTCTTTTATTAGATAAATTTTATTCTGTATTTTGATGGTCATGTGCGGACCTGTAATAGAACATTCCAGTGTTGTGTTTCTAAAATCTAAGATGTGAAAGTCAAATTCGATTCGATTAAAGTTTGAAAAGACAAGTTATTCGTAATTCTTTATGTGAAATCTTTATTCGTTAAGTATGCTCTATCCTCATCCATGTAAAATCAACAATTTCTTTTATTTTAATTCATCCACTTCAAGTTCGCCTGTTTTGAAATACAATTCTTCGATGACACATTTCGAACGCAACTGGAGTCTGCATCAAGAAATCAAAGGTACTGTTCCTTTTTCTCTGTTTAATTCAGTTGAATAAAGACAAATCTATTCTAATCATCTTTAAAACTACACATAAAAAAATTCTCTGGTCCGTCGGAAGCCTAGGAGATAACTAGTGATAATCGTATTTATTTAATTTGTTATAATGAAAACAAAAGCAGAAACTGCTGCAGAATCAAAATTTCTTTTTACTGTTAAAGAAATAAAGAGATTTAGCGCTCAAGTTACTGACGCAATTGAAAATAAAAAATTAAAATTAATTGAAAAGTTAAAGGCTGAATTGATAAGTTTAGAAAATGATTTAAAAAAATCTTATTTTGGCGTAGCTGAAGAAAGTGTAAATTCGTTATACGAGTCCTTTACTGAAGCTAAAGATATTGTTGTTGACGATTTAGTCAAAATTGAACAATTTTTAGAAAGTCAAGGCGTAAAATCACAAGAAAATGAAAGTGCAGTTAATAATATCTCAAATATAGGAGTTAGTAATAACGCTTTAATGCTTCCTAAGTTCGAATTACCCATTTTTTATGGAGACGTCACTCAATGGATTAGCTTCAAAGAGATATTTTTGACTTCAATTCATAATAATAAATCTCTTTCAGATCAGTTAAAATTTTCGTATCTTATAGCTAGTGTTAGGAATTATCCGTCGAAATTAATATCCGGTTTTTCAATTTCTGGGGAAAATTATAAAGAAGCTTGGGAAACTCTTATTAATAGATATGACAATCGTAGGAATTTGGCATATTCATTGCTGTCTAAATTTGTTAATGCCAAACCATTGAAATCACCCACGCAGAGAACTATTTTAGAGCTATTGGATGCATGCAATGAAGTGATTCGTAACTTAAAATCTTTGAAATTTGAATTTAATGAATTTGTTGATTTGATTTTAGTGTATATAGTACAAAATAAATTTGATGAATCCTTAAAAAAGCAATGGGAATTATCCTTAAATAATGATTCATTTCCAACTTATGATATGTTGATGATATTTCTCGAAAAACAGGCTCGTAGTTTGCAAAATTGTAACTCTGAAATTTTTAAAGGTGAATCCAAATCTAATTTAAAATTTGAAAGTAAGTCTCAACATTTTTCAAAAAAGTCTGTCGCCAATACAGTCGTGATGGATAATGTAAATAAAACTACAAATATTTCATGTTCACAGTGTAAAGAATCGCACCCACTTCATAAATGCCCAGAATTTTCAAAATTATCTGTTGATCAACGTTGGAATTTGATAAAATCAAAAATGCTTTGCACTAACTGTTTAAGATCAAATCATTTCGTAGCCGATTGTCGTATTACGACTACTTGTAGGCATTGCAATTCTAAACACCATACACTCCTTCATCGTGATCAGTCTATCCCTGCATCACAGAATTCTTTCAGGCAACAAGATCGTGTTACAACACCAAATGCTGTTGTTAATTCTAATGAATCTAACTGTTTAAGTTCTCAGTCTATCAATAAAAATTCTCAAACATTGTTGGCTACTGCCATTATAAAGGTTAAATCTAAATCGGGAAAATTTATTCCTTGCAGAGCGATGATAGATAGTGCTTCTCAGAAGAGTTTACTTTCAAAATCTTGTTGCAAAAAATTAGATCTTCCATCTAGGCCTACAAATCATAGAATCTCAGGAATAAACAATTTAGTCGCAGAAACGGCTCTTCAGGAAGTTTCTTTGACATTCTCTCCACATTTCAATAATGAAACTTTTCACTTAGATGCATTAGTTGTTAATCAGATTACAACCAATTTACCAAATTTTTTGATTACAACTAAATATTGGCCACACATTGAAGGCTTGAACCTTGCGGATCCTAATTTTCATTTGTCCAGTCCTATTGATATACTTATAGGCGCAGATTTATTTGCTAACATCATAATAGGGGAATCAATTCTGGGACCTAAAGGATCACCGAGTGCTGTTAATTCTAGACTGGGTTGGATTCTTTCGGGAATCATTTATTCAAATGAATCAAATCAAAATTCATTTATTAGTTGCCATGCCACTACACAGATAAGTTCTCAACTACAAAAATTTTGGGAACTTGAATCGGTTCCCACTTCTGATCCAATTTCTCTAGTTGAAGATAACTACGCGAAAACAGTTTCACGTTCAGAATCTGGAAGATATATTGTAAATCTACCCTTTAAATCTAAACCTGTTCTCGGAAACTCTAAATCTCAAGCCTTAAAACGTTTCTACTTCTTGGAGAAAAAACTTCAAGAAAACCCCTTGCTTAAAGAGCAGTATTTATCCTTCATGCGCGAGTATATCGACTTAGGGCACATGGAACTTGTTCCAGATTCAGAAATTTCAAATCCTGATCATTTTTATCTTCCACATCACGGGGTGTTAAAAGAAGATAGTTCTACAACTCGGCTTAGAGTTGTATTTGACGCATCTGCGGTTGGTTCAGAAGGCCGCTCCTTGAATGATTATCTAGAGATAGGTCCAAAATTGCAACCAGAAATATTTCCTCTACTGTTAAGGTTCAGAATGCATCCAATCGCCTTTAGTTCTGACATCGAGAAAATGTTTAGGCAAATTCTCGTCAATCAAAATCATGTAGATTATCAACGCATTCTTTGGAGATTCAATTCAGATGAAATTATTAAAACATACAGGCTGTTGACCGTTACGTACGGAACTTCTTGCGCTCCATTTTTGGCCATTAGGACATTACACCAATTAGCAAATGACAATGAGCAAAATCGTAAAGAAGCCTCTCAGACAATTCGGAAAAGTACGTACGTAGATGATTTACTTTCCGGTTCGGATTCAAAGGAAAATGCCCAAAAATTGGTAACTGAGTTAATCGAAGTTATGAAAAGCGGAGGTTTTAATCTACGTAAGTGGACTTGTAATGATCCAGAAGTAATTGCTCATTTACCAGATGAAATGAAGGCTTCATCGCAAAAGGTAATTCAGGAAGATGATACCGTTAAAGTCCTCGGACTACTTTGGGATTCTTCCAAAGATGTTTTACAAATTCGTTTCAATGATTTTAAAGAAGTAAAAACAAAAAGAGATTTGTTATCAGTAGTGGCTACAATATTTGACCCCTTGGGTTTCCTAGCTCCTACTACAATAAGATTAAAAATCATGCTGCAAGATCTTTGGAAAGATAAGATTTCGTGGGATGAAGAAATCCCAGACTCCATACTACAGGTTTGGAATGAGTTTTTATCAGAAATTCATTTGCTAAAGTCAATTGAAATACCCAGATATATTAATTCTTATAATCAAAATGATGTCCAAATTCAGTTACATGGTTTTTGTGATGGCTCAGGTAAAGCTTATGCTGCTGTTACTTATTTACGTGTTGTTACTCCTGACGAAGTATTTGTAAATTTGATTGCAGCTAAAACTAAAGTAAATCCTATAAAACCTCAAACACTGCCACGTATTGAACTTTGTTCTGATCTTTTATTAGCCAAGTTATGCCCAGTCATTATCGATACTTTGCCAATAAACTTTGACAATATTTATCTGTGGTCAGATTACCAAATCGTTCTCAGCTGGTTAAAATCACCTCCTTTAAAGGGAAATCAATTTGTTCTAAATCGAGTCTGTCAAATCCAATCGTTAATGCCTTCATGTGAGTGGAATCATATTCCAGGTATTCTAAATCCTGCAGATTCAGCTTCTAGAGGTATTTCTCCACGAAAGCTTCTTCATCATTCGCTATGGTGGCATGGGCCTCCATGGCTGCTATCAAATGAACCAATCCCAATACCTTTGTACAATCCTCCAATATCTGAGTTAAATCCAGTAATTCAATCTGTCAGCAATGTAACTCAAGTAACTGCCATTCCAGACTTTATTCTTAAGTTCTCCAAATTCTCTAAGTTATCAAGAGTCACAGCGTGGTGTCTTAGATTCATTTATAATGCTAGGCATAGTGCTACAAAAAAATCTGGAAATCTGAGTGCACAAGAAATCTCTGATTCTATTCAATGCATTGTGAAATTAGTACAAAGTTCGGAATTCGGTACAGAACTTAAATTATTAAAAGAAAGAAAAACCTTACCAAGCAATAGTAAATTATTATCATTAAATGTGTTTTTAGATTCTAGTGATATTATTCGAGTTGGTGGTCGTTTATCACAACATCAGACATTAAGTTTTGATAGAAAGTATCCTATGCTACTTCCGAAAAATCATATTATTACTAAGTTATTGATAAATAATGTCCATGAACAACATCTACATGCTGGTACACAGCTAGTACTTTCTATATTACGCCAACAGTACTGGTTTGTGAATGGTCGTTCTACTGTACGACAAGAGATCCACAAATGTGTGCTTTGCAAACGCCTTAAATCTCAAGCTTGTCAACAAATGATGGGAGACCTTCCCGTTGACAGAATCACCCCAATTCGTCCATTTTCCAAGGTGGGTCTAGATTTTGCAGGACCCTGTCTAACTAAACCAAATTTGCCAAGAAGTAAGATCAAAATTAAATCATATATAGCAGTATTCGTCTGTATGTGCACTAAGGCGGTACACCTTGAGTTGGTATCAGACTTGTCTGTGCAAGCCCTGCTAGCAGCCTTGAAGCGATTTATCGCGCGTAGAGGTCTGCCGTCCGATGTATATTCAGACAATGGTAAAAACTTCACAGGTCTGGCTAATCAGTTAAAGCAGCTATTTCAATATTTGAAAGAAAATGAAGTTCAAGAATTTCTTTCGAGCCAGAAAATCAATTGGCATTTCATCCCTCCATATGCACCACACTTTGGTGGGCTATGGGAGGCAGCTGTAAAGCTTACTAAAAATCACATTCTAAGAGCATGTAAAGCTAGTGTATTGAATTTTGAAGAATTAACTACTTTGCTATGTCAAATTGAGAGTTGCATAAATTCAAGACCCTTAATCCCTATGTCTTCGGAATCCTGTTCCGGAATCTTTGTATTAAGGTAAAACACATACAAAAAAAAAATCTTTTTCATTTTCTAATTTTTTGGTATCTCATTTTAAATTAAATTTTTTTTTTTAATGACCGCCATTTTGAAACTAAATGGCGGATGAAGCTGGCCAACGAACTCTGTCGAAATATTTGTATGTACTATATACAAGCGAAGGTACATCCAAATCGGTTAATAAATACGCCTGTTATCACGTGACAAAAACCAGGACGTCTCAAAATGTCAGCCACGCTAGAAATTCAAAATGCTATAACTCAGCCATTTTTTAAGATATAGACGAAACAAAAACTGCTCCCGAATCTTTTTATCAAGGTCAAACACATAAGAAAAAAATATTTTTTCAATTTTCAGTTTTTTGGTACCACTTTTCAAATTTTAATTTTTTTTTAAATTTTTAAATGGCCGCTATTTTTAAACAAGATGGCGGATGAAGCTGGCCAACGAACTCGGTCGAGACATTGGTATGTACTACATATAAACGAAGTTACATCCAAATGGGCTCATAAATACACCTTTTATCGCGTGACAAAATTCAGGACGTTTCAAAATGTCAGCCATGATAGAAATTCAAAATGCTATAACTCAGCCATTTTTAAAGATATAGACGAAACAAAAACTGCTCCGGAGTCTTTGTATAAAGGTCAAATACATTAGAAAAAAATATTTTTCCATTTTCAAAATTTTGGTACCACATTTCAAATTTTACATTTTTTTTTTAAATTTTTAAATGGCCGCCATTTTGAAACAAAATGGCGGATGAAGCTGGCCAACGAACTCGGTCGAGACATTGGTATGTACTATGTACACACCGAATTACATCCAAATCGGTTCATAAATACGAGAGTTACAGTATGACAAAGGTCAGATATATATATATATATATATATATATATATATATATGTGTGTATATATTGATATATATATCAATTTTGAACGGAGGGTGGTTTCGGGGTCTGGGGGTCATGATCGATGAAAATATGCCAAAATTTTTTGAAATCGCTTTCCTCCGAACGGCTGCAATAGGTAGCTTTTTGTAATGAAAGCTACCTAAAAGAAGAAAACAGGGGGTCTGTGAGATCGCAAATAGCAGTTAACCTCAAACTACTGTGACAAAAATTGTTGCATAAATACTGTGAGCGGTCTTAAAGACCCCTTGATCGTAGAATGAATAAAAGGGTTGACTGACTCATAAGATACTGTTTTTGCGCTAAACTTTATGTAAAGGCCTATTATAATGAAAGTTCTCATTTAGAAGTCGTTAGCGATACTATTAAGTTTCCAAACGAATCAAAATTAAACTAAAATCAATAGTTAAATTGAAAGTTACAAGTTAAGCTATGAAAAATGAATATAGCAGCAGTCTGTGAGACCGTTAACAGGAGTTAAGTGTTAAGACTTTAAAACAAAATCGTTTTATGAAACAAGAATATTGATTTTTAAAAGTAGGTGTTCAGTTGTAAAAAAGGATTTTATTATGATAAATTGAATATAGATGGCAGCACTACGAGAATTGAAAATGACTGGTTTTCTCTGCCTTAAAAATAGAAGACTTTATTCAATTTTTATTCTTATTATTTTAACTCTTTTTTAATTTTAAAATTCCTATTATCCTTTTTCTGTATTATATGCATATTAATCTTGTTTTATTTTCTTTTATTAGATAAATTTTATTCTGTATTTTGATGGTCATGTGCGGACCTGTAATAGAACATTCCAGTGTTGTGTTTCTAAAATCTAAGATGTGAAAGTCAAATTCGATTCGATTAAAGTTTGAAAAGACAAGTTATTCGTAATTCTTTATGTGAAATCTTTATTCGTTAAGTATGCTCTATCCTCATCCATGTAAAATCAACAATTTCTTTTATTTTAATTCATCCACTTCAAGTTCGCCTGTTTTGAAATACAATTCTTCGATGACACATTTCGAACGCAACTGGAGTCTGCATCAAGAAATCAAAGGTACTGTTCCTTTTTCTCTGTTTAATTCAGTTGAATAAAGACAAATCTATTCTAATCATCTTTAAAACTACACAGTAGGTAGGTAGATACCTACGTCCTACATTAAAACAAAACTTAACAGGAAAAAAGAAAATGTAGTTAACTAGCTTATAATTAGTTAAGTAGCCATTATATTTTATACAATATAAAAAATAAAACTTACCACGACGTAATTGTGGAACGCTTTGCATCTAGCTAAAACGATAAAGCAAAAAGCCCCGAATCTTAAACTTGTGCGTATCTTTGCCCCGAGACGGATGCGTACTTTTACCCCATTCTGCAGTATTTTACTTAACCGGCTACCTACAAGTTTGAGCAAATACGATCGAGATAAAATATACGGCATTTAGATGCTATAGATCTTCGGTTCTCCACTGAATTTTTGGATTTGTAAAAATTTGAAGTATTCTTAGCTAAACTATAAAGTGAAATTTAAAAAATATTAGATCAAAATTCGAAAATTTATACTTACCTCGCTTTCTTGGCACGGAGTGCTACTTTTTTCACAAGGTTTGAACACACAACTACTACACATGAGACCAAACTACTACCTAGCGGTCATGATTGTAGAAATGTTTCTTCATATTAAATCAGGCAGTGCGTATATTCGCTCCCACCTACTCTATATATATTATGACCTGCCCGGCTATTATTAAATCCTTGATCTGGCATTGGTTAGGTTGCAAACAATTCGTACCACCTAGTGAAACATTGTTGCTGGAGGCATCAAAATGATAGAATATTGGCAGCTATGGACACGCTGAGTGCTTTGCTGTTGACCAATTTAATCAACTATATCTATTTGTTTGTAGTAGTGAGATTGGATAAGTTCAATCAAAACACCATAGATTCATGAAGCAGTCCAATTCTATTTCGATAGTCAGGCCATATGAGCCGTCAGCAACAGATTAAGAAAGTTGGTAGTTTCCCCCATTAATCAGAGGCCAAAATCACTTTAAATTGTTTATTTAACCACACATAAAACATGAACAATTCCCACATTACAAGAGTTTTTGCAGAGCTTTTAGGCTAGAGCACGAATTAATATTCCATGCTAAACAGATGTTAATGCACAAATTTAGATGTTCTATATGACGATAAGACGCCTGGTAAGTTTTTAAAACAATCGAACAGCACAGAATTCTCCTTCTGAACTCATGCAAGATGGTTTTGTCAGGACTCGCATAGGAATGCAAATTGAAATATAAACTTCATAATGAACTAAAATGATTCAGGGCCGAGAGACAGAAAGAAATGCGATCCATCACTCAACCAACGGAGAGCGAGAGAGAACCGTGATAAAGAATGAGTTCCTTATCCGCTTACGGAGGGATTTCTATGTAATACGGTCGACGCTAGACAGGTGGGTGGGAAGTTGATTCATTGAATAAAAAAAGGAATAGTAAAACGGCTTTTAAAAACATTCGAAAAATAAAAGTAGCTTCTCTAAGAATATTACAGTTTTGGTAGCTGATAAAAATTAATGAAGGGATTAAAAGTTTAGATTAAGGTTTCGAATAAGATAATTATTAAGATACGCGTTTTAAAATTATAGGAATTTAACTAGAAATAAATAATAGAGAATATTAAGAAATAGGGAAATAATGAATATGCCGGAAATTTAGAATAATTTAGTTGAATATTGCAAAAAAAATTATATATCAAATACACAGATGTTTCACTGCATGTAATTTGAAAAACAAACGATTTGCAAGAAACTATACAGCGTGGTCATAAAATCTTTATCGATGTATGAATCTCTAGCCAGGATTTAGATCACTCTAATTTTCATTGTTGCCAAAGTCACACATTTGGAGCGCAGTAGACATGAAAGTAGACGAGTTTCTAATCTAAAGTCTATCGTCTAGTCTAAAGACGATCTAAAATTACATCCGGGATACGACGACTATCTTAAAAACATAAAGAAGAACTGTTCAATATAAAAAGTTTAATATTTCGTGATTATTTTCCACATTTTGCGAAAGCTAAAACGTACAAAATAAAGGACAAGAAAGGAAGCAGGCAGAAACAACAGAATTTTATTTAGCTTAATACAAAAGAAGCTGTAAAAACAGGAAAATGAGCACTTTTTGCACACAAGAAGAATAAAATTCAGAAGTTATGAATAGATATACAGGGTGTTTCAAAAGTTCAGTGCGTACGTAAAACACGATAAAAAATATCTATGGGTTGGAAAGACATACACTTGCAGATAAATATTCAGCGTTGTACAGGATTTTGTACGACTACAAAAAAAAAAAAAAAAAAAAAAAAAAAAAAAGTTCATAATCTCGACAATAGCGGGCGCTATTGCAGATAATGCCATGGAAATTATTTCATATTCCCGACACGACGCAAGATTTGGATACAAAGCAGTGTACATGCAGTATTCGCAAATGTTTTTATATCCAAAACTTGCGTGTTGTGAATAATATGAAATTATTCTATGGAATTATCTGCAGTAGCACCCTCTATTGTCGAGATTTTGAACTAATTTTGTGTTGATGTTATACAAAACTTCTTAAGACGCTGAATATTATCTGAAAAATTCATGTCTCACCAACACTTAGAACATTTTTTTTTCGCTTTTTACTTTCGCACTGCACATTTAAAGCACCCTGTACATGAAAAAGTACAAAAGAATTATAAAAATTTCCATTGATCTATTCCCATTATTAAAGTATTTATTCTATTATTGGAGACCCTCTCCAAGTGAAACTATGTAAAATATTCTCTTAAACTATTATTATTATTATTATTTTTTTGAACGAATAAGTTCTTTTCTTACCTGCCAGAGGACAATTTTTTTAATTATATAATCTCATAATAGGCGAATAATCAATTCTGTAAAAATTCTCATCGAAAATTCTGTAATAATTCCTAAGGCATTCACATTTTTATTGGAAGTTACGGAGATATTTATTTCTTTTCAAGAAATGTTGTAAGAGGCATGAAAATAAATAAAAATCATTTTAGCTCAAATAATATTTATTGCTATTGATATTTTTTCAGACAGTAATTACGGTAAGTGTAAAAGTTATTTTATTCATGATTACGTTTTTAATTTGTACAATTCAAATATTTATCGAGTGAAGAGCGCAGACTTGTCTATATTAATAAGAAAAAAGTTTTTCATCTAAACTTAATTTATCAATGGCAGAGGAGGATGTTGACTGCAGGAAGTATTTAAATCTTGTTTCCTTTTAATAATTATTCGACTTCAAAAATCAAATCATGGTATAAAAACAGTAATAAAAATATTTCCAACTAACTTTTGTAATTGCAATTTATCTTGAAGCAGAACAGTAAAACATGTTTAAAAATAAATATAGTAAATTAATATAGTTTTAAAAAGTACCGAAAATAAATAATTATATATATATATATAATCAATATACTCTATTATATGAAGTCAAGAATAAACATGAAGAAATTGCAAGATATGATGCGATGTTCTCTTGTATGGAAGAATGAAATAAACAAGTCAGAAATCGCACGTCAAACTTGACCAGTGAGGTGATTTCTTACTATAACTAGTTTTATAAATATCCAGATTATAAATATCCAGATCTTGTCATACTAGTTGTTCTACTCTCATGCAAAAATGCATGAATGCAAAATTTATTAAAATTATATAGATGAAATTCAGTAATATGGAAATAATAGGGCTCCATCTTAAAAAGTACGCAATCACCATGGTTACCTAGAACCATTTCATATCATGTGATATAATTGAATTAATTACGTGTCATAGGATTTAATAGAATGAACAAAACTTTTATTAATATCTTTTTAAGTTTTGATTCGATTTTCACAAAATTTGAAGTGACATGACAAAAATTCTGCCCAGAAACGACAATAGGAGCTACATATTTATATAATTACGGACGCCCCTAAAAAGTACTAAGATAGGTTCTTAGGTTATCACAGTTTTAATCTCAACAGGAAGGTTGAAGTTCCGTTGAGTGTCAAATAAAAGATTAGGTAAGAATTCTAGGTAAATTCCAATCTTTATGTTTATTAATATAGTATACTGTTGATTTGGTTGAATTGCCGCGATCAATTAAGTATATTGTTCGTTCGTGTGAATAGTAAATGCTGTATAAAATAAAAAAATTACTACAATCATTCATTTGTAGTTATAAGTCAAGTGAATATTTAAGTAGGTAATGAATACAAAATCATACACACACACATATACATATATATACAGGGTATTTCTGAATATCGCTTACAAGTTTTAATAGGTGGTACACTGTAAACAATTCGCAGGAAACTTCAGTCATTCAAACCTTTTCAGTCATGCAGCGGTTTTTATAGAAAACGGTTACTATAACCGCACGCTAACTCTATTCGACCATAATATGGGCAGTATTATGGTAATCGTTTTCTGTAAAAACGATCGAATGACTGGAGAGTTTTCTGCAAATGTTTAACAGCGTAGAGGACAATGCAACAAATATTTATTGAATATAAAACAAGCACCGTAATCTACTCATACAGTCAAAAGTACACTTTCCTTTAATTCAGGATCAGACCGGATTCATGGTCATAATAGTAACAAAATACGAGATATTTTAACGATCATAGCATTAATTTCTTGCATACAAAATGCGATGAAATTATGAAAAGCGCATGAACAATAATTTTGTCTGTGTATCATATGTTATGTCAACTGTATTCCGAAATTTTGATGGCGCATTTAGCGCTGAATGAATGCGGATGGTGAACTCTTTTAGCATATATCGTGATATTGCCTCATTTAAAGTAAACGGAAAACTTTTTCTTCCAATCAGTATTAAATTAAACGATTTACTTTTAGGAATACAATTTACGATAACAACGATGCATCGTTAGAAGCACTGCACACTTCAACAACCTTTCGAGATTCCATCGCATGTTGCACTCAGTAAGTTTAGGGGGTCCGGAACACATTTTAAAATAATTTTTATTTATTGAGTTAAGTTTCTGAATTTTTTTGTGATGGTTAACCATATCATTTGTAAACAAAATCACATGATAAAACTTCTCATTTTTTTTTTAATTTAAAATTTAAAATTTGTTTAAAAAGTGGGGTAAATTCAAATCGCTATAACTCGAAATAATATTTGTAGAATTTTAAGTTTTTATCATTTAAATAAACAAAACCATATAAATTTTAATTTAGATTCAGCATTTTTAAAAATATTAATTAAAAAATAAAAATATTTAAATTAAAAATTAAGGAAAAAATTATGTAACATTTTTTTAAATTATATTTTCAAAAGTAAATATTTTTTTTTCAAATTTTCTGAATTAAAATTAAAGTAAACTAATTAAAAAAGACATGTTCCAAGTTTTAACCATATATCTTTAACGGTTCTTGAGTTATAACAATTTAAATACAAGAAAGGGTGAAAAAAACCCATCGTGATGAAAAACGCATTTTCACAAGAAGCCGTTTGCATGACAACCATTGCTTGAAAGCTAGATTTTGAAAACAAACCAAAATGAAAAAATTAATATGTTCTGTTCTAATAAGGAAAGAAACATGATTCAAGCATCATTTTAAGCAGAAAAAAGCGGAGAATTTTCACTATAATAAAATATTTTTAGAAAATTTGAAGATTATTTTGATCCGAACCCCATTAATTATGTTGTAAATATCGTTACATTATCTGCATTATTGTTAAAGTTATTCTCAAAATTCCTATCTCAGGTTCAATTGGAACCAACGCCTACTAGATATTTGAAAAAGACTTGACATGCGACACGAAAACTTCACACAAAACAGGCAAAACAAAGACAAAATTCAAACAACGTGCATGTTTATGTTTCGTTGGCTTATGTAATTATTAATTCTTATTTTCTAATAAAAATTAATAGTTCAACGAGTCAAAGAACAAGAAACATGCTAGTTGTTCGAATTTTTTTCTTAGTTTTGCCTGCTTTGTCTGACGCGTGTCAAGGATATCTCCCTTATCTAGGGTGCCTTGGTGGACCCCTCTGTAATTTTCAGTTTGAGAGTAGATTGCGACTGTGATTTTTTACAGAAAAAATGTGTGTTGTGGTGTACGCTACCAGTTCTTGAATTTTAAAACATTACACTGAAACAACCTGTACATATCTATTTATATAAAATCCAAGTCTCTGTGTGTCCCTCACAATTCCGGTTGGACCACCCTATTAATCGTGGCCATACTAGATTTCTTATGGAGATATTGGTATCAGCTTCAACAATGAGTAATTGTTGAAAAGTACTAATACAGGTTACAACAATATCGCCAAATTTTGACCAACTTGGCGAAATACCGAAAAATTTGGCGGTATTTCGCCAAATTTGGCGACAAAAATAAGTTGCCTATATGAAGCCAACTTGGCGATAACTGGCTAATTTAGCGATATTCCCATTTAATCTTTCATAATCGAGCTCACCGCTATTTAATTTAAACTCTGAGTATTTAAGGTTTTTTCTCAAAACTATGCGTCAAAATTTAAAGTATAATATACAAAAATGTACGTCTTTACATCTTCATCCCGATGTTAATAATAAAATAACCGCCACTAGACGGCGCTGTGCTACCTGAGCTCCTAACTGCCCAATTTTAATGTGCTTTACATAGCCAGATACGGAAATTAAATTCTCGGTATTTTTCCAGTATAAGGCCCTTGACGAAATGGAAAAAATTGCCTTGGGAAAGAAAAAAAATTTGGAAACATATTTCCTGGCAACATATTTCCACATTTTAAAATGTGTTGTTTTTATCTATCACTCCGGAACAAGCGAGAAAAACTGTTCATATTCTTGCAGATGTGTTGTATATATACATCTTTATATGTCATTTTTGTCGGGCTATCTTTCTAGTACATAACATCAGTGGACTTTTACGAGAGCTTCGAAATTCAGTCTGATAATATTTTTAGTAATATCTAGTATATATATATATATATATATATAAGGAAGTCCTGACTGGGAGACTGGCCAACGTACAGTACAGTGGGTCGAAAAAAATCGAAAATTTTCAGATCAACTTCAAATAGTGCGGAAAACTTGCATTTTGTAATTAGAAGAATAACGCAAACTTTTTTTTTTTAATCGACTAGGGGGGTCTGCCCCCTACGAGCTACGCTCACCAACCCCCGTTCAGGCATACCAAAATCCAAAAAGCACGCTAATTTGATCGGCTTTAAAAATATTGAATTAAAATTTAAAAAAAAAACAGTAGCGATCTCTCTGTAAACGGGTTTCAATTCGTTTTCCTTGGATTGGGGATTTTTAAGGCCAAATCTGTTGCAATGATACAATGACTGTTTTCGTGTTTAATTAAAAAAAATAATTAAACATTTGAAAATAAGCTAATGTAAAATGAATTAAGTAAACAGTGTCATTATCTCCGGGTATTTTTTAACAGCGCTATAAGATAGTTCTTTTAAATAATTCATTTTAAATGTATCGTTTCAAATCTGACGTAATTTACACCAAAGTTTTATTTCTCTTATTAATATTCACGTGAAAATACTTCTGTTGTTAGAAGGAAATATTATTTGCGCTTTCATCAAATTCACGATAATAGTTGAAAAGATTATCTCAAAATATTTCGCGTAAATATATTTTTCTATTTAAATTCTTTTGCTATATTTTTTGCCATTTTAAATATGACGTAATTTCCTCAAATTACAAGTTTTAACGCATAATAATGATTTTTTTTTATTTTAAGATTTTGTTTCTCTTTTAAAATTCAAATGTAAATATGTTTCGGTACAGATGTCATTGGCGCAATTTTTTTCTGACGCCAATTTCATATACGCAACGGGTACTTAACTGGTGCTAAAGTGTCGTTATTTTGCTTGATATGGTAACCCGGATGTTGTTGTTTATGCTATTGATGTTTTCGCCAAATTGGCGTCGGAAAAAAATTGCGCCAATATATGAGATCTGTGCCTATGGTTCTTATGACGTAATTTTCCTGCTTTTAACATGTAATCATTTAATTTTAATTTTAAAATTTTTTTTCTGTTTGTAATAGTCACGTGTAAATAAATTTTTAATTTGAAATAAACATTATTGTTTGCGCTGTTTATACAACTGGCAAGAGTTTGAATTAATAACATTTTCTAAAATTTGTAAAAAATATCTCTCGAAATGCTGAAAATTTGAATTTAAAATTGAAATAAAACCCCAAAAAAATGAGTCAAATAAGAAAAATAAATTCAATCTGCACACCGGGAACTTATAACGTATAAAATGATCTAAAAATGATTAAATTCTCATGTATAATTTTTGCTCCAATAAAACTTTTTTAATGGAACGATTTTGTCCAAATTTAGCATTAAATATCTCTTAAAATAATTCTTCGATTTGTAAACTGTCTGCATCAGCGTGTTTATCAAACTATTCTCTATAATACCACCGATTTTCATATTTTTGTATGCAACAGTTTTTTTTAATATTAACGATGAAAGGCCATGCTTAAGCATACAAATTGGATGCCGATCTACCCGGAATATCTACGCAGATTTTCATTGGTGCATTTCCAAATCAAAACTTTTTTTTATATATAGAAGGATTAAAATATCGCATCGTACTTGGATTTTGGAAAATATAATCAAATATAACAGTTTTTGAAATTAATGATGAAAATTAAAAAAGTTCATACCTACTTCTAATAGTGCGTAATATTGGCCTTTCAAAAATTGAAGAATAATGTCCATAGGAAAATTGAAATCTTTTAAAATCTTTAGGTCACGCATCGCCATTGAATTTAGAAAAATATTATGAAAATTGACGAAGATTGATATAAATGATGAAAATTATTATTATTTTTTTTTTTTACATAACGTCTAATAATTTAAAAGAAATGCTTTATGTGCATAAAAACGTAACGTTGAACTAATTTTAAATTAGGTTAATATATTTTAGCTGTGCATTGTTTTTTAATTTATGGAAACTTTCATAAAACGATATCTTTGTTTTATTTATTTAAATTTAAACAATTATGTGAAAAATATTAAATCTCTCCTTATTATATATCTTTTGGTTGAAACAATTTTAAACAATGTGCATAAAAGGAATTTTTCAATACGTAATTGTTATACTTCTCTTTTACCTGCATTTTGTAAAAATTCTTCTAATAGTATTCCGCGCGCCTAGAATGGATTTTCAGAAATACCACCTCTAAAGGAGGTAAAAATGGGCACAAACTTTAAAAGGATTCCTTAAAAATAGGATATTATATTTAGGTGTCAAATGGTAACATGTGATCGTGCATTTTTGTATGATGAATCGAATGGTACCGCGTGAATTCTTTTAAGTCCAATAGTTCGTGAGATATTTTATATCTTCTAATTTGATCATACTTTTGGTGCCAAAACCTCAAAATTTCTAACATTACAAGTGATAATTTCTAAACTATATCCCTTACTAGAGCAGCAAAAGAAAATTAAATTAAATGTTTTTGTTAATAAATTCTTTTAGTTAAACAATTAAAATGGTTATATATCACTTGGAAAGAAGATTACAAATGCCTCGAAAAATAAAAGTAAATGAAATTGTCACATCATTTAAAATTCAGAGAAAAAGTTTTAATACGATATAAATATAATGAAACGAAAACATTTAAGTTAAATTTGAAAGCAAGGTATGTATTGCAAAAAAAAAAACGTTTATCTTCGAAGACTAGAATTGAAACAATATTTGAAAATTTAGCATGTGTTCCTGAATAAGGAAAAATAATGCAAATTTTAATGTTAATCGAGCTCAAATCTCGCCAATAGATTTTTTAAATCGCCAATAGCAGTATTTAGTAAATCTGTGTGTTTGTCTGATGGAATTAAACATTGGAGCTACTAAACATATTTCAAATTAATGGTGGCAAAATGCTAGTGGCTATTTTTGCTTCAACATTGCTTATATTCTATGTCGGTAGAGACCCCTAGACAGATGCAGGAGCAAGAAACATTCAGAAATTGCAATTTTTTTTTATATTGTTTGAGCTAGAAACATAAAATTTTGTGCTGTGTTTACTTTTAAGATCTAAATATTGTCTATGAAGCAGTTTCCCATTAATCAAGACATTAAAAGGGTGAAACGCGCCGAAAACCTTTTAAATTACGATTTCTACCAATTTCAAAGGGATAGAAACTTGAAATTTGACATGGCTGTAACTGCTAAGTAGTAAATGGTCTCACAGGGCAGTTTTGAAAAAAATATATATAAAATAAAAGACTGAAATGCCTGAAAAGCTTTATAAAAACCTTCTAAATTACGATACCTAATGCAAATGTTAAAAGTGGGAACATGAAATATGTCATGGCTGTTACTTTTAATGGATAACTGCCCAATAAGGATTTTTTTTGTAAAAGATAGAAATTTGAAAAATTATTAGTAAAGGATATTAAAAAACAATGTTCTAAACATACGACCTTTTTGTGATACTGAAAGGATTAGAAACTTGAAAATTAGCAAGCCGTTTATTTTTGAGATACAAATGCTGGAAAAGATAAATTTCTTGAATTCGAAATTTAAAAGGTTAAAATGAGCCTTCTAAAATGTTTCTAAATTATGATTTCTATTGAGCTGTTAGGGATAGAAACTTGAAATCTAACATGTCTGTTACCTTTCAGATGTGAATTGTCGCACAGAAGAGAAAAAAAAAAGAAAGATAAAAGTGTGAAATGCGCTAAAAACGTTCTAAATTACGATTCCGAGAGACGTGTTAAATATAGAATCAAGAAATCTAACGTGCTGCTATTTTTAAGACTACAGTTCAAGCACAGAATTTAAAAATTAATTTAATAACAAAAGGGTGCAGGTGCAGCAGTGTAGCCAAGATTTCTTTTCGGGAGGGGTCCAGAATTTTCCTTCAAGTTATATACATAGTAAAGCCTGCCAAGATGAAATTGCAAAGGGTGGTGAAAAATTCTGTTTTAAAAATGTTTTCATGTTAAAAGGTGTGGGGATTCTTTTCGATGGGACTATAGAATATTTCCATTTAAGACAGCATTCCAATAAGAAGGCTTTTAATAAGTTTTGCCATATTTATATAATATACTTATTTATGTTATATGTATAGTAAAACCTGTCAAAATGGTATTTATCTGTAACAAAATCTTTCTTTAAGCGAAAGCATGACGTTCTCATACTACGGATTGCTATACAATTAAATTTTCTGAAAACCTATCTGAAAGGGGATTTCCACCACTCTTTAACGATTTTGCCGTAACAGTTTTTACTGTACTGATAAACACAGTAAAACCTGTGAAAGCGGTATCTTTATATTACGGAATCCTGTCACATTCGGGAGAGTTTAAGGATCCCAAGGAAGCGAACAACCGATCTTATTGAAGTAATGTATCTTGGAAGTATAATTAGTTACACTTCTTTAAGCCCTTCAGGGGCAAGGCACTTCAATTGGTAAAATACTGAAATGAATGAATGACACCGGAATTCACGAACAAATTTATTTGAAAATAAGTAAAAGCTTTTCTTCACGTACTTAATAAAGGGAAAATTTTCAAACCAAATTTCTGGTGTTAATGTTCCATTTAGAGATTAAAATTAGGTGGTCGAAAATGAACCACCGCCCTTGAAGCGGTTAAAAGGACGACTGTCTAATATAGGACCCAGCCCATTGCAATCACGGTTTGACAGGATTGATTGTGTGTGTGTATGTGTAACAGAAGTATTTTGAATCTTTTTATAATTTAGGTATATCTTTATTCAACTTTTTAATTTGAAAAAATAGCATGTGTAATATAAAATAAAATCAATCTCTGTAATTGCAGCTGATAATAAAATGAAGTTACATCAATATTAGATGTGATTAGATACATTTTTCGCCCAGTTGGAAATTTACATCTAATATGATTTGTTTACCAATTGGAATAATTGTGTTAATATTAATCTAGTGTTACATCAATAGTTACCAGTAATAAAGATTTTGCAAACACTATGAAATAAGAAACTGAGCGCATACTAAAGAACTAAATGTATTTAAATTAAGTTTAATGTAACATAAATATTTGTTTACATCAAAGTTAGGATCAGTGCTTCAGTTTAAAACAACAATGCATATGTTTAATTTTTTGACATTGAATTAAGAACTTGTGTCGTAATAGATACTGGATAATGAGTTCACATAAAAGTGCCAATCGCGTCAGCCGTTAATTATCTACGGGAGTTTCTGAGGTAAGGTTGCTATCGTTGAGAAAAAGATCTTGCAATTTCAGATACAGAAAGTAGTAATGTAACAAGCACACATAATAAATATTGTTCATACTGGGGAAAAAATAGTTAGGTTACAATTCTCTAAAACAGTCTTTATTCATCTTGGTTTTTCTGTTTCATGTTTCGTCGTTTTGACAAAATAATCGGCCTCAATAGTTGCTTCCGATATTTGGTCGACTTTAAGGATGTTAAATTTTTGTAACAAATTTATTTGTGATGGATTAGTAATTTTTTTTAAGTATTAGGTTGTGTAAAAACTTATGATGGTTCCTATTAATTTACATTTCAACCAATTTAGTGGTTCGAAATAGTTACTTAGATTCAACTTATTCTTTTAAATTCCTTTTGTCATTACCATCCACGACCACTATTGCCACAATGTAATTTCTGTAAGCAATGTTAAACTGGGTATTCACAAGGCGTAATTGGGTCAAATGTAATGTTGAATTCAGATATTGTTCTCCGGGAGGGATTTCTGCAGCTCTGGAAGAGACACTTTGAAGTTCCGGAGAGGGATAGCACTTCTAGACCATTAATAAGCATAAAACACCAAATCTTACAGCGGGAAGCTCCCCTGAATTGAGCGTTGTACAGTGCGTGTCAAAAAATTAAGCACAACATAAAATTTAAAAATAAAATTTTATTATTGACTGAAAGTTACTTTAATTTTCACATGACCTACAAATTGTAGCTTTAAAAGGATATTTAACAGATTTATGCTTTTAAAATTATCTCAAATAATAGAATTTATCAAAAGAACAAAAATGAGTGTGTCAAAAGTTTAAGCACAGTAGTTCTTTAGTCTTTAGTAGAACAAGAACAAAAAAATAATAATACTTGATTATTGCTTTATTCTGATGAATTACTTTAAATATACGGTTTTCCATCGATAAATAGAGGTTCTGTATTGTTTCTGGTTCAATTTTAAAACACGCGTTCTTAATGACATCTTTCAAATTTTTAACTGAAGAATACTGATTTCCATTTGGATAAACTACATGACTTAGAATACCCCACATATTTTCTATAGAGTTTTAATCAGGGCTAATAGCCGGCCGCTTGAAAACAGATACTTTTTTCAACTTAAGACACGTTGAAATTGAGTTCGAGGTATGGATCGAAGCATTATCATGTTGAAATAACCATTTTTATTCCCCCAAAACCTCGGCAACAGGGAGGAAATGATTGGCAAGTCGTTTTTGAGAGTTTTCAGAGTTTTCACGATCACTGATGAATGCTAAAGATGTCTGACCTTTGAAAGAAATAGCCCCCATACCATTACACAACCACCACCTTGTTTTTGGCTGAATATATTCCTAGGTTCTTTGAGGAGATCATGCTAATAGTACTTAAACACATCATTGGCCATCGAGATTCCATGTTTTACATCACTGAATATGACATTCAGCCAATTGATGCTCAGCAAATGATATATGCTCTTTGGCGCACTGTAATACAGCTTATTTATGGTGCCGTTTCAGACATGGTAACCGAGTCATTTTACGGTTTATGATGTATTACGATTCCAAAACTCTTCTATGAACAGTTATTTTCGATATTTGTCCTCTAAATGCATGTTCTATTTACGAAAGAGAGTAAATACCAATTGAAACAAAGATTCTGATGTGGCGGTTTTCGCGCAAAGTAGTCACTAGTGGCCTTCCTGAACGGAATTTTCATTTGAAATCATTACCAGGAGCCAAAACTTGATGAATACCTCGTTTTGATCTTTTTAATGCACTTGCCATTTCAGGAACAGACTTATGTTTTGATCTCATATTCCAGATATTTATCCCTCTTCCTCTGAAAATTCTTTCGACATAGGCATTTTGTACTAACTGAAGAACAACAACTGACTGCTACTTATACACCCAGAAATTGTTTGCGTGCGAAAATCCGTTTGTAAAATTTGCATAAAAACGATTATGTGCTTAAACTTTTGACACGATTATTTTTGTTCCATTCCTAAACTCCATGGTTTCAATGGCTTTTCAATGGCGCCTTCAATTTCTGAAACAACCAGATGTCGCAAGGAACCAAGCCTGAAGAGTTGAGGAAGTAGGCGAACGACTGGAATTCCATGTTTTGCCAGGAGAATCTGAATCAAGTGCGATGAATGAGCTGGAAAATTGATTAATTTTACGACATCTGATGAATGTTAAATCGTTTCGGTTTGAAAATCAACAAGCTTTTACAAAATGTGATGCAGCACCTTAGCTCAAATCCTTTAGTCATCTTGAGAAAAACACAAATCCCATGAACACATATGACAGCACCTCATTCGGCGGCCATCAGGCAACGTCTGGCTCAATGGAAGGCGGGAAAAAATTCATGCATGCGCATTAAGCTGTCTCCTTCCCATGTGCAGAGTGGCGCCACCATAGAATCAGTACTTCGAGCAGAAAAAATAAAAGTTGGATCTGACAGATCTCGTTGCACTTCATGAAATACTGCTGACAAAATCGACAAATCTTGCTTTGTTTATATATAATGAACTTAGGTAACAAATTCGGTCAAAATTTCTCGAAATAGGCTTGTAATGCATGTGGTTTTAATCAAAAACCTGAAAGAATGCTTCAGCCACTGCACCCTGTCTCTCATGAGTTTACACATGCAAAATGCGTTAATAATGCATTTGCATAGATAATACACTATACAGTATAGATAATATACTTTGAAAATCGATTGGCTGTAAATTTAGCAGAGATAATTGTCTTTTAGATTGCACTTAAAAAATAATTTGATAAATGAATATTTGTAATATTTTGAAAGTTTTGTTGTAAGTCAACCTTGATTAACACAAAATATTATATTATATTAACTTTAATGCTAAACGGAATCTATGTTTCGAAAGAATTTTAAAAGGAAGAACTTTAAATTCAATTTCTAACAATGCAACATATTTACATTAAAATATATATATATATATATATATATATATTGTTATATTTATTTTGAATAAAGCAATACATGAATGTGGTTCCAAAAAAGTAAATAAAAAAGTTCTTACTACAATGGTATGGAAAAAGAATAAAAAGTGTTATAGAAATAATACCTATATATAATTTACAGAGAAAAGATTTTACGAGATATGGATTTTTTTTTTTTAATTTATGTTGTTGCACGTTATTGCAGCATGTGCAAAAATTTCGCCTATACTTTTTGGATAACAAACTAATAAAACTCTAAGTATATTTTATCTTTTATTTTTAAAACGAAATTTATTTTGAAGTAAGGCGTAGTGAAATAAAGAAAACAGAATTAAAGTCAAATTTGTGAGCGCGTTTTTTTTCCTAAGAAAGTAAAAGATCTTTTTTTAATTGGAACTCGATAGTTTTATTTAAATTACTTTAGACTTTAGAGTATCTATAAATATATAAATTGCAAGCTCAGTAACCCTATGTACACTTTATTTTGACACTTTGGCGCAAGTAGAATTTTTCCTTTAAGATCTGTATGAACATCTGTTTTTCTTTATACTTTTTCAAGAATGCACAATTATCTATTTATTACCAGATTACATAATTCTAATTTCACATTTTACAAGTTACTTTCCAATTTATTGTATTTACAAAAACCAAATAATAAATGTTTACAAAAATCAACTACGTTTTTAATTTACGCACGTATTCATGATTTCTAATCACGAATGTTATCGAACTTCGAGGTTACGCTGCCGAAGGCACTGGAGTCTCCATGACTACTTTCGTTGATAAAATTATGCATAAATGTCAGAAAATTCAGTTACTATATTTAAAATGAAAATCAAATTTCAAAGTAATTGTTTAATAGGAGCAAAGGCCAACCTAGTGAAAAAGATTCCATGTCGGGACTCGAACCCGGACCATCAGTATAGCGCATTGACGTTCTACCGACTAAACCACATGGAACGATACGCAGTCTGGAACTTCTCACTATTACAGGTTGGCAAAACTATAGACGGAGCACAAGATGGAATATATTTCAGGGAGCCAACAACATCGGGCAAACACGAAACTCAATTAAATCCAGAATCGATTTAAACTATATTAAAATAAAAACTATATTAAAATCTAGAGAAAAAGAATTCTGGAAAAAAATTTCCATGAATTAATATAGTTTCATTCGATGCTGGATTTATTTATTTGAGTTTCGTCTTGATTTGAGAAATTTGATTTTCATTTGAAATATTGTATGCAAGGCGAATGTTTCTCTCTGGAAAAAATTCCATGCATTAATGTAATTCAGTTACGTTTTTAATTAATCATAGAATTCGTCATTTGTTGCTGCGACTACGGCAGAGATCGGGTATACTGTGACGAAGCGTTGTTGGTGCGCACTATATCAAAGAGTTAATCACTAGATTCATTTCGAGAAACCAACCACCAAAACCGTCGAAGTTCTGCTAACCATTGAATAATTTAATAAATCCTATAAATTTCATTTCTTCACTTCAAGTATTAATGTGTATAAAAGTGTATACTTTTACAGTATAAAACTGTCAACAAATACCTTTAATTAAAATTTTGAAATACAGTAAAACCTCCCTAAAGCGACCACGTTCCGTTCCATTTAAAATTGGTTGCTCCGAGAGGTGATCTCTTAATGGAGGTCATCTTTAAATCTATATTTTAATTGTTGAAAAAAGGTAACAATTAATGCTACTAAAATTTATTTTTCACATTAGGAAAAAATATGAAAATTTAAGTATGAAAACAAAAGTTAATTCCATTAAGCTAATTACTGCAGAGTTTAAAAAATGAATACATTAACATTTGATTTGATTTTACGGTTTTATCTTTTATAAATTTTATTTCGAAATTCAGTAAATAAATATTTTTTTTTTTTTTTTTTTTTTTTTTGACGGGAACAAATAATGACGATTTCATTATTGTATCTATTTCTTTGAGAGTTTCCTGGCAGAATAAGGCAGGGGAGTTTATTGATCGACATTCTTAATTGGTCATGAGAGATAAATTCATTGCCTAAAATGGCACAAAGTTGTTTAAACACTTAAAAGTTACTGAAAAAAATTTTAAACTTAGTTTAGAAGTTTGATGAATAATGCACTCTCCGGAATTAATTTTATAATAAAACGTTCTTCAAGCTACCAGGAAAAAACGGCATTTCTTTCATTTTCTTCAAAGAAATGGGTCGCTCATGGAGGGAGTTCAACTGGGGTGGTCTCTGAATAGAGGTAAAATTAGTATTGAGCCTATGGGAATAAATTTCGTTCCATGAACAAAATGGTCGTTCAGGGAGGTGGTCGCTTAATGGAGGAGGTCGCACAGGGAGGTTTCACTGTAGTTATATAAGGCCAAGCTTTTTTATTCTATATATTAAAACGACTTTTTGAAAATAATTCTTAGTCGCATTTTTTTAGTGATAAACGATTAAAACATTGTGTTATGCACAACACGAATAATGAATAATTTAAAAAAAATGTCCGTGAATTTTGACATTTTACGAAACACTTGACGCTATTAGAAAACAAAATCTTACATGTAATAACAGGTACAGTAGAGGGAAAAAAGTAAACACCCCTACTAACTCCTCAATAAATTAATGTAGAAGAAAGTTAATGGTACCGAACGATTGGAAATAAAGTCTACTTTTAAATGATGTATGTAAAATTTGCTTAGGGGTCCATCTACCTATTAAATAGAACCCAAACTTATTTGTTTTCAATGGCAAAACCCAATTTTAACAAAATATTTCAAATCTTCGCTTCAAACTATGCCTAGACACCAAAGTTCAAGTCATTTCAATGATAAGTGTTTGAATTATAAACATTCAAAATTTAGTTCTTCTAATGTTAAATTACATTTTCATATTTTCATTAATATCTCCTGAAATTATACTCCTAAGTGCTAATATTTTGTGTAGCAATAATACTAAAATATCCAAACAAATACGTTGAATTTGCAATTTACAATTTTATGATATGAATTATGAAATTAATATTCAAAAACAATATAAGTGCAACTAATAAAATCTAGCAGTCTTCAATGACAGCTTGAGTGTCGCTTAAGATGCCTTGATCAAGAAGTGGGCTCTCTCGGTCAACAATCGAGTACCGAACTTCAATTTGGATATAGCCCCTATATACGCTCTTTTTAAAATAATTTCTCCGAAACTTATCGTACGAATTGCATAAAATGTTTTTTAGACTAACTGAAGGGTGTAGGGGGTTTCATTTATGCTGTCAGAATTGTGTACTGCTATTGAAATACAAAGTTTTGGTTCGTTTTAATAAGTAGATGGCGCACTAAGCACATTTTATATGCATGATCTAAAAGTAGACTTTATTACCAATCGTGTGGTACCAGTAACTTTCTTCTACGATTACTTTTTTCAAGGTTAGTAAGGGGTGTTTACTTTTTTTTCCACGACTGTACATACATATGTTCATAAGAAAGACAAAAATTTTTTTAAGTATTGAGTTATACCGATAATACAAATTGCAATAGTTATGCTGATTTTTTTTTTTTTTTTTTTTATTTTTGCTTGCGGAATTGCTCAACTACGACATTTTAAATTTTGCTTCTGTCCAAACACATAATTTATAGCTTAGCAACTTCTAAAACAAAAAAGTATATATATATTAAAATCTATTCTATAACTCCAGAAAAAATATATATGGCCGACATATGTTTTAAACGTGATTTTGCTATTGCGTTTTTTATAGTTATTTCTTACCGAATGAGCAATTCATAGTCTAGCTAATTCTAAAACTTCTTTTCATAATTAAAAATATAAATACAATTTTAGTTTTATAATAACACTTTCCTCCTTTAATTTCTCAATAGTTATCTTTTTTACGAATACATAATATTTTCTCCGATAAAAGTTTTACAATGAAAAAAAAAACAATTAATGTAAGATGAAGTAGAAATTCTCAAAATGTCCTCGTACACATTGTTATTTACGAGACTTTTTTAAAGAAGTTGCTTTTTACGATAAAATAAAGAGATTTAGCATAATCCCTTGAGTAAAAATACGAATCTTGGTGTATAAGAAAAAACAAAACAAATGTCGCTTTACTAATCCTTAGAGAATACTTTAAAGTGCCTTTACTCTTTTTTTTTTTTTTGTCAAGATTAAAGTCATGAAGAATTAACGTTTATATACATGTTTTTTTCATTCGACAGCTACCGGATTTATTTTTTGTTAAATTTGTTTTGAGGTTGCCCTGAGTTTAAAAAAATGTTCATTGTGAAGAAAACACATTTCTTGTACGTCCGCCTAAAGTAATCTAATACATTGTAAAAAATAAAAAATAAAAAAAAAAAATAAAAAAAAAATCGGCGAATTTTACAGGGAAAAAAAGTATGAATATTTCAATAATAAATTAAAGTTAAGCGTTCTAATAAATATTTAACTGAAATAATTCGTAATTTCCCAACAGCTTGATTTTTTTCTACATACTTTCTCCGAGAAACGATAAAAAAAAGAAAAAAAAAAAGTCTTTTTCTGAGTAAATAATAAAAAAACACCTTTTTTTTTTTTTTTTTTTTTTTTTTTTTTTTTTTTTTTAACAGAAAGCGGCTGTCAGTTCAGATGCCAGTAAAATACTCTTTATTTTACGAAAACAATTTGTATTTATTAAGGACTTTGTGCTGTTTTAAAAAAGTGTCCTCGTTATAAAACAGTTTACAGTTTTACTAAAATTAAATATGTGTAATTAATACGAATTTTCTTATATTTTAAAAGCTTTTGCGGTAAAATAAACGGTTTGGAGATATTTTTTATGTAAAATAAAGAGTTTTTACGTTCATCCAGGCTGAAAGTTTCTTACTGTAAAATTGTAAAATTGATAGTTTTTTTCGTTATTTTACAATGACAGAAGTATTATTCAAATGGTATCGAATTTCTTTAATTGATGTAATTAAAACATACTAGCGTAATTGATACGTTTTTTTTCAACAAATATATTCTCGAGATTTAAAGAAAACTTTATTAAAATAATTATTTTTGCCGCCATTGATTTTCGGAAACTTTTACCAGTAGTTTTTATAGCGTATTAATCATTTTTTTTCTAACGGGAATATCCTTTTTTACAATGTATAAGGATTTTTATTTAATCTTTTTTAGCTGTTTAACTTAATTTATACATTGAGGAGCAACAAAATAAAGTTAATTTTAATGTTAATGTTAACGCTGTTAATTTATCATGTTTGACTGTAAAACGTGTTATTTTTTTACCATGAAAGTGTATACTTGATAATTAATGGAATGCGAAAATCCTGTATTCGGGGCTGAGGTGATAATCATACACTACCAAAACTATTCGGAAACACTTCCAAAAAAAGTGTGGCAGCAAAATAACCTTTTTGCTTCTTTAAATAATATCTGAATTAAATAAAAATGCTCCTTTAAATCTCACAAATATATTGATTTTTGAAACTTTTAAGCATAAAAAAGTGCTTTCTGAATTGTGCGTAATTCTGAAGAAGTTTTTGTATATTATCTTTTGTAGTCATATCACATTTTAATACATTATGAAGACTTTTATTTAAAGTGTATGCTACATGGATTCATAAGAATCTAGTGAATTAGTCTAAACGTAAAAAGAAAAAAAAATCATAGCTACCTATTTAAAGTATTGTTTTTCTTATTTTTAATACATTTTCTATATTTTCATTTATGAAAATAGCTGTAAAAGTTTCAAAAATACACAAATATTGATATCTAGAGTGCATCATACTCACAATATCGCACAATTTGTAGGGGATTTTTTAAGAGTAATATAAATTTAACCCTTCACATCAGATCTTTTTTAAAAAGTGAATCATCTTTTTTGGAAAAAACATTTGAAAATTTTATTTCTGAAACCTATCAGAAATATTCTTTGAATGTTCTTAAAATTCTTCAGAGATATATGTTGTATACTTTTTTAAATGCTTCTATAATTCTTGAAAATGTGTTAGTTTCTAATGTTTCTAAAGATAAAAAACTTATATATAATTTTAATTAATTTTTAGCGGTGAAATTATGCTTGAAATTATTGAATATTTAATACGTGATTTATCACATTGCTAACTAAGCGTAGAACCAACAAAGTGAAAAATGTCCAATCCGGGAATCGAACTCGGAACACTTGGAATAGCTCTCCAAGTGCTCTATCATTTAAGCCACGAGCCAATTTCTAACAATGCAACATATTTACATTAAATATATATATATATATATATATTGTTATATTTATTTTGAATAAAGCAATACATGAATGTGGTTCCAAAAAAGTAAATAAAAAAGTTCTTACTACAATGGTATGGAAAAAGAATAAAAAGTGTTATAGAAATAATACCGATATATAATTTACAGAAAAAAGATTTTACGAGATATGGATTTTTTTTAAAAAATTTATGTTGTTGCACGTTATTGCAGCATGTGCAAAAATTTCGCCTATACTTTTTGGATAACAAACTAATAAAACTCTAATTATATTTTATCTTTTATTTTTAAAACGAAATTTATTTTGAAGTAAGGCGTAGTGAAATAAAGAAAACAGAATTAAAGTTAAATTTGTGAGCGCGTTTTTCTTCCTAAGAAAGTAAAAGATCTTTTTTTAATTGGAACTCGATAGTTTTATTTAAATTACTTTAGACTTTAGAGCATCTATAAATATATAAATTGCAAGCTCAGTAACCCTATGTACACTTTATTTTGACACTTTGGCGCAAGTAGAATTTTTCCTTTAAGATCTGTATGAACATCTGTTTTTCTTTATACTTTTTCAAGAATGCACAATTATCTATTTATTACCAGATTACATAATTCTAATTTCACATTTTACAAGTTACTTTCCAATTTATTGTATTTACAAAAACCAAATAATAAATGTTTACAAAAATCAACTACGTTTTTAATTTACGCACGTATTCATGATTTCTAATCACGAATGTTATCGAACTTCGAGGTTACGCTGCCGAAGGCACTGGAGTCTCCATGACTACTTTCGTTAATAAAATTATGCATAAATATCAGAAAATTCAGTTACTATATTTAAAATGAAAATCAAATTTCAAAGTAATTGTTTAATAGGAGCAAAGGCCAACCTAGTGAAAAAGATTCCATGTCGGGACTCGAACCCGGACCATCAGTATAGCGCATTGACGTTCTACCGACTAAACCACATGGAACGATACGCAGCCTGGAACTTCTCACTATTACAGGTTGGCAAGACTACAGACGGAGCACAAGATGGAATATATTTCAGGGAGCCAACAACATCGGGCAAACACGAAACTCAATTAAATCCAGCATCGATTTAAACTATATTAAAATAAAAACTATATTAAAATCTAGAGAAAAAGAATTCTGGAAAAAAATTTCCATGAATTAATATAGTTTCATTCGATGCTGGATTTATTTATTTGAGTTTCGTCTTGATTTGAGAAATTTGATTTTCATTTGAAATATTGTATGCAAGGCGAATGTTTCTCTCTGGAAAAAATTCCATGCATTAATATAACTTCAGTTACGTTTTTAATTAATCATAGAATTCGTCATTTGTTGCTGCGACTACGGCAGAGATCGGGTTTACTGGAACGAAGCGTTGTTGGTGCGCACTATATCAAAGAGTTAATCACTAGATTCGTTTCGAGAAACCAACCACCAAAACCGTCGAAGTTCTGCTAACCATTGAATAATTTAATAAATCCTATAAATTTCATTTCTTCACTTCAAGTATTAATGTGTATAAAAGTGTATACTTTTACAGTATAAAACTGTCAACAAATACCTTTAATTAAAATTTTGAAATACAGTAAAACCTCCCTAAAGCGACCACGTTCCGTTCCATTTAAAATTGGTTGCTCCGAGAGGTGATCTCTTAATGGAGGTCATCTTTAAATCTATATTTTAATTGTTGAAAAAAGGTAACAATTAATGCTACTAAAATTTATTTTTCACATTAGGAAAAAATATGAAAATTTAAGTATGAAAACAAAAGTTAATTGCATTAAGCTAATTACTGCAGAGTTTAAAAAATGAATACAATAACATTTGATTTGATTTTACGGTTTTATCTTTTATAAATTTTATTTCGAATTTCAGTAAATAAATATATATATATATATATTTTTTTTTTGGACGGGAACAAATAATGACGATTTCATTATTGTATCTATTTCTTTGAGAGTTTCCTGGCAGAATAAGGCAGGGGAGTTTATTGATCGACATTCTTAATTGGTCATGAGAGATAAATTCATTGCCTAAAAAGGCACAAAGTTGTTTAAACACTTAAAAGTTACTGAAAAAAAATTTTAAACTTAGTTTAGAAGTTTGATGAATAATGCACTCTCCGGAATTAATTTTATAATCAAACGTTCTTCAAGCTACCAGGAAAAAACGGCATTTCTTTCATTTTCTTCAAAGAAATGGGTCGCTCATGGAGGGAGTTCAACTGGGGTGGTCTCTGAATAGAGGTAAAATTAGTATTGAGCCTATGGGAATAAATTTCGTTCCATGAACAAAATGGTCGTTCAGGTAGGTGGTCGCTTAATGGAGGAGGTCGCACAGGGAGGTTTCACTGTAGTTATATAAGGCCAAGCTTTTTTTATTCTATATATTAAAACGACTTTTTGAAAATAATTCTTAGTCGCATTTTTTTAGTGATAAACGATAAAAACATTGTGTTATGCACAACACGAATAATGAATAATTTAAAAAAAATGTCCGTGAATTTTGACATTTTACGAAACACTTGACGCTATTATAAAACAAAATCTTACATGTAATAACAGGTACAGTAGAGGGAAAAAAGTAAACACCCCTACTAACTCCTCAATAAATTAATGTAGAAGAAAGTTAATGGTACCGAACGATTGGAAATAAAGTCTACTTTTAAATGATGTATGTAAAATTTGCTTAGGGGTCCATCTACCTATTAAATAGAACCCAAACTTATTTGTTTTCAATGGCAAAACCCAATTTTAACAAAATATTTCAAATCTTCGCTTCAAACTATGCCTAGACACCAAAGTTCAAGTCATTTCAATGATAAGTGTTTGAATTATAAACATTCAAAATTTAGTACTTCTAATGTTAAATTACATTTTCATATTTTCATTAATATCTCCTGAAATTATACTCCTAAGTGTTAATATTTTGTGTAGCAATAATACTAAAATATCCAAACAAATACGTTGAATTTGCAATTTATAATTTTATGATATGAATTATGAAATTAATATTCAAAAACAATATAAGTGCAACTAATAAAATCTAGCAGTCTTCAATGACAGCTTGAGTGTCGCTTAAGATGCCTTGATCAAGAAGTGGGCTCTCTCGGACAACAATCGAGTACCGAACGTCAATTTGGATATAGCCCCTATATACGCTCTTTTTAAAATAATTTCTCCGAAACTTATCGTACGAATTGCATAAAATGTTTTTTAGACTAACTGAAGGGTGTAGGGGGTTTCATTTATGCTGTCAGAATTGTGTACTGCTATTGAAAAAACAAAGTTTTGGTTCGTTTTAATAAGTAGATGGCGCACTAAGCAGATTTTATATACATGATCTAAAAGTAGACTTTATTACCAATCGTGTGGTACCAGTAACTTTCTTCTACGATTACTTTTTGCAAGGTTAGTAAGGGGTGTTTACTTTTTTTTCCACGACTGTACATACATATGTTCATAAGAAAGACAAAAAATTTTTTAAGTATTGAGTTATACCGATAATACAAATTGCAATAGTTATGCTGATTTTTTTTTTTTTTTTTTTTTTTTTTTTTTTTTTTTTTTTTTTTTTTTTTTGCTTGCGGAATTGCTCAACTACGACATTTTAAATTTTGCTTCTGTCCAAACACATAATTTATAGCTTAGCAACTTCTAAAACAAAAAAGTATATATATATTAAAATCTATTCAATAACTCCAGAAAAAATATATATGGCCGACATATGTTTTAAACGTGATTTTGCTATTGGGTTTTTTATAGTTATTTCTTACCGAATGAGCAATTCATAGTCTAGCTAATTCTAAAACTTCTTTTCATAATGAAAAATACTAGTAAATCTGCAGATCAGAAGCCTCAACGTCATCTTTGCAAGTCATTGTTTTTTAACACTCATTGCGTAATATTCAACTTCCTACAAATCGCTTTTTAAAGTTTTCAAATTACATAAATATTTATAAGCATACAAGATACTTCGTAAAGTTTCAGAAATTAAAAGTGTTAAACAAGTGGTTATACACTGATGTTCTGAAATTCTGATGAGCTACTTATTCTGGTAACTTTTTAAATCAAAAATTGCATTTCTTCAGGGGGGCTCTGCCCCCCTGAACCTCCCGTAGTCTATTTAAATTTACATTCGTAATTTTTTATTGATTGTGCGAATGGTTATAGTATATCTTAGATTTTTTTACGCTGTGATTTATAAGGATAAACATAAGTTTTTTTTTTATAAATTAATAAAATTTAAATTTAAAATAAAATATTCATGTTAACCGTACACAGACAATAAATCTTGAAGTGACGCCAAAAATGTAACCGTAAAATCCGCTACATTCGGAACAACACAACGACGTGTTTAAAAATACAATAATATTTTTAGTAATACAGTTTTTAAATCATAATACAATGAAATGCTACCTTAGAATGCTTATTGCTTAAATATAAGCAGATCATTTTCATTTTACAGGAAAAATGCACGGATGAAGTCAAATAATTCGGTCCCTGTTCCACGTGCTTGTTTTGTTTGGGCCGAATGAGGGCATTTAAATCTGAGCGAAACGCACATCACATTGCAAACTGCTTTTGCGGCATACTGCATCTCCATCTATCTCTTTCCTCCGTAAATAATAGTTAATTTTATTTTACCCAAGATCTTTTTATTCCAGCATCTTTTTTTTTTTTTTTTCGATAAATGACGTCTAATTCACCTGCTATGCGTACTTACTCAAAACTTTTCATCTTGTTATATTAAGAAATACTCGAGAGTTTTCTTTTTATTTCCAATATGACGCCATATTAATTTTTCTATTCTTAATTTTATTTTTCATTTTCCTGTTTCACGACAAAACATTTCAATTGAAAATTGTTTAAAAGAAAATATTATTCCAGGTTTTGATTTTCTTGGCAACAACTAAAGAAATATTTGTAAATGTTATGGAAAAATGTTACGTTATTCTCTATGAAAATAATGAACTTTTGTATTTTTAAGCAAAATATTTGAATAAAATAAATAAAATAAATGAAATATTACCTATTCTTATTTCTGGGCTAAAATCCATCTACATGCAAAGATACAAATGCATTAATTCATCCGTTTTGACGCTGGCTTTACTCAAACATTATACACGCAATTATACTAATATTATTAGGACCAAATATGTTGCTAGGCAACAGATGAAAGAAAAGGAAAAAAATGAAATATGCATTATGTCAAATTGATAAAACAAAATCCTTTATATTATTGGAAAACATGCATAAAATTCCCCCCAATATTATAAACCCAATTAAAAAAATCTCGCAAATATATTGACAAAATTTCAAACTAATTGGAATAATTTAATAATCTTATTTAAAAATTTCAGCATCAAAAATTTACCATTTAAATCCATTTTTCATATGAGCCATTTCTTTCAACAAATGAAAATCTGAAAATCGTCTGACTTGCCATAGACAAGCATTATAGAGAAAAAAAAAATGTTCCATATTTCCCGAACGAATCAACCAAATTTAACCAAACACTATACAGCTAAGTCCGAGTACCTCATCAATATGCCCAGGGAATTTCAAGCCGATCGGATGCTTTTTGCGGCAGTTATCGCGGAACAGACAGACAGACTAACAGAAACCAAAACTTTTCGTGTCTCCACAGTAAGCCTTCACTGACGTTTCGGCAACTAGTAAATCTGCAGATCAGGAGCCTCAACGTCAGCTCTGCAAGTCATTGTTTTTAGACTCACTTTGGTAATATTCAATTTCCTGCAAACTGCAATTTAAAGTTTTTAAATTATGTAATTATTTATAAGAATAAAAAATACGAAGTTTTCAGACCTTAGAAGCATTAAATTAAAAACGTTATGGAAGGATAATTCGAAATTTTCATGAGCTGTTAATTCTGGTATATTTTTTAAATAATAAAGTAGATTTCTTCAGGGGGCTGCGCCCCCCTGAACCCCCCGTGGTTTTGTTAATTTACATACGTAACTTTTTATTGATTGCGTTAATGGTTAGCGCAAATCTTAGATTTCTTTTTACACTTCCGAGCCTTATTTTTCAATACTGGTAACACAGAAAATGATTTACATCGACGCAATTATATTAAACGTTTAGGTTTTATGAATGAAAATGTAATTTCCTTTAAAAATAAAATAATTTTCATTCATATTTTCTGAAATGAGGCGACATTAAAAAGTAACACCCGTCAAAAAACATTTTTTCAGGCAATCTAGTTAATGCTTGGTTTTTAAGCATGAAAATATTTATTTTCCGATACAATGACGTCATTTTCGACAGCGATAATTTTGCGGTGCATAATATTGATATTTACTATATATTTGCTTTTCAAAAGTTTTTTTTTTTTCTCATTGGAATTTTCGATTAAGAATTAACATTTCTGTTAGCTGTGTGCAGACGATAAACCATGAGATATTAGTAACATTTTTTTTAAATAATAAGAATTAATATCATAACACAAGCCCCTTTTATTTCAACCTCAAAGCGTATTCGTTTTATTTTTGATATATGAGATCAAATTCACCTTCTTTTCGTATTTTCACTTTATTTCTAATATGAAGGCGTATTCATGTCTATTTTTTATTCCATTTTCCTCTCGCACATAAAAATCTTTCAAATAAAAATTAACTGTTTAGGATAAATTTTTATTCCGGGATTGAATTTTCGTGGCAAAGACAAAAAAAAAAAAAAAAAAAAAAAAAAAAAAAAAAAAAAAAAAAAAAAGATTGTTAAATTTTATAGCAAAATGTCGATTTATTCCTTATGAAAATAATGAACTTTTTAATTTAAAAGAAAAATATTTGAACAAAATAAATAGTACACAGTCTTTCTTTATTTCTGTGGTAAATTCCATCTATATGTAAAGACACAAAGGCATTAATTCGTCCCTTTTGACTTTGATTTAACTTCAAATAATTACACATACTTTCACATTTACGATATTTTTAGGTGTAGTTTGCTGCTAGGTAACAGTTAAAAGATAATAAAAACAATTAAATATGTGCTTAAAAGAAAATGTATATTAAAAAAAATATTTTATATTATTGAAACACATATATAAAATCCCTCCATAAAAGTTATACACCGAATTTAAAACTCTGACAAATGTATACACAAAATTTCAAACTAATATGAATAATGTATGGTTCTAATTAGGAAATTTCATCATCCTTAATTTAGCATTTAAATCCTTCAATCATATGAGCAATTTCTTTTCAACAAATAAAAATGGAAAAATCGTCTGAATTGCTATAGGAAAGCATTAAGTCGCAAAATAAAATGTTCTATATATTCCGAACGAATGAACCAAATTTAGCCAAAAACTATACAGCTGAATCCGGGAATATCACCAACATGCATCCTTAATTTTAAGATAATCGGATGCATTTTACGGCAGTTATCGCGGAACAGACAGACAGACTAACAGACAGACAGACTAACGGAAACCAAAACTTTTCGTGTCTCCACAGTAAGCCTTCACTGACGTTTCGGCAATAAATACAATTTTAGTTTTATAATAACACTTTCCTCCTTTAATTTCTCAATAGTTATCTTTTTTACGAATACATAATATTTTCTCCGATAAAAGTTTTACAATGAAAAAAAAAAAAAAACAATTAATGTAAGATGAAGTAGAAATTCTCAAAATGTCCTCGTACACATTGTTATTTACGAGACTTTTTTAAAGAAGTTGCTTTTTACGATAAAATAAAGAGATTTAGCATAATCCCTTGAGTAAAAATACGAATCTTGGTGTATAAGAAAAAACAAAACAAATGTCGCTTTACTAATCCTTAGAGAATATTTTAAAGTGCCTTTACTCTTTTTTTTTTTTTTTTTTGTCAAGATTAAAGTCATGAAGAATTAACGTTTATATACATGTTTTTTTCATTCGACAGCTACCGGATTTATTTTTTGTTAAATTTGTTTTGAGGTTGCCCTGAGTTTAAAAAAATGTTCATTGTGAAGAAAACACATTTCTTGTACGTCCGCCTAAAGTAATCTAATACATTGTAAAAAATAAAAAATAAAAAAAATAAAAAAAAAATCGGCGAATTTTACAGGGAAAAAAAGTATGAATATTTCAATAATAAATTAAAGTTAAGCGTTCTAATAAATATTTAACTGAAATAATTCGTAATTTCCCAACAGCTTGATTTTTTTCTACATACTTTCTCCGAGAAACGATAAAAAAAGAAAAAAAAAAAAAGTCTTTTTCTGAGTAAATAATAAAAAAACACCTTTTTTTTTTTTTTTTTTTTTTTTAACAGAAAGCGGCTGTCAGTTCAGATGCCAGTAAAATACTCTTTATTTTACGAAAACAATTTGTATTTATTAAGGACTTTGTGCTGTTTTAAAAAAGTGTCCTCGTTATAAAACAGTTTACAGTTTTACTAAAATTAAATATGTGTAATTAATACGAATTTTCTTATATTTTAAAAGCTTTTGCGGTAAAATAAACGGTTTGGAGATATTTTTCATGTAAAATAAACAGTTTTTACGTTCATCCAGGCTGAAAGTTTCTTACTGTAAAATTGTAAAATTGATTTTTTTTCGTTATTTTACAATGACAGAAGTATTATTCAAATGGTATCGAATTTCTTTAATTGATGTAATTAAAACATACTAGCGTAATTGATACGTTTTTTTTCAACAAATATATTCTCGAGATTTAAAGAAAACTTTATTAAAATAATTATTTTTGCCGCCATTGATTTTCGGAAACTTTTACCAGTAGTTTTTATAGCGTATTAATCATTTTTTTTCTAACGGGAATATCCTTTTTTACAATGTATAAGGATTTTTATTTAATCTTTTTTAGCTGTTTAACTTAATTTATACATTGAGGAGCAACAAAATAAAGTTAATTTTAATGTTAATGTTAACGCTGTTAATTTATCATGTTTGACTGTAAAACGTGTTTTTTTTTTTTTTACCATGAAAGTGTATACTTGATAATTAATGGAATGCGAAAATCCTGTATTCGGGGCTGAGGTGATAATCATACACTACCAAAACTATTCGGAAACACTTCCAAAAAAAGTGTGGCAGCAAAATAACCTTTTTGCTTCTTTAAATAATATCTGAATTAAATAAAAATGCTCCTTTAAATCTCACAAATATATTGATTTTTGAAACTTTTAAGCATAAAAAAGTGCTTTCTGAATTGTGCGTAATTCCGAAGATGTTTTTGTATATTATCTTTTGTAGTCATATCACATTTTAATACATTATGAAGACTTTTATTTAAAGTGTATGCTACATGGATTAATAAGAATCTAGTGAATTAGTCTAAACGTAAAAAGAAAAAAAATCATAGCTACCTATTTAAAGTATTGTTTTTCTTATTTTTAATACATTTTCTATATTTTCATTTATGAAAATAGCTGTAAAAGTTTCGAAAATACACAAATATTGATATCTAGAGTGCATCATACTCACAATATCGCACAATTTGTAGGGGATCTTTTTAAGAGTAATATAAATTTAACCCTTCATATCAGATCTTTTTAAAAAAGTGAATCATCTTTTTTGGAAAAAACATTTAAAAATTTTATTTCTGAAACCTATCAGAAATATTCTTTGAATGTTCTTAAAATTCTTCAGAAATATATGTTGTATACTTTTTTAAATGCTTCTATAATTCTTGAAAATGTGTTAGTTTCTAATGTTTCTAAAGATAAAGAACTTATATATAATTTTAATTAATTTTTAGCAGTGAAATTATGCTTGAAATTATTGAATATTTAATACGTGATTTATCACATTGCTAACTAAGCGTAGAACCAACAAAGTGAAAAATGTCCAATCCGGGAATTGAACTCGGAACACTTGGAATAGCTCTCCAAGTGCTCTATCATTTAAGCCACGAGGACGACACCCAGCTTAGCATCTCTCACTCATATATATGTTGGTAAGGCTGCAACTGCAGCACAAGATGGAACAATCTTCATAAACACACAATCCTGCGGCGAAACATGAGACACAAATAAACCCAGCATCGGTGAACACATATATAATTTTATTTAATTTTTAGCAGTGAAATTACGCTTGAAGTTATTGAATATTTAATACGTGATTTATCACATTGCTAACTAAGCGTAGAACCAACAGAGAGAAAATGTCCAAGCCGGGAATCGAACTCGGAACACTTGGAATAGCTCTCCAAGTGCTCTATCATTTAAGCCACGAGGACGACACCCAGCTTAGCATCTCTCACTCATATATATGTTGGTAAGGCTGCAACTGCAGCACAAGATGGAACAATCTTCATAAACACACAATCCTGCGGCGAAACATGAGACACAAATAAACCCAGCATCGGTGAACACATATAATTTTATTTAATTTTTAGCAGTGAAATTACGCTTGAAGTTATTGAATATTTAATACGTGATTTATCAAATTGCTAACTAAGCGTAGAACCAACAGAGAGAAAATGTCCAAGCCGGGAATCGAACTCGGAACACTTGGAATAGCTCTCCAAGTGCTCTATCATTTAAGCCACGAGGACGACACCCAGCTTAGCATCTCTCACTCATATATATGTTGGTAAGGCTGCAACTGCAGCACAAGATGGAACAATCTTCATAAACACACAATCCTGTGGCAAAACATGAGACACAAATAAACCCAGCATCGGTGAACACATATGTAATTTTATTTAATTTTTAGCAGTGAAATTACGCTTGAAGTTATTGAATATTTAATACGTGATTTATCAAATTGCTAACTAAGCGTAGAACCAACTGAGAGAAAATGTCCAAGCCGGGAATCGAACTCGGAACACTTGGAATAGCTCTCCAAGTGCTCTATCATTTAAGCCACGAGGACGACACCCAGCTTAGCATCTCTCACTCATATATATGTTGGTAAGGCTGCAACTGCAGCACAAGATGGAACAATCTTCATAAACACACAATCCTGCGGCGAAACATGAGACACAAATAAACCCAGCATCGGTGAACACATATGTAATTTTATTTAATTTTTAGCAGTGAAATTACGCTTGAAGTTATTGAATATTTAATACGTGATTTATCAAATTGCTAACTAAGCGTAGAACCAACAGAGAGAAAATGTCCAAGCCGGGAATCGAACTCGGAACACTTGGAATAGCTCTCCAAGTGCTCTATCATTTAAGCCACGAGGACGACACCCAGCTTAGCTTCTCTCACTCATATATATGTTGGTAAGGCTGCAACTGCAGCACAAGATGGAACAATCTTCATAAACACACAATCCTGCGGCGAAATATGAGACACAAATAAACCCAGCATCGGTGAACACATATGTAATTTTATTTAATTTTTAGCAGTGAAATTACGCTTGAAGTTATTGAATATTTAATACGTGATTTATCACATTGCTAACTAAGCGTAGAACCAACAGAGAGAAAATGTCCAAGCCGGGAATCGAACTCGGAACACTTGGAATAGCTCTCCAAGTGCTCTATCATTTAAGCCACGAGGACGACACCCAGCTTAGCATCTCTCACTCATATATATGTTGGTAAGGCTGCAACTGCAGCACAAGATGGAACAATCTTCATAAACACACAATCCTGTGGCGAAACATGAGACACAAATAAACCCAGCATCGGTGAACACATATGTAATTTTATTTAATTTTTAGCAGTGAAATTACGCTTGAAGTTATTGAATATTTAATACGTGATTTATCAAATTGCTAACTAAGCGTAGAACCAACAGAGAGAAAATGTCCAAGCCGGGAATCGAACTCGGAACACTTGGAATAGCTCTCCAAGTGCTCTATCATTTAAGCCACGAGGACGACACCCAGCTTAGCATCTCTCACTCATATATATGTTGGTAAGGCTGCAACTGCAGCACAAGATGGAACAATCTTCATAAACACACAATCCTGCGGCGAAACATGAGACACAAATAAACCCAGCATCGGTGAACACATATGTAATTTTATTTAATTTTTAGCAGTGAAATTACGCTTGAAGTTATTGAATATTTAATACGTGATTTATCAAATTGCTAACTAAGCGTAGAACCAACAGAGAGAAAATGTCCAAGCCGGGAATCGAACTCGGAACACTTGGAATAGTTCTCCAAGTGCTCTATCATTTAAGCCACGAGGACGACACCCAGCTTAGCATCTCTCACTCATATATATGTTGGTAAGGCTGCAACTGCAGCACAAGATGGAACAATCTTCATAAACACACAATCCTGCGGCGAAATATGAGACACAAATAAACCCAGCATCGGTGAACAAATATGTAATTTTATTTAATTTTTAGCAGTGAAATTACGCTTGAAGTTATTGAATATTTAATACGTGATTTATCAAATTGCTAACTAAGCGTAGAACCAACAGAGAGAAAATGTCCAAGCCGGGAATCGAACTCGGAACACTTGGAATAGCTCTCCAAGTGCTCTATCATTTAAGCCACGAGGACGACACCCAGCTTAGCATCTCTCACTCATATATATGTTGGTAAGGCTGCAACTGCAGCACAAGATGGAACAATCTTCATAAACACACAATCCTGCGGCGAAACATGAGACGCAAAAAATCCCATCATTGGTGAACACATATGTAATTTTAATTAATTTGTAGCAGTGAAATTACGCTTGAAATTATTGAATAATTAATACGTGATTTATCACATTGGTAACTATGCGTTCAACCAACAAAGTGAAAATTTTCCAATCCGGGAATCGCGTTTCAAGTGCTCTACCATTTAAGCTACGAGGACGATACCCAGCTTATCATCTGTCACTCATATATGTTGGTAAGGCTGCAACTGCAGTACAAGGTGGAACAGTATTTATAAGCACACAATCCTGCGGCCTAACATGAGACACAAAAAAAAAAACATCGTCGGTGAACACATATGTCATTTTAATTAATTTGTAGCAGTGAAATTACGCTTGAAATTATTGAATAATTAATACGTGATTTATCATATTGGTAACTAAGCGTTCAACCAACAAAGTGAAAATTTTCCAATCCGGGAATCGCGTTTCAAGTGCTCTACCATTTAAGCTACGAGGACGATACCCAGCTTGTCATCTGTCACTCATATATTTTGGTTAGGCTGCAACTGCAGTACAAGGTGGAACAGTCTTTATAAGCACACAATCCTGCGGCCTAACATGAGACACAAAAAAACCCCATAGTCGGTGAACACATATGTAATTTTAATTAATTTGTAGCAGTGAAATTTCGCTTAAAATTATTGAATAATTAATACGTAATTTATCACATTGCGGTAATGGTTCACTAAGCGTTGAACCATCAGAGCGAAAAATGTCCAAGCCGGGAATTTAACCCGGAGCACTTGGAGCGCTATTCCAAGGGTTCCGAGTTCGAAATTTCAAGCGTAATTTCACTGCTAAAATTAAATAAAATTATGTATGTGTTCACCGATGCTTTGTTTATTTGTGTCTCATGCTCCGCCGAAGGACTGTGTGCTCATAAAGACTGCTCCATTTTGTGCTGCAATTGCAGCCTTGCCAACATGAATGAGCGAGAGATGCTAAGCTGAATATTGTCATCATAGCTTAAATGGTAGAGAACTTGCAGCGCGATTCCCGGATTGGAAAATTTTCACTCTTTTGGTTCTACGCTTAGTTAGCAATTTGATAAATTGCGTATTAAATATTCAATAAGTTCAAGCGTAATTTCACTGCTAAATCTTAATTAAAATTATATATATCTTCACCGATGCAGGATATATTTGTGTCTCATGTTCCGCCGAAGGACTGTGTGCTCATAAAGACTGTTCGATCTTGTGCTGCAATTGCAGCCTTACCAACATGTATGAGTGAGATATGTTAAGCTGGATATCGTCCTCGTAGCTTAATTGGTAGAGAACTTGGAGCGCTATTCGAAGGGTTCCGGGTTTGATTCGCGGCTTGGACATTTTTCACTTTGTTGGTTCTTCGCTTAGTTAGCAATTTGATAAATCACGTATTAAGTGTTCGATAAAGAACGCTTTTTGGAATCTTAATTCACTCGGAAGTGGCTGTTGTATATTTTCTTTGTGGTTATATTATACTTTCCCAGATTAAGAAATATTTGTTTTGTTTTATATTATAAATGAAGATTTTATGAATATCCTGATACTGATGGAAAGTGCTTTATAATCTGTACGTGAGAAATATTTTCTCTTATTTTCGTTAATTTAGAACTTTAGTTGCTTTTTAGCTCACAAGCTATCTAAGCCTGCGAGCTAATGTGCCCACCGGTTCTGTATGTATGTGGCGAATTTTGCTAGTAACACCTGCATTCAGACTGAATATTCCCGACGCTGCCCTCTGTTTCGAGATTAAAAAGGTAACGAAGCTGTGTGAGATGGAAACGCAAAAAAAAAAAAAAAGAAAAAAAAAAAAAAAAAAAAAAAAAGAACGCAAAAAGAATTCGACAGCGGCTGTTTTTAAACATAACAGAATATTTCGACGATATAAAATAGCAGACTTAAATGACGTATGAAAATCTTAGGAAATATTCGACGATGTTGAGTAAATAAAGCCGAAGATTGTTGCTTTTATGCTGAATAGCGATTGTGAAAAGTGCTACTAACTGTATTTTGCTTTGTCTTCGTCTTAATAAATGTCAGTGTTCGTCTTAGAAATGAGTTAGGATTTATGAATAGAAGTCTCATCCCACATGTATGAATACGTACGTAATGCGATAACTCTTGACAGTAATATCCGATTTGGTTCATTTTTTTTCTTGGTTCATTGTGATAAGAAGCTTCTCTGATTAGTTTTCGGGGTTCATTGGTTAAGTATAAAGTGGGGAACGGGGGACAATCCCCCTAAATTAGATAAATAGATTTTTCATTCAGAATTATCAGATTTTCTTCAAACTTGGTATACCAGTTAATTCTGATAAGGCGCTTCTGAGATTGGATTTGAAGGTTCATTGTTTAAGTCTAAAGGGGGGGGGGGCAGGGGGCTAATACCAACTTAATTTAGATAAATCGGTTTTTCTATCTGATTTTCTTCAAATTTGGTATACCAGTTTATTCTTATAAGGAGCTTCCCTGATTAGATTTGGAAGTTCACTGGTTAAATATAAAGCGGGCGACGGGGGGCTAATACCCCTTAATTTAGATAAATGACTTTTTCTATCCGATTTGCTTCAAATTTGGTATACCGGTTTATTTCGATAAGGCGCTTCCCTAATGACATTTGGAGGATCATTGGTTAAGTATAAAGAGAGGAAAGTTTATTATCTTGAAGGGCGTCTTTGAAATAACAGTATAAGGTACAATTAGTGGGAATAGCCTATGAGTTCAATGCCATCAGTTTAACTGGGCACTTTTCGTTTTTATTATAACTGTAAAGGGCTAAAGTGATACATCTAAAAACTTTGAGTTTAAGTTGTTTCGTTTATTAAAGAAGTTACAGATTGCATTTTATTTCATTTCAGCTTTGATATTTCAGCTTTGATTTACAACTTGTACTCTAGCCATATCAGATGCAGTATAATAAACCTATTAAAGCTTAATATTTTTAATGTGAAACATATTTTTCTTATTTCTTAAAGTAATATTTTCACTTTGATAAGATTTCATTCCAAAAAATAAAATAAGAACATTGAAGAACTTTATTTATGCAGTATTGAAAATCGCTATACATAATAATAATAACGTTCAAAATATTAGAAAAAAAAAAGGTATATTAAGGAAAATGATGTTTAAAAAAAATTATTTTGTATGCATCACATATAAATAAACGATTTATCGAAAAATTGTATGAAAATTTAACTAAAGAATTAGTTTCAGAGACACAAAATGAGAAATTTTCTAATTTGAGCATCAAATAATGAGATAAATTTAGATATTATATTGTTTAAAAAATATGTTTTGAATAAAAAGTTAAAAATCTTCAATTTTCCCAATTATTTCTGACTGTATTAAATGATTAACAATTACAGTTTAGGAATTAAACATAAGACAAAAACAGAACTTGTAGTTTAATTTAAACGCTATTTTATTAAAAAGAAGTTTTTTTTAAAGAAAGATTATTTAACCTCAAATTTAATTTACAGTTGTCTCTTGGATATATAAATGTTCACTGTACTATTTTTAATATTCTTATAGAAAAACATATTTTTTAACTTTCTTAGTTATCTTTCTAGTTAGTTATTTCTTTTGTTGTAAAATATTCTAATTTATGCTATTGATTTATTCACCACCGCCTTTGCATTTTTTTTCAGAGCAAATAAAGTGATTTAATTTTTTCGCGCAATAAAATGTTAAATGTAAATTAATTTTTTAATCTTGGATTATATTTGACACATGGCTATATTTTTTGAGCCAATAAATTTGGAAGCCAGTTGAGCTTAGAAAGCAGACTACCTACTGTAGATAGATTACGTGACTTCGTATGACTTATACACTGCTTTTCAAACTAATAAGACCACCCCAAAAGATTAAGATTTGTATTGAATAATTACATTAAAATATTAAACAATATTTTGTACAAACTATAAAACTCTTTAAAAAGCAAATGATCCTGAATAAAAAGTTACGGTAAATATTTTTACAAAAATTATAGCTATATATTAAAAATAGGTGTTTGAAAATTAGAGGTTCGCAATGTCAAATAGGGAAGAGTAGCCATATTTGGACCGCAGCTTTAATTGGACCATTGCCATTCTGCCGTTAATTACTGGAAGACACGCCATCTACCCCTGAAATCCTACTCATCAGAATGATATCGCTTATGATTAGAAAAAGCAACCGGCTACCACGTGCTGTTTTCAGACAATTTAAAAAAACCCTAAAGTTAGCTGTTTTGATCTATTTTTTTTCATACTAAACGTAAGTGAATACTTTAAAACTAAGGTAAGTTGTTAGGTTTTCATATACATATATGAATTCATCTGTTTATTGCGCATATTTTTCACGCGGATTTGTTTGATTTCGTTTTTGTTCTTAGTCTTGAGATTATGTGTTTTAAAAAATGGCGCAGTTGCCGAAATTGGGCCAATTTAAGTTGCTTAAATTGGACCAGTTACGCGATCATAAATTTGAAATGTAAGTAATGCATTTCGAGGTCGGTACGCTTTGTACACTATTTCTTTTAATTTTTTAATATTTTATAATGGACTAGCAACCCCCGCGGCTTTGCCCGCGTAATATTTGAAATATGCCACGTGATATTTATATGTCTAATTTTTATTAAAAGAAATTATACTTTTAGGAATAATTAAAAAATTAGTATTTAAAACATAGTTTGACTAAACTTCATTATTACACTGCATTAGGCAGAAATGAGACTTAAATTAATAAAAAGAAATAAAACTAAATAAATGACAATTTAGAAAATATTTTGAAACAATTATGCTCAATTAATGCGCATATTTCAGTATCCATTTGAAGTTTTGAATTTTTTAGAAACAATCTTCTTACATCTTAAAATTAACCGTCATGTCGAATTCGTAGAAATCGTAATTCAGGACTTTTTTGAATGCTTTTCGCACTTCCCTTCGCGTCACCCCTCTTTAATTCGAATTTATTTTCGACAGTCCTTCGAAGGATTTTACATTTTATAAGTAACTACCATGCCATATTTAAAGTTTCTAGCCTCTTCAGTATCACAGAAAATGGCGATTTAGAATGTTTTTTGCTCCTGCAACCCTCTGGTGGTAGTGGCACAGACACAAAATAAAGCTTATGTTTGAGCAGGTTCTATGACCAACAATTTGTCACCATTATTTTTAAAATCGGTTTGGTATTTGATAATATTGTGTAAAAATAGTAATTTAGAACGTTTTTCGAATGCTTTTCGCTCACTTCATCCTTTTAAATTTGAAATTTTTTCTACTGTTCTTAGAAAGCAGCTGCATCTTGTAAGTAAATACCATGCCATATTTCAAAATGTTAGAACCCTCAGTTGTGCAAAAAACGCAAATTAGAGCATGTTTTGCTCTTGCACCCTAGATGATAGTGACAGCAACATAAAATATAGCCTATGTTGGAGCAGGGACTGTGACCATCAATTTGCAACCATTACTTTCGAAATAGGTTTGGTATTTCCTTAGACTGAGTAGAAATCGTAATTTAGAACCTTTTTACAATGTTTTTAGAACACTTTTCGCGCATTTTTACCCCTTTTAAATTTCCAATTTTTTCGAATCTGTTCTGAAAGATAATTTATGTCTAATAAATAAGTACCTTGCGTAATTTCAATTTGCTAGCCCCTACCGATCACAAAAATCGAAATTTAGAACTTTTTTGTTCCTGCAACCTCCAGGTGATAGTGACACCGACATGAAATAGCGTCTATGTTAGAGAAGAGGCTGTAAGCATCAATTTGCCTACCATTACTTTTGAAATCAGTTTGATTCTTCCTGAGATTGCTCGCAAATCGGCATTTACAACGTTTTTATAACGCTTTTCGCGCATTTCCACCTCTTTAAAATTTAAAATTTTTAAGGAAATATTCTTAGAGATAATTTATATATAATAAACATATACCATGCAAAATTACATGAATGTAGGTCCTTCCATAATTCAGAAATCGCATTTTTAGAACGTCTTTAGTTCCTGCTTCTCCTCTGTGGTAGTTAAACAAATATAAAATATAGCCTATCTTGGAGCAAGAGCTGTCACCATCATTTTTACACCATTATATTTGAAATCGATTCAGTACTTCCTGAGATTGCATAGAAATCGCAATTTAGAACGCTTTTCGTGCATTTTCACACTTTTTAAATTACGATTTTTTTTAGGAAATGTTCTTAGAGATCATTGTTAACTTGCCATGTCAGAGCAAGGTCTGTCACCTTCAATTTGCACCCATTTCTTTTGAAATCGATTTGGTACTTCCCAAAATTTAGTAGAAATCACTATTTAGAATGATTTTTAGAACCCTCTTCGCGCATTATCACCCCCCCCCCCTTTAAATTTCGAATTTTTTAAGAACTGTTCTTAGAAATCCTTTATATCTAATAAGTAATTAATATTTCAAATTTCATATTTTTAGGCCTTTCAGTAACGCAAAAATTGCATTTTTAGAACGTTTTTTGCTCCTGCACCCACTTTGAGGTAGTGGCACCGACATGAAATATAACCTATCTTGAAGCAAGGGTTGTCACCATCAATTTGATACCATTATTTTTTAAATCGGTTTGGTATTTCCCGAGATTGTGCAGAAAAGACCATTTAGAACGCTTTTTGTGCATTTTCACGACTTTTTAATTTCGAATTTTTCAAGAACTGTTCTTAGAAATCCTTTATATCTAATATGCAATTAATATTTCAAATTTCATATTTCTAGGCCCTTCAGTAACGCAAAAACCGTAATTTAGAACGTTTCTTGCTCCTGCACCCCCTTTGGGGTAGTAGCACCGACATAAAACATAGCCTATGTTAGCGCAAGGGTTCTCACCATCATTTTGACAACATTATTTTTTTAAAAATCGGTTGGTATTTCCTGAGATTGTGTAGAAACGCCCATTTAGAGCGTTTTTTAGAACGCTTTTCACGCATTTAAATCCCTTTTAAATATCGAATTTTTTAAGAACTGTTGTTAGAAGTCCTTTATATCTAATAAGTAATTAATATTTCAAATTTCATATTTCTAGGCCCTTCGGTAACGCAAAACCGCAATTTAGAACTTTTTTTGCTCCAGCACCCCCTTTGGGGTAGTGGCACCGACATAAAATATAGCCTATCTTAGAGCAAGGTTTGTCACCATCATTTTGACGCCATTATTTTTTAAATCGGTTTGGTATTTCCTGGGATTGTGTAGAAACCACCATTTAGAACGTTTTTTAGAACGCTTTTTGTGCATTTTCAGCCCTTTTAAATTTCGAATTGTTTAAGAACTGTTCTTAGATATCATTTATATTTTATAAGTAACTACCATTCCAAATTTCATCATTCTAGGCCCTTCCATAACACAAAAATTGCATTTTTAGAACGTTTTTTGCTTCTGCACCCCCTTTGGGGTGGTGGAACCGACATAAAATATAGCCTATGTTCTAAGTTGGGCTAACACCATCATTTTGATACCATTACTTTTGAAATCGGTTCGGTAGCTCCGGAGATTACCTCTAACAAACAAACAAACTTTACTTATTTATAATATTAGTATAGAAGTATAGATTACTATCTCCATTCAAGGGTTTTTTTTTTCTTTTATTGGGATTATTTTTTTTATACAGATTAGGCCTATATAAAGAAAGAAATATTTTTACATGTTTATGCAATAAATTTTGTTTGCAATTTATTTTATCTTGTATGTATTTGTATTTATTTTGTTTGAATTCCTTATTCCTACGGCGTGTTTGGTTTACAAAGTTGAATTCAAACATTTTCCTCCTGGAGAATATTTGCGATGTCTTTTTACAGTTTTGGACGGTGAAATTACACTTTTTTGCCATTCAAACGCATAAAATCTCAAACCTTCTGGAGAGAGTGGTTATTTCGAAGCTCCGGGTGGGGGAAGGGGGGTACTGAATTCAACACTTTGAATATATATTGTTTGCGTTTAAGGGGTCTTGTACCTTTTAAACGCGTTGAAAATTAACGAAAAACATCAAAGTTTGAATTAGTCTATCTTCAAAACCTTTTTATGTATAAACATGAAATTTTGGATATTGATTAAACAGATTCTGCTTTGTAATGTGTTACCATTAGAAATTTATTAACCTTTTACAGAATTTGTGTATTGTTGAAATCAAAATAGTTCTTTTTTTTACCCCATAAGTTATTGCGCGCATGATATCTTGAGAAAATATGTATGGATTTGCATGAAATTTGGTAAAGATACTAAACGTATATGTGTGTTTAAAATGACCTACTCTTAGGCTAAAATTATTTCATTAACTATATAAAAGAAATATTTTCGTAAAAAAAAAAATAAAAATTTTCCATTTTTAATGAATAAAAATAGTCATAACTAAAAATATTACCATTGTAAATACTTAAAAGTAGATCATTTTAAACACACATCTTTGTTTAATATATTTACCAAATTTCATGACAATCCATACATAATTTCTCAAGATATCATGCGCGCAATGACTTATGGGGTAAAAAAAAGAGAGATTTTGATTTCAACAATACACAAATTATGTAAAGGGTTAATAAATTTCTGTTGGTAGTATATTACAAAGCACAATCTGTTTAATCAATATCCAAAATTTCATTTTTATACATGAAAAGGTTTTGAATATAGACTAGTTCAAACTTTGAAGTTTTTCGTTAATTTTCGACACGTTTAAAAGGTACAAGACCCCTTAATTAATCGTAGGGTATTTTTCAATAGAGGATATTTCTTAAACACTTTTTTAATATAATGTTGAAAATGACACAGATAAACTGCCTGGAAGAAAAACACACGTGACAGCAAAAGCTCTTAAAGATATAGGGGGGGGGGGGAAAGGAGAGAGTAAGTCGTGAAGAAATTGACCTACAGGAAGGCTGCAGCAACAAAGCCTCCCCAAAAGCCAAAACATCATTAGAAATGTTATGTTCCTTGCTAAATTCAGTTAAATCAAAGTACAGAGGAAGCCAAAAAACAGTTTTGTTATCATCTTTGCCATATAAAGCAAACCTTGAATTAAAAAAAACTACAAAATGTAAGCTATCAAAGCACAAAAGCAATTGAAACATCAAGTTTAAAAAAATAGGCTAAATGCAATTAGCAAGAAAATGATGGAAGGGAAGAACTACAAACATAATGCAAAGAAAACTTGTGTTGCAAAAAAAGTATAATAATTAAGAATCTAAAAAGAAATATCTAGACAGTGATGGTTGGTTTTGCCTAATTTGTAAGAAAAATAAAATAACAGAAATGTTTAAATGTTCAGATTGTCAAATACGGTTTCATGTTGTGTGCGCTGAAAAAAAAAATCAATAAACGAAATTCATGTGTAAGCTTTTCATCACTCCTTACATGATATTCAAGTAACTGACAATTAGTTCCATAATTTCTATAATTAATTACTGATAACTTTGATTTATATTTTGAATACATTTTGATTTAAAACAATTAATCTTATTTTCAGATATTTGGTTTCATTATATTTCATTGCTGTTATTTTGTTTCATTGTTTCATTAATGGCAAATTTTGCTTTTAATAATATTAGTTATATGCCCTAGTCATTAAAACAACCTGAAATTATTTGGTCCAATTTAGGAGACTGGGGGTCCAACTTAGGCGACCAGTTGCTTAATTTGGACCACTTTTGACAAATTTTTCAAATTAAAATATATATTTAGTTAGTAGATGAAATGATTGTCCCCCGTGTACTGATGTTTTGCAGATATTCCAAAAGTTAAGCGAGTTACACCTGGAAGTAAGTGAAGTTGTCCAAATTCGGCTACTCTCCACTACGGTTATAAAATTTGTTTTATTAAGGAATTTTTCAATGCATCTTTTCAATCACTTCATAAATTCTATTTGTTGAATTGAAATTTTCCAAGTGAGTTAAGTCGATAATAAGTCACTGAAAATAATTGCTTGTTTCTGTTCACTTTTGCAATTCTAGCATTTTCCGCCAGCATATGTTTCAGATTTCACTTGCTAGCTTACTCCATTGGTTTAATTTGGGAATAATAAGCAGAAAAGTCAACATTATAAGCAAGAAAGTCAACATTATAAGCAGGAAAGTGAACAATTGACACCCAATTGCACTGGGACTCGGTATTTTGCTTAGTTAAGTGTTAGGGTATCATTTATTACACTTAACCAATTATCTTGTCCGGGCTTTCCGCGATCCTCATTAAGTTGTCTGATGTACAAAACATAACTAAAACTGATTTTTAATTCAAAATTTTTATCCATTATCATATTCAAGGTAGGAACAGAACAGTTGAGGTTCATTCCAACAGAGCGAAAAATGCCCAGACCAGGAATCGAAACTCGATATCTTCGCTTGTCGTGCCAATGCTTTACCTATTAAACTATTCGAGATTTAATAGCTCGACTGAATGAAACTGGTGCTGCAGTTCGCAACCGTTTCCAACATATAAGAGTGAATTAAGTAAAAATCATTTTTAATTCACAATTCTTATCCATGTTCATATTTCTATAATAGTGGAGGTTCATGCAAACAGAGCGAAAAATGTCCATACCAGGTATCGAATCTCGATATCTTGGGTTGCCGTGCCAATGCTTTACCTATTAAGCTATCCGAGCTTCAATTCTCGAGTGAATGAAACTGGTGCTGCAGTTCGCAGCCGTTTCCAACATATAAGGTTGGATTAAGTAAAAATCATTTTTAATTCACAGGTCTTATCCATGTTCATTTTGCAAGCTAGAATATAATAGTTGAGGTTTATTCAAACAGAGCGAAAAATGTTCGGACCAGGGATCGAACCTCGATATCTTGGCTTGCCGTGGCAATGCTTTACCTATTAAGCTACCAGAGCTTAATAGGTATCCGAGTTATAGTTATAGATCGGATGAATGAAACTTGCGCTGCAGTTCGCAGGCGTTTCAAACAAATAATAGTGAATTATGTCAACCAAGTATTGTCCCAGATATTATTAATAGGTAAAGCATTGGCACGGCGAGCCAAGATATCCATGTTCGATCCCTGATCTGGACATTTTTTGCTCTATTGGAATGAAACTCAACTTTACTACTCGAGCCATGAATATGATTTATCCGGTTGAAAAAAAAAATATTATCCATGTTTTTACATGTATTATATTTTTTGGACTGCCCATTAACAACACCTAAGAACATTTTTATATGAATAATATTAATAACGTATTTAAATAAAATTTGAAAATTATTAAAACTGATAACCGCATTCCAGAACTTAAAGCTGAAGAAATTGCCAATGACTTCGTTAGTTAGAGCAACCTTTTTGATTTTGGATAGTTTTGGGTATTTTAAGTGGGTAGTTCGATTAAATGTCTGTGAAATTTGTATTCTATTTATATTATTTTATTTATTTATTGGTGATTTTTAAATTTGTTACGGGATTTTAGCCAGAAGCAAGTTCTTAACTATTTTATATTGTTTTAAGCGCAGTCGGATTATATGTATCAGGATGGATGAGATAAACGTAATTTTCTTTTTAAATCATGCGTGAAATTTATTTAAAAAATCATAAATTTCAATAGATTGCGATAGAGTTTTAAAAATAATTGCTTTTAAAATTACACTTTTTTCTTTATTAGGCGGTGCAAAAATTGGGACTGTACGATGTTTAAAAGTTAAACAAATTTTAGTAAATGTGTAATTTATAGGTCAAGTTGTTACCATCTATATGATGCCAGAATTACTCGCGGACATATTTTAGCACTGCTTTGTAGATGATGTTCGAATTTTATTTTATAAAAAAAGTACTTTCAAGTAAAACTAAACGTAACTTTTAAATCAATCTTACTAATTGTTAAGCTAATTAACTAAAGCTATTTATTTGCTTTTCTGTAGAAGTAAAATATGATTCATCATACACACTTTTTTAAATGTATTGTTTTCGATCATTCTTCAGTATTATTGAACTATTTTTTGGTACAGTTTAATTTTTAACCATCAGCATTTTCATTGCTGTTCAACTTGCAGTGTATATGCGAATTTACATTCTTTTCATGAGAAAGCTGTTTAATTATTTTATATAAAAAAGTACTCTGTAAGAAAACTGCTATTACGATTTCTATTTATTTTCTAAATTATATTTCTTTATTAATAGGTATTTCTAAATTATATTTCCTTATTTCATTTTAAAATCAGCATTAAGAAAGAAATTTCACAGATGGATTAATAATAATTATTTATTTAAGCATAAGAAAATAAATAAACTTCAGAAACAATAGCTTTAAATATTTTCGGAATTAATAAGAAGCTTGTGTTAAAAAAGAGGCTTATTCACATGCAAGCTAAAATCGAGAATAATTGACTCTGTGGGAAGTGTTATTATGGTTAATAAATATAAAGAAATAGAGGAGTACTAATATTTTCAAAAATCATTTACACGAAATTTCTGAGTACGCTCTATAAAATAAATGTATTTCTTTTCTCTGTTTGAGATATGCAGATAATCAAGTGCTGAAAATACTGTAACGATGTCAAAAATAATCCGTCATGTAGCCAAATATAGATTTAAAATTTATTTGTATTTTTGTTTATATGGTTTTGGTTTAAATTACCTTATAATTTTATGGATTACTGAATGGTTGCAATACCAAGTCCTTACGGACTGTATGGTGTATTTAAAATTTTCATCATTTAATACTGGGCAGTGTTTCATTAAAAAAAAAAAAAATCCCAAAACTGATACGAACTGGGCAAAATATTTCATTAGCGTTAAAATACTAGTAAATCTGCAGATCAGGAGCCTCATCGTCAGCACTGCAAGTCATTATTTTTAAACACACTTTTGCGTAACATTCAACTCCCTGCAAACCGCAATTTAAAGTTTTCAAATTATGTAATTATTTATAAGAATAAAAAATACGAAGTTTTCAGACATTAGAAGCATTAAATTAAAAACGTTATGGAAGAATATTTCGAAATTTTCATGAGCTGTTAATTCTGGTATATTTTTTAAATAATAAAGTAGATTTCTTCAGGGGGGCGGAGCCCCCTGAATCCCCCGTGGTCTTATTAATTTACATACGTAACATTTTATTGATTGCGCTAATGGTTAGCGCAAATCTTAGATTTCTTTTTACACTTCCGAGCCTTATTTTGCAATACTGGTAACACAAAAAATGATTTACATTGACGCAATTATATTAAACGTTTAGGTTTTATGAATGAAAACGTAATTTCCTTTAAAAATAAAATAATTTTCATTCATATTTTCTGAAATGAGGCGGCATTAAGAAGTAACACCCGTCAAAAAACATTTTTTCAGGCAATCTAGTTAATGCTTGGTTTTTAAGAATGAAAATATTTATTTCGCGATACAATTACGTCATTTTCGACAGCGATAATTTTGCGGTGCATAATTTTGATATTTACTATATATTTGCTCTTCAAAAGTTTTTTTTTCCTCATTGGAATTTTCGATTAAGAATTAACATTTCTGTTAGCTGTGTGCAGACAATAAACCATGAGATATTAGTAACATTTTTTTTTTTAATAATAAGAATTAATATCATAACACAAGCCCCTTTTATTTCAACCTCAAAGCGTATTCGTTTTATTTTTGATATATGAGATCAAATTCACCTTCTTTTCGTATTTTCACTTTATATCTAATATGAAGGCATGTTAATGTCTATTTTTTATTTCATTTTCCTCTCGCACATAAAAATCTTTCAAATCAAAATTAACTGTTTAGGATAAATTTTTATTCCGGGATTGAATTTTCGTGGCAACGGCAAAAAAAAGAAAAATGTTTGTTAAATTTCATAGCAAAATGTCGATTTATTCCTTATGAAAATAATGAACTTTTTAATTTAAAAGAAAAATATTTGAACAAAATAAATAGAACATAGTCTTTCTTTATTTCTGTGGTAAATTCCATCTATATGTAAAGACACAAAGGCATTAATTCGTCCCTTTTGACTTTGATTTAACTTCAAACAATTACACATACTTTCACATTTACGATATTTTTAGGTGTAGTTCGCTGCTAGGTAACAGTTAAAAGATAATAAAAACAATTAAATATGTGCTTAAAAAGGAAATTTATATTAAAAAAATATTTTATATTATTGAAACACATATATAAAATCCCTCCATAAAAGTTATACACCGAATTTAAAAACTGTGACAAATGTATACACAAAATTTCAAACTACTATGAATAATGTATGGTTCTAATTAGGAAATTTCATCCTCCTTAATTTAGCATTTAAATCCTTTAATCATATGAGCCATTTCTTTTCAACAAATAAAAATGGAAAAATCGTCTGAATTGCTATAGGAAAGCATTAAGTCGCAAAATAAAATGTTCTATATATTCCGAACGAATGAACCAAATTTAACCAAAAACTATACAGCTAAATACGGGGATTTCACCAACATGCATCCTTAATTTTAAGATAATCGGATGCTTTTTACGGCAGTTATCGCGGAACAGACAGACAGACTAACAGACAGACAGACTAACGGAAACCAAAACTTTTCGTGTCTCCACAGTAAGCCTTCACTGACGTTTCGGCAATTAACTTCTTTTTCATTTACCATATTATGATTTAAAATACTGAATTATACTAGTCCTTTAACAATAAAACAGTTTTCTTTTTATATAGACTACATAATTACTGCATTACCACCATAATCCAAATATGCCCAACATGTGACAACAGAGTGACAGATGTTTAACTTTTATTGAGCACATACTCATCATTAATATGATGTGAAATATGAGTTATATTCACTTCGTTGTAAAGACGATAAATTCCATTTTTAGGTGCGTTCGTAATTATATAAATACGTAGCACCTATAGTCGTCGTTCAGTCCGTCCGTCCGTCCGTCTGTCTGTCTGTCCGCATATAACAGAGCAAAAACTACCCAACCGAATGGTCTGAAATTTTTAATGTATGATTGTTGCAAAATTTTGTCGAGCCATTTCAAATTTTATGAAAATCGGATGCATAGTTTAATTACAGGGACAGTCAAAATTTTTTCTTTACATTACGGCCAATGGGAAAAATTATTGCAAATGCATTTTAATGATGTTACAGCCTTCCGAATGGTCTGAAATTTTAAATATATAATTGTTTCAAAATTTTGTCGAGCCATTTGAAATTTTAGGAAAATCGGATGTATAGTTTAATGACAGGGACAGTCAAAAGTTTTCCGTTACATTACGGCCAATGGGAAAAAAATATTGGAAGTGCGTTTTAATGATGTTACAGCCTTCCGAATGGTCTGAAAATTTAAATATATAATTGTTGCAAAATTTTGTCGAGCCATTTCAAAATTTATGAAAATCGGATGTATAGTTTAATTACAGGGACAGTCAAAAGTTTTCCGTTACATTACGGGGAATGGGAAAAAATTATTGCAAGTGCATTTTAATGATGTTATAGACTATGCACTTATGAAATTAAAAAATATATACATTCAGTACAATATGGGGTACAAAAAATAATTATAAAACTAGTTATAGTACGAACGCACCTCATTTGCCACGTTTGACGAGCAATTTCCGACTTGTTTGACGGGTTGTAACTGACTAAAAACAAGCGGTCACTGTAACTTTAGAATAAAATCATGAATTAATACTTATTTGAGTCATAATATGACGATAAAAAGAAGTGACGTTTTGGTAAAGTTTTGTGATTCTGAACTTTTCTGACCCTTGTGACTCACAATGACATCACATCGATTTTATCACATTTTTCGGCCCCATTAAATCTCAGAGTGTCAGGTATATTCATGAGAGATGCAGTTTAACTAAGAAATGATAAGTAATGTAGTTTTTTTTTTTCATTTCAGCCTATATATTAACTGTTAAATTATTTGCTAAGGAATTTTCAACAAACACTATTTTTAATTTATGTTCCTATAATATAGAAACAAATATATAACACAGATTTTTTTTTATAAGGCAGTTAATTTATTTTTGAAATTTTTAAAAACATTAAGATCTACTTTGAGAATATTCAAAATTTCAACACACAACGTATTTTAACAAATATTTTAAGATTATACCGCTAGATGGCAGCACTAGTCGATAGTTCTTTATTATAGTGGCTGCCAAATAATTTTCTACCATCATCTCGCTTCGGAGAAGGTGCGAAATGCAGGCTCTCTTGCTCTGTTTTTCTCCCGGAGTTTTTATGAGAGATGGTAAGTGATGAAATGTTTGTGAATCAATGTTTTTACACGCGGATTTTTTCTGCCGTTCTTTACTATGTAAATATATACAGTCATCCTGTAAATAACAATATGCCTTGTAGTACAGCGTTTTATTAAACATTACTTTCTACTAAAGTATGGAGTGACTAGTCCATTTGAAGTGATGAGTACTATTAACGATTGTGGCGCCTATTTAAGATAACGTAAGGTAGCTATAGTATTACTTTAATCTGATACATGAATAATTTATCGTAAATGAACAGTAATTAATATATAAAATATAATATTATTACGCCATTTTTTTCGGTTTCAATGTCAATCGTAGGTTTAAAAGCTTAAAACGATATGTGATAGAAATTGTTAAGTCATTTTTAATTACTCTGCACCATAAATGAAATATTAAAAAAGATAAACAGTTCTTGTAATATGTACTTTAAAAAGCATTTTTTTAAATGTTAAATATTTTAAACGAAATATTAGGTTTTACTATTTATTTATTTATTTTTATTTATATGGGTAATTATTATGGGTACTATTAGGTTTTTCAATGGAATAAAAGGAACGTGTCTTTTCGAGAAATATTGAAACCTGTATATTATTCATGTTATATATCTTATAAAGTCCTTTCAGAAAACTTTCAGTACTTCTCCATGATATGTAAAAGACGTCAGATCTTGGTCAGTTATTAAATCCCTTTTTAAAGACATTTTCGCATGATACATTTCAATATTCATTTATATGTTTCAATATACACATTTATTAAAATAAAATATGAAATCTAGATATAATAATATTAATGGAACTTTAATGTTCGTAAAATTGCGAAAACAGTCTAGATAATTGGCAAATAATCGTTGAATGTTTTTTTTTTTTTGTTGTTGTTAAAAGAAATTTTTTTTTTTTTTTTTTTTTTTTTTTTTTTTTTTTTTTTTGTCACCTAGTATTGTAGAACGTTAACGTAAACAGATATATATTTTACATAAATGAAGAATAATGACATTATTCAAGGAAATTTGATAAATAAATGCTTTAAGCACCATTTTTTTAAATACATCTGATATATTCGAAAATTAAGATATTTTTTAACATTCTTTTTAAATAAAAATATCCATTCATCAGAAACCCATTAAGGAAAGAATACTAATATATTTCAACATAAAAATAATTACTTTTGGCATCAGCTAGAATTTGCATCATAGAGACAAACATATATTCTAAACTAAACTGTTTAATTTTTGATATTTTTTAACATTTTTTAATGTAATTGAAAAGTATGATTTCGATGTGTCTGACGGACTGACTGTATGTCTGTCTAGTCATCTGTCTATGTTCTAACTCGCGTACATATACTTGGATTACCAGGAGTGCAGTACATGTAAGTAATGTTCACCTCAGGACATACCATATTGAAAAGATAATATGTAGCTTTTATAGTTTCTGTACTGGAACAAACAAAATAATTCCGTTTCCTTGTGATTCTATTGAGAAAAATTACTTTTAGTGTTTTAAATAAAGTTAATCTAGTTCAAACATACTGAAATTTATATACATAATTGATCTTCAATAAAACATTCATTTTGTAGAATATGGAGTGCATGTCACTTAATATTCATTTACAAGGACTTACAAGAGAATTCGGTTACATTGTGACCTGTGGGGAAAAGTTCTTTGCAATGTATTTTTAAAATATGACACAACTTCAAATATAATAAAATGGATAAGCGTTCCTGATTTACATTCCAAGCTACTTATTTTTGAATATATAGTGCATAGAAATTATTTGTTCATTTATAGGAACAGAAAAATGAATTCGTTTACAGTAACCACATTAAAGGATAGTAGGTGGAAGTTTGATTACTGATGCGATTAGTTGTGTTATGCGTTCTGTAACAGAATTAAATCAAAAATTTATATGTATTCGGTTTTACTTTATTTTACATTTCTGAAAATTCACACAGACGAACACATTTAAAACAGAAAAGTTTTTATGTCATTCATTGAGGTATAAAAATCTGTAAATCACATTCAGGACGGCACAAAATATTTCAGGTCATTCTATATATGTGTAAATGCTGATATTAAAAAAAAAAATGTGTTTTGTCTTTTATAGTTGAATTAAGTTTTATCAAACCATGTGGAGTGTAAGAAAAGGCTGCTCAAAAAAATACGAGTATCTCTTCGTTTGTGAGCGTTAATAACTCAAATAAAATGTTCAACTGTGTTATACGTTTTCTAAATTGTTTATTTATATATCTTCATTTGTATTCTTATTAAACTGTGAAGTTTTGGTAGAGTATTCTAGAAGTGTTTGAAAGTGTTTCATAAACTATAACTGACGCATGATTTTTCTTTCTTGTACACATTTTATTAAGAATTTGTTTGGATACAGTACATCACTCGAATTTATATGGCAAATAACATTTTATTCTAAACGAAATTTATATTTTAGCTAAAAAATTATTTTTGTATAAATATAAGATATATTCATTAGTATTATAGAAAGCATGAATATAAAGAGCAGGTATGCTCGAGGGACTATTATCTTAAGAAATGATATATGGTTAACTTTAATTAGTAATTGTTTTTAATATGTCTCATTACGCTTAGCTAGTCAAATATAACAATTTTTCTTTTGTCATAAGAAAAGGTGTTTCTTCCTTGTGGCTTTCAAGCATTGTACGTTATACAATGGGTGTGTTTGTTTCATCTATCAAGCCAAAATTGAGTATCCGTATTATAAATCAAAAGCATGTCCGTGAGTAAAGCTGGCGTCACATTCACAGTGGCAACATTTAATCAATAAAGACATTTTTTTAAGCTTCTAAATATTTCACAATATACAGATTTACATCGATGACTAGAAAAAAAATATATATATAAAGTTTTTCAAATGGATTTGATTTAAGAACAGTATCGTAATGTATTGGTATTTTATGGATTTTTTAAAAATAAATTTGGAACATGAATTTATTAAACCACTATTGCGTGCAGCTAGGTTACAAATGATTAATCCGTCTGTACTTAAAAAATCATTTTTTCCGGCTAACAATATATAATAAAACTAAAACTAAACTTCATCAACAAATAAGTAACATTATAAAATAATAAAAATGAAATGCAGATTTTGAAGACATGTAATCGAACTACGTGCTTAAACCACTGAAATAATCATAAATATTTGGCGATATCTTTGGATATTAATTCTAAACAATGGCCAGTACGAAAATACGAAAACTTCCCTTTTATGAAAGTTTAAAACTTTATTTCAGTGCACAACTAATATTTTTCACATAAAAAGGGTTTTTAGTGTTGTTCTCAGTAAGCACCCTAAAGAAACTTATTAAATGTAATATATATATATATATATATATATATATATATATATATATTATAGTTGTCAATAAAAACATAGTTTTCACCTATCTTCTCTTATCTGGAAGACGTCGGTTCAATCACCTAGTTTTGTTTTTTTAAATGAAGTGAAAAATGTACCACACAGAAATTACTTACATTTTACTAAATAAAAATTTTGCCATTAACTATATTTGTTTGATATTCGCTTTGCACTCTGGAATATCCGATAATTAAAAATAGGGTAACTCTAGAATATATGGCCATAGAGGAGAGATAGCCAGTCTAAATATTTCCAAAACTTGATCATAGATTGCAACATAAACTTTGTTCGTATGAAATACTTCAACGAGTTTATTTATTGCGACGTGCACTTATGTTTTTCTATTATAAAAAGTAAGTGAAATTTTAATGTTTATTTAATTTAGTGGTTGAATATTTTTTTGACTTAGGTATCTGAATGTTTCCAGTACGTACGTTATATATATTTTTTACTGTATGGACTTTTAAGACATGTACATAATCTAATCTTTACTTCTAAGCCTAAAACAAAGGCGTACAATGGCTATTGATGCTTAAAATTGGACGAACATCAGTCCTTCAATTTTAGGAGAGATGGCCACCTGCAATCGAGAAAAGATGGCCTCCTTTAATCAATATTTCAAAATTATACGGGTTGATGATTTTAACTAAATATAATTAAATTTAAAATAAATACATAATGTTTATGTTTATAAATATATTAATTGATATATATTTTTTAAATTTTAACTAATAGAAATATTTTAACAATAATAATAATATAATAAGACCTAACGATTTATTTGTTTCAGAAAATATTGAAAAACGTCTGAAACTTTCATAACAGAAACTGATAAATCTGCTAAATGCTAAATTAACTAAATTAACATAATAAACCTAAAATTAAAGCAAGAAAAAAAACACGACATTTCCAGTACTGAAAAAATCGAAATACATTATTTATCAGATTCTACAGATTCCGAGTAAATAGAACTGGATTAGGATCACTGAGTTAGTTGTGCAAAACAATATAATATCACATCCACAAAGGATGTCTGGATACAATGTATAAGGTAACTGAAGTGGTTCCATGAAACGTGTACAAATTATCAAGGCCTTTGCCAAACATCTGGTACGATTTTACGAAAAATAAAGCATTGAAATTATACTTCAAAGTTTCTTTATTCGAGTTTTATTCACTCATTTGCCATCATATAACTACATCTTTACTTATTGCTATATGTTTTTCATGATTAACTATATGAAATGCGTTATTTTGTTTGCTATTTAACTTCACTTTTTCTTTCTTGTACTGGATGATCATCTCTCCCTTGCTTTAAGGAGAGATGGCGATCTGCCACTTTAATTTCCATTTTGTTTAACACTGTTTGTTTTCAATATTTAATTATTTTTTTGCATAAAATATTATGAGTATATGTATTAGAATTTTAAATATGCATAAATATTTCTTGTATTTGCATTCTAAGAATTTTTACTTCATCCTTTAAAAACTATGGCCATCTATCCTAAAGTTACCCTATATAATAAATTTTAATATATTTTAAATAATTTACAATTATAATAATATTAAACATCTCCCCCAATTTTAAAGAATTTTTTTTATCATTTAATGGTCTTTTTGACAGAATATATTGAAAAAATTGACAAATGGGAATCGAAATATATAAACAATAACAGCTCGAAATTAAATATTTGGACTCTTCAATCTAAATTTGAAATATCATCTTATTATCAACCTTTTAATATTGAAAGGTGAAGTGTTCTTATTTTAATAAAGGAACTTTTATTTTTCTTATAAATTGTTCTTTTAAATCTATTCGTTTTAGGCGCAAATCATTATGAGCAAATTAAAGATCAAAATAGTTATTTAGAAACACAAAAACTTTATATATTTTTTAAATCTTAGAGACTTCAGAATGAGAGTCATAAAGGCGTTATATTTTCTTTTTCTAATTTCCCTCATAGCATGCATGGTCACAGTGACGTCATTGTGACGTCACTGTAAGTCACTGTGGTCACGTCACAACTGTGACCAAAATGCCACCACTCAGCGTCGTCGCACTGTGACTGATATGTGAACTTCTTACAAAACTTTTAAAAATTATAAAAATTCTTCAAAACATGTTATTTACTGTAAAAGATATTTTTCTGTCAATTAAAAAAAAATTGTGACGTCACTGTTATGTCACTACATGTAATGTACGTCTCATTATATGACAAAAAAACCCTACCATATACTGACAGTGTAACTCGCAGTGTATACTCGCAGTAAAACAAAACATATGTTAAGATTAAAAGTTTCCACATCAAACAATAAAAATAATTCAGTGTTTGTTTCCGACTAATATTTCACAACAAAATTAAAAACTTCACCAAAAATGTACATAAATAAAACACACAAATTTAATAGACATGTAATCAAACTGCTCGCTTAGACTACTAAAACTTTTTGAATTAAAAAAACTGTTGTAGGTAGTAAAATACTTGATGATATTTACGACTATTAACTCTTGGAATGTTGCTAATATGAAAGTATCGCTATTGAATTTTAAAACTTTATTTGAATACATAATTGATATTTTTTATATAAAAATGTTTTTTGGTGTTATTAGTGGTCAATCTAGAAAAATGTATTGACTGCAGAGATTTCAATAATAAGAAAATGTTTTCTTCCTGTATTCTATAATCCGGGAAAATGGTTTTTATTTATAAATTATTGTGTGTATAAATTGTGTGTGGGTATGGGAAGGGACGAAGCTTTGTAATAAAGCAATGCTTTATTATAAGAAATAAAAACACTTGCATATTTTCAGTAATAAATTTTTCTGCTAGTGTTTAATTATTTTAAGTTATTCTTTAAAAATAAATTTGGCTACTTGTGTCACATTTTTTAAATAAATTTAACTTTTTCCGAATATAAAATAAAATACAGTAAAACCACTTTAAAGCGACCATGTTCCGTTCAAATAAAAATTGGTCGCTCCGGGAGGTGGTCTCTTAATAGAGGTCACGTTTAAATCTAGATTTTAATTGTTAAAAAAAGGTAACAATGTTACTAAAATTTATTTTTCACATTATGTAAAAATATGAAAATTTAGGTTTCAAAACAAAAGTTAATTACATAAGTTAATTACTGCAGAGTAGAAAAAATGAATATATTGACGTTTGTTGTGATTTTACGGTTTTATCTTTTATAGCTTTTATTTCCAAGTCCTTTCGAAGTTCAGTATATAAATGCATTTGTTTTTATTTTTTTGGACGGGAGCAAATAATGACGATTTCATTAATTTATCTATTTCTTTGAGAGTTTCCTGACAGAATAGTGCACGGCAGTTTATTGACCGCCATTCTTAATTTGTCATCAGAGTTAAATTCATTGCCTAAAGAGGCACAAAGGTGTTTAAACACTTAAAAGCTATCGGAATAAAATATATATATAAAAAAAAAATTCTAAACTAACTTTAGAAGTTTGATGAATAATGCGCTCTCAGGAATTAATTTTCTAATAAAACTTTCTTCAAGCGACCAGGAAAAAGCGGAATTTATTACATTTTCTTCAAAGAAATTGGTCGCTCATGGAGGGAGTTCAACTTAAATGGTCTCTGAATGGAGGTAGAATTAGTATTGAGCCTATGGGAATAAATTTCGTTCTATGAAAAAATGGTCGTTCAGGGAGGTGGTCGCTTAATGGAGGTGGTCGCACAGGGAGGTGGTTGCTTAATGGAGGTGGTTGCACAGGAAGGTTTCACTGTATACAAAATATATGTAAAACGCATGGCGTAATTAATTATTCATATTTTTTTTTTGTTTTGCAAAACTTAAGTAGCTTTACAAAACTTAAAACTTGAACTATTTTGAAACACATAAAAAAAAATTAAATGCATCAAAAAATTCTTCAAACAAGAAATTTTAATTTGAAGTGAGTTTATAAAAATATTATGTCATATAAATGTATAAGACGGAAAAGCCATCTGTTCTTGCTTTGATAAACAAAACAGTGCTAAAAACCGCAGACGATAAAACTATTAAAAACAACATATTGCGTTTAATCTTTGGAACAGGCAGATGGAGTTTTTTGCTGGACAATAGGTAGCGTTATGAACATGCAGTCTGTCAGATATAAACATTTAACCTAAAAAATTCATAGGAATAATCATCCCAAGGTAATACTTTAGACAAAAATATGAATTCGAGATATTTACACTAGCTTTGGTGTGGTTTAAATGATTCCCATCATTGCTAGTGTATGCATTATTGACATATTTTCTACTTCCAAAATTTGTTCTTCCTAAAACATGGATTACATCGGAATTTAAAGAACGACGTTAATGTGGGAAAAAAAGGTATGGAAAATATTTTATTCCAGAGTTTGCTTTTCTGTAAATTATAACGCTTTTAGTATTTTCTTATAAACATTTCATTAACCTAATACAGTTTAGTAGATTTATTATTTAATTTATTGAAATAAATAACTGTCTATCAACAATTTTAATCAGATGATTAATATCAATTATATAAATTTATTTTAATCAGATTTGTTTTCTTTTAAAATATTATAGGTTAAAATCACACGTTTTCTCAAACTTTAAAATGACATATAAAAATATTATAATCAAAGTTTAACATAATTAGCAAATATTTAAATGTATTTAACGTACTAAATAAAAAAGCCTTTTTATAGAATAAAATTTTTTGATTGTCTCAAACAATTTGCGTTGCACATTTTTATTTAAAAATTAATATATGTTCGGAAGAAAAGAAGATGGTTTATTCTATTTAGAAGAAATAGGATTTTTTTTTTACATAATGGAGAAGTACTATTTAAAGGATATCATACATATGCAGTATTAAGAGGGAAAAATCAGTGCCAATGGGTATTATTCGATGTGAAAAAAGTTATAAAAAATTATAAAGAGATATCCTTAGCTGGTAAGAACTTTTCAGTTAGACATTATGAACGAAAAACTTTGAGAGTAAACCGGTTTCTCAATTTGTTGACAAATATAGAAATTATACAACCCAGTGAGAATTTAAATTTGGTTTTATTGAAATATTTTAAGTTTTAAAACACATATCCATGTACTTGAATGAATGAAACTAAAATGTAAAATATATTTCATTATTTTTTCTCTGGATAATTTTAATATTTTACTTCCTGAATGATTTTATACGCATAAACTTCAAAATATCTATACTATACACTCTATTAGAAAACAGACTGATTAAAGGGGGCTTGTTATTTATGATTATCATCTAATCCTGTAAATAAAATAATAATAGTAATAATGAACCATCGTGTGCTTCTATTTTGTGCTTATGGTTTGAAATTTTATACTTTATTCACATAAAAATGACTAACTATTTTACATTATTTTCATTATTTTTTCTTTTTCTGTGTCATATAAAAGTAAATATGATTACCTGCATTTGTAACAGACTGTATATATAAAATTTTCACCACACCTTATTCTAAAACCTTTATAATAAATTAAAAACGTCATCAAAAATTGTTCATAAATAAAACACAAATTTAATAAACATTGAATCGAACTGCTCGCTTAAATTACTAAAACTATTAGAATAATAATAATAATTGAAAAAAAACTGCTGTAGGTAGTAAAATCTTTGGCGATTTCTTCGACTATTAACTCTTGGATTGTTGCTTATATGAAAGTATCGCTATTGAATTTCAAAACTTTATTTGAATAAATAATTGATATTTTTCATATAAAAATGCTTTTGGTGTTATTATTATTATATATGTTATTTTGGTGTTAATGTCAAACGCATTAATAAGAGGTGCTAGTTCAGTAAAAACAGAGGATGATGACAGAGCTTCGTGAGTAAATGTAATATAGTAATATGTTTCGTAATGCTATAAGAAAAAGTATAGAATTTGTTACTATGATAAATAAAGTGAGATTAATTTTTAAGGATTTTATGAATTATAAATTGAAAAATACAATTAAATAACGACATGATTTAACAATATCTTGTATTTTCTGAAGAAATAAAGTTCTATAATTTTTGCAAGGTCTTGGACACACTGATTTAGGAATACTTTCGTATGAGGTAGTTTTTTAGAAGAAATTTCTGATTGCAACTAAAGGTGAATTTCACTTTTAAAAAAAGGGTGTATTTCGCCCATTTTAAAAAGAGCAGGGTGCTGCAACTTCAAAAAATGGTCTAGATTGATCAGTAAGTAATTGCAGAATTAATAAAAACAGCAAATAAATATAATTTAACTAGTGGCACAAATAACAAAACAAGCAAATATGGTTTGCAGCTCATCTTGCATTTGTACAAAGGAATATTACTATTAATCTCTGACGCTTTGGACGGAAGCGAAGATGACATTTTATGGAATGACGGAGATTCTTCATACACCGATTCATATTACAATAGTGGTACTGCTACCTTCAGTGAAAGTGATTTATTATGAGAATTTTTTGTCAAAATTCTCACAAAGATTATTTGTAAATTTTACGTCTATAAAAATATTACTATAAAAAGAAAAATGGTATTTAATAAACAGCACATAGTTTGGAAACATTTGATAAGTTACTAATTTTATTATAATGTGTTTTTTTTATACCAGTAATGTTTTAGCATTAGAGTGTACAATATTGTGCAGTAGATTCCCCCGCATAATAGTCGCACTTAGATTTTCACAATGAAAAATTGGCAAAAAAGTGCGACTATTACGCGAGTAAATACTGTAGTTGTTGAGCAGATATCATTCTTTCCTTCTTCTTTTGCTGTAAATTTATTATTGCAAAAGCAGAATGAGAAAATATTACCTAATTATTCTTTTACTCTCAAAAGTTTTTAATACTTGCTGTGATGTTTATAGAAAAGAAAGAATAACTTGATTGGTTAAAGATGAATTTCGTAAAATCATCGCGAAAAAAATGCAAATTTCGTCAAAAGATCATGGAAAAAAAGCGAATTTAATCTAAGATTAGCAAATTTTGTCAAAATATTGTAGAAAAAACGCGAATTTCGTCAATGGACCGCATAAAAGGCGAAATTTTAAAAATAAATCGTGCAAATAAGGTGAATTTTGTCAAACGATAGCGAAAAAAATTCTAAATTTCTTCAAAAGGTCGTGGAAAAAAACGTGAATTTCATCTAAGAATCTCAATTTCGTCAAGAGATTGAAAAAAACGTGAATTTCGTCAAAGGATCGCGAAAAAATGCAAATTTCGTCAAAAGATCGTGGAAAAAAAACGAATTTCATCTAAGAATAGCAAATTTTGTCAAAAGATTGTAGAAAAAACGCGAATTAAATCAATGGACCGCATAAAAGGCGAAATTTTGTAAATAAATCGCGCAAATAAGGCAAATTTTGTCAAATGATCGCGAAAAAAATCTAAATATCTTCAAAAGGTCGTGGAAAAAAATGTAAATTTCATCTAAGAATCGCAATTTCGTCAAGAGATTGAAGAAAAACGTGAATTTCTTCAAAGGATCGCGAAAAAATGCAAATTTCGTCAAAAGATCGTGGAAAAAAGCGAATTTCATCTATCAAATTTTGTCAAAAGATTGTAGAAAAAATGCGAATTTCATCAATGGACCACATAAAAGGCGAAATTTTGTAAATAAATAGCGCAAAAAAGGTGAATTTTGTCAAACGATCGCGAAAAAATCTAAATTTCTTGAAATGGTCGTAGAAAAAAACGTGAATTTCATCTAAGAATCGCAATTTCGTCAAGAGATTGAAGAAAAACATGAATTTTGTGAATTTCAAAGCATAGTGAAAAAAAGCGAATTTCGTCAAAACATAGCGAAAAAAGCGAATTTCGTCAAATAAAAGTGAAAAAACATAAAATTTTGTCAATAAATCGTACAAATGAGGTGAATTTCGCCGAAGGATTTCGAAAAAAACGTAAATTTCGACAAAGTATCGTGAAAAAAACATTCTGAAATTTTTCTGTGAACTTCAGAATTTTCTTTTACTCATAATCACTCCTGCCTCCATTGTCATGGTGCACTAATTGAACTCGAATAGCGATTTCATTTTTCAATAAATATATTGCATCTTAACGCTGTCTTAACATTGTCATTGTAGTCACATATTCGTCACAAAGTTAATGACAAAATCGTCACAAATTACACAATTTTCACAAAATTGTCACAATGTGACTTAACAACATTGTCACTGTCGTCACAGAATCATCACAGTGTTAATGACAATTTCGTCACAAATGACACATATTTCACAAATTGGTCTCACCGTGACTTCACAAATTGGTCACAATGTGACGTCACAAATGAGCTCTAAAACGGCCATAACGACCTCACATTCTAGTCATTGTGACTTCACATCGACGTCACGTGACGTCACATCGACGGTCACAAAGTCACAGTGTGACTTCACAACGACGTCGCCGTAACGTCACCATGCCTTACGGGTTATTACCCACAAGTGCAACTAGGGCCTGGTATTTACCTCTGAAATCGGAATACACTTTATTATTTCGGGGCACTTTTTGTTCCTAGGGGGTTTTAGCAATAGAGTCTAGATACCGGTCTTGCTCATTCCTTATCATGACGTCACAAATGGTGGTTGGTCGCTATCAACGATATACAGAGATTGGTACAAAACGATGGGCACGCTACTTTGTACCAATCGCTCATAGTGGCCATCCACCTTTTGTGACGTTCTGATAAGGAATGAGCAAGCCAGGTATCTAGTGCAGCCCTGGTTGTAATATAAGTGCCTATCTACTCTCTTATGAAGGTAAATTAGGATCAAATGGATTGGTTAGTTTTGTATATGAGTGCATTGACTTTATTATAAGATTTGTGCGTGATGGAGTTTTGTATTCTGTCATTTCGTCCACTTTCGGAAAGTTTAGTTGAAAATCCAGGAATCTTAATTTCACTGTTATTTTATGCAATAATAATATGTTAAATATATTTCTGCAGCCCCAACAATCTAGTATAAATACGGATGGTAGTATTGAATATTCTTGGATTTTGTCAGAACTTGTCCCTTGTGGAAACATCAAAAAATTTTTGAGTTTTCATCGAGCCTCGTGTCATTTCAGTAACGTTGAAAAATTTACTTTTGGCTAGGTGCAACGTTAATTACTTCCAATAAACGTATATTGGGATCCACGGTTTTCCCTTCAATTAGTGATATTGAAATGCTTTCCTTGATATTGTTTTATTTTTTCAGATCTATTTAGTGACCTAGCAGTTTTTATTGTTCTCTGGAATATAAGCCACGTAGCAATCTCGTCAGGATGTAGTGTTAGATTTTAGATAATTCATGGGGTTAGTTCCTGCCGCTTTCCATATTTTAGTGTTTGACTTTGTATTTTATAACCGTTAAATAAACTGACCTATTCCAGTGCCACCAGTCTTTCTTTCGATGGATTTTAAATAAAATATTTTTTATTATTAATTTATGCTTATGGCTACATACTTAAATGACAAGACTGAACAGTCCGCTATAGGTTTTATATATTTTCTACACCCGAAAACGTATCAAAATTACAAATATTGGTTTAGAAGAATTCCGATTTCATTAAACAGGTTGTTTTTATATATTTGCATTTAGAAATACTATCGATCATATTTACCTGCATTAAAATTCCACAACTTTCTCTGTGGAGTTAAATTTCTACTGGTATTACAGTTGATTTTGATAAATTAATAAAATGTTATTAAATTATACAGTAAAAAATGTAACTGTAAATGTTATTAAATTATACAGTAAAAAATGTAACTGTAAATGTTATTAAATTATACTGTTAAATTATACCTATTAATATTTTTCAGTTCATAACTGAAATACTGTTCTATTAATAATTTGTATGCCAATTGTGCGAAAATTTCATTTAACTAAATTTCTCTTCCATAATAATTACAAATTAAATAAAATTAAAATTGAAAATAAAAATTAATCTTAAAATAAATGTTTGAAATAGCCATAACAAAATATTTTTTTTCAATCTTTATTACTTTGTTGCAAACAATTCAACTTGATAGTAGTTAAATGATTTACATATTTGCACTTATTAGCCTATTGATCGTGTCCAGATTTCCAAGTCAGATAACGGAACTTTATTTAAGTATTGTAGATTATATCTGGACTTAGGCAAGCTGTTTCATAAATAAATAAATAAATAAATAAAATAATTGTCTGAGCGAAGCGAAGGCTAATACTCAGCGAAATATTACTGTCCGGACTCATTACAACTACGATGGATATTAACGCCATGTCCTACTAAAAAAAGAGCCTAATAAAAACCTTTCGTCAAGCATAACTCAAAAAATATTTGTCGGATTTCGTTTCTGATTGCACCAGGAGGTACCTATGAGGGCCACCTACTGAATGCACCTACTATGAAAAATAAGATCTAAACCGTTTAAAAATTATATTAAAAAATACTGATAAAAAAGCACAATTTATCTGCATACGTCACAGAAATTTGGTGTGCGTCACTTTCACCGCTGGATGTTTTCGTAGACAACTGGTTTGAACGCATGGAGCAAATAAAAAAAATAGCCTCGCAGTAATATTGAATAGATAAGTTTCAACCACGTGATCACAAACCTTGCAACAAACCGTGGCAACCAGTTTTGGTGGGCAAACAAATAATAATACAGTACTCCGTACCACGGTGACCGTTTTTAGCCTGTTGTATTAAATCTAGCCTGTTGTATGACATCCGGCTAAAAACTCAGGCTAAAAGATAGTTGTCAGTCTATCGACTGGAAATTAACAGATTTTTTTAGTACTCGTATAACGAAATTTAGAAACGATTGTGGATGATTAAAACAAAAGACAAGAGTGTTTATTTCTCCGGGAGGTTATCTTTCTCTGGATGTCTGTCTGTCTATCAAACAGCATGCAATTTTCTTGTAAAGGACGATATTATTATGCAGTAAAACCTCCATAACGGACACACCCGATTAGTGGACACGTCTATTTAGCGGGCATTTTGTCGATTACCAGCCCTCAAATAACTGTACTTTTTTTACTCCCAGTAGCGGACACCTCCAAATAGAGGACAAATTCTGCCCTCCCGAGGTGTTCGCTATTCAGAGGTTTTACTGGTAAAACCTCCATAATGGACACACTCGATTAGCGGATACCTCTATTTATCGGACATTTTTTCGATTACCAACACTTAAATAGCTGTACATGTTTTACTCTCAGTAACGGACACATCCAAATAGAGGACAAATTCTGCATTCTCGAGGTGTCCGCTATTCTGAGGTTTTACTGTATATATTATTGATAGTTATTTTACAGGGCCGCACAAAAGAATAACAATATATGAAAAGAATATAAACTAAATTCGGTATTGGTACATCGCTAATGGTAATGTAATTTTAGGACGTTGTTACAGTCATCCGCAGCATGTTTTTAGAGTTTCGTTCATCTAACGAAACCCTACCTGTCTCACTCCTTTGACTGTCTGTCTGTCCGTCTGTCACAGAGCCCTTTCTCAGAAACTATACATGTCGTAGACTTGAAAATTTGCATACTTATAGCTGAACACGATACATCAAACGGCAAATAATAAAATTTTGAAAAAGTCTAATATTTAACCCTCTGGGCTCTCACTTGTGTATTTGAAGCAATTTTTCCTATTCAGCCCCTAATTAAGTTGGAGTCATGAAATTTTGCATACTTATAGCTGAACACCTCACATCAAAGGACAAATAATAAAATTTTGAAAAATTTCTAATATTTAACCCTCTGGGTTTTAACTTGTGTATTTAAATCAGTGCTTTTAACTCAGCCCCTAATTAAGTTGGAGACATCAAATTTTGCATACTTATAGCTGAACACCTCACATCAACGACAAATAACAAAATTTTGAAAAAGGTTTAATATTTAACCCTCTGGGCTCTAACTTATGTATTTTAAGCAGTTTTTCTAACTCATCCCCTAATTAAGTTGGAGACTTGAAAGTTTGCATACTTATAGCTGAACACTTGCGATAAAACGCTAAATCATAAAATTTTGAAAAAGTCATATTTAACCCTCCAGTCTCCAACTTCTGTATTTTAAGCAGATTTTCTAACTCAGCCCCTAATTAAGTTGGAGACATAAAATTTTGCATACTTATAGCTGAACATTTCACATCAAACGACAAATAATAAAATTTTGAAAAAGTCTAATATTTAACCCTCTGGGCTCTAACTTGTGTATTTTAAGCAATTTGTCTATCTCTGCCCCTAATTAAGTCGGAGACATGAAAGTTTGCATACTTATAGCTGAACACTTGCGATAACACGATAAATCATAAAATTTGAAACAGTCATATTTAACCCTCCGGTCTCTAACTTCTGTATTTTAAGCAATTTTTCTAACTCAGCCCCTAATTAAGTTGGAGACATGAAATTTTGCATACATATAGCTGAACACCTCACATCAAACGACAAATAATAAAATTTTGAAAAAGTCTAATATTTAACCCTGTGGGCTCTAACTTGTGTATTTTAAACAATTTTTCTAACTCAGCCCCTAATTAAGTTTGAGACATGAAATTTTGCATACTTATAGCTGAACACCTCACATCAAACGACAAATAATAAAATTTTGAAAAAGTCTAATATTTAACTCTCTGGGCTCTAACTCGTGTATGTTAAGCATTTTTTTCTAACTCAGCCCCTAATTAAGTTCGAGACATGAAATTTTGCATACTTATAGCTGAACACCTCACATCAAACGACAAATAATAAAATTTTGAAAAAGTCTAATATATAACTCTCCGGGCTCTAACTTGTGTATGTTAAGCATTTTTTTCTAACTCAGCCCCTAATTAAGTTCGAGACATGAAATTTTGCATACTTATAGCTAAATACCTCACATCAAACGACAAATAATAAAATTTTGAAAAAGTCTAATATTTAACCTCTAATATTTTGTCTCGCGCAATTTTTAAATTTAAAATGTTTTGCAATACTATTTTTTGTTCATTTTCCATAATAAGTGTAATGTGACGTTATTTTTTCTATTTAAGACTTCTAACGCATATTAATGAATTTATTTTACAATATCCTTTCTCTTTTAAAATTCACATGTAAATATAGTTTTTATGGCGTAATTTCCAACAAGTACCTGCTTTTTATACCTAATTATTTAATTCTAATTTGAAGGTTTTTTTCTGTTTATAATAATAGTAACGAGTAAATAATTTTTTATTTGAAGCAAACATTATTGTTTGCGCTGTTTATACATTTGGCAACAGTTAAATTAATACCATTTTCTAAAATATGTAAAAAACATCTATGAAATGCTGAATATTTGAATTTAAAATCGAAATAAAACCTCAAAAAATGAGTCAAATTAAAAAAATTAATGGAATCTGCACACCGTGATCTTCTATTGAATAAAATGATCTAAAAATGATTAATTTCCCATGTATAGTTTTTGCTCCTATAAAACTTTTTTAATGGAACGATTTTGTCCAACTTTAGCATTAAATATCTCTTAAAATAATTCTTCGATTTGAAAACTGTATGCATCAGCGTGTTGATCAAACATTTCTCTATAATACCACGGATTTTCATATTTTTTTATGCAATAGTTTTTTTAATATTAACGAAAAAATCCTCCGGTCACAAAAAATTCAAAACCGGCGGCGGCGGTGACAGCGTTAGTTACTTTTTTTAGAATAGAGATACATATAAAAATGAAAACTTGTCTATCTGTCTGTTTGTAATTCTATAAAAATCCACAATTTGGAAGCCAAAATTGTGAAAAGATACGTACATGTGTATTAAAACATTGCCGAGGCAACTAAAGTAATCCGGAATCGAAATAATTTATAGTTAATTTTTAATTAATAAAAAATCGCCAATTTAACAGCAATTTCTTATCAAATTTAAACATTTTTCGTTATAGCAGTTGCCAACAATTAAAATACACAATAAAATTATTACTACAACAATTAATTTTCTACTGCAAGATTTCCCCGTGAAAAATGAAAATGAAATAAATAGTTTGCTGAATTTATAAAAAGGTGAATATTACATCATAACTTTTCTATTGCAAGATATTCACGTGAAAAATGAAAATGAAATAAATAGTTTAACGAATTTAAATGTTCAGTACTTTTCTATTTCAAGGTTTCCACGTGAAAGAGGAAAATATTACGTCATATTGGAAATATAAAGGACGTAGTGGATATAGTATAACGTCATACGAGTGTGAAAAATGTATTGAAGTATGATAAAAACCCGATTAGGGAAATATTGGCATATTTTAATATTATTGCTCCAATTATAAATTGAAATGAGTTCATTTATAGATGTATTCTTTTGCCTCTGTTATATAAATTTATACATTTTTATATAGCGTTTTCATATGATTCATTCATACAACATTTCGACTGCTTTTTTTAATGTTTGTTTTGTGTTGTATGTTAAATTTTGAAATTGATTTTTCAGAAAAAACCTCCTTCAAATTCTGGACAACGCCGGTCACTTTAGTTTGTAACAGATAAATGGCTTTTGTATCTGTACATCTAATGCTAATATTATAAAGCGTTATAATATTATAAAGTGTATAGTATTATACATGCTTGTACGTTTGTGAGGTGTTATTTCTGAAACTACATAGCCAACTTAAAAAGATGTTGGTGGCCATCTCTGCTGCGACAAAAAGACGGTATTTTATGTCAGTGCAAAAACCTACATCGCTGCAGGAACTAAAAAGTTCTAAAATTGCGATTTCTGCGATATTGATTGGGTTAGAAACTTTAAATTTGATGCGGTAGTTACATTTAAGATGTAAATACTCGTAATGAATGCTCTCGTAAAGGTTCAATTTGACGGTTAAACGCAAAAACTTCTGGAAATGTTCTAAACTATGATTTATTTGGAATACTGAAATTTTTGGGATACTGTTGGGGTTAGATACTAGAACTTTGGCATGGTAGTAATTTATAAGATGTTATGTAAATGCTCGTTGTAGAACGAATTCTAAAAAATCGAAAGACCAAACAAAGCGGAAAAAGATCTAAAGATGATCTAAGTAACGAAGTACATGGAATAGTTAGGAATATAAACATGAAAATTGACATGGCTGTATTTATCATGACGTAAATTCTCGCAATAGAACAATTTCTAAAAATGTCACTATATAAAACAGTGCAGAAACAAAAAACTTTCGAAAATTTTCTATTTCTGTGTTACTGCTGAGCCCAAAATTTTGCTTCGGGTTAGTTTTAAAATATACAATTGTCTCTATGAATGGCTTCTAAAAAATTTAAAATTTAAAAAGATGAAATTAACGGAAAGCGATCTCAATTACCATTAATTTGGAATTATTAGGTACAGCAACTTTAAATATTTCATAATGCTGCATTTCTTCCGCAAAACATGCAATTTAAATGCAACAAAACTGATAGATACCACATAGCTTTAAATAAATTGTGTAAATTTTAAATAAAGACCTGTATGAAACAGTGAGTAGGTTGCCCGAAAGTACTTGTAAAAGTGTTCCTTCTCTAGGCTTTTCTCTCTCTCGCCAAGGCGACTAACAGAGGGAAGTACCGTTTTAAATGTGATATGAATTTTTTATCTGATTCATTTTTCTAGACATTTTATCATAAGCTCATATTCTCAATTATCATTACTAGATTTTTTATATATCAACTTATTCTGATGAAATTTCATAATCGGGTTCATATTGGCGTATGTTAGCTTGAATGATTTGCTGAATAAATATGTATCGATTTGTAAATTACTTCAAATGACACTTTGACAGCTCAAAAGTTATGCAGACGACATATTCAGATCTTGTGTCATACTTTATGTTGCAATCATTGCCGATTTCTTTTATTAAATACATGCTAAATACAGCTCAACTTGTGCCGAATATGTTTGAAAACAAAACAATACAGCGTATGTAGTGGCCAGCATACACTCATCATTTAAATCCGATTGAGCATATCTAAAACACACTCTAACGAAGCATTGTATGTCACTGTTGATGTATTCGGTGCTTTGATACTACATCAGATTTTGAGGAGAGAATTCCTTAAATGTTATCGACAACCTCATTGCATCCGTGGAAAACAGATATTGCACAATATTAACTATTCCGGGGGAGCACACACCATATAAAGTATAGTCCATTCTTTTTAAACATCATATATTAATCATTTAAAGTTACTCAAATTGGTGCGCAGCGTCTGATTATGCTCTTAACATCATTTTATACAGTTAAAATTCCGATAAAAGATAATTTAGTGTTTCATTTTCTATATCACTTTTAATATATTGTGTACTTTCAATTTTATATCCTTGCATGGCTGTCTTGCATGGTTTGATTTCCCATTTTTTTAAACAGTGTATACGAATTTATATATAAGATTTTGTAATTCTATGATTTGTTTATTTTCATCATTTCAATTTATCGCAGTATATGGAGAATTAAAGATAACATCTCATTTTCTTTACCTCCACATGTTATTATTAAATCTATGTTCTCAGCAATATCGTTCAGACTAATCCCTCTGAGGGAAGTCCTAGTAAAATAATAATTATAAATGTAAAACATTTTCTTTAAAACACACACTCTCTTATAAGCATACAGTGTTCCTCTTGAATATCACACCTAAGGTTTTGGCTAAAATTCATGTTTTCCTTTCAGAAAAAATTTCAGTTACAATACAGTAGTACCCCGACTTACGTCATCCCGCATTTACGTCGTCTGGCTTGGAAAAAAATTCCTTAATTAAGACGCATTTTAAACCTTTTTGAAGGCTTTTGGGAGAAATTTAACATCAAGGATGCAGTTACAGTCACAGAGATGCATGATTGAAGTTCAGCAAAAAACAAAAGGAGAAGATTGGAAAAGACTGTGCCCCTTTCCCTTCGCAGAGACAACTGGAAATTATGATTAAATGAAGAAAACAACTGGAAATTATGATTTTGAATCTCTCTTAATTGATGAAATCGTCGAAAACGGAAGAGAACTTAACTTACAGATGGATGCTGAAGCTGTTGTTGAACTCATAAATTCAATTCCCCTCATCCGGATTTAATCATCGACGAACTTGTCCAATTAAACCGTAACTGGAGACATGAATTTCCTTACGCGATGAGAAACATAGAATCAAAAAGACTCCAATGTTATTTTTCTTTTTTGTCTTTTGTAAACAGCATTGGGATTTATTTTGCAAACACAATATATTCCGGAAATCATGTATTGATAAAAGAACTACTTGACGATACTGAGGAGATGATTTTATTCAAGGAGGAAACCCACGTGATAATCAGAGCCAAAGAACAACGCGGAGTCATTTTGACTCCCATCTCCAGTTACGGGTTAAAGAAACAAAGTGCTGTTGAAGAAACAGTGGAAGATTTTGAGCATAAGGGAAAGAGAGAAGGCTATGATGGTTTCAAAATTAACTGAAGACGTAAACCTTATTGAAGTATGAATGACGGTTCTTGAAAATATTGATTCAGACGAGCAAAGATAGCAACGACTAGAAAAAGTTTACAAAGAGCTCCTAAGAGAAAAGAAAATTTTTCCGCTTCAAATTCAGAGCAAGATTTCTTCACATGCTCAAAGACTCGAACGGTGCAAAAGGAACAAGAAATTGTGAATTAACACTTTATTGATTTATTCCAAATTCTTGTACTGCAAATGCATTTTTTTTTTTTTTTTGCTAATGATAAACGTATGTAACATAATCCCTCAATACAATAGAATATTTTAATTGGATTTTGGTGAATTCCTATTACATATCCTTTTTTGCTAATCTAAATATACTTCGACTTATGTCGTGTTCAGAGTTACGTATTGGAACGCATTGCTGACGTAAGTGGAGGTATTACTGTACATTAATTTGGCGTGAGCATTACACTCGAATATAAGAAATTCGTTGTTTTTTTTAAGGTTCGGTAAAACGCGCAAACAAGTGATTTTTTTTATTTTTTTAATATGTAAATTTCTCTTTTTCTCTTTTCAAAAGAAAAGAAAAAGGGAATCATTATTTAATTAATTTTTTTATGATCTCAAAATTGATTTCTCTACATATCATCGTAAGTTACTATTTATTGATTTTTAATTGATAAAATCGTATATTTTTAAATACATTACACTCTTTAAGTAAAATAATCTCTCTATTCTAAAAAAAAGTAACTACCGCTGTCACCGCCGCCGCCGCCGGTTTTGAATTTTTTGTGACCGGAGGTCTTTATTCGTTAATATTAAAAAAACTGTTGCATACAAAAATATGAAAATCGGTAGTATTATAGAAAAATGTTTGATAAACAGGCTGATGCAGACAGTTTTCAAATCGAAGAATTATTTTAAGAGATATTTAATGCCAAAGTTGGACAAAATCGTTCCATTAAAAAAGTTTTATAGGAGCAAAAACTGTACATAGGAATTTAATCATTTTTAGATCATTTTATGCGTCAGGATTTCCCGGTGTGCAGATTGCAGTTAGTTTTCTAATTTGAATAATTTTTCGAGGTTTTATTTCTATTTTAAATTCAAATTTTCAGCATTTCTAGAGATATTTTTTACAAATTTTAGAAAATTGTATTAATTTAAACTGTTGCCAACTGTATAAACAGCGAAAAAGTAATGTTTGCTTCAAATTAAAAATTTATTTTACACGTGACTATTATAAACAGAAAATATAAAAAGCAGGAACTCATTGAAAATTATGTCATAAAAACTATAGTTACACGTGAATTTTAAATGAGAAAGAATATTGTAAAATAATGAATTCAGTAACATGCGTTAGAAGTCCTAAATAGGAGAATTTACGTCATATTACACTTATTACGTAAAATGAACAAAAAATAATATTGCAAAATAGTTTTAATTTAAAAATTGCGCAAGACATTTACTTGACATTTTAAGATGATCATAATATTTCATTTCTAACAAAAGTATTTTGACGTGAATATTAAAAAGAGAAAGAAAAGTTTGGTGAAAATTACGTCAGATTATAATTGTCAGATTCAAATTATAATTCAATCTTCCGAAATCTTTTTAAAGGCGATCAAATTAGCGTGCTGTTAGAATCTGTGGTGTCTGAACGGGGGTTGACGAGCGTAGTTCGTTGGGGGCAGAGCCCCCTAGTGCTATAAAAAGTGATAAAATATCTTTATTAAGATTGACGATCGTTTCGTCGCACCAATGGCGACATTTTCAAAATCATTCACCATAAAAAATATTTTCACGTAATTTAAAAACAATAAACATAGTAAACAATGTCACGAGAGATGATGCATAATAAAAAACATTGCAAACATAAAATTAAATTAAAATTAAATTAGCTATTTGTGAGCGTGGATTAATTTTCATATAATTTAGCAAGACAATAACATGGTAAACAATGTCACGAAACAACATGCATCATGAAAAACATTGCAAAACATAAAATAAAAATAAATAAAATTATCTTGGCTATTTATGAGTGTTGATTAATTTTTACTATTGTTATTAACCAATTTGTGCCTGAATTTTTGTTTTCTCAAATGTTTTGGTAAAAGCGCTTTAAAATATTGCAAAATGAAGTGGAAAAATACTAAAAAAAATTACACTTAAATTTTTTCGTATTTATTTAATAAAATGTAAAAAAAAACTACATATGAGTATTTATAGTAGAATAATATGCATAATTACATCTTTTGTCTATATGTATATTTAAAAAAGTTTTTAAATTGTATATTATGCACTATAATTGGTATTTTTATGAACTACAAAAAATATATATTTAATTTTTTACAGAAATTAATAACATTATAACTATTATTAATAATAAAATAAAAATAATTGTATTGCTGAATTAAAAACAATTTATTTCATAAATAACTGTCTCCTAAATGTCCAACAAAAATATGTGCCCATTTGTGCCTAGAACCCTATATTTTGGACGTTACAAAAATACATAAAAATAGGCTTGAACATTTAATTTCGCAATTTAAAAAAATATGTATTTAAAAAAAGTCTACAAGCTAAGATTATGACATGCGATTTTGGATAGAAAAAATACAAATAAACTTACTTTTTTCATGTCGCCATCTTGAAAAATTAAAAATTTATAAACACCGAAAAAAGCCTTCATTTAAACAAATAAATATCCACCTTATGCTGTCACCTCTCGGTAATAGATAAAAACATTTATAAACAATTATTTCATACAATTTTCATGTTATAAAGGAGAAGAAAAGTATACTTATTTATGAAAATTTGAAACGTCCCAAAAATGGGACGCTAGGCACAAATGGGTTAAAATTACATAGCATCTCTTTCCAAATTTTAGATAAATCAAGGGACACTGAATCATTGCAAATATTCTTGTTGCGTAATAATATCTCTATTGACTCTCGGATTATGGATGGTAAATACAATCTTGAAGTATAAATTAGCTTGCTATTTTTAAAAATCGATCTGTAACGGTTCTTCGCTGCATAATCTCGCCAAAGCTGTGGTTCTTCTGTTAATTTATAGCATTATTTTACTTAATCTGTTTATAAGTGATTTTTATACATATTTTTATACATTTCACTCTTTATTTTTTATTTATAATTTATTTTCTACTTTGTATCTTTGAAATGTTTCATTGTTGCAGTTTCCAATCGTTTTGGCATATTTTGGGGAGCACTCATTGGCGAATCATTTAATCCATTATTTTAAAAACTCCCACTCAATAATACGAGTTGCAGAAAATATTATGGGATTTACCGCACGTGGTGGGCTAATAGAAAAAAAGCCTTAAAATTAATGTATTTATTAATAATTAAATTGGAAAAACTATAAAATGATGTACTGTCATCTGAAACACATCTTTGTACATATTTCTTTTATAATTGCAGCCTATCAGGATGTTGATAAAAAATCCATTGCAAATTTCCATCATCTTTACGTAGTATAAAAACGTTGAATAAAATACAGTTGAACCTCCATTTAACGAAGTTGCTAAATTCCGGAAAAAGGTTCGTTATATGGAAAATTCGTTAAATAGAGGATTCACCTTTTAAAATACTTTAAACTACATAAAACAGATTTTAATTTCATAAACACTAAATATTTTTACTAAAAGTAATTAATCACTTTTTTTATAAATTATATCGATTTGTTTTATTTATTTTACCCACCAATATCCATCATCAATTCGTTTTTTCTATGTGTTTAAATCTTTGAAATCTGCAAGGAAAACAAAACATTGCCCGGGAATGCACTGTATTTTCTGTTTAAAGTAAATAGTTTTACATTACAATTGACGAATTTTAATGACATTATCGTATTTATTATTATTATAACAAATAATTTTAACCATACATTAACATATACGTCCTTAAATTTAATTTCTGAAAAACTCTGTTAATTTTGCCTGAGTTTTTTATTTTAAAAAGTGCTTTCGCTCATAATATGTCTCGCATCTTTGAAATGCACCAAAAAACCCTTCATGATTATTTCCTTCTAACTATAATCCACGTCGGATTGTTTCAAATGATTTTAGCATTTCATCATACGAAGTTTTGTTAATTCCTGCATAATGACCATTTCCATCATCATCATATTCGTCTTTATCGCAATTCATTGCTGTATTGTTTTTATTTTCCACACTGTCGAACATATCCAATTCGGATAGTGTTTCTGAGGCCTCAGTTTCAGAATTAAGGGAAATACAATCAGCAATCAGCACATCATGGTTAATTTCTTCTTTTTTTCTCAATGTATCCACATTTTTTAAAAGTTACTCTAAAGGATTTTCGTCTCCGTCCTCCGTACTTACCGAATTTTCACTGCTGACAAAGAAAACCGGAACTGGTAACAAAGAACTGGTAAAACCAGTTCAAGGCCATTGAACATCATAAAATGTGTTTAAAGAAAGAATAAGTTTGAAATGTCCAGAAATATTTTGAGAAATGGGGAGAAAAAAAAATTGATCACAAGAAAAAGTTCGTTATATAGAGAATGCAATTCGCTATTTGGAGGTTATTTTACGAAGAAATGCGCAAAATGTTCTTGGGTCCAAGGAAAAGTTCGCAAAATAGAGAAATTCGCAAAATGTTCTTGGGTCCAAGGAAAAGTTCGCAAAATAGAGAAATTCGCAAAATAGAGGTTCGTTAAATAGAGGTCCGACTGTATATAAAATGAGTTGAATAAAATAGTGTAAAAACGACAGAATGCAACATAAAAAAAAGCCCGTTTTTGGTTCCTTCAGGGTCCTTCTTAACTTTTAGAGGGGGAAGCTCGGTCTTCTGGTAAGCTTTGAGTAATGAGTCTCTGATTGCATCAAAAGTATTCAAAAACCTTTTAAAACAAATTACAAAAATATGTTTTTTAAAGAGAAAAATATTAAAATTTTGTTTGACAGTTTATGATATTTATAAAAAATTAAAAAAGTCAAAGTTGTAGTGTATGTCATAAAATTTTTATAATCTGATTTTGAAGTATCTACATTCTAATCTAAAGGATGGCAAGTTATTTTAGTCTTTCAAAACTGTTATTATATTTTAAATTGATTCGTTGTTAATTTTAATTTAAACAGAATTTCGAGTGTATACTCGTACAAATTAGATTTAAAGACAAAAATCAACTTCCCCCACCCCCCAGATCCTTAGGGATTTATCTAAAGTAACACATGTAAATGCTGTTAAAGGTTTTTGTTTAAATTATATTCCATGTAATGCCTTGGTATTAAAAATACCTTAAAGTTATTTACACAAATAATCTTCAGTAGAGGGAACTATTCTAAATTTGGTTCAGTGTTTACAATATTACCCCACCCCCACCCCCACTTAAAAAATAAAATAAATAGAGAAAATAAAACTTTCATTACATGGAGAAAATCTCCTCAATATACTTTTTAAGTATCGTTACATTATTATACTCTGTATGATGGGAAATTTTATGAATAATTTTTTAAAAAGGGAACTGTGCAAAAGACAGAGAAAGGAACTGATAAAATGAGAAAATTTTACTAATCTACTAGCATACTATTATACCAGTTCATTTCCCTATGCAATTTCCTATTGGCTGTTCCCTTTAATTCCCTATCAATCTATTGGTTAAAAAACATTGGCGTTAAAAAACATATACCTCGAATCCGTTTCTTCTTCATACATATGGGCACAATCTCATCATTTCTTGCATTGATGAGCCTGTGAAAACATTCAAAGGGATAATTTCAGCACTTTTAAGCATTGATTTCCGCCTGTGAGTTTTCTTTATTTTATAAATAATATTTTGTAAATATCTTACTTTTAATTTATAATAATTAATATTTAATACGTTAATTTTGTATTTTAATAGAATTTTATGTCGGTATTTTATAGTGTATGTTGCTGTTAAATCGCCTTTTCTTTGTTGGATATATCTCTTACTCGTTACTCGTTTTCAGAGCTCGGTTTCTGGCTATTGGCTATGGATCGAAATTTGCTATTTCACATGCCTATATTTGTGGTAAGAAATTGCTTCTCCAGTTACTTCTTCAGAATTTCGTTAAAGTCTATGAGAGTGCGCTGAATGCTAATGGGAAAATGTTAATAGTCCAATAACATTTTTCCGATTTTATCAGTTCATTTCTCTATTCATTTTCCCATTGGCTGCTCCCTGTATCTACCTATAATTTAATTAGTTAAATATATTACGCCTAAAATCAACCTAGTAAATTTTTAACGCAAGTAGAAATGTGTGAGGGAGCTGTATTCTGCTCGTAACTTGTTCCTCAAGATTATGTCTTGCTTGGAAACACGGAAAAATACTATTCCAAAGCAATAATGCATCGCACCATTCAGTTACAGAGCATTCAGTACACGTCTAGGCGTGAATTCTTCGAAGAAAAACACTAACCGAGCACGAATTCTGCAGTAAATCTGCACCATATCGTCTGAAAAATCTGCTGAATTTGAAGAATCGGATGAGGATTCTTCAACCTAGATCAAGCAATGAAGTGTGTGTATGCACTGCGAAATCCAGCTAAAAATTAGCTTCATCGGCACATAGAATGTTCCAAGAACAATCCACATCTACCCGACAGCGAGCAAGGACTTCCTATGAAAATTTTAGACGTGCGCCTAATCTGTTGGCAACAACGTCTGAACATGAGACATTGTGCAGAGGTAATATCGCAGAATTTTTCGAAGAATCTTATTAAAAGTAGCAGTCAGTTGATGTACTCTTCTGCGATATGGCAAACACTCGCGATACCCAATGAGTTTCAAAAACCTGTCTTCTTATACCATGAGCGCAACATCCCCAATTACGTAAGTAGAAGTAGACTTTCTTCCTCGTTAGAAACGAAAACTGAACGTTCCGGTCTCATGAAATTTCTTGATCATTTTTCGTAAACCATTTGGATTCATAGATCAACAGTGCTGAACAGTACAACAGAATTAGAGGTTGCCTAGTTATGATCAACTTAACACCTAGTCTGTTATTTGAATGTCTTGTATAAATGTGAGCCATTGAGAAAAGAAAACGTGTAGTTTAAAACTACTAAATAAGTAAATGATAACGCTGATAAACAAGAAATTTTTTCTTGGAAAATTTTAACAGATTTATGTAATTGTACCCTTAGGAATTTTGGAAATTTTCACAAAAAGGTGAAGTTGGTTTCCGTTTCAAAGATATCTGTGTTTAAATATAACTCATTATGTTATTTTACTGCCTTTTAAAGTACTTTGTTCCTGCAATCTAATGATCCTGAAAGTGAACAAATATCTGCTGGTTATACTACATCTGAGCGCCAATAAGATGTGTTTCGTTCATGAGAAAAATGCATCAGAACAGCGCCACCTGTTGGGCTATTTACACGAAAACATAATCAGCACCAATTCATATGAAGGACTATTTTAACTTTTTGTACTTTTTGCAGGGGAAGGAGAAAGTAGAAACAGAGATATATAGGCAGAATAATGCAGGGTTCGTACACATTTTTTTAAATAAAAATCAAGGACTTTTAAGGACTTCCAAGGAATAAAATAAAATAAAAATGGAAAGACCTACAAATTAAAGAAACTAACAAATTATAATATGCATTTTTTAATAAAGAGTTTCATTTTTTAATAGAAGTTTTAAACATTGAAATGCCTGGGAAGGGGGGGAGGTGTTGTATAGAAAATTATACAAAATGGCTTGTAGTCAATTTAACTAATTAAACATATTTTTGCACGATCCAATTATATTCAAAAATAATTAAATTGATTGAAAGATAATTCTTTAGTAATTAATTAATACATAAAATCAAAATGAAAAAAAAATACTCTAAATAACAGTATATTTAAATTAATAAATATTATAATGTGTATATAAAAATATATATTTATGTTTTTTGGTATCGGTATGTTTGAAAAAAAAATAAGGAATAAGAATTTTGTATTTATTTTGTAAAAATATTAGAATTTCGAATTGTAAATATTTATATGTGAAAAAACAGTGTAATAAAAATTCCCAAATAAGGCCAGGCAGTAAACAGCCAATTAGAGATATTGCAAACAGCACTGACGCCATAGTCTGACAGAGGAGGTATAGTAAATGAACAGAAAATTTACGACGTTGAGCAATAAAGATATAACATGTGAAGGAGAATTTACGACACTCAACGTGGGTGGCTTTTTCCCATGAGAAGTCAGAATCAAGGGCAATAAAATTTAATGCTATACAGTGGGAAAAAAATAGGCACGCCCAAGTACAGTGAATTACGAAGTACCAATAAGGGAGCAAGAGAAGTATCCAATAAGAGTGATAACTCTGTGTTGAGTAACCCCTCCAAAATTGGGGCTTGAAAAAAAAAACGAGAGCTGTATTATCAAATCTTACAACACGCCTTCAAGAGGTTCTAAAAATTTTAGGACTCATCTTCCTCTAAGGCCGAACATGAGCCTTCGGAAGTTACTACAAGTCCTTTTACAACATGTGATATTACACAAGATGAGAATTTGATGGAGATGTCAGAGAGCAGAGACATCCTAGCCAAGAATGAATAATTGAATTGGAATTTACCTGAAGAAACCTCCTGTTTTGACGGTAATAGCAGATTGTACTTCGACGAGAAGCAAGATTACAAGAAGATCGGAATTATCTGCTAACCTCGCAACTGATGATAGAAATCTATACAATTTATGTATCTTCTAGCAGCTACCAAATGAGAGTGAAATCAAGATGAGCGGACTACCTAAAATTTTTGTGTCATCTAGCAACTCTCAATGAAAGATAAATCGTGAAGATCGAACCCTACAAGAACTTTGTGTGATCTAGTAGCTTCCCAATGAAATTATGTATTGTGATGTTCGAACTCTATATAAAAAAAAAACATTGTGCAGTGAATGAACTCATACGTACCTCTGAACTTTATAAAAAAACTTTTGTGCATCAACTTAGTACAGGACTGGTCAAAGATATATTTGGATGAGAAAATTTACATATATTTATCTCCAATTATTTTTATGGCTATTGAATATTTTATAATTTTATGATGTGCATAATTAATCTTACACAACTTGTTTTTTTATTTAAAATGGTATTAGTATTATTATCTCATTAAATATTTTAATTAATTGCTTCAAATATTTCCATGATAAGTAGGAATAATAACATTTCTTATAAATTTTGATCAATGTTTTGGCAAAAGCTTTATTTTGGATCGGTGCCATGAACAAAAGCAAGAATAAAATAAAATAAATTAAAATAAAGTAAAATAAATATATGAAAGAAAGCTAATGAAATTTTTTACTATTCAAATGAGAATTGAACTATATTTTATAAAATGAACAAATCGAATATTAATTTGAAATCAGTATTGTACCAATACAAATGATGTTTGAAAAATGAATTTTATATGATTGGGAATAAAGGTGTATATGTATGTAATACTTATATGTCTTTTTCTTTGATTTTTTCCTTATGTCTTTTTAGATAATATTTATAATTTATGGTACTTTAAGAATTAATAATTTAGCCATAATTAAAATTAGTCTTTCTTTTATGCAACCTACCAGTTCGATATTTCCATTTCAACGTTAAACAAGTAGATCTTGTGTTATTGTCAAAATCCATTTATTCAAAACTTTCCTCTTTCCTAATTTATTAATTAACAATATCCCATATGATCTTTTCACAACGTGGATCTCGATAATTGTTTTCTATATGTACTAATCACTCTTATTATCACGTACCCTGTGTGTGGTGCAGATCGTCACCACATACTAAAATTTAATGGTGCTAATACCAGGTGTTAGTAATGGAATTTAGGACTTAAAAAAATGGTTGCAATAATTTAACTTATAAGAAATTTATTATTATTTTCCTCTTGTTTTTTTTTCTTCTTCTTCTTACTTAATAACAAACTTATTTTCGTATATTATGTAAAAAATTATTTATGTGTATAACAAAAAAAAGAAAAGAAAAACAAAGACAAGTAGTAGTTGATTCACAGCGCATTATTTTAACGAAATTAACAAACATAATTATTATAATTAAGGATGATGAAAAAGAAATATTTTTAAATATTATTATTCTGTATATATATATGTACATTGGATAGAAATTTACGTGGTGTGAAGTAAAACTTCGGAAAATTTTATTTTACAAAATATTCAAAAATATAAAACTTTAACTAAAATTTTTTCAACATGACTCGACGTGGCAGAGGCAGACAAAAATCTCCTAAAAGGGAAAAATTCATAATTGGTGTAGGCGCACTAATCAACGCTCTAAATAATTTTGAGGACAAACCAGAATTAGACATCACGCAATTTTTCGATGAATTCGAAGAACTGGCTGAGGCTGCACAATTTCCTGATGATTTACAATTAGTCCTGGCAAAATCAAAATTTAAGGGGCAAGCACGGGAAATGATAAAAAATACCCAGGAATTACATAAGGCCGACGAATACGACACATTCAAAGAAAGAGCTATCAACCGCTTTCAAAAACAGAAATCATTTGCGAAACCACAATCACAATTCATAAATGCCAAACAAACAGCGAACCAGACAATCGAAGATTTCACAAAAAAATTAACATCGAAGCTCAAAAATATCTAACATTATCATGCCATGCGACGAAAAACTGTGCTAAAGATTTATTAGAAACCATGAAATTGACTAAATACCATGAAGCTATAAGACAAGACATTTCCTTCGAATTAAAAAAAGACCCACCAACAAAATTTGAAGATGCAGTAAAAAGGGCAAAAAACATTGAGATAGCAATAAATAGTAAATGCGCAGGGGAAATTAATAATTTAACGCAAACGAGCGAAAACAAATTATACGAAGCACTAATAAACATGTTATAAGATCAGAAGGCAGAAATAAAAGAATTGAAAGTAAAAATAAATAATTTAAAACTTGATACACAGGAAACAGAACAAAATAAGTTTGAAATGAACCACATCACACAAAAATTTTGCCATATATGTAATAAACCAAACCACTTAACGCAAAATTTTTACTTTAACAAAAAAAGCGCAAATTTTATTCAGCCTAGAGGAGCGCAACAGAACAGAGTTAGGCCAAGATTTCAAAGAAATTATTATCAAAATTATAATTATGGGAATTTCCAAAGACTCCCACAGAATTACACGCCTAATTTCCAAACACCACAAGCCTTCAATTCTTTCAGACCACAGTACAACCAATTTAGACCAAATTATAATTACAATGAGATGCCCAATTATCAAACAGGATATCAACAACAACTAGGAGCTAATGAAATGTATCAGGGAAATTATAATACGCAGAACACTGTCCAAGGCAAAATAAATATTAGGAAAAAATTTATTAGGAAAAAAATTTATATTACTGACTTATTTCAAATCCCTCACATACCATTTGCATCTTGAAAAACAGCCTGAGATCGTAGCGAGATGGCTACTTAAACTTCAAGACTATGATTTTGACATATCACACATTTCAGGAGCTGACAATCCAGCAGACTATAATTATCGTCCATTAAACACCCTGACAATATCAGATAAATTAAATGAATACCTTTTCACGGTGAATAAAAATTTAAACGAGGATAACATAAAAAAAGAACAGATGAACGACCCTAAACTAAGAGAAATTTTAAAAGCTTTACAGCAACAACAAAAAGCAAAGAAAACATGACAAGTACAAATTAAATGAAAATGGGATTCTCACATTAAAAAATGCACAAAATTCCAGTAATGATGATTTATACATTGCACCGCAAAGCTTAAAAGAAGATATTTTAACCAGTACAAATGTACCACACTTTGCTTTCCTAAAAACTTATGGAATTATAAAAGAGAGATTTTTCTGGTATAGAGTGTATCAAGAGATAAAAATATTCTGTATGAAATGTATAACATGCAATACTTTTAAACAACATAAAACGATAAAGGTGCCATTGAAAAAAATAGATAAGACTTATTTAGCAGGGGAAAAATTAACAATTGACATTGTAGGACCTTTGGTTGTATCATTAAATAGAAATAAATATATATTAACAGTGATAGATACACCTACACGTTCTACAAGCATTCCCACTTAGATCAACGAACACTAAGGGCATAATTAATGCTTTGAACCAATATTTTAGTGCATATGGATTAGCAAGATATATTGCAAGTGATAATGGACCGTACTTCAGGTCAAAAGATTTTAAAGATTACATGCAGAATCTAAATATCGAGCTAATAAGGTCAGGTATCTATAATCCACGGACGCAGGAAATTCTTGAACGGATTCATAGTGATTTTAAAAATTCTATAGCATCTATGTGTGCGAAAATATACGAAGGGATGTAAAACTTCCATATTTTGTGCTTATGCACAATTCAACTAAACATTGAATTACTGATTTCACACCAAGCATGTTATTTTTTGCGAGGGAAATAAAAACACCTTTTACGAATTTTACAGAGCATAAAATGGATTCTTACAGCACCTATGTGCAAAGTAAGTTATCACACATGCATGAAATCAGGAGACAAGTTCTCATAAATCAGCAAAAGGCGGATAAGGATTTGAACAAAAATTCAAAAGTTAAACACAAACAGCTAAAAATAGGAGACGAAGTATATTTAAAACTATTGATAAAACCCAAATCTTTAAACCAGAAATTCTCAGAACCATATTACGTTGAAAGAATTTTTCGCAATGACAATTATTTAGTAAAAAATAGGGACAAACCGGAGATGAAACCAGTTACAATACATATTTCGAAATTATTTGCGCCCAGCATTGCAAACAAAAATAAATAAAGAAAGAAAGAAACACGAATTCATAAAGCGATACAATATGCCGCAATGAAAAAAAAAAGAACAAAAAAAAGTAAAGAAAAAGACTGAAATCAGCGCAAGCGGATAAAACAAAAACATAGTAAAACATAATTTTTTTTTCAACGGCAACACAAAATTATAATTAAAATATAATTATTCTTATATTTACTTTTACGTTATATTATTTTTAATATATATAGTTAATATTGAAAAATTACGAAGGATGCAGATGCAAAATTTGCAAAAATTGAATGAAAACTTAAGTAAGATAAACATGAAAATTAAAATTTATTCTGTAGAAATTTTATAGCAAATAATGTGGAAAATTATAATAAATAGATAAAAAAAATATAATAATGCAAAAATGCGTTTTCCTCAATTGCATAAAATTCAACAAATTGGTACGAATACTGACCAAAATATTCAAAAATTAGAAATATTTTGTACAAGATTTCTGTACCCATAAATGGAAATATATTAAAGGTATAACTCAATTAAATTAAAAAGTAAATAATTAAAAAATAAATAAATAAATAAATAAATAAAATAACATTATAATATTTGGTCACAATACTAGAAATGATTTTTGCAAACAGTTTAAATAAATAAATATTCTTTCATACATCTCTCCACAAAAAACAAAATAATAAAATATACACAAACAGAATTTTATTATATTATACACTAGTAAAAACCTGAATTTACTATAATAAACAAGCAAATGTATTTTGGGTATATAATGAAGACTGCAATCAAAACGCGCAGAAGAAGCGCTAAGTACGATAGCATCTCAAAAGAGAAAATATGAGGAAGAGAAACATCGCTTGGAGAAAAGAAGTGCTGGACGATAACCTAATCCCCACCACTAGACCCTAGGGAGAGTCCTAACTACCGTGCAAGGCACTCTCGTTACCAGCGTTTATCGACCTCGGCTGTTGTAGTATTTTCCCAGTGTGCTTTGCGCTAATCAGCTGTTGATGTGCGAAAGTTAAAAACGAAACTGTAGGTTGTCTATTTATGTGAAATTTGTTTGAACTCTTAGCTAGTTGGTCTAGTTATGATAATTGAAGTGTTATATATCTTTCAGTTATCTTAATTATGTCTGCTAGCTGAATTAGGATTAATGCAAAGTTCCTTCGTTTGCCCTGGCTTTGATGTAAAATTATTTCGTCTACTTTGAATAGTAAGTGCAGCAAAATTTTCAGGTTTATTATCGGTATCTATACTTTGTATAAACTTGTTATTGTGGAAGAATGTTCTGAAAACTAAATATCAAACTGTATTTAATAATTTTCTGATTGAATTTATTGGCAATTTTTAAAGCAACTAAGGACTTGTATATTGAAGAAATGATTGCCTTTATCCGTAAGTGTATTATTTTATGCATAACTTAATGTAACTGATTTGTTAGATAGTGGTCTGTGATTGTAGTTAAAATTCTTGCCTCGCAATTCAAATGTTAATGTTATCCCCCCCCCCCCCCCGAGATACGTTTAAAGTAAATTTATTAAAAATTGACGTTATTTTCTGTTCCTTTTTTTATCATTTTAATCCCTTCAAAGGCAGTGGTTCAGTTTCGGACCACGTAATTTTAATTCCTAAGTGCCATATTGGCACTAGAATTTTGGAATAAAATTTTTCCTTTTATTAAGCATGTGAAGAAAGGCTTTTATTTATTTTCAAATAAATTTGTTTGTGAATTCTGATGTCGTTCAATCATTTTACAAATAGAAGTACTTTGCCCCTGACAGGGTTAATGCATATGTGTATTTCAAATAGTAATTAAGTAGTTTTGAAGTTTTCAGGGTTCACATGGTCCTTGAAAACCCTTGAAATTTTTAAAAACAATTTTTGGTCCTTGAAAGTCATTATTTGTTTGAAAAATCTGCTAAAAGTCCTTAATTTTGCTGGTACTTCACTGTACCAACAATGACATTAAAAATATTAATTATAGTAACCCTTATTTTTATTTTTTTTTTTTTTGCTTTGTTTATTTTAACTGCAAAGTTAATAGTCATATTAAAGGCAGTGGCAGAAGTATTTATATATGTATAATTATATAAATGCTATAGCATAGAAATATTATATTCATTAATACAGTATATTTATATTATGTTCATTCTGGTGGGCATAACAAACCACTGGAAATAAAACTGCCAATGTTAATATCATTTATTGCTAAAAGCCGTCAATTTGATACTATGTATTTAATAAATGTATATGAAATTAGGGTACTACTTAGTTATCCTGTCAACCACAAATCTATCGCCAAACTATAAGATTAAATGACAATAATGGTTGATTGTAAATGTCAAATTCACTTGATTTTAAGCAAGTTACAGGTGTTTATGTCATCAAGTGATTTTTATTTCGACGTTTTATTTGCATTTTTATTAATGTTATACTAATTTATTTGTTCTTTCATTATTTAAAATAAAAATTATATCAGTTTGTATAATTTGGCGAAATAGGTCGACAGGATAGCTAAGTAGTACCGAAATTAGTGTTTTGTATCACCTTTATGATAAATCAAATTGAAGATTGTCAACCATTTTTGGCGATCTATCTATCTGGCCTGGATAATATACAAGTACCATTTTACTCTCCTATTGTTTGTTAATCAGCAGTGAAACTCTTCTGCATTTCGGTGAATTTCTGATTTTTTTTTAAAAATCGTAAAAAAATTCATTTAGATTTCCTCCTTTCCAAAATTTTGCTTCCCTTTTTCCCCAACACCAAAATACGCAAAGTTTCAATTTTTTAAAAACTGTTTCTGCTGTTTTTATTACTTTATTGTAACGATAAATAATCGACCATCAACTCTTTCCACTTCTCAAAATTAGAGCTTTCCTCCTTTGCCCTTCTTAGCAAACATGTACTGTTTGTGTAATATTTTTCATTTTGAATATTACTCACTAGATGGCATCACAAGTATTTGAAAAGCCTGTCATGTAGGCAAATTATACGTTTCTGATAAAAACAGAACAGTGTCAAAAATGTGTAGTGTGTGTATGTAACTGGTGTTTGTTATGCGTAAAATTAAAGATTAATTAAGGCTGTTCTAAAATCCAAAAGGGCAACTTTATGACATAAGTTTAAATTTATTTTTGCTCGGAAATGCATGAAACTAGCATGTGTTGTAGCTCAGAAACTATGTCATCGAACTGTTTTTTCAGTTTTTTTGCAAACGCAATGATCTTTCAGAAAATTGTGTCAAAGTGGGTGTTTTGAACTGAAGTTCCTGAAGAAAGCAGAAAAACCAGTCAGCAAAGGGAGGAAAACGTGTTTGTCACGTGATCAAAATGTCTTATAACTCAATAGGTAATATATTTATCAAAAGATGGAAAACATAGTTCGATTCCAAATCGCTTCCATAGTCAGGCCTTCCAATTTTATATCTTTCCGTTAAAAAAATGAATTTGTCAATGTGTCAAAACGTTTTGCACTTGTTGAGCAGAGCAGTTGAGAACAGCCTTAATAGACCTGGAGGCAGCTGCACAGACCATCACCTCATTGAATTGGTGTCTGAAACTCTAGGATTAGACAGAACTTGATTAGCATATTGAAATGCAACTGGTCTGCCAAGTCATATCTTGGTGGAAACCACTTGCAGACCTGATTTTAGTCGTTGATCGGTAGGTTTATCATGGTGTTTTCTTGCACCTAAAGGTATGAAGACATGGTGGACTGGGAGCAGGAAAACCCAAATGGTAATAAGATAACTACTAAAATCGGGTTTGCAGGTGTCTTCCACCAAGATATGACTTGGCCGACCAGTTGCATTTTAATATGCAAATCGAATTTTAACTAATCCTGGAATTTCAGCCGTCAACTCGATGAGGTGATGGTTTGTGCAGTCGTCTCCCGGCCTATAAGTATCTACATGGCCAGCTCAACCTTGAGGATGTGATTATTTATTAATTAGTTTAAAATACTATAATTTGTAAATCTTTAGCATAGTAAATAAATAAGTTATCTAATAAACTCCAGCTCCCTCCAAGAAAAAAAAATATTCTCCATTCTGCTTCTGCTGCCCCCCTCCCTCCCCTCGGCCTCAGTTCACCCCAAGTTTAAAATTGTTAAAGCAATTTTTTAAAAAAATTCTGCTCCATCTGTTACTTTATTGCAACAATAAATAATCAATCATATAATTTTCTTCCATCCTCACTCGAAATTGTTTCACCTTCTTACGAAGAATACAAATTTAAAGCCTTTAAAACTTTGTCATATATATATTTTTTTTTTGTCCTATTTGTAAATCTTTAGTAAGGCAAATAATCAGTTATCTAATAATGTCCTCCCCCCCCCCCCCCAAGAAAAAAAAATCTTCTCTTTTTTCCCCTCCTCAGTTCACAAAGTTTAATTTTTTTAGAAATATACATTTGAAATAATAAATCACTATGTAGTATTTTATATTTTTATTCACACACACATATGTATATACTCATATATCAAATTCTCCCCCCATGTCATTTAAGGTGATGATTTTTTGGCGAGGTGCTGTTTTTTTATGTAACTTTGTGTTCAAAATTACAGAAACGTTTCCTTAATATCTTTTTTTTTTATATTAGAGCACATTGTATATATACAATATCAAAGATTGCATAATTTTAATAGTTCAACGTCAAAAAAATTAATATTTAAAATTTTTTTTTATTAAATTATATTTTCAAAGACTATTTCTGTAATATTTTAATGCATATATTTTATACAGTAGACTCCCTCAAATCCGCACAGCTTGGGACCAGATGTTGTACGGATTTTAGAATTTTGCGGATTTCTGGCCATTGATTTGTTTACATTTTTTAAACAGTCATTTGAATGTAATAATGCAATCAAAATTATAAATGAATGCTTGCAATACAGTAAATATTGAAATAATTAAGTAAATTAATAAACTAAAACAAGAAGTTATATAATTTAAAAAATGATTAAATTATTATAAGTGAAGGTCATGTAAATAATAATGTATACTTAAATATGCATAATAAATATGAGATACATTTTTCTTGAATTATTCAATGAAACTTGCCTCATAAAGGTACCCTACTAATTCACATCAAAATCCCAAAATAAGGAAGCTTCATTCCAGATTTAACTACACTTAATAACCAAGAAGGCTTGAGGAATACATAAATATATTTGGCAAAAAGATTGTGATCACAAGTGACAGTGATATCAGCAATATCTTGAATTTTTTAAGAAATAAATATATACTTCCTTTATGAAAAAGGCATACGTTCAGTCACATTAATGAGAACATATTAAAATATAAAACGGAATGATATATATATAAAAGCCTGTATTTTTGTCCTTAAATCTGAACTGTAAGTTTCATTGTTTACATCTCCGATGATGTGTGGATTTCAGGCATTTGTGGATTTTAGGGTTGCAGATTTGAGGGAGTCTAATGTATTACAATACATAAAATATTCAGTATAAAAAATACAGTATGGAACGCCAGTTAGCGTTTACAGCTATCTGGAGCAAGGAACGCAAACCCCTCTCCACATAGCGCTCCATATTTTTTATAGTGGTTGTTTTCCACTTGCCACACTTTTTAAAGCAGGTAGCACCATCTTTTGACGCCAACAGGAAATATTTTCACCTGAGGTCCCTTTTTAAACTTTTCTTTTTTGAGAAAAATTCCTTTTTTTTTTTTTTGGTAAGAGAGACTTCTGATTTCAGATTTGATGTTCCATACTGTACTTAAATTGTTATACCTGACCATTTTTTATTTAAAAGCTGCTCATATGCTTAAGAACATATAGAAGATTAATTTTGTTTTTCCTAATAGAAAAATTGCAATAGATATTGTCAGCTAAAAATCCCCTAGAGAAGATAATACAATACAAGAAACATCTTTTTTCCTCTACATATAGTTCTTGATTTAATACATCAGTTTATAAAATTTGTGGATAAATAGGAAAGATTTCAGAATTTTAACTTAATATTTATTTTTCAATTGCTAAGATACAAGAATTTTTGTTTATTGGACTTTTGGTGGTTTTATTTCTGAACTGCTGGATGATAGATGAAAAAAATTCTCATACAAACAGATCTAATATTTTCCAGTATAATGTAATAAACACATTTAAGAAATATGTTTAATGGCACATAAAGCATATATTTTCTCCATTAACATTTAGATTACTTTTCTAAAATTATGAAACGTTTTCAGAAAAGCAAACAGAAGGAACATATTTTCAACAATGTATGTTTAATGATCTAAAATTGATATGAAGTATTACTTATCAGCAATGCTAGTTGACTTTGCAAATACCTATGCAAGGAAATAGAGATGAGTATAAAAGAAAAATAGGAAATTATATTGTAACTAATTACTTTTTCTCAAACATTAGTTGATATCTTATTTTTTGTAATACAGTCAGGGTTGTCTTTTTACCGGTAAAAACTGGTTTTTACCAGGACATCGTAAAAACTAGGTTTTTACCAGTAAAAACCTGGGAAAAAGTGGTAAAAACCTAAGGATAGAATAAACTCTCTCTTCAAATTGAATTTGCTGGTGCAGGTTGAGTAGGGTCAGGTGGGGGTAAAATCAAGCTTTTTTTAGAAAAGGCCCTAAAATCAAACTATTAAATTTATTTTAATGAAACTTTTGATGCATTTTCTATACATTGGATTCATATAGATTAAACATGAAGCATAACCACTCAATTTTATTCGATTGTTTTCTGACAGTGATACATTTAAAAGAGCATGTTTTGATACCACCACTTTACCCCATGGTGGGGGAAAGTGGGGGTAGTTTGAAAATTAGTGTATATTTAAATAAAAATGTGTAAATATTGTTTTTTAAATAAAAATACACTGAAATAAATGTATTTTAATTATTTTTAAAGGTACAAATACACACAAAAAAAAATATTTTTCAGATATTATTTAATTAAAGAAATAATGTCCATGGCTATCAAAATTAGGTTCACTCAGTATGTAGCATATATTGCTGAACTCTATATAATCTTCACCACTAAATAGCAAGAAAAGTCTAATAGATCCCCAATGGTGACTTATTCAAATGCTTTATGTGATATAATGTATTAATTTTTATCACTTGGGCGATTATTTTAGCTGATCGACTTTTTGACAGTATGCAATGAGCATAAACAAGATAGTTTGTAAACATTAAATTTGTTTCCAGTTTCTAAAACTAAAATAAGAATAGTTGCCATAATCTCAATATATGTCTCTAAAAAAGAATTAACAAAATATCTTAATTTAAAAGAGAAAATAGGGTTTTTTCAATATACCCCCCCTTTACCTCATGGGCCCACTTTCCCCCACCTGACCCTATGTAAAAAATAGCTTTTAATTTAATTGTATTATCATATTAAGATTAAAATTTATAAATAAAGCCTATTTTTTTTAGATTAATACTTTTATTACAGCCCATTTTTAAAAATTAATCACATCTACAGTCTAAAATTGAATCATCATACAACATTGAGCTAAGCCTAACTATACCACCACTTTCCCCCACCTCAGAAAAAAAATCATAAAAAATTGAAATAATAAAATAATTCTTACCTTGATGAATCTGTTTTTTAAGAAGTTCTTCTACTGAAATGTATCAAAATATACTAATTTTTTCAAGTGAGAAAGGATCAAGAACAAAGTTTATCAATACCATGTGTTAAGAACAAACTGCACATATAGTATGTAAAAAAGAAGATAAACAACAGTAAACTTGTTGCCCGATTTACAAATCTTAATAGAAATATTTGTCACAAACTCCAATTATGTATTAATTGAAAAAAAAGTAAAAATATGTACATTTATTGTGAAAAAAGTGCATTTTTTTAGATTACCACCACTTTCCCCCACCTGACCCTACTCCAGCAGGACACAGATTGGTAAACAGTACTAACATTTGTACAAACTACATTATGTGATAATATTTGTAAATGTTTGGTTTTTATTAAAACGATTAAGGTTTATTAAGTGTGATAAAAGTGTACGTATAATCTTTAAGTAAAAATTTGTAAACTAGTCACCATTAAGATAAATATAATAAATATTGTAATGCGAATTCTGATAATAATAGTTATATGATAAATAAATTATTAAAGAATTATTGTATATTTATACAATAATATATTTAAAATTTTGAATTCTTGTAGTAGGAAAACAGGGATGAAAGTTTACCGGGCCTTTTCATATTCCTTAAAAACCACTATTCTCGTATAGCATTCTTTTACTAACCTAATCAGAAACTAAATTAGGTGAATATTTTTATAGTGGTATTAAATACCCGGAAAACTTTCATCCCTGGAAAAATGAAAAATTAAGATAAATTTTTAAAAAAGTGGCAAAAACAGCCAAACTAATAAGTTTTTCAAAGGTGGTAAAAACATGTTTTTCCAAAGACGGTAAAAACCATGGTTAAAACTGGTAAATACCATCCAACCCTGAATACAGTAGACTTCCTCAAATCCGCACAGCTTGGGACCAGAGGTTGTGCAGATTTTAGAATTTTGTGGATTTCTGGTCATCGCTTTGTTTACATTTTTTAAACAGTAATTGGAATGCAATACTGTAATCAAAATTATAATGAATGCTTTAGAGTAAAATAATTAAGTAAAAAAAATGAAGTAATAAAGTAAAATAATAAAAATTAAGATAATTTTAAAAATGGCTAAATTATTAAAAGTAAAGGTCAAGTAAATAATAATGCATAATAAAGATTTGCATTTTTTTTCCCTAATTATTCATTGAAACTTGCCTCATAAAGATACACTACTAATTCACATCAAAATCATAAAATAGGGAAGTTTTATTTCAGATTTAGCCAAACTTAATAACCAAAAAAGAAATTGTGATCACCAGTATCCAGCAAAACCTTAATTTTTTTTCAGAAATAAATCTATACTCCTTAAAGAAAAAGCATGAGTTCAATCATATGAACAAGAATTACATATGAAAATGTATATGGAATGATATAAAAAAAAAAAAAAAACTCTTAATTTTTTCCTCCTACATTTGAACTGAAAGTTTCATTGTTTACATTTGTGATGATGTGTGGATTTTAGGGAGTCTACTGTATAATAATAATGTTTTTACTACAAGAAAATAAGTCTTCAAAATTTTTAACAGCATTCTACGTTATGAAGTATAATTTGTAATGATTATTCAGAAACCAAACTACTTTTTAGAAGCAAAAAGTCATTTAAAATGAAACATTGGACAGCTTCAGATTATTAGTTTTATTTATAACTTGCATCAATTTGATAATAAATATTGTCCATTAAAAAATTTGAGTGAAAACTTTGCATGTTATAATCAAAGAATGCTTGGGAGGGAAAATCAGTTTGTATAATCTATATTTTTTTTTTTGTATTTAATCGTTTCTGTGCACATTTAACTTTTCTAAATGTTTATATCCTTGTCATATCAAATAACGACATGAACTAATATTCAAAAAGTTCTATTTTAACATTCTAGTGTACGTACACACAAATGCAACGTAGCATTTTCCAAAATTAATGACAGTGATTTGCCACTATTATGTATTAAAAATTTGAAATAAAAGGTCAAGGAGTTTATTTTTTTCCTTTCTTCTATTCAAATATTTATTACTATAAATGATTTCTTGTCATCTAATAATTATTACTTATGCAGCATAAGGGTTTAAATTGTAGAAATAGTGTCCATAACAAAGTAATATTATTTTTATAGTTGAGCTTCTTGAGATATTAGGATATCGAGAAATACTAAGTGTTTATTTTATTAATGAACACTTACATTACGCTATTGCTTACTGAGACAAAAATGATTAAAGAATGTTTTTTTATAGTTTTTCTTTGAAAGGTAAAAAATACAAAGTAAATAAATTAAGTAGAGGATCTTTATAACACAAACCTAAAAACGTAAGACTTTGCACCATATAGAATTTTGCATTATATAGATCATTGAAACTTACCTTGCAAACATGGCCAAATAGGTCTGGAACATATCAATGTATAGTAGAAGATCTTTATATTGCATTCTTCAGGACAAAAGTTTGTGCAGATTATAAATTTTTGCATAATACAGATCATTTCATATTGTGAAATTACCTTACAAACATGATCAAAATACAGACGAACAAAACATTACATTACTTATTTCCAAAAAAAAAAAAAATAAATTATATAGATAAAGAGGAAATAACGTTTGAAATTTAGTCCTCTAGAAGCTAGCAACATTTCTACAATATAAATTGCAGGCTCTTCTTAAGTGTAAAATTCATTGTTTACATTTCAGAAGCTGTGCGTTATATGGAGAATTGCGTTATAAAGATCTTATACTGCATTTAATTTTTATAAAAAAAAATATGATTGAAACATTTTCTTTATAAAGTTATTAACAATGCTTAATTTTATATTTTGCTTTTTGAAATTGCTGCCCCACCAGTAGCCGAGAGGTTCTGCTCTCGAAGCTGGTAGACGGGAGGTGCTGGGTTCAAACCCAATCGTTCAGATTTTTCCTTGGTTTACTTCGAACCTTGAATTCTTTGTATAAATACGGGTTAGGTTCCTTTAGAAAGACCCCACAGAGGGCACTCCCCACCTTTGGGCCTATATTCCTTGTGTTGATAATTGGCTGTCATAAAACAACACCAACACCTTTTGAAATTGCTGTGACAATAACACTGAAGAAGCAGTATGAAATTATACAAAAGTGCACTATTTTACTATAGTAATACCAGACAGCTTGTTCTGAAAACTTTTTTTTTATGCATCATATCACTAGAATCTATTTACAGTTCTATCATTGCTGCATGCTCTTTTTAAAGATTTCTACTAGTATAGAAAGAAATTTCAATACAAATTCAGATTGTTGACACTTTTTAATAATACACAATTTTCAGAAGAAAGTTTTATAAACAGTTTTTGTTAAATGAGTTAAAAATAAATGAATCATAAGGAATATGTAATGAAATGGCTATACATAAATGTAACGGGGTTAAATAGAAATTCTTATCTGTGACAAAAGCAATGACAACAACACATAAATTAATGGAAACTTTGTTTTAATGTTTTCTTACTGATATTTCATATTTATGTAGATGTTGCATAGATTGTAGAAAATGCTATGTATAATTTACAAAAAGATGGTCGAAACCTACTGCAATGTTCATAGTTTATAAAGCTGTGGATGTGGATTCTGGATTACTTGTGTATGTTTTAACCCTAATAAAAACAAAGGATTTGTTATATATTTAAAGGCTCTAAATAATTTATTCACAAAACAGAAATTCTTATCTCTGACAAAAGCAATGGCAACAACACATAAATTAATGGAAACTTTGTTTTAAGATTTTCTTACTGATATTTCATATTTAAGTGGATGTTGCATACATTGTAGAAAATGCTGTGTATTATTTACGAAAAGATGTATGAAACCTGCTGCAATGTCCATAGTTTATAAAACTGTGGATTCTGGATTACTTGTGTATATTTTAACCCTAATAAAAACAAAGGATTTGTTATATATTTAAAAGCTCTAAATAATTTATTCACAAAATAGAAATTCTTATCTCTGACAAAAGCAATGGCAACAACACATAAATTAATGGAAACTTTGTTTTAAGATTTTCTTACTGATATTTCATATTTAAGTGGATGTTGCATACATTGTAGAAAATGCTGTGTATTATTTACGAAAAGATGTATGAAACCTGCTGCAATGTCCATAGTTTATAAAACTGTGGATTCTGGATTACTTGTGTATGTTTTAACCCAAATAGAAACAAAGGATTTGTAATGTATTTAAAGGCTCTAAATAATTTATTCACAAATATCTCTCTATCTTTCCCATTTTGCAAAACTGCATTTCCTGCGTATGACGTTCGTGTTGCGTCATAGGTCACGTGGTTTTGTTTTTCTTACGGGAACTGATAAAGCTCTGGGTACGAGAGTAGCCTGCACGATAGTTAGGACTCTCCCTAGAGTCTAGTATCCCCACCTGTTATCGCCAGGCCGCGAAATAACACCTCCCTCCATTTTTTCCTCTTCTGGTTTCCAGAGGGAATGACCATGAGGAAACTCGTTCCGATAGCAACGGAAGAATGGGCTGGAAAAAATGGGAAAGGGAAACAGGTGCTTCACTCAAAACTCGTTTGGGATAACACCGGCTTACTAGCAACTTCAGGGGAAAAGCAGAAACAGCTGATACTAGCGGAAGTGACTACGATACCTTCACCAAACCGGTTATGGACACGAATGGATATTCACAGGAGCAGATGGCTACAAGAAGGGAATAAAAATAAATAAAGAAAACAAATGATTTTCTCACCAAACCGGCATCGGAGTAGAATTCCCGTTAGGTCCAACCGTATTTCCGTCATTTATGGAGAGCCATTATCTCGGCTATGTAGCAAAAGAAAGACATTGTCCTAGCTTCGGAGTAGAATGAGCATCAAGCAGTTGTTTTTCCCGCGGGCGAGTCAGATTGGATCTTTTCATAGAAAAAATTTTCCCATGATGTACGAGGAATGGTGTAGTTAAGGACACTGGATTTGAGCAGACAACACAGCTAAATAATTGAATGACATAATTAATAGGGAATTACATATTAATTACAATGGATATAAAACAATTCTTTGGGTAAACATGAGTTATAATACATAAGAAATGCTGATTAACCTGGAAAATAAAAATTAGAAAAAAAAGAAAAAGTATTCATAAAACATAGATAAAAATGAAAAACAGGTTATTTTTCTGTTTTGTTTACCCTTCATAAAGTTTTGACGTATTTCAAAAAATGTCGACCAATATTTTGATCACTAGCGGTACACAAAAGACATACTTACTTCAAGAATACTGAAAAAAATATATTAAAACGACATATTTATAAAGAAAATTTCTTTGTACAAAAATATTAAAAACGGTTCCTTTGGAGATAAATAAAAATAGGAAGTAGCAAAATTGGGATGGATAACGTATTTCTGTTATATATTTTTTAAATATTCCCAAAATGTTAAGACCTTGGCACGAAAATAAAACATTATAACACACTTGGGTAAACACAATGACATAAAATATACAAATAATATAAAATTGCAATTTCACGTACACAATTTTAAACATGGGGATTTTTTTTATTACCATACTTTAGGACACAGAAATGGATGAAATTATATATAAAATTTATACAACATTTTATAACATTTATTAAAAGATTCGAAATACCATTTTTCAGTAAATAAAATTTTTTCTACACATTACTGCTAAAAAAAAAAGTACTAATTGGGAAAATGTAAACAAAGAGTAATTGTGGATAATTGCTAAAAACATTTACGAAAATAAAAGATTAAACATTAAATAAACCTGAAAAATAATAAATAAATAAGTAAATAAATTTATATATATTAAAATAAACATCACAGATTCATTTAGGCAAACAAATAAATTGGATGACCACAAAAGGGCCCAAAATGAAACGCACACCGTTTTGTAAACAACAGAATAAGTAAACAACTTGCAAGTATTAATTAAAACCTGAAAATTGTCAACAACAATGTAATTTTAATAATATAATGAGTAAAAAAATTATAATAATCGCATGAAACCCATGTTGTATTCCCGGGAATGTCATTTTGTTGCGGGTCGGCAGGACGACATCGTACAACAGTTTTGTGAGATTATGAACAGTTTTTTTTCAGTATTGAAACAATATAAAATGACATACACTTTAATTTATAAAATAAATAAAAACCATATTATACCTAAAATTCAAAAATTATGTATATAATAGTTTGCAACGAAACCTCGACGGAACGGAAAATAATATATAAAGATTAATTAACTTCATTCTGTGAAACAAAAACATATTCCGAAGTAAATGAAAACATAAATAAAATCATTGTAGATAAAAATTATTGCAACATACATTGAATTTTCACTTTTATAAAAAAAATAATAAAAATAAAATAAAATAACTTAATAAATAAATAAATAAAACAGATGCATATTAACGTGTTTGAAACCCATAAAAAAATTACATAAACAAGAAACGGAAAAACGAGCACGGAATGACATATTTTATATAAAATTATATTTATCCCTAATATATAGGTGAATAGAGGGTACCATCTTTCACCATATGATAGAAAATTGTAGTATAAAATAAATAAATAAAATAAAAATAACTCAAAAGATGTCAAGCAAAATACCATAGATGTCATATGACGCTCGGTAACGTATCCTAAAATAAATTCATAGAAAAGCAAATTGGTAGGAGTTTAGGATTAAAACATATCACACACATCAAAAATATAAAGAATAATACACTAAAAAGGATACGGATTACAAAAAGGGAATACAAATTCTCATTAACAATGTTTATATAATGACGCACGTGCCGCACTCACATGAAATATTACGAGCAGTATGGTAAAGGAAAAATTAAAAGGATACGTTAACAGACTCCTAAAACAAATAAAAACAGTACATATGGAATATTAAGGCATATGAAAGGAATTTGTACTAGGTAAGGAAAATATTTTATGAAGGTAAGGGCACTCAAGTTATGTAAAGAAATGATAGTTACGTGAGAGTCACTTCTTGAAAGCAAGGGAAAAAATGATTTTTTTCCCTTTGAAATTGAACGCGTGTGTGTTCGAAAGATCTCGGGTTGCATTAAATAATATTTTTATATGTTTTTATATGTTTGTGCACCTTTTAAGTAATTATAAGTATATCACAAAGTTTATTAATAACAAAGTGAAAATTTCCTTCACGGCACTAGTGTTTAAAACAGTGTTTTGACTCTAGGGAATAACAAAAGACGATAAACAATTTTTAAAAGTTAAATCGTCACATGTCATTAAAGCTTCATTTCTTGCACTCTCGCAATGACTTTTCTCAGATAATATGAGAGCAATTAGCGACGAGCATGGTGAACGTGTTCACAAACAAATTTCTGCTATGGAGTCTCGTTATCGATAGCAATGGAATGCCGCAACCCCTACTAACTCCTCAACAAATTACCGTAGAAGAAAGTTACTAGTACCAAACGATTGGAAATAAAGTCTACTTTTAAATTATGTATATAACATTTGCTTAGGGGGCCATCTGCATATTAAAACGAACCATAACTTTGTTTCTTTCCATAGCAGTACACTATTCTGACAGCATAAATGAACTCTGCAACCTTCAATTAGTCTAAAAACAAATTTTTATGCAATTCGTACCATAAGTTTCCGAGAAATTAATTATTTTAAAACGAGCGTACTTTAGGGGCTGTATCCGAATTGAAGTTCGGTACTCGACTGTTGACACAGAGAGCTCCTTTCTTGATCAAGGCACATCAAGCAGTCAATTAAGCCTGTTAGATTACAGGATAGCATAAGAAATTTCAAAATATTTAATCACTTCTACTATAGACGGCCCCTTAAACCACCATTTTGCCCCTTTTTAAAGCATAATTTGAAAATTACTTGGCAGAAACATGTGAAATTTTGGATTTCCGTAAAGCAGGGCTTTATAAATCTGAATCCATCAAAAAAATTGTAGGTTGCAATTAATAATTTATTTTTATATTAATTTCATAATTCATAATTCATATCAGGAAATTATAAAAATTGCAAATTGAACATATTTATATTTGGGTATATTAGCATTATTGCTACACAAAAATTTAAAACATTAGGATCATAATTTCAGAAGTTATAAATAAAAATATGAAAATGTAATTTAACATTAGAAGCTCTAAATTTTGAATGTTTATAATTCAAAAACTTATCATTCAAATGACTTGAAATTTGGTGTCTAGGCATTGTTAGAACCGACAATTTGAAATATCACGTTAAAATAGGGTATTGCCATTGAAAAAAAAAATGAAGTTTGGATTCCTTTTAGTATGTAGATGGCCAAGCAAATTTTATATACATCATTTAAAAGTAGACATTATTTCCAATCGTTCGGTATCAGTAACTTTCGTCTACAATAATTTGTTGAGTAGTTAGTAGGGGTGTTTACTTTTTTTTCCATGACTGTACATCATGCATAAATGAAAAATTCGAAAAAACAATAAAATGAGACCAGAACTAGAAAAATATAGCCTCCCGCTTCAAAGACATAGACAATACTACCAGCATTTCTGCCGAGTGTTTCATCCAGTTCCTGCGTGGTGAAACACTTCGGGTGGGACACTCCCAGCGAAAGAAACTGAAATGACAACTTTGCTCTCTTGGACAATTTACCCAACCTTCCCCTATATTTAGAAATTTTTCGGAAATCTCCATCTGGTGGCTTTTTTGGAAACTATTTTTTTCTGCAAAATGTCTTTTGCATCTCTTGAATTATAGGCATTCCAAATTTCACACTTTTCTGATGAATAGTTTCGTCTACAGATAGCTGTGAGTAGATGAAATTTAGTTATGTACACCTTGTATAATGGTAATATCCCTCATTCCTTACACTTAATACTTCAGAAAATAATACTTAATATGCTTAATGCACTTGTTAATATTTCTTTACGTTGTTTTATATTACCTTTATTGCACTTCTACAAATGTCAACTTCATTTTAATTTTCTTATTTTTAATATTAACGGAAATTCTAGTATATACAGGGTGAGACATAAATACTCTGACGTGATGAGAAAATCAATTTATTTTAACGTTTTTTCCCATTTTTGAAATATACTATTATTTTACTCGTATCCCTCGTGCTTTTTTGTTGTGTAATTGCTATTTAAGCTGATATTAACTCAATGTTTTGAAGGAAAAAATATTGTGCAAAGAAGACTGACCAGCCATCTTCCCCCACCACAAGACGGGAATGCTAATTCCTGCGATCACCAAATTGCAGCGGGAACAAATCCATTGCGCCGTCAAACATTTAAAAGAGACCATATGGATCAAAGACTGTCAACGAAGGGAAAATCGCGGAGCAATAAGGGCCTTAGTGCCCTTAACATGGTCAAGAAAGAGATCCAGCGAAATCCACAAAAAAAAATCCGAAATTTGGCTAAGGAGTACAACGTCAACCGCGAATTCATGCGAAGACATGCTAGAGAAGACTTGCAACTCATCCCGTGCAAACTGAGGAGGCCACCATCAACAAAGGCCACCATCTCACGGACCAAATGAAGGTGTCAAGGCTCGAAAAGTGCAAGAAGATGAAGTCCTGTGCCGCGGAGATGAGCTGAATCGGATTTTCTTCACCGATGAAAAGAGTTTTATGTTCCAACCTTTCCGGAACTCGCAGATGCAACGGGAATTGCTACTCAAAGGGACTCCGCGCATCTTGAAGATGGAAAAGTTCATTTTCCCGATGTCTGTGATGGTGTGGACAGGGATTTACGGATTGGAAAAGACAAAACTCGGTGTTCTCCCAGAAGGTGTCAAGATCAACACAGAGACGTATCAGGAGCTAACTTCGGATGGCGCCGTGATCTCTTGGGCCGAAAAAAAAGCGAAGAACATCGACTGAAGGCTTCAGTGGGACTGGCTGACTACCCACGGAGCGAAGAAGACGCTGGAGGGGTGCGAGACCAATCTCTCGTGATTTTGGACGAAGGGAGTTTAAACTTCAAACTCCTCTGACTTGAACACTATGGGCCCACTGTTTGGGGGATCCTGGAGCAAACATCCTGTACAATCAAGAACAAGTCCCTGGATTCCTTGAAACGCGCTTTGGAAAAGTCCTAGGCCAAAATCGCGGCGGAAACAGTCGCGGCCATCTTGAAGAATTTACAGAAGCGTCTAGACGCCTACATCACCGCTGGCGATAACCATTTCGAATAGTCTTGTTGTTTCTTGTACATAAATTCTCTTCTTTCGAATGGTGAATAAATAGTTACTTTGTTTGTTCAGTCAAAAGTTATTGTTTTTTATTTGCGTCACAGTATTTATGTGTCACCCTGTAGACGTAAGTAAAATACTCGCATTGTTATATTTTTAAACTAAAATAAAGACATTTTTATTGATCCTTAGAAATTTCTATAAAGTGTTAGATATAAACGCTATTAAACGCTTTTCTTAAATTATAATCCATGTAAAGCGCCGTTATCAAAGATACTTTAAAGATATTTAAAAGAATATCGTCTTAAAGTGGGAACGGTTTGTTACTAATCCTTAGAGATTTCTATTATGTGACAGTTATGGACTGTTAAACTTCTTGCTGAAAATATAATATGTCTATAGCCCGGTTATTAAAAAGAATTCGAAAAAAAAAATTAAACGAATTATCTTAAACACTCGGAAATATTTCAATTTCCTTTCAGTGTTCATAATGTTTGCAAGCTTCTCTCTGTATTTGTGAAATGCTATTACTTTCTCAAGAGACACCTTTTTAGACAATAAGTCAAAATTTAATATGAAATGGCTGGGTATATATATTCTTATTTATATTTACGATAAGTTGAAAAATAATTATAGAAGTCACTTTACTGAAAATAAGCTGAACACTACCGTATTTCTATATTGAAATTTTATGTATAAAATTGGAAAGGAAAATCACATTTTCAAATCTTTTAAGAATTCACGAAAATGTCATGATTCACGTTTCAGTTATTGTTTCATTTTCGTTTCATTTCTATAATTCCTTTTATATTTCTTTATTTTATTCTGTTAGAAATAAATGTCATTAAAAAATGATGTTTGTGAACATTAGTTAGTTTATGTAATTCCCGTATCGAATATTTTTACAATTTACAGAAACGTTAATGAGAGCATTAAATATTTAACTGTTATTGTATGTCACAATACATTTTAGTTAAGTTTTAAAATAAATTTTAAATAAGTAGCAAACGTGCTAAAATAAACTTTGCGCAAGTTATTCCATATAATCAAAATTTCTCAGAGTAATAAAGAAAAACCTAAATAACATAGATTAAAAAATATTTTAAAGATGCACATAATGTTTAAATATTCACACAGTTTCTGTTTAATAAAGTGCATATTAATTTGGGAGAAGAATTTGTTAAAATAATACATTTATTTGCGTAAATTTATCGTGGAACTAGTGAAAAGGAATCTGACATTATTGTAGACTAATATCATAAAAAGAGACTTCAATGTTTATAACATTTTATCTTAAAATATTACGTATGGTAATTATAAACTGTCAACCACTAATGTAGGAAACATTAAAAATTTTAGTATTTATATTTAGGTTTGGTTATATAAAATCCGTAACTACATAAGCTAATTTAGAATTTTGTTGTGATACATAGAAATAATACCTGTAAAATATCAATATCGAAATATATATAACGTATATTTACTTTTATGCGAAGATTACAATTTTAAATACTTAACTATTAACCGTGCTTTAAAGATAAATCGCTAAATATGGTTGATAATTACGAATCCTGTTTATCGTTGCCAGTCACATTCAAAATACTAATTTAACATTATTTAATACAGGACTTTGTTAAAAATTATGAATAATGTAAAATATATGTGTATTTATAATAACTAAATAACAAAAAACTATAAACTATAACTATTATAAAATAAAAACTGTACTAAAAACCAAACTATAAACTTTAATAAATAAATATACTACAGAGTTTTCAATGTGCTATAGTAATTATTATTGTTACGGCCACTGTTGGCTCCGTTGTATACTCAGAGCACATATGAGGGGCCCACAAGCATAGTAGACTAATTTTAGTTGGAAAAAAAATGAGATAAGCCCATTTAAAAGTGGCATAAAATCAGTTTTATCCATTCCCACTATAAATCAAGTCTGTAAACAAATGTAGAAAGTATATGAACGCAGACTTGGTTTACCATGGAAGTGAATAAAACAGATTATATGCACTTTCTAAATGGACTGTTTCATTTTTTTCAAAATGGACTTGATCTACTATGGATGTGAGCTAATCATATATTACTTAAGTTTTGAACTTCAATAGGGAATTATTTTTTTTAACTTAAATTTAATTTGTGATGCTACGTTTAACCTACATAAAAAAAATTACTTGTCAATCAACTGATGAAAACATTCATAACATGATCTACGGAAGTAAATCATTTTTCTCATTATAAAAATTAAAAAATACATTTCTAATCTTTCGGAATACATATGAAGTTTTACATTTGTTATAATAAACATAAAAAAAAATGAACAATGTTGAATAATTTTCTGTAATCGGGATCGTTTTTATAATGTCACAAGGGGTATTTATGAAACATTTATATTTAATGAATTTTACATTCAACGGGTTTGACAGCTGATGATTCCATATAAAAATAACATTTTGTAAAAATCTTCATGACCGCATGGTCATTTGATCGAATTATGTTTCTACTATGGTCGTTTCGTAGTGCCATTTCTTCCGATATCGGTCAGTTTTTCATCATTTGTTTGCCGATGATTACCACCAAGGTATTCTGTTGACCATTAGTAATTTTGCTGCATTGTTTTGAACTGGGATATTTTTATTAGAACTATCATATATAACGAATAAGAGACTTGCAAAACACAAGATTTTTTTTTATTCATAATTCCATGGGTTATTGTAGAGTAAGCCACATAGCTGTTAAATGCTATGCTTGTTGGCGATCGTTATTTTTGAAAGGTTTGCTTGGCCTTATTCAATTAATGAGATAGCTGGTATAAAATAAGTCACATTTTCCATTCTAAAATACTGGTAGCCAAAAATCATAGCATGTGATTTACACAACAAGTACTCTTGGAAATAGCCTTATATCGATTAAACATTTTCAATAATCTACTTGTTTGTTCAGTATTTATTTCTATAGTAAGATTTTTCTTCTAAATAAAACTAAAATATTGCCTGTCAACTTGCATTAAAAAAAAAATACAGTGAAGATTTTATAGATTTATTTTGTAAATGGCACATTATCAATAGAACATGGATACATTTTCTGATGTGTTAAGATAATAATTGCATTTTATTTGGGTTGATTAAGCTTAAAACAGAAATTAAGTTTTAAAATTTTAATATAGTTTTATAATAAGTTAGCAGTAAAAGTGTCTTAAATTTGTTATTGAAAAACGATAGATTGTTCTTTGTACAGCAGATTTCTGCAGATCATAACAATTATTTTTTTCCATAAAATTTTAAAACATTATATTAAAAATAAAAGTATAAATATAGAATAAGAAGAGGAAGTAAAGGGTGATATAAAAAATATAATAAGAAAATGGAACTAATACGAACATTACTAATTGTTTTTGAAATTTTTACAGTATTCGTTACATTGCTTAATCTAATAACATTTATTTCAAAACATAGAAAAAATGCTTGAAATTACTTAATTGTTTCATATTAGGTTTAGCAAAATGTTCTGGGAAACTTTTAATCCAATAGTTACTAGAATTTGTATCGTATATTGTATATCGTATATCGTACTAGTGGTAGAGTCGTGGAAAAAAAAAAAGTAAACACCCCTACTAACTCCTCAACAAATTATCGTACACGAAAGTTACTGGTACCGGACGATTGGAAATAAAGTCTACTTTTAAATGGTGTGTATAAAATTTGCTTAGGGGGCCACATACATATTAAAACGAATCCAAACTTCATTTTTTTCAATGGCAGTACCCAAATTTAACGAGATATTTCAAATCTTCGGTTCAAAATATGCCTAGAAACCAAATTTCAAGTCATTCGAATGATAAGTATTTGAATTATAGACATTCAAAAGTTAGTACTTCTAATGTTAAATTACATTTTCATATTTTTATTTATATCTCCTGAAATTATGCTTCTAATGAGATAATTTTTTGTGTAGCAATAATAATAATATACCCAAACATAAATACGTTGAATTTGCAATTTTTATAATTGTATGATATGAATTATGAATTATGAAATTAATATTTGAAAAAATTATGAATTGCAACCTACAACTTTTTGGATGGATATAGATTTATTAAGTCCTGCTTTATGTAAACCCAAAATTTCACATTTTTCTTCCAAGTAGTTTTCAAATTATGCTTAAAAAACGGCAAAATGATGGTTTAAGGGGCCGTCTATGATAGAAGTGAGTAAATTTTTGAAATTTATTCTGCTATCCTGGAATGAAACAGGTTTTATTGACGCTTAAACGTGCCTTGATCAAGAAGGCGGCTCCCTCGGTTCACAATCGAGTTCGGAACTTCAATTTGGATACAGCCCTTAAAATACGCTCGTTTTAAAATAATTAATTTCTCGGAAACTTATGGCACGAATAACATAAAAGTTTGTTTATAGGCTAATTGAAAGGTGTAGAGTTCATTTATGCTGTCAGAATTGTGTACTGCTATTGAAAAAAACAAAGTTAGAGTTCGTTTTAATATGTAGATGGCTCCCTAAACAAATTTTATATACATCATTTAAAAGCAGACTTTATTTCCTAAGGTTCGGTACCAGTAACTTTCTTCTACGATAATTTGTTGAGATGTTAGTAGGGGGTGTTTACTTTTTTTTTCACGACTGTACATCTATAGGAGTTCTGGAATTTCGGCTCAAAAACGCCTGTTGATGTGAATGTATGATTTGCGTGTATTGACCCGGCATTATTGGAGAAAGGGTCTAACGATTCTAAAAGTCGTTGGTGAGTTCGCACAGTTGCACGGCGTCGAAATTCTTCCACAATCCCGCCTGCAGTCCAGACGCGGCTCCATCCGATTATGGACTATTTCGATTAATGCAACACCTTTTCAAGGGCCGTCGATTTGAATCCTTTAATGAAGTTGAAGAAGCGTGTCAATAGTTATTCGATTTCAAGGAGCCGCCATGGTACTTCCAGCAAATTCAGAATCTGGCAGAACGATGGCAGAAACTCGTGGACTATGATGGTCTCTACTTTGAAGAATAGTCCTTGTTCCTTTTGTTGTTAATTTGCGCATAACAACGCAACTTTCACAAATTTCCCATAACTGTTTGCTCAACCTAGTAATAAAAAAACACTTTTAAAAATAATAATGAAATATTCGGATTTTACGAAGATAAATATGTTTTTAATAAACGTAAATTTTAGCAATTTAATTTAATATGAATATAAATAAATATATATTTGTTTATGTGAATATATTAAATCTTTATATTGGAAGCACAGAAATATGACCTCGGCAAAATCTTAACTATTCGAGGTTTCATGCAAATGATTAATTATCCTATCATGAAAAATCTGCTGAATCATTTCAAGAAGACACAAGACATACACTTCTAATGCTTCATTAAATGAAAAATTCTTCGAAAAACTTATTCAGTAAAATATGTATGAAATTTTTCACTCCACTAACAGTTAAATCAGTAAATTCTTTGTTCTATACGAATTATTTTCTCAGAAGCAAAAATTCCTTCTAACAAACCTATACACAAACATAAAGCATGTAGGCGTTCAATGCAGTTTTAATCATTGGAAAATGTAGGCAAATTCAATAATTTACATAATAAAATGTATCAATATATTCTAGAATATTAAAATGATTGTGGTTTCAATATTATAAATTATAGCGTGTTGTCCCAAAATATTATGTTGTAGACTTACATTATCAATAATAGAATTTTCAAGAAGTAGTTTTGACTTATGAACCCTTGTCGACTGAGGCGACTGACCAAATCCAGCAGCCGCTCGGATGAATGAGGCCGAATTCATTTAAGGATGTACTCAAATCCAAACTACTTATTTAGGAACTCATTTTTAAATTCATTTTTGCTCACAAACACATATAATTGGAATGTTCTCTTATTCAAAAACTATATAATGTTCCGGATTGGTCGACTTTTTGATAAAGACAGTATATATTTCAAAAAATGTTGTCAAAGTGGGAATTTTGAACTGAATTTCCTGAAATGAAAGTGGTGGGAAAGAAAAAAAGGTCTTACTGAGAAAATAATTGTTTATAAACCAAGTTCTAATTAATTGAACGAAAAATAAATTACATATGTCGGTTATAAATCTTTTCAAAAATCAGGTACTTAAAAAAAAGTGTCTGAAATGCGTCAGAAAATTTCGAGTTGTTGAGCGTGGAAAAATATTTTTTAAATACCGCCGTAATAGAAATCACATTGGTAAAAGAATGAATAATGGACGGAATCACTTTTTCTTTAAACGGTAAAACCCGGTGTTCGTGATTATGGATTAAAGTTACTATTATTTGTGTCCGAAAAGCGTTGAACTAGATACTTCATAAAAAAGTATTTTATGTATCAATTTGAAAGAGATTTGTGCAGAATTATGGAAGTTATCGTGTCCAGAAGAAAGTGATATATATAGATAGATAGATACACAGATATATAGATAGATAGATAAAGTTTTTTACTGAAGGTGGTTTTGGGTTCTAGGTATCATGATCGATGTAGATCTGCAAAAAATTTTCAGAAATTCCAACATAGGAGAGAATGTAATAGGTAATATTTCATACGAAATCTACCTATAAAAAGCATGCTGCAACAAATCTTAAGAACGATATTTTTTGGTCTACAGTCTGCGATATATTTTCAGAAGTGGGCTATTCCTTGTTGAAATCTGACGTCTTTGTGACGAAATGCTAAAAGCTGCTACGATGTGTATCAAAAAGACTCTCAGCTGCATACTTTTCAATAAACAAACTGCAACAAAAGATGACTCTAGATAGCAATAGGGGTTATATAAAGATGTTGATCGGAACTTGTGTGCATGCCGAAAAAGCTGCGCTCTTTTGTGGTCATGTGGTCCAGCTCTGTTTTTGTTCTGTACCTGCCATAGTTGCACTTTTGCATATTAACGGGTTTTGTGCTCAATTGCTTTTTTTCGCGTATTATAGCAGCGTGTTTATTCCCCATAATGATTCAAGAGCCTTATTAACTAATTAGTGTGTTTATTACCCAAAGTTACCATACATTTGTGCGCTCATCGATGTTATGTAAATGTCACATATCTGCTTTGTGCTATTAATATATAAGAAAAATCTGTAATGGCACATTTGTAAATTTTATTCATAATACCTTTTCGTATTGCAGCGGGTATAAAACTGATCTCGACGGTAACTCAACAAGCTTCGTCCGTCGACATAGGCTTTGAAAAGTACATAAATTGCAGAGAGTCACACTAGCTGTCACCACGTGATGTTGCCGAAAAGGACCGAGCACTACCCAAGGCACGTCACTCGGTCTCAGCCCCAATGCATCATGTGATTTCTGGTCTCCACGATCGATAAAAAGGATAAAAATCTCTAAAAGATTTCTTACCGTGCAGTTCGGGAATAGCAGCCCGGTTCACCCCGATAGTCCCAGGTATGCCGGATATCCACAGCGAAGCAGGGTCTGAGACCGTAAACCGAGGATTCCGGGCGGGACTTTTAATTTACCGAGACATTCGAAGATAAAATCCTATGGCATGGAATACATTTTTCTTCGAAAACGTATAGGGACAGAGTAAGCGCCACTCGCGAACCTCGAGAGACGTGGAAACTTTCTCCATGCGACCAAAGACAGTCCCTCGCTGATGGTGCGAGCATACGTGGACCTTGTATTCGGACCTCAATATAACCCTCCACGACCGCTCGAGGTCGCAAGGCCGGCCACACGACTCCGTCTCCCGGAACTACTTCTACATCAGGGACATTGTATTCGGAGTACCGAAGCGTTGTTTCCACTTGAAATACACCCCCTCCCTACGAGAAAAATTTAGTAGTCTCGTACAACCCATGATAAATGTCTTTATTTAACTAATTCGCTCACGTTCAAGTGTTACCATATATTTGTGTGTTCATCGATGTTATGTAAGTAATATCTCTGTGCGTTGTGATGTTAATATGCAAGAAAATTAAACTTTATTTCATCATCAAAAGTAATCGCACACACGCAATTTCAAAGAATATATATTATTTTCTATACGGTAATGTATGTCACAGAATGCGTCGTTTCCTGTTGTATTGTGATTGACATGTGTATTAAAAACATTTTTATTCTATCATACCTCCATTACGGCTACATTATAAAAGGAATTCTGTAAATTGTGATAAATAAGTTAACCCGTATAATCCATTCACAAAAAATATAAAAGCATTCTGAATAATCTGCTGCATTTTTCAAAAGAATATTGAATTGTATGTACTTTAGAAACGTTCTTTGAGAAAGCAAATACCACGGTCTTTTACTCTGAAAATGTATAATCTTTAAATTAAAGGACATTTGTATCGCTTCAGTTTTTTAAATAATCATCAACATTAATTGAAATCAACATTAATTGAAAAGTCACAATTTAAGTTTTAATAAACCCTTGCATTTTATTACTTTATTTGTATTTTGGTAACTTTATAGCTAAAATAATCTCATTGCATAGCAATACATATATAAAAAGACTCCTTATAATAAAGAGATATAAAAATATATATTTTTCATGCTTGTATTTTAATTTTATTATTAAAATTAATTTATTTTTTATAACAGTAAATAACTTACATTAAAAAAACCTTTTAACTATGGTGAAACATTTTAATATGATAATTACATTATTTGATATCAGACCTAAAATACCTAAAATGATGTTATTTCAATATTTAATTGAATTATTTTAATTTTAAATCTCTCAAATCAATGATATTAACATTAAAATATTTAATAGAATTTGATTTCTGTTTGGAAGTATATTAAGGTATTAAACGACTCAAGTTTACATAATTTATCGACATTTAAAGTAATAGTAATACATTTATTTAGTTGATTCGCAAATCCTTCCATTAGCTGAATTTACAATTCCAGTTTTAACGTAAATGCACTCTTAAGAGAAAACATTAAAAAAAAAAGTTGCTATTAAGATAATTCAGAAAGATTTATTCTCTTCTTCTTTTAGATTTTTGGCCATTAAAATTTTCTATTTTTTTTTACCTTTTGTTTATTTTTTTATTTTATATATTTTAGTTATTCTTATAATACTCCTATGCAATAGGGAAAATATATTTTTATAAAAGCATGTAACCTAAAAATTTTTCAGAAACATTTTTCATAAAAGCATATAACTTAAAAAAAAAAAAAAAAAAAAAAAAAAAAAATAGAAACTTTTTTTAAAAATATATTGATTCTCTGAAAACACGGAATTCTAAAACAAATTTAATATGTTTCGATTATTGCCAGCCCAATAAAATGATTTCTTTTTTTTTCAAATTAGGCCTTTCTCCATATCATAGATAGCCCATTAAATCAGCATTTTGACTTTTTTTAACCATAATTTGAAGCTACTTGGAAGAAATATTTTAAATTTTGTAAGCGCATAAAGCAGGACATAATAAATATAAATCTTTGAAAAAAATGTATAAATTAAAATTCATAATTTTTCCGAATGTGAAGTTCATAATTTAAAAAAATAGCACATTAGGAAATAATTTCAGGAGATATTACTAAAAAAAGAAAATCTAATTTAACATTAGAAGCTATAAATTTTCATTGTAATCAATAACTTATCATCTAAATGACTTTAAACTTCGTATGTAGGCATAGTTTGAACAGAAAATTTAAAATACATTGTCATAATTGTGTGTTGGAATTTAAAAAACAATGTTTGGGCTGTTTTGATTTGTAGATGGCCCTAAGGCAAATATTATACACATTATTTAATAGAAAACTTTATTTCCCGTCCTTTAGTACTAGTAAATGTCTTCTATTATAATTTGTTGCAGAGTTAGCAGAGGGAGTTTACGTTTTCTTTTCCACGACTATACCTGACCACTTGAATCCTTCTAACCCTTCTCATAGACTACTAGTACATTGTAAGGAAGACCGGGGCTAGTTGGCTACAGGGGTAAGTAGGCGCAGTCCTCATAAACCGCCTGTTTGTGGATAGATTGCGAAACCAGTTACAGAATACTTTTCTTATTACTTTTTACAATCATCAATGTAGTTTTGCATCGTTACCTACGTGCAGTGGACATTTATTATGATTTTTCTGTTTTTTGCACTCATGAGTAATTTTTTGTTGCTTCATTCTTTTTCTAATTTCTAATGCTTATCTTAAAATTGCGATTTAACTTGCGCAGTTTTTCTTAGTGTATGATTAACCGTACCTACCCCATATGTGATTTACTTGGATTATTTATGCTTAGAGGATTACATGTTCCTTTTTTGAAGAAATTTATTATGGGGCAAGTAGGCGCATTGAACACGGGGCAAATTGGCTCGGTGTTTGATGTGCACTGGTATCTTCAAAATCAGCAAACAACGAGGAAAGAGGTTGTAATGCAAGTTTTTGGGCACACGTGGTTTGCCCAAACGGAGACACTCGATTTTTTATTTGTGGCAACTGTAACTCTGATGATGATATAGAGTAGGATAGAAGTTACTCAATGTTAATGTTTTATTCATTATTTTTATGTCTGTATAATTTAGAATTTACATTGTACGGCTATAATGCCTTAGTCTAAACTTACTGGTAATAATGAAACTGATTTCGCTTAACTGCGTGTCTTGTTTGAGCTTCATTTAAATTTTTATAAAACGTGTTCCAACTTGCCCCATAGGTATAGGCAACTTGTCCCGTAACGGGGTAGGTTGGCGCACAATTTTCCTTTTCATTTAGGCTTCCGCTAAACATAAACTACAAAAGCTACAAACTCAAAACTCCGAGTATTTATAGCCAAATGTCTGTTCTTTAAAAGTGCAGCTAAATTTTGTTAAAAAACTTAAATAAAAAATTTATAAAGATCAAAAACTAAAAACTGCGCCTTCTAGCTCCGGTCTCCCTTATACTTGCTTTTTTTTCTGTATATAGTTTTAGTAAATGTATATATTTGTATCTAAGAAAATATTCCCGGTAAAACCTAAAAATTACTCATTTAACTATTAAAAGAGTGGAAAACTTTATACGTATTTTAACGGATAAATATCTCGAAGATTTTTGATTTAACAAAGCGTTAGAAGCCTATTTCTTGGGGCATCATGAAATGATGATTCAGTAGAATTTTCGAGATGGAATAATTGTTCAGTTCCTTGAAACCTCGAATAGTTAGTATTTCTGCGAAGTCAAAATTCTGTAATTCTATTATATACAGAATATGTTCATATCGAACAAATAGAATGTTTATTTTATCCATACATATTGAAATAAAATTACTAAAATTAATGTTTTTTTTAAAAACACAATTGCTTTCATGCAATTTCTAATACCTCGATCATCATAAATTTTAAAAATTATTTTTTACTTATGAAAACATGCAATTTAATTTTTTTTTCTGTGTTTTGGAACATGTATACCATTAGATTTAGAAAACCATGAAACGATTTCTTTCTTATTAAATTATTTATTTGATAAACTTGATTTTTATTAATAAAAAAGTAGAATCTACATCGTAAGTTTTTATTGTCAGTTTTAAAATTTTAATATTTATATACATATTTATAAAACTGGAAATCAACCTTTCTAAAAATTTAAAATTTTTGTTGTCTGGAAGATATATTGGTCAGCCTTTATAAAAGATATATTATTTATCGTATATGTAAAAATATTAATCGTAACATAAACAAATATATGCATACGAGTTCGCACACAGTATGAAATATACCACTAAAACGTTTTAGATCCAGACATCGACAGTCAATTGTCGCGTGTTTTTTCCTTTTCAAGTTTCAGTTTTAGATGCGTAGATTTCAATTGCTTCAGTCCGGGAAGTAATTGAAATCTGTGCATCTAAAACAGAAGATTTTAATGACATGATACATGCGACAATTGACTGTCGATCTAAGAGAATGCTTGAAATGAGGGAGAAAAAGTCCTTCCGGCCAGTGCCGGGAAGAAGGGGTAGCTTTCATATTCCTTATTTTTAAAAAGCTAGCTTATGTTATTCAAACACACGAAGCTCAACTTAGTGGAAACCGATTATAGAAGATTCTAATACAGATACTAATTCCGATTATAGAAGATAATAATTTTTATCAATACTAAATGATTATGAATGAGAATTTCGCGAAATTACTCAGCTTTATCGAAGCTGCTTTTATTTAAATTAAGTTATATTTGGTTGCCAAATTCGGCGATATCTTGAAGTGCCTGCCATTTTAAGACAACATGATAGATGAGACTAACCAGTGAACTTGGTCGAGACCTTAGTAATTCTTGTGCTCATGCTCACTCACATCGGAACCGGTTGATATATACGAGTGCTGTCGCAGGCAAAAAATCAGATTTTTCAAAATGTCACCCACATTAGATATTGAAATTGCTATATCTGAGCCATTTTTTAAGATAAAGACAAACAAAAAATACTCCTGAATCCTTATATCAAGGTCAAATACTTAAGAAAGAAACCTTTTTCAATTTCTAATTTTTTTGCACCTCACATTAAATATATATATATATTTTTTTAATTTAATGGCCGCCATTTTGAAACAAGACGGCGGATGAAGCTGGCCAGCGAACTTGGTCGAGACATTGCTATATACTATGCACATGCCTTCTTACATCCAAATAGGTTAATAAATACGTGTGTTATAGCGTCACAAATACCAGATCGTTTCAAAATGTCAGCCATGCTAGAAATTCAAAGTGCTATAACTCAACAATTTTTTAAGATATAGACGAAACAAAAACTGCCCTGGAATCTTTGTATCAAGGTCAAACACAAAGAACAAATATTTTTCATTTTCCAATTTTTTGATACCTCATTTTAAATTTTAAATAAAAAAAAATTAAATGTTCCCTTTTGAAACAAGCTGACGAATGAAGCTGGCCAACGAACTCAGTTGAGACATTGTTATGTACTATGTAAACACCAAGTTACACCCAAATCGGTTCATAAATACGCCTGTTATCGAGTGACAAAAATCAGGTCGTTTTAAAATGTCAGCCACAATAGAAATTCAAAATGCTATTACTCAGCCATTTTTTTAGATATAGCCGAAACAAAAACTGTTCCGGAATCTTTGTATTAAGGTGAAACACATAAGAAAATATCTTTTTCATTTTCCAATGTTTTGGTACCTTATTTTATATTTTAAATGAAAAATTTTTTTTAATGGCAGCCAATTTGAAACAAGATGGCGGATGAATCTGCCCAACGAACTCGGTCGAGACATTGGTATGTACTATGTACACACGAAGGTACATCCATATCGGTTCATAAATACGCCTGTTATCGCGTGAGAAAAATCAGGACGTTTCAAAATGTCAGCTATGCTAGAAATTCAAAGTGCGATAACTCAGCCATTTTTTAAGATATAGACGAAACAAAAACTGCTCCAGAATCTGTGTATCAAGGTCAAACACATTAGAAAAAAATATTTTTCCATTTTCAATTTTTTGGTACCACATTTCAAATTTTAAATTTTAATTTTTCTTTAAATGGCCACCATTTTGAAACAAGATGGCGGATGGAGCTGGCCAACGAACTCGGTCGAGACATTGATAACTACTATATACAAACCGAGTTAAATCCAAATCGGTTCATAAATACGAGAGTTACAGTGTGACAAAGATCATATATATATATATATATATATATATATATATATATATACCGGGTGACCAAAAAGTCCGTATAAACTTTAAAAATTCATAAAAACCTAAAAAATACCAGAAATGAAAAACGGTTTGCAGAGTTAGCATCTGTACGGCACAGGAATTTTTTTAAGACAGGGGAAAAAACTAAAAAAAAAGCCAGTAGGTGGCGCTAACGCACCCAATTGAAAGAAAAAATACGCAAATAACGAACAGAGTGACTCCAAATCGTTTTTTGTAGCTGTATTTGTTCCACATGACCACCACCACACGTGGTGGTGGTCATGTGGTCCAAAACACACTGCAGGCGAGTCACGAATCCAGCAACGGCACAGTGTAGCATATCTGAATGCACGCATGACACCTTTCGGTGGATCGCATCTTTCAGTTCCGACAGATTAGACGTACCGGATCGATAGACCCTGGATTTCTAATACCCTAATAACCGGAAATCAGCCGGTGTCAAATCTGGAGATCGAGGAGGCCATGGAAACCTGAAACCCCTGCTAATGATTTTTTCTTCCCCGAAAGTCTGTAGAAGGAGTTCCTTGACAGGAGTATCAATGTGACTAGGGGCTCCATCTTGCATAAACTTTTGGGAAATGCAACGGTTTCTGGATGTACTCACGTTGATTAGACGTAGCCCAAATCGGACAGTCATGGTTATTAACGTCGCCGGGAAGCGAAAAATGAGCTTCATCAGTCCAGAACATGTTAAAAAATCCAGGTGAGATTCTGTTCGATTTTGGAGAAAGCCCACCTTGCAAATGCTTCCCTCTGTACAGTATCCACTGGTAATAGTTCATGGCACGACTGTAATCTGTATGAGTACATATCAAGTATTCCATGAAGAATATTGCGCAACAAGGATTGTGGTAAGCCCAAGCGTCTGGCAGTTTCACGAGGGCTGCTGGTTCCGGCAGCTGAATCAGATGCTAACGCTTGCATTTCGGCTGGAATACGTGACTAACGTGCCTTCATTAAACATGGTCGTCTGGATCTTACACAATCCGCCATTGTTCCGGTTTTCTCAAACCGCCGAACAAGCTTTATGAGACATATTGCTGTTAAAGGCCCTTTCCCAATCCTCACATTATTCTAAACTCGGAATTTACGCAAAGCAATGGTTGCCTATTACTGGTTCAACTAAAATAATTTCAGAACTAAAGCTTTATCCTTCGCACTCAGCATCCTTGATCGCGTACACGGCTCACAACGGTGAACTAGTTCTGGATTAGGAGCGCAAGTTCTTAGAACCGTCATTTGCATATTTCTATCAAAATCGCGCAAACTAGCGCCGTCTGTCGGCTGTTTTTGAGTTATTTTTTATTTCTGTCTTAAAAAAATTCCCGTGACACATGAATGCTAATCCTGCAAACAGTTTTTCATTTCGGTTATTTTTTTTCGTTTTTTATGAATTTTTAAAGTTTATACAGACTTTTTGTCACCCGGTATATATGGATATATATATATAAAACCACAAACAAATATCAAACTTCATCACTCACCATATTTAAACTGAAACTCTACATCAAAAATATTAAAACAACCAATGTAAACATTTAAATATTTATATCAGCAAAACAGAAAAACAGAACAGAAGGTGAGCGGCATGGCTAACGACATGCTCTGCAGGGTTAAGTCAGACTTTACGCGTGCTACGCCCCCCTTCAATCGCCAAGGCCAAAATTGAAAAACCATGAAAAACTAAACTGATCTACCAAATCCAACAAAATATCTTTCTATCTCATTAGATCAATCAACGCATCAAAACCACCATTCTCATCCATCACTGAATTCAGTTCAGTTCCGTAACTGCTACTCTTAATAAATTCACTAGTTATTCTCCTGATGAAATTGCGAGGATAACCCTGTTTGAATCCCTGACGACACCAATCCAAAATGCCATTAATCATATCCTTAACTCTAGTACTCAGTCTTTGGATTCATATTAAGCCGTTTCTCAGGACATTTCTCTTAACCGATACATGAACATGTGAATCAAAATATATCAACTTTAAGGTATTAAAGTCAGAATCATTTCGCTTGTCAAATAGCTTAGATATCAAATTTTCTCTTTCTATGTTTAAGTTCACATCTAGAAAATTAACATTTTTTAATTCTGGGAGGAGGGTTCCAGACTCAGAGACGTAGGATAATATGTAAAATCAATTTTTTCAATATCATTATTTAATTTGACTATCAAAACATCATCTATATATCTGTAGGCTAATGTATTACTGTTTAAATTATTATTTCTTTCATATATATGTAAATAGATGTCTGCCAAAATGGAACTGCAACTCCCCCCCCCCCCCCCCCAATTGGAATACCCCGAATCTGTTTAAATATTGTATTTCTTTCTTAAAGGTAGTTTTCGTGTACTACCAACTGAAATAAATTCATGAAAAAATCACTATGAACATCCAAAGTACTATTTGTATTGTAAAAATCTACTATTTTTTCTTTTAAATCTGTCAAATCAATTGTGTTATAGAGGTCTGTAAAATCATAAGCGTATAAACTAATAATATTTTTTAATTTATTCAGATTATCTAATAGTGTATAGCTAATTTTGATAATAAAAGACGTGTCTCCCCCCATCACTCCATCCAACACTCCTTCCAATACACCCAGCAATGCCTTGCTAGCAACACCAATATATGATCCAAAACCACAAGTCACACTTCTGAATTTGATAGGGGTTTTATGGAATTTAGGCACTAATATGAGATAAGGGAAGCTTTGACTCATTTGTTTCAGCTTAACTTTCTTGTAAAAGTCTTTAATCCTATTTTCTGTTACTGGAGCTTTCGAATTTAAAGGTAAATAGTTATTTTTATTATTGTAGCAATCACTCAAAAGTTTACCATAAAGTACCTTACATATCAGAACGTAACTTGTATTTGCTTTATCCACGTAGATTATAAAATTTTCCTGAATTTCTTTAATGGAATGTGTAATTTTGTTGTATTTCTCCCCATTAACTCCTTCAAGATCTCTGGAAAATTCTCGTTTAAAATCTCTTAATATATAGTACTTCCACTCGTCAAAAACAAGGGAAGGCAAATTATATCTATACATTAGTTTATTTATAAATATATCTATGTTAATTGTAAAACGTTTAATTGATTCATATTTAGTTACAGTACGTTTCACACGATATTTTGTACTGTACTCCATTAACCTCCTCAACTCCTCATCCTTTACTATCTTTAGATCTCCAGTAATAACATGTCCATGATACTTGTCTATATAATTAACAAATTCAGAATCATTACAATGGCAGATACTCCCTGCAATACTTCTCTTAAGATCTTTAGCAAAAGCATTATAATTACAAATAGTTCTCCCCAAAGGCTTATCATATCCAAAAGCATCCATATATATATATGGGTATATATATATATATATATATATATATACTAGGGAGCTCTGCCCCCTGCAAGCTACGCTCGCCAATCTCCGTGCAGACACCGCAGAATCTAAAAACACGCTAATCTGATTAATTTTAAAAATATTAGAGAAGATTGAATTACACGGAAAAAGCTGTGCAGATCTCCCTGTAAACGGATTTCCATTCAATTCCATTTGATTGCAAAAATTTAAGGGCGAATCAGTTGCTGTTAAGACATCCGATGGTTGTTTTCGTTTTTGATTAAAGAGGATCAGTTAAACATTTGAAAAGTAGCTAAAATAAAATAAATTAAGTATACAGAATCTTTGTCTCCCGGTACTTTAAAACAATCTCTATAACAATAGTCTAAGTCGTGTGACTATCATCAACAGTTCCAGGCGGACCACTTCGCTTTTTATACTCTAGGTGCCATTTTGGTACTTTAATGTTAGCCAGGCACAGGTGATAAGTCGCCAAATATTATTCTAGCACCATCATTTCTTCTATATTATAATAGTCATCAACTGCCATAAACAAATACGGTCTCATCCCTTCGCCGTTGATATGAAAGTTTGGCACAGATGTCATATACGTCCCATATTGGCGCGATTTTTTAACGACGCCAATTTGGGGAACGCATCAACGGCATAAACAACAACATCCGGCTTACCATATCAAGCAAAAATAACGATACTTTGGCGCCAGTTAAGTGTCCGTTCCGTATATGACATTGGTTTCAGGAAAAAATCGCACCCATATGGGACCGTAAGTTTTCCATTTTGATTAAAAAATCAAATTTTTTTTTCGAATAAAACTATATAAAATTTGCCATGGTTGCAAAGAATTATTGGTACCGTTGCGGTACCCGAATGCAAATCTCGCCAATAGCTTTTTTTTCAACTCGCCAGTTAGCATTATTTTTTCGAGTGGTAATATTTGGCCAGATGTCATATACGCACAGCAAGTTTAGCGTGATTTTTTTTTTTTAATGAAAATTTGGCGAAAACCTTGTTTTCAAATACCAATGACATATGCAATTTTGGTATTAGTTATCCCGTCGACCAAAATACTATCGCCAAACTATAAGATTAAATGTCTATAATGGTTGATCGTAAATGTCACATTCACTTGACTTTAAGCAAGTTACACGTGTTTACGTCATCAAGTGATTTTTATTTCGACATTTTATTTGTATATTTATTAATGTTATACTAATTTATTTGTTCTTTCGTTATTTAAAATAAAAATTATGTCAATTTGTATAATTTGGCGAGTATTTTGGCGATTTATATAATTTGGAGAAATTGGTCGACGGAATAAATAAGTAGTACCGTATTTTTTAATTATTTTCTATTATTTTCTTAAGGAAATAAAAAAAAAATAATTATTATAGAACAATATAATTTATATAATTTATAAAAAGAAATAAAAGTAAATAAACATTTATTATCAAATAAACAACAATACCCGGGTTACCATGTCAACCTTTTCTGAAATATAAAAAAAAAAAATATATATATATGTTTGATTAAAATTTGAGTTGTCATCATTAGAAAAATGTGTATAAAATTAGAAAAAAATAATATTTCGATAACTAATTCGAATTTAAAAATTCTAATACCAGTTTTGAGATCTGCGGATCAATGCTGATTTTTGGTGTTAATTTCATCGCAAAGTATTCCATATTTTAGGAGAAATCGCTTGAAACATAATCAGTTGTTTAATCAGTCGATTCATATATCCGTTTCATAAATTCGTTTCATATATCCGTTTCATAAATTCGTTTCATTTATCCGTTTCATAAATTCGTTTCATTCGGATTTTATATATATAGGGTAGATATATATATTAACATTTGAACGGAGGTTGGTTTCGTGGTTTGGGGGGTCATGATCGATGAAATTATACCAAAAATTTTTGAAATCGCTTTCCTTCGAGCGGCTGCAATAGGTAGCTTTTTGTAATGAAAGCTACCAAAAAGAAAATGTTAAATGAAAAATTAGGAGAAACTGTCAATCTCAAAAAAGAAAAATAAGGAATCGAATGCATTTAAAAATCACAACTGATGATTTGGTAGCTGGAGCGAAAACGTTGTTGAAGTACATGTGACATTGTTTGTGAACTCGTAGACATATTCTTTTAAATGTTACATTTATTATTTTGTATATAAGATACTTCAGTATGTTTTTATAAAGGCTGACAAATATATCTTACACATAATAAACTTTTTAAATTTTAGAAAGCAAAGTAATTTTTAAAGATATACATTTAGGTATAACATGGAATAACTTCTTAGGAAGAAAATATATCCAATAATGTCTGCTAAATTTATATATAAATTGTATAATTGATTTTTATCAATTTTATACTATTAGTAGACATTGAATTAAAGAAAAATATGATCAACACTTGATGTTTATGTTTTAAGAGAAGTCTTCGTATTGAGTACGCCGCTCGTGTTTTTATGTTATTACAAACCATACGTGTTATATTAATTCTAAATAAAGTAGTCGTTTTTTCATAATTAATTTGATGTTTATTGTTTTTGCGCAACTACACTGTTAAAAATTTGATACAACGTTGAACCAATTTTTGGTGCTGCAGTAGCTGCCACCATAAGATGGTGAAACATTGTACCAACATTTGGTTCTAAGGATGAACCATAAGTACCTTGAACCATAAATTGGTGAAACATTGAAGCATAAATTGATGCAACGTTGAACCATAATTTGGTTAAATGTTGAACCATAAATTGGTGAAATGTTGAACCATAAATTGGTGAAATGTTAATGGAGCAATAATTTGTGTCATTCTCCCCCCTCCTCTTTCATCGGTAAAATATTTGGCTTTTTAAAAATATATATATTCTGTTTTAATATAATTTAATGCGAAATATTTCGGTCTCTCCATTTTTTTTAAGATAACTTTCAAGATCAGAAACCTAAGTTAATTTAGCAAATTTTAATACAGTTTAGTTATACGAGTTATTTTAAATATCTTACACTATAATTTACATATTAAAATACATAACAAAGGCTACGATGATGTTATGGGGCTTTATATATATATATATATAAACTTATGAAATTTGGGTAATTGAAATGTATTATAATTTGCTAAAAAAACCTATAAAATTGATTTTGTATGACGCATGCAATTTTTAAACAAATATCAGTCAGAGAAAGAGTAAATATAAATCCTAAATTCCATTAAAACAATGAAAGAGTCGAAAGAAAAAAAAAACCTATGCCAGACGGGGGTTGGTGGCAAAAAGCATTGCTTATCAACTCACATCTTTTTTTTTTTTTTTTTTTTTTTTTTTTAATAAGTTCTAAGCGTGATCTAAATATGAAGAATGCGTACATTTTTTCAATGGTGATTTGTAATTGTTTTATTAAATGTGAACATCAACATGGAGGCTATTTTCTTTTTAATTCTACGGAATATGTACACAATTTCCGTTTAAACATATTTCTTAATTATTCTTATTAATGGAATGATACGATAAACCATATTTAATTTTAATTTTTTATTCCCATATACATTGTATTTTATAAATATAAGCTAAATACATTTTATATATTTTATAAGAAAAGACTGATCTAGGAAATAGAAAAAAAAATGTAATGTATGTACTCTTCATGGTTTAAAAAAAACAATTTGAATGTAAAAAAAAAGTAGTTATTAATCTCTTTAATAAATATTCAATCCAACATTATATAAATAAAATGTAAATATAAACTTATATACTAAAGCAGTTTTATACATACACTTTATATCTGCATAAACAACATTTTATTTAAATGCTTAAATATCACGTTTCATTTTTTAGTGGCAATAGTTTATTTGTATCATAAACATAGAAAATGCATTTGCATAGTAGAAAATTTAATAACTGATACAAAATTTTGCTAATTAAATGTTTTGATATTACTCAATCTTAAAAAATTAAAATCATAAACCGTGGTAAAATGCATACATACAATTAAAAAAAATTCATATACCAATTTAAAAAACAGTAAAAATGATAATTAGTACTTTATAATTATACTGTTAAGCAAAAATATAAACTTCACTATATTAATAAATGCAGTACTAGATTTACCAACGGGCCAAAAATCTTACCATAAGATTTAATAAATAATTTTTATCTATGTCAGAAATTACGTAGATGCTAAATGAATCTGAATCGTTGGGTATGAAGATTTAAGATTTTAAATAACAAATTAAAACATTATTAGTAATTAAAAAAAATCTTTCAAAAGTTTCATCTCTTAAATTAAAAACAGTAATATGTATAAGGAAATTTTCCCAGTACTATTTTTCAATCTGAATCCTTTTTTTATTACCTTAATCATTTAATATCATGTCTTACTCCAAAATACTACTAATTATAAATACTAATTCATTTACAGTTTGTGTTTATAATCAGGAATCTGTAACGAACCCAAAAATTCCAATATAAATAGAATTAATTTCAAATAAGTGCAAATTAATGTTCACACCTACTACTATCATGAATCAACCTACTAGCCATGAATCAACATATCTCGGTGTCAGCATTTTAAAATTAATACGATAGTTCTTCACGTTTTGTTTTTGCTTTTGAGCTCCGACCAATTAAAATACTTCACATCTCACTATCGAATAGGAGAAATGAAATGTTTACACTCATTTTTTTTTTTTATATTAAAAAAGATAGAACCAATGAAGTCGTGATTAATTTTTGCTTTTTCAAACCGTTACATAAAGAACGAATGTCAACAGACAATTGCTCGTGAATTAAGGAAAACTAAATCAATCTTTTTCTATAAAACATGAAAACCATTTAACTCTTATTCATAAAATACGGGAACGAAACATTAAAATTAACGACTTACCTTTAATTCCGTAAATAATCACTTTTATATACGTTTTGTTTAATCATTCAATGGCGGTCGAAATGCAGTCGTTTGGCTTATCTTTATAATGGCGGCGAAAAGAAAGCCATGCTGTTCTGATTGGCTGATAAGTTGTTCCAATTCTTGGATCAACTTATTACCAAAATGTGGTGTAATTCAGCATATCGTCCAAGGTTACACCATGAAATAGAGTTTTTAAAAATTAAGAAGTACCATATTTTGGTAATTCTCGTTATTTTACTCCATTTATTGGTCCAACGTTAAGCGGAAAATTTTAACAGTGTACTAATTATTACGTTAAACAATGATATAAATAAGAGTTTCTTTTTTTAGGCTTAATAATCTCTTGGCAGAAACAGTAAGCTAGCTGTGTTTTAGGTTATCACAAACAGTCCAGATTACATTAATTTTAATTAAATTAATCTTTTTAAAATCAAATTTGATTAAGTAAAATAATCCTATAATGCTAAAACTGATAAAATATCTTTATTAAGAATCTTAATAAAGATATTTTATCACTTTTAGCATTATAGCATTATTTTACTTAATCTGTTTATAAGTGATTTTTATACATGTTTTTATATCAAATTTGATGTCTAATTTTTTATGGAACTTATATATATGGCAATTTACTGATACAATAAAAAGTTTTTTTATGCTTTAACATCCTTTGGCGAATACAAGAGGTCATCCGTGTTTTTCCTTAGGAACTCGAAGCCGTCCGCGTTTCGAAAGTTTAAAGCATAATAGTAAAATAAATATAACAGTGGAACATTTTTTTTTTTAAGAACACTATTTTATAAGCATTCAACGTTCATCTTTAAAATCACGCCTAACGTTTTGATTAGATTTCCGGATTTTTCCAAACATTTCTATTACAATACATTCATTTGGTCTGAGCACTGAACTCGCTTCAGAAAAAAATTACTGATTTTTTTAAGCTTGGTAAGCGAATTTATTAAAAAATATTTTTTTCTCTGTTTCTTTTTATTTCATTACTGTTATGCTAGAAAAAATAAAACTCTCTTCTGACCTAGGTCTTCCAATATCTAACTTTATTCAGACAAAGGGTTAATACTTCAGTGTCACTTGTTTCGTCTCATCATCCTTTTTTCTATCATTTCTTTCATTTTTATACTTGCCAACCATTCGTAATTTGATTGGTCTGTGTGCTTCTCGTTCATTGGCTACTGATCTTGCTTGTTGTATCCTTTCTGATTTCTTCAGCTGTTTTTCCTGATGCAATTTTATTGGTCGGTGTGCTTCACAGACATTGGTTAATTGACCTTAGTGTCAAATCCCTTTAGTTTTATACTGTTTTGCGAATTTTAGCAGTTTTTATTACTTTTTATATACGTATGGTGCCTGAATTTGTATACAATGCTTTTATTTATGTTTCTTTAAATTATAATGATATTTGATACTAAAATTACACATATTACAAACTAATGTTAACGACCATTTGTAGTCCAATGACATTCTTACATGATAAAGAAACACCATTGAGTAAAAAAAAAAAAAAAAAAAAAATACTCAATTAAGTAAATTAAAAACGTGAGTTTCAAAACTCGCCTTATCCAAAATTTAAAAAAATCGAGTTTTTTTCTATTAATTTATTCTATTGGTGAACTAGCATCGAGAAAACGCTACAATCTACGAAAAAAACTAGTTTTATCGTGTATTTCTAGCATTTTAAAATCTTCGTTTACAATGAAAACCAATGGACGCAACCAGATGTTTGATTTTATGGATAAGTCGAGCTTTGAAACTCACGTCCTCAATTGTTTTCCTCCATTCATATGCGCAAAATCACATCATTATTTGCACTGAAGGGGGTCAACTCAATGCTACCGAAATTAGCCTGCAATACCGTCAACCTTACGGCCACTTTTTCCTCATCCCACTTACATTTCCATTATTAAAAAATATTATATGTGATTTTTCAACGTCGAAATGGAGTTGTAAGCAATTGACATGAAAGATTGAAGTAAACTGTATGGTTTTAAAGTGGAAATGTTTTATTTTTTTAACTATTTTTAAAGTTTTCGAACAAAGTAGCCCCTGCTAGGGGGCTTCTTTGGTCCATTCACTTAGTTTCATATAAAAGGAATACATTTTTATTGAAACAACACCTGCAATGGCATTTGCTAATAAATTAACACTGCAATCTCAATAAACAAACGTTTTTTTTTTTTTTTTTTTTTTTTTTTTTTTTTTTTTTTTTTTTTTTTTTTTTTTTACATTTAAATACAATAAACCAACTGTCAATATTAAAGAAACGGGGAACAGTTTTTGTCATGTTATCCTCAGCAACTGGTACAAAAACAATTAATGTAACATTTTGCTACAGTAACATATGAAAAAAATGTTACATAAAACATGTTTTAAGAGACTTGGTCGTATAAAAGGCATTTGTAAGTAATTGGGGATATTTTCAAACCAAAAAAGGCCTGATACAAAGTAGCCCCGAAATAATAGTTTTTATGTTAACTTTATGAAAACGCAAACATTTCCTGTCAAAATAAAATGTTAAAGGAAAAACTATGATTGAAACTTACCTTATTTGTAGCTCTTATCCAGATTGTTTCACTATAGAAAGTTTGGAGAGTTAAAATTTACACAAGAAAACAGTTGTTTACAAACACATCCAGTGTTGCCACATAAAAATTAAATTATCCCCCAAACTATTCAAATACCAAAATATTTTTCAAGCGCAAAAACTCCAAAGAATCTTGTATTATAAATAAAAACATACATTTATTTTACTTAAATAGGTGTCACAAATAAAAATCAAAACATATTTTGATTTTTATTTGTGACACCTATTTAAGTAAAATAAATGTATGTTTTTATTTATATGATAAGAAAGGGTGAAGTAACATTTGTTTGAGTTTTTATGAAAACTTACAACGGTTTTTGACATTGAATCTTGTACTGTTTGTTCAATACAAAGAATAAAACATTTTTGTATGCGATGGACCAAAGTATCATTTATTTGTTATATTTTATTTTTTTAATTATTTAAAATTTTTAAGAATGCTATGTATTTAATCATCTTTTCAAGGTGATTGGAAACATAAAATAATTGGCAAATGACAACCACATGAATGACATGAAATGATGGACCATAGCAAGGACCAAAGTAGTTCCGGTTGACGGTAATTAGAAACAGTCTGTGTTTTAAATAGTTGTTTTAAGTTCCTATAATACACTTCAGTCAGTATCTTAATTTTTATATAGATCTTAACTTTCTTATTTTCAAATTTTACAGAATTTCTAGTATAACATCGCGACTAAAATACAAACACAAATTAGATTTTTGATTAAAAAACCAAATCCTTGCTATTGTTCAGAAATCTTTGCTATTGATCCTTAGTAATTTCTATAAAGTGACAGTTATATCACTGTTAAATGTTTTTGTTTAAATTATAACCCACGAAAATGCTGTTATTAAAATATATTAAAGATTAATTATTAAACACTTTAAAGATATGTAAAAGAATTTATTCTTAAAGGGAACTAGTTGTTCGTGATCTTTAGAGATTTCTATAAAGTGACAGTTCTAAAAACTGTTAAAGTTCTTGCTCAAAGTATAGTACACATACAACCCTATTAACCCCTTAACAGTGACATTAGCTTTTTTACAAAAAAAAAAAATAAAAATAAAAAAGGGGCTGGACACAACTTTTTCCATACTAAAATATTTACCTTATCTTAATCGAAAAAAATCTGACAATTAATAAAGATAAATTTACAGTTACAAATTAGTGGTATCAAAATGCTTTTAATAACGAAGCAAGCAAAGTGTTCTTGCCCGAATCCAGTTCGGGCCACACTGTTAAGGGGTTAAAGGAACTCCAGGAAATTTAAACCTATTGTCTTTAACAGACAGAAATATTTCGTTTCCTCTCAGAGTTCATAATGCTTGCATTATTCTAAATGTAAATTTGAAATGCTATTAATTTCCGCCTACATACCTTTTCAGACAATAAGCCAAATTTGTATCTGAAGGGGTTGTAATAATACATTCTTATGTAAATTTATGTTAATTTTTTAAATAATTATATATGACATTTTACTGAAAATAAATTAAATACTAAGCTATTCCCATACTGAAATTTTACTAATAAAATTGAAAGAAAAAATCACGTCTTCAGATCTTTTAGGGATAGACTCAAGAAAATATCATAATTTATGCTTCAATTACGGGTTTTTTCTTGTTATTTCTCAATTTCCTTTTATATTTAATTTATTTTGTTCTCTTACATATGAGTTTTATCTGACAATAACTCTTTGTGAATATTCGTTTGAAATATATGAAATTTTAGTGTAGAATATATTTTCAAGTTTCAGAAACGTTAATACGAGAATGAAACATAGTAAATATTATTTTATGTCACAATATATTTAACTTCAGTTTCAAATGATTTACAACTAAGTAGCAAAGATGCTAAAGCAAATGCTGTGGAAGCTGTTCGCATAATAAAATATTCATGCATTAGTAGCGAAAAACTAAAAAGCATGGTTTGAAAAATATTTGAAATATGAATATAACGTTTAAATATTTAGATAGTTTGAACTGAATATATTTCTAAGGGAGGAGCATTTTTTAAAACATTGTAATTATTTTAGTAAATGCATTGTCAAAGTATTGAAAATGAATGTGACGTTATTGTAGACTTAAATTATTAAAAAAAAGTCGATAATGTTTTTAAAGTTTTATCTTAAAACATTAAAAATGCTAAATATTATATGTCAAAAGCATAGGTAAGAAACAATAACATTATTAGTATTTACTTGTATTGTTGGTTATGTAAAATTCGTAACTATCTAAGCTAAATTAGAATCGAGTAGTTATAAATAGAAATAATACTTTGTAAAATACCAAGATGGATATACATGTACCGTATGTATATTTCTTTTTATTCGAATATTAATATTTTTGATGGTTACGTAATATTCGTGGCCTGAAGACATATCGACAAAAGTGGTTGTCATTTGCCAATTATTTTATGTTTCCAATCACCTTGAAAAGATTATTAAATACATAGCATTCTTAAAAAATTTAAATAATTAAAAAAAAATAAAATATAACAAATAAATGAAATATATATATAAGTATAAACTATACTGGAAAAACCCTTCAAACTATAATAAGTAAATAAACTATAATGTTTTTAGGTAGATTTCGTATAAAATACTAACTATTACATTCTTCCCTATGTTGGAAATTCTGAAAACGTTTTGCAGATCTACACCGATCATGACCCCCTAGTACCCAAATCCAACAAAAAGCTCAGTAAAAAGCTTTATATATCTATCTATCTGTGTATATATATATATCACTTTTTTTATGGATACGATAACTTCCATAATTCTGCACAAATCTCTCCTAAACTAATATCTAAAATCAAGGGGTATAAAATCTTGGTCGAGATCATAAATGGGCCAAATCGGAAATAGGGTGGGGTTTTGTGAAAACCGAAAAAATATTATAACTTCTTAATTATAATACATATAGAATCAGTTTTAAGTTATTATTACTTCTGATAAATAGACCAAAAATTTATGTATGACAGATTTTTGATAAAATTAAAAATGGGCTCAAGGGACGAAAAAAAGTCCTTCCGGCCAGTGCCGGGAGGAAGAGGTAGCTTTCATATTCCTTATTTAAAAAAAAGCCAACTTATATTATTCAAACAAACGAAGCTAAATTAAGTGGAAACCGAATGTAGGAGATTCAATACTATTTTTTATCAATACTACATCATTATGAATGAGAATTTCGCGAAATTAGTCAGCTTTATCCAAGCTGCTTTTATTTAAAGTAACTTATATTTGGCTGCATAATTCGGCGATTTCTTAAAGTGCCTGCCATTTTAAGACAACATGGTGGATGAGGCTAACCAGTGAACTTGGTCGAGACCTTAGTAATTGCTGTGCACATGCTCACTCACATCGGAATCGGTTGATATATACGAGTGCTGTCGCAGGCAAAAAATCAGATTTTTCAAAATGTCACCCACGTTAGAAATTGAAACTGCTATATCTGAGCCATTTTTTAAGATAAAGACAAACAAAAAATGCTCCTGAATCCTTATATCAAGGTCAAATACTTAAGAAAGAAACCCTTTTCAATTTCAAATTTTTTTGCACCTCACTTTAAATATAATTTTTTTTAATTTAATGACCGCCATTTTGAAACAAGATGGCTGATGAAGCTGACCAGCGAACTTGGTCGAGATATTGATGTATACTATCCACATGCCTTTTTACATCGAAATAGGTGAATACGTGTGGTATCGCGAGACAAATACAAGATCGTTTCAAAGTGTTATCCATGATAGAAATTCAAAGTGCTATAATTCAACCACTTTTTAAGATATAAGCAAAAGAACAAATTTTCAGAAACAAAAACTGCTCCAGAATCTTTGTATCAAGGCCAAACACATAAAAAAAATCTTTTTCATTTTCCAATTTTTTATTACCTCATTTTAAATTTTAAATTACATTATTTTAAATGGCAACCCTTTTGAAACAAGATGGCGAATGAAGCTGGCCAACGAACTCGGTCGAGACATTGGTATGTACTATGTACAGACCAAGTTACATCCAAATAGGTTCATAAATGCGCGTGTTATCGCGTGACAAAAATCAGGTCGTTTTAAAATGTCAGCCACAAGAGAAATTCAAAATGGTATTACTCAGCCATTTTTTTTTAGATATAGACGAAAGAAAAACTGTTCCGGAATCTTTGTATTAAGGTCAAACACATACAAAAAAAATCTTTTTCATTTTCCAATTTTTTGGTATCTCATTTAAATTTTTTAATTTTTTAATTTTTTTAAATGTCCGCCATTTTGAAACAAGATGGCGGATGAAGCTGGCCAACGAACTCGGTCGAGATATTGGTATGTACTATATACAGACCAAGTTACATTCAAATCGGTTCATAAATACGCGTGTTATCGCGTGACAAATATCAGGTCGTTTTAAAATGTCAGCCACAATAGAAATTCAAAATGTTATAACTCAGCCATTTTTTTAGATATAGACGAAACAAAACCTGTTCCGGAATCTTTGTATTAAGGTCAAACACATACAAAAAAAATCTTTTTCATTTTCCAATTTTTTGGTATCTCATTTAAATTTTTTAATTTTTTAATTTTTTTAAATGTCCGCCATTTTGAAACAAGATGGCGAATGAAGCTGGCCAACGAACTCGGTCGAGACATTGGTATGTACTATGTACAGACCAAGTTACATCCAAATAGGTTCATAAATGCGCGTGTTATCGCGTGACAAAAATCAGGTCGTTTTAAAATGTCAGCCACAAGAGAAATTCAAAATGCTATTACTCAGCCATTTTTTTTTAGATATAGACGAAAGAAAAACTGTTCCGGAATCTTTGTATTAAGGTCAAACACATACAAAAAAAATCTTTTTCATTTTCCAATTTTTTGGTATCTCATTTAAATTTTTTAATTTTTTAATTTTTTTAAATGTCCGCCATTTTGAAACAAGATGGCGAATGAAGCTGGCCAACGAACTCGGTCGAGATATTGGTATGTACTATATACAGACCAAGTTACATTCAAATCGGTTCATAAATACGCGTGTTATCGCGTGACAAATATCAGGTCGTTTTAAAATGTCAGCCACAATAGAAATTCAAAATGTTATAACTCAGCCATTTTTTTAGATATAGACGAAACAAAACCTGTTCCGGAATCTTTGTATTAAGGTCAAACACATACGAAAAAACTCTTTTTCATTTTCCAATTTTTTGGTATCTCATTTTAAATTTAATTTTTTTTAATTTTTTTAAATGGCCGCCATTTTGAAACAAGATGGCGGATGAAGCTGGCCAACGAACTCGTTTGAGTTATTTGTATGTACTATGTACACACCAAGGTACATCGAAATCGGTTCATAAATACGTCTGTTATCACGTGGCAAAAATCAGGGCGTTTCAAAATGCCAGCCACACTAGAAATTCAAAATGCTATAACTCAGCCATTTTTTAAGGTATAGACGAAACAAAAACTGCTCCCGAATCTTTTTATCGAGGCAAACACATAAGAAAAAAATATTTTTTCAATTTTCAATTTTTTGGTACCACATTTCAAATTTAAATTTTTCTTAAAATTTTAAATGGCCGCCATTTTTAAACAAAATGGCGGATGAAGCTGGCCAACGAACTCGGTCGAGACATTGGTCTGTACTATGTATAAACGAAGTTACATCCAAATCGGTTCATAAATACGCCTTTTATCGCGTGACAAAATTCAGGACGTTTCAAAATGTCAGCTTCGTCAGAAATTCAAAATGCTATAACTCAGCCGTTTTTTAAGATATAGACGAAACAAAAACTGCTACGGAGTGTTTGTATAAAGGTCAAATACATAAGAAAAAAATATTTTTCCATTTTCAATTTTTTGGTACCACATTTCAAATTTTAAGTTTTTTTAAAAATTTTAAATGGCCGCCATTTTGAAACAAAATGGCGGATGAAGCTGGCCAACGAACTCGGTTGAGACATTGGTATGTACTATGTACACACCGAATTACATCCAAATCGGTTCATAAATACGAGAGTTACAGTGTGACATAGGTCAGATATATATATATATATATATATATATATATATATATATATATATATATATATATATATATTGATATATATATATATATATATATATATATATATATATATCAATTTTGAACGGAGGGTGGTTTCGGGGTCTGGGGGTCATGATCGATGAAAATATACCAAAATTTTTTGAAATCGCTTTCCTCCGAACGGCTGCAATAGGTAGCTTTTTGTAAAGAAAGCTACCTAAAAATTGGTTTTTGGGGAGAAAGAAATTCATAACTTCGTCAATTCAAAAGCTATGAAATCTAATTAAATTTATTATAAATCTTCTTAATATTATCTACAACTTTTATATCGACAGGTGTTTGATAAGACCAATTCGCACCGAAAAAAAATTAAAGACGAAAACAAAAATGGGGAGTTTAAAAAGAAAAAAATCCACAACTTCGTCAATTCTCAACATATAAAATCCGCATGAATTTATTATATATCTTCTTAATATCATCTACAACTTTTAGCCCGACAAGTTTTTGATAGTACCAATTCTTACAGCAAAAAGTAATTAAAAATACATAGCGGTTGAAGAAAAAATCTTCGAATTAAGGATGTGCTCAAATCTAAACTGCTTATATTCTGACTTATTTTTAAATTAATTTTTGCTTTCAAAAGCATTCAATTGGTAAGTTCTCTTATTCTGAAATTATATAATGTACCGTAATGGTCGATGTTTTGAAGGCAACTACAGAATATATTTAAAAAATTATGTAAAAACGTGCATTTTGAACCAAATTTCCCAAAGCGATTGTGTTGGAAAGGAAAAATATTATCCTACTGCAAAATAAGGGTTTATAAATAAAGTTCCAATTAATTGAATGAAAAATAAAAACACAGGTCGCTTAGGAATCTCTTCAAAATTCACGATAGCAAGTTTCGTGTTTTTAGTTTTAAAAATGAATCTGAAAATGTGTCAGAAAATTTCGAGTACTTGAGCATGGAAAAGTATTTTTTGAATACCGCCTTAACATGATTCTAATAAAAAGAGCTCTTATATAAAAATGAAAAGAATAACACGTCAAAAGTGGCCCCATAAAATTATTAAAAGGAGTTTATCTCTAATCATGATTTAGTTGTTGTTGTTGAAATTAGTACTTAACTTCGAAATCTATCTGCGCCTGTAGGCCGAGCCGGCTGGGATTTTGTTTTTTTTTAAGTTGTTACAGTAATTATTAATATTGGTGCTACCATTTGCCCAATTGTAGCTTTAGGGCACAGATATTACGTAAGTACTTTTAACAACATACCCTAATTCCTTTAACTTGAATTTAGTTGATGATGCGACGTTTACCCTCAAATAACAAAAAAAAAATCTCTTGACATGATTTACGGAAGTAGATCTTTCTTTTCCTCCATGTATGTGTCCATGTATTTATCCTTTCTTGTCTTATTCATCTTCAGAAATACATTATCAATTTTAACGTGAGCTATAATAAACTGAAAGAATGTTTAAAATTGAGAAACGCATTTTGAAGCTTTGAGGCTACCACCGCGATAACAACAGGCTTAGGAATTGGTTGTTGATATTCATCCTGAAATCAAAAAATATCTCATTGACTTGGGAGCATTTAGCACACAGGAAGTGGATTTTTCACTTCAAATCTTCGATTTCAAGTGAAAAATCCATTTAAATGAATATATTTAAAGTATTTTTCACCGTATTTTTATTATAATTTTGAAAATATGATTAAAAAAAAAAACAGTATAGATGTGATTAGAGAACAGTGTGAAATTGAAGTATATAGTTAAAGATAAAATAAAATACAGCCTTTTAACTCCTTGAGGGACAAGCAATTACGTTTGTGAAATGCTGAATTCCGACCGGAATCTTTATAAAATTCCATTTCAAAATAAGTAAAAGCAATTTTACGGCTTCTTTCCACCAAAGTTAGAAAAGTAAAATTTAATAAAATTTTTCTGGTGTAAAACTTCATTAATCGTAGGTGGTATATAATATATACCGGTGCCACTCAAGGGGTTAAGTTGGGGGTAGTGCCAAGAGTAAAATTGAATGTTTTTTCAGCAAAACTCATGTGGCATCATTTCAGCATGAATACCCATGAAATACATATACATTGTAATACATTGCAAATGCAATATATTGAAAATACATTGGAAAGTAATTTTCAAATTTCTATAATTATTAAAGATTTAAATTATTATTAATCATTAGAAGTGGCAATACAAGACAAAAATAAATTACCTCTTATAAAGAATCTTTCTTTTTAAAGAAAAAATTCGAAAATCCAAAATTTTTAAATCGTGGAAATTGGAAAGTTTTAACGTATCTAGGAAAGCCAGTTTCGTCTTTCCTAGGCATTGACAAAGCAAGAAGCAGGTGCTGTTGCCATGAAACGTTGGCAGATAGTGCCGTTGCCATGCAGTTGTGGAAAATAGAAGTAAAGCCTCTAATCGTATAATCAATTTTAATATAGGACGAATTTAATTCTAAATATTTATTATTATTATTCATGTGGGAAGAAATTCATCCACCAGACCCTGAAGAATGGTCAGGGGGATCATTGCCCTTAAATTTACGGGACTTTGGCATATATATAATGAATATACATTATATGGCCAAAGGTGACCGGTCACTTGCGATTTTATACGTTTTGTTAAATATCTAGAAAAATACCTGAGGAATTAACCTGAAACTGCACGTATGTAAACGGTATAGTACAGGTCACAAATTTCCGCGAAGATTTTTCCCCCGAAATCCATAGGGGGCCGTCACCAAATTGAAAAAGAACGAATATCTTTTGGATAACCCCGTAAAAACGAATGTAATAAAAGCGTTCAAAATCCAGATTATTAATAAGTGGCTTATTGTAATATACTGTGTTCATTTTTATGATGATAGCATGTATACTCGTAGAGAAATTAAAGTTATATCTGTTATATCTTGCATAACGTTATATCCTGCAAATGTCTGTTCATTAGTGCCAAGATAGCGTACACAATATTGCACGTACTGCTATATTTGGATACAACCCCTTATCTTTTTGCTTCCTTTTTGGGAACAACGGATTTCGAGCTTATTCTATCGACGATAATTTTCAGAATTTTGAGACTTTCACAAAAGTTGCTCTCTATGCTTATCTAATACATTATGCACATTATATTTTAATTGCATTCGCGCAGACACAGTGAAACATTTTTTAGTAAACCTCCTAATTTTTCATCCAATTTTTGTTATTCTTTAATTCTGATTGCAGAGTGTTGTGTACAATGTTTTTTGGAATATTTTCTGAAAGGAACTTTTTTTATATTAAGAACTCTGCAAATTATAAGCAAAAAACTTGGCGAAATTTGGGACAGTTTTTATAAAAATCTTAATTTCTCTACGAGTATACATGCTATCCTCAATAAAAATGAACACAGTATATTACAATAAGCCACTTATTAATAATCTCGAGTTTGAACACTTTTTCTACAATAGTTTTTACAGGGTTTTCCAAGAAATATTCGTTCTTTTTTCAATTTGTTGACGGTCCCCTATAGGATTTCGGGAAAAAAAACCTTCGCGGAAATATATGACCTGTTTGCACACTTGCAGTTTCAGGTTAATTCCTCATGTATTTTTCTAAATATTTAACAAATCGTCTAAAATCGCAAGTGACCGGTCACGTTTGGCCATATTATATTATTTGAAAAGAGTAGCAAAATCGGAAAGACCAAAAAGGAAATAAAAATTTCTTATCTTTCTTTATTTTCTGAGAATCAATATATACATCATCTGTCTAAAAAGTACCCAAAATCGTTAAATAAAACATACAAAGATTATTTTTTATGAATTAGAAATAAATAAGAGTATAATATACAATTCGTGTGACTTGCTAGTGAGCTCAATACCGTCAGTTAAACTGTTGACATGTTTCTTTTTATTTATCTTTATGCAGTATTGTTAGAAATACATTTTTGCTTCTAGGAAAATATCCATGGATATGATACAATTTACTGATTTAAATTTTATTGGAATGGAAAACTTTACACGTATTTCACCGAACAACTATTTCGAAGAACTTTTCATTTAATAAGCCTTAAAAGCATATTTCTTGAGGCTTCACGAAATGATTTATCAGATTTTTCATGATAGAATAAATGATAAGTCGCATGATACCTCAAATAGTTAATATTATTGCGAAATCATATTTTTGTCCCTATCGTATAAAGATGTAATATATTGCTTTCGAAGAAAATATATCATCAGAGTTTACAAACCATGTAACTAATATTGTAAACTTTCCAGAAAAATTATTAAAGCTTTTATCAGTTTCCATTTTCTTATTTTTTCTTATTATGTTATATATTTTATGTTACCCCATCTTTCTTATGCTATAACTAATGCTTTTTTTTAATACTTTTTTTTAAATTTAATGAGAAAAATATTTCTTCTCATTCACAGAAATTTATAGTACAAAGAATAAGCTATCGTTGTACAATTATTAATTGACAATATTTTAACTACTAACTTATTATAAAAGTTATATTAAAGTTTTAAAACAGAATATCTGTTATAAGTTTAATCAAATAAAATTCAATTATTATTCATTAAAATATAAAAATGAAATATATCCAAATTCTGTTGAGAAATGTGCTATTTACAAAATAGATCTATAAGACGTTGACAGTAAAATTTCCAGTTTCAAATTCACGTCAACAGACAAAAATTCAGTTTTTTAGCAGAGAAATTTTACTATAGAAACAAATATTGAATAAATAATTAGTCTACTAAAACTGTTGAATTTTAGATATTGCTTTTTAAATGATTCTGCATTCATCTAAAGACTAAAAATAAAAAATGTGTATTAAGTAAAATTTATGCAATCCATATAGGAAAAATCTTTTGTTGTGTAACTTTCCTATTCGTTATATAGACTATTTCCTATAAAATTATCCCATATGAAACAATGCGGCAAAATTATTAATGGTCAGCAGAAATCCTTCGTGGTAATCATTCGCAAATAAATGATGTAACAATTGACAGATATCGGAAGAAATGTCACTACGAAGAACCCGTAGTAAAAACGTAACTCAATCAAATGACTATGCAATGGTGAAGATTTTTACAAAATATTATTTTTATATACAATCATCAACTGTCAAAAAACTTGAATGTAAAAATCCAAGCACAAGCACTTCATGTGGCATGATTAAAATGTATTCCGTTTAATGAAATTATGTCAAACTCAATTTAAAATAAAAATACGTTTAGTGATCTTATCTTAGTTGCAAAATTCTTCTTTTTATTTAATCATTTCTTTCAGTTAAATCTTGAATAGCAAATTTATCTAATGGAAAGATTTCTTTATTAACAAAATCAATTCAATCCTATGACTTCAAATTTGTATAAATTATACATTCGTGAGGCCTTTTAATATCTTAATGTACTTGCAAACACTAAAAGCAAATTTCTTATTAACGTTTTAATTTTAATATCATTGACTGAAGGGATTTAAAATTCACAAATTAAATTTAAATGATATAATGGTATCATCTAACATCTCATATATGTGCTATCCCTCAAATTACACAAATAAGTTTATTAAAACTTTCGCAATTTTTAAAAGAATTACTCTTAATGAAATAAATTTAATATTATCATTTTTTTAATTTAAATTAATTTAATAATAATGTGAAGTACGAACACGATAAATATTTATTTGAATATCAGTTTCATGTAATTTTTTTTTTTTAAATTACTAATTCGATGCGATTATTATAGATAAATACATGTAGAGAAACATAATATGTAGTATACAGAGTATAAACATAACATGTAGATAAATTCATATACTTATTACAACTTTAATTATTTTAATTACTTTTTCAAGATTCGATAAAACCTGAAGGATTACAAATTTCATTTAAATTTAAAAGCATACATCTTGGTGCGAAAAATTTCAGTCTTTGCTTCATATTTTTTTTTTCTCGAATATATACAATATCAGGGCTTGAAATTGAATTTTTCCTAGGAGGGGAGTCTCCCTACCAACATTTATAAATGGAGGGGAGTTGAGCTATTTGGGAGGGAGAAAAAAAATCTAAAACCCACTGTTATTTTACGTGTTACTTAAAGATTTACATTAATTATTTTGTCATGTTTGTATTAATTAGGGATGCACCGAATATTCGGTATCTATTCGGTATTCGGCCTATTCGGCCATGTTACCGAATATTCGGTTTGGCCGAATATCAAACTATTCGGTATACCGAATATTCGGCTTGGCTGAATATCAAACTATTCGGCCTGCCGAATATCGAAATATTCGGCCAACCGAATACTTAAAAATACTTTTAAAACATATTTTTAAAAACCTTATACCACTTATAGGTTTAACAGTCAATTTATAAAGATATTCAGAATAATTAGAAACATAATCATTATTTATATAAAAGAGAATGTTTTTATGTTATTTATTTGCTGTTTGTTAAGTACTATTATTTAAAAAAATTAACCAATCACGAGGATTTTCATATGTATTAATTATGTACAAATGCAAGTTCCCGAACATTGTCCAGTAAATAATCTGTTTCTTGCTAAGATTTTAAGAACAACATTTACAATCTCTGCAAATGATCACCCACTCCAGACACAGATCTAGGATGTATTTAATTTTTCACAATTTCTCTTTATTTTAAAATGTTTCTTTTAGAATTTAAGAAAATTTTATTCATTTGTTTTAATTCACAGAAAAAGCCATGAAATTTAAAATTTTATTAACTAAAAAAGTTTTATAACTATCATCTTCTTAAATACAGGGTTTGTATTTTAAGTAATGAGAATATTTTTGGCCTGACGCTGCTGTACGCCAGAGGGCGCTCCGACCGGTTGGAGTCGGTAGTGGGGACTTCGACCTTGATAACGCTCCACTCGCCAGTCGCCTGCTGGCTGTGGTTGAGGCAGGATTAAGCGTGGCGTTGACGTCTTCAAAAAAGGTGTACAAGTTCAAAAAGCAACAAAGCATTGAACAGTATAAAATTTTGCGTTCGCCTTGGAAAATCGGGTGCATCAACGCTGGAAATGATTCAGCAAGCGTACGGCATGGAAAGATTATCGCAAGCTCAAGTTTTTAGATGGCACAAAATGTTTAAAGAAGGCCGGGAGAGCGTGGAGGATGAGCCCCGTGCAGGTCGCCCGTCAACATCAAGAACCGCAGAAATCGAACAGCGTGTGCGACATTTGCTGAACACGGGCCGGCGTTTAAGTGTTCGCATGATCGCAGAAAAGCTAGGAATGGATAAAATGGTTGTGCACAAAATCACCACTGAGGATCTTGGGATGAGGACGATTTTCGCCAAACTCGTTCTGAAAGTTTTAACGGACGTTCAAAAGAAAAACCGTGGGGCCGTTTTAAAAGATCTTTTGGAACGGATTGAAGAAGACCCTCATTTTTTTGACAACGTCATTACCGGGGATGAAAGTTGGTTCTTTCAGTACGACCCAGAGACAAAACGTCACAGCAACGAATGGTACATTCCGCAATCGCCTCAACAGAAGAAAGCTCGCATGTCCAAATCGAGAATGAAGCAATGTTGATTGTCTTCTTTGACAAGAACGGTGTTGTCCACTCGAAATTTGTGCCCGAAGGACAGACAGTCAATGGTGCCTTCTACGTGGAAGTGTTAAAAAGATTGAAGCGTCGGGTCAAACAAGTGCAACCAGAAATTGCCGACAATTGGAAGCTCCATCACGACAATACACCATCTCACACCTGCTTCGTGGTTACCGAGCACTTGACAAAAAATGGCATCGTAACAATTCCACAGCCTCCCTACAGCCCCTACCTTGCACCAGCAGAAATTTTCCTCTTCCCCAAAGTGAAAACCGCCCTCATAGGGCGCCACCACGGGACCCTGGATGCTGTCAAAAGGGCTTGCACGCATGCTCTGATGGATGTTTCGGTTGGTGACTTCCAGTGAGCGTACGAAGCGTGGAAATCTCGCCTGCAGAAGTGGGTTGATGCTCAAGGAGCATATTTTGAAGACTACTAAAGTTTTGTAGCGATACCTCTAATAAATTATTTTTCGTGGACTCATTCTCATTACTTAAAATACACACCCTGTAGCTCAAAGCAGATTTTTTCAGCATAAAGTTTACTTGAAAAAAGCTCTTGATTATCAAAATGAAAGTTTCTGTTTTAAATATTATGCAAAACTGTTTTAAAATTTAACATTTTTATGCCTTTAAACTTTGAAATATAAAATTATTCGACAAGCCGAATATTCGGTATTCGGCCTAGCAGTTACTATTCGGCTAGCCGAATATTCGGTATTCGGTTCGCCTGTAGGCCGAATATTCGGCATTCGGCCGAAATCACTATACGGTGCATCCCTAGTATTAATACAGACTGTCAGGGTGTTTCTGATTAAAAAAAAAAAAATTCGAAAGTCACAGCAAATTTCCTGAAAGGTTACAGCAGGGGATGGGAAGGGATTAGGAAATCCTCTCCTTGCGCTAATTATTTTTTGTTGCAGGTCAAGTAAACTCTCTTTTTTTGGTTCGGTTTGATTTCAGGCTATTTTTTTCTGCAGCCGTTTGACTAAATTCGCGTTTTATCCGCTATCTTTTGGACCAGGAGTGATTCTCTTCCAAATTTTCCGAAAAATTGAGGCAGTCATTTCCGAAAATTAAAAAAAATCGGTCATAAGCCCGAAAATTCGGACATAAACTATGTTGCGAATTTCGACAAATGTTCGCCGAAAGAAACCAATTTTATCAAAAGATCGCGGGAAAGATGCCAGGGAATCGCGAAAAAACGCCAATTTCGTCAAAGGATCACGAAAAAACGGCAAATTTCGTCAAAAGATCGAAAAAACAGCAAATTTCGTCAAATGATCGCGGAAAAACGGCAAATTTCCGCAAAAGATCGCAAAAATACGACAGATTTTGTCAAATGACAGCAGAAAAATTGTATATTTCGTCAAAAGATCGCGAAAAAAACGACAAGTTTTGTCAAAAGATTGCGAAAAATACCGCAAATTCCGACAAAGGGGCGCAAAAAAAACCCACAGTTAGTGCCATGAGTGGATTCCCCACTACCCCCTCTATTGCAACCTTTCATAAAATTTGCTGCGAATTTCAGAATATATTTTTTTTTCACTCAGAATCACCCCCTGCTTTTGACGAAATTCGCGTTTTATCCGCGATCTTTTAATGAAATTCATGTTTTATCTGCGATCTTTTGTCAAAATTCGAGTTTTTTCGCGATTTTTTGATGAAATTCGCGGTTTTTTTCAGCGGCCCTTTGATTAAATTCGCATTTATTTCGCGATCCTTTGACGAAATTTCCATTTTTACGCAATCATTTGACGAAATTCGCCCTTTTTCGCGACCCTTTGCCGAAACTCACATTTTTCCCGCGTTATTTTGCCGAAATTTACGAATTTTTTGCTCTCCTTTGATTCAATTTGCGTTTTTTTTGTGATCCTTTGATGAATTTCGAGTTTTTTTCTCGCGATCTGACGAAATTCACGTTTTTCCTGGATCCTTTGACAGAATTTGCGTTTTATTCGCAATTCTTTGCGACGAAATTGGCGATTTTTTCCTCGAACGATAGACGAAATTGATTTTTTCGGCGATATTTTTCTGTTAAACTGATGATCGATTTTTCATAATTTTTGGAGCCTAATGTCTTAAATTTTCGGAAAATTCGTAACAGAATCACTCCTGAATTCGCCAATCGGTCGCGGACACTTGTCAACCGATCTCGAGAAAAAAATAACGAAATTTGTCTATAGGTCGCGTGAGAAATTTGTGAATTTCAATGATCTTTCGCTGTAAAAAAACCCCGCAAAATGTGTCAATCGGTAGCGTGAAAATATCGAGAAATTCGCAAGGCTTTCGCGGGAGTTGAGCGCATTTCAAAATGCAAAATTTTCAGGAAAATGGTAAGATTTTTTGGACGGAAGCGTCCCGCCCACGATATTCTTTTGGGCGGGATTTCAAAATTTTAGGCGCGAATCCCGCCATCCCGCCCTGAAATTCAAGCCCTGTAATACAATGTTTTTTTTTTTTTTTTTTTTTTTTTTTTTTTTTTTAAGGAGCAAACATTTTAAAATGGTTTTCTGTGTGATTCTGATTGGATAATATATGTTATCTTATTTACAAAGATTTACAGGCTTCCGTTGATGATTTTGCCGAAATGGAGGTGTTAAAAAATAAATATATATTTAACGGCACATCATGAATTGTACAAAACCAAATATGCATTAACATTAACACATACTGGAAAATTGCACCATAAAATATAATAAATATAGACACAATCTTGCTTAATGGTACACAAAACACGAACTTTAAGAAGCTAAAAGTTAACTTCTACAGCCGTCTTCAGGAAAATATGATGGTCAAATGGCTCAAAGCTCAGAGACGAAAGCTTCCTGTGCAAGAGATAATGTCGAAACTTGACCAATGATTTGAATACAAAAATGTAGTGTTGCCATCTAGTGAAAATAAATAATTATTAATGAACTGAGATCAAATGAACCAAAATGGTCGATTTAAGAAACCACGAGTTCCGCCATCTACAAATGATAAACGTAGAAGTTAACTTTTAGCTTATTAAAGTTCGTGTTTGTGTACCATTAAGCAAGATTGTGTCTTTATTTACCAAATATACATTCTCTGAAATATATCATGCTGTAAAATGGTAATATCCCCAGACAGCTCTTATTGTAACTTGCTCATTGCAGAGCATATAGCTCTGTCTCATTTGGACCCAGATGGTAGAAGCTTTAGCACTCGTTATAGTGACTTCATATTTCAGCACTAAATAGCTTAATCCTGGGAATATATCCGTAAATCTAGACCGAGAATAACCCTATTTAAGTTTTGTCGCAACATGCATTTTCCCCACTGCCAAGAAGGTTTATGTGTTTCACGCATACCTGGGTATGTGGATTTCTTTATACCCTCGAAACATCCCAACGGCTGAATGGATTTTAATGAATGAGGTCTCTATGGATTTGTCTTGGCCTTGCGATGGTTATAGGCTAGGTTTTGTTTTTATAAATTCAAAATGACGGCCATAAAATACAAAATGGCGATAGAGACGAAAAAACATTTTTACGCATCATATTGAGTGGCATATAATTGGATAGATCTTTCAGAATGAAGACGAAGTTTCATTGGCTATTTTACAGTCAGAAACTCCGTTTACATATTACACAACCTGGAAGTTGTGTAAGTAGGATCTCTAGCTTTACTGCAACTCTAACCATTATAGACACATATAGGCCGAATAAAAACAGTGTTTATAGATAGGAATTAACAATTAAACACAACTTAAAAGTCATCAATACAAGTAAATGAAAAAAAATAGGTAAATAATATAAAAAATAGTCTCACATTGAGAAGAAATAATTAATTAGTTCGCTTTCTACGCAGTCGGATTTTTTGATTTTTTAAATATAATTTTTACTTGTTTGAACCAAGCTCATTGCCTGTGATTCTTATTAAGGGGGCTGGTCACTCAGCTTCTATTTTTGTATACACTTCCTAAAAGATGTTTCTTTTTTTATTAGTTCTCAAAATATTCCTAAAGTATAGACTTAATTTTATAGGAAGTGTTAAAATCTTACTCACAGTTCGCCCGATTTTAACACATAAAATATTAAATTCAGCATAGATTTTAGAAATATTTTGAAAACTAATAAGAAAAGTCTCATCATGTAGGAAGAGTACACAAAAAAAAGATGTTAAAAATATGAATTTCCCGAGAAGATATTTTAAATATACGAAAGCATCAAAAGTACACTGACACATTACAGAGGAGAATTCCGAAGCTGAGCGACCACTTCCCTTAAGCCCTTCGCGACAAGCGTCCATTACATAATTTTTAATCCTTTGCCAGAGGTTTTCCAAAACAGAAGAAAATATATTATTAAACTTCAGAAATTTTTTAATTAAGTAAGGGAAATTTTTCAATTTTATATCAATCGAAGGGATAATCAGGGATTCTGAATAATTTATACGTCACGTATACGTGACGCTCGTAGAGTACAGATTTAATGAAATCTGTCTCTTTTGTGCCGAGCACCTGCGGGACCTGATCAGTCGGCCAGAGCCATAAATGGGCAACAACATGTCCAATTTTTCCAAATTTTTGAAAACTGAGTGAGTACTAATAAATGTATGTAACATAAATTAATTTCTTAAACTTCAAATAATAAACTCTCATTTACTTCATATTAAAACCAGAATTATTAAAATTTCCTAGAATAAAAGTGTTACATTTTTTTAGTCCGCGTGCAACACTAGTATGGACTACCTTTACCGTACTCACAACAAAATTTTCCATAATATTCGTAATTGTCACCGGTACCTACGCATTACAATTATCCGTAGGGATCTTAAAACCACTTTTAAAGAAACGTATTAATCAACTATCTAAAAAGTTTTATAAAACTGCGTACAATCTCCCTAACCAAATCATTGCGGAATCATCAGACTACGATGCACCCGACCCCACCAATAGAAAACGCCCTAAATACTCGCTTTTGCTTAACAATGAAGACTTAATTTTCCTCATCCTTCAACTCCTTTATGTTTGTTCTGGCCTGTTTTTGTATACAAAAAAGAAAAAAATGCATCGTTTTTCTGCTATATAAATAGCATTTTTATCATCTTAAACTTAATTTATGGTCTCTGAAAGGAGTCTTTTTTAGGTAGATTTCGTATGAAATACTACCTATTGGGATCGTTCCTATGTTGGAATTTCTGAAAAATTTTTGCAGATCTACACCGATCATGACTCCTAGAACCCAAAACCATCCTCAGTAAAAAACTTTATATCTCTCTATCTATCTATCTATCTATCTATCTATATATATCACTTTCTTCTGGACACGATAACTTTCGTAATTCTGCACCAATCTCTTCCAAACTGATACATAAAATCAAAGGGCATAAAATCTCGGTTAAGTTCGTTAATGGGCAAAATCGGACCAAGGGGATGGAAATAGGGAGGGGTTTTGTGAAAACAGAAAACCCCCCATAACTTCTTAATTTTTGTACATATCAAATCAGTTTAAAGTTTTTATTACTTCTAAAAATAGGGCCAAAATTTTATGTATCACAGATTTTTGATAAAGTTAAAAATGGGCTCAAGGGGCGCAAAAAATAGGGTTTTGGGGAGAAAAAAATTCATAACTTCGTCAATTCTCAAGATATCAATTCCAATTAATTTTATTATAAATCTCCATAATATTATCTACAACTTTTATATTCACATGTTTTTGATAGGACCAATTCGTACCGCAAAAAAAAAATTAAAAACGAAAACAAAAAGGGGGTTTGAAGAAGTAAAAAATCCATAACTCCGTCAATTCAAAAGATATAAAATCCCCATGAATTTATCATATATCTTCTTAATATTGTCTACAACATCTATATAGACAAGTTTTGGATAGGACCAATTCTTACAGCAAAAACAAATTAAAAACACATAGCGGTTGAAGAAAAAAATCATCTAAGTAAGGGTGTATTCAAATCCAAACATACTTTTCTGACTCATTTTACAATTCATTTTTGCTCTCAAAGGCTTCCAATTGGTACGTTTTCTTACTCAGAAACTATATAATGTACCGTAAGGGTCGATGTTTTGATAGAGGCAGAATATATTTTTTAAAAATGCTGTTAAAGTGGTCATTTTGAACCGAATTTCCCGAAGCGGATTGTGTTGGAAAAATCATTGCATTAAGGATGCACTCAAATCCAAACTGCTTATTTTCTGACTCATTTTTAAATTCATTTTTGCTATCAAACGCATATAATTGGTAGATTCGTTTATTCAGAAACTATATAATGTACCGCAATGATAGATTTTTTGATAGAGGCAGAATATATTTCAAAAAATTATGTCAAAGTGGGCATTTTGAACGGAATTTCCCGAAGCAATTGTGTTATCACTTTCTTCTGGACACGATAACTTCCGCAATTCTGCACATAGCTCTTCCAAACTGATACATGAAATCAAGGGGCAAAAAATCTCGGTTAAGTTCGTTAATGGGCAAAATCGGACAAAAGGGATGGAAATAGGGAGGGGTTTTGTGAAAACCGAAAAAAAACACCATAACTTCTTAATTTTTGTACATATCAAACCAGTTTAAAGTTTTTATTACTTCTAAAAATAGCGCCAAAAATTCATGCATCACAGATTTTTGATAAAATTTAAAATAGGCTCAAGGGGCGCAAAAAATAGGGTTTTCGGGAAAAAAATGCCTTACTTCGTCAATTCACAAGATATTAATTCCAATTAATTTTATTATAAATCTCCTTAATATTATCTACAACTTTTATATTCACAAATTTTTGATAGGACCAATTCGTACCGCAAAAAAAATTAAAAACGAAAACAAAAAGAGGGATTGAAGAAGTAAAAAATTCATAACTCCGCCAATTCAAAAGATATAAAATCAACATAAATTTATCATATATCTTCTTAATATTGTCTACAACATCTAGATAGACAAGTTTTGGATAGGACCAATTCTTACAGAAAAAACAAATTAAAAATACATAGCGGTTGAAAAAAGAAATCATCTAAGTAAGGGTGTATTCAAATCCAAACTGTCTATTTTCTTACTCATTTTTAAATCCATTTTTGCTCTCAAACGCATCCAATTGCTAGATTCTCTTATTCAGAAACTATATAATGTACAGTAATGATCGATTTTTTGATAGAGGTGGAATATATTTCAAAAAATGATGTCAAAGTGGGCATTTTGAACAGAATTTCCCGAACCGATTGTGTTAGAAACGAAAAATATTGCCCTATTGAGAAAATAATTGTTTATTAATCAAGTTTTAATTAATTGAAAGAAAAATAAAAACACAGGTCGCTTATAAATCTTTCGAAAAATCACGTCAGCATGTTTCATATATATACTTTTTTTATTAAAAATTAATCTAAAAATGTGCCAGAAAATTTCGTGCTGTTGAGTATGGAAAAATATTTTTTTAATATCGCCTTAACATGATTCTGATAAAACCATCTATTTTATAAAAAGGAAATAAAAACTCGTCAAAAGCAGACGGATAAAACTGTTAAAGTGGATTTATATCTAATAATGATTTAGTTTTTGTTGGTGAAATTAGTATACTTAACTTCGAAATCTACCTCTGCCTGTAGGCCGGGCCGGCAGGGATTTTTTTAGATGCTGAATCCCCCCGTAGCTCCGCCTGTTTTTTTTTTTGGAACTAATGGAATTTCTTTTTATCTAAATTTTCAAAAATTTCTTTTTTTTTTCTTTCTCTTTTTTATCATACATTGTTAAACTTTGAGTACTTTAAGTGCTTATGTTTAATTATATTTTCTTAATTTTTTATAGTTATTTTTCTCATTGTAGCTACCAGCGACGTTTAAACATTAATTTTTTTAAAGCTTCCTAACGCCCTTGCAACACGATCACCTCTCAACTGGATGTAAAGTTGCCACGCAACTAGGTCATCAACAAGATCACATTGATCCATTGTTTACGTATTAAATCTTTCTACTGTTTTTTAATTTACTAACAGTACATTGAATATTTGTTTTTAACACTTTCCAACAAAGTTGAAAAGTGTTTATGACTTCGGTTTGTCAGACCGTCTGTCCGTCTGTCCGCGCTCTAACTCCCGTAAATATACTTGGATCATTCTGAAATTTTTGGATATTAGTGACCTCTACCATAGCACGAACCTTATTTCAAATGAAGTTTGTAGTATGCATAGTTCAGTTACAGGGACGGTCAAAATTTTCCGTTACATTACGGCCTATGGGAAAAAATCGTTTAAAATTATTTTTAGAGATGTTACATGCATTCAAACATAATAAAACTGATATGAATTTATCAAGTGCACTAAATTATGCATTCTATAGAATATGCGGTGCAAATAATAGTTATTATTCATTTACAGGGCCACACAAGAGAATTCCGTTACATAATGATATAGTGTGTAGGGAATTTTTTCCGGCGTATTTCAATTATGTTAAATTATTTCATGTATAATCAAATAGATATACATCGATGAGGCTTACTATAACTTATTTCATAAATAATACGAAGTGCATAGCATTTACAGGTACTCAGAAAAGATTTCAGATACTATATTGTATCCGAAGTTTTGTACAGTAGCGATGATTGCTGGAAATGCATTTTTCATTATTTTATGTGCTTTTATGTTTCACTATAATTGTGCATTGTATATGGTGTGTATAAATGCTGTAATTTATATACAGGGCTACACAAAAGATTTCGAAATGGTTGCTGGGTATGATTGCAAATTGCTTAAAGGTGGTTTTTAAATGAGTTATCCATTTTTACGCTGAAATTGCATTTACTTTACTAAGAAATGTTTGTAGAACATAGATAAAATGATATAAATGGTAATGCAAAGAATTGGATACATGGCCGTCTATAAATGATAATTTCTGGAAATGTGATTCCAGTAGTTTTAAGAGTGTTTTACTTTGAATTAAACTTTTGCTAAATAGTGGCGTGTAATAAAGGTTGACTACAGGGTTATACAAAAGTATACAAGTATGTTTCCATCTATTAGTATAAATGGCTGAAAGAGACATTTCAACCAGTTATGTGTTTTCTTGGTAAACTAAATTTCCCTATTATATACTATATATATCAACCTACAGATCAAATACAGGGCTGTTCAAAAGAATTGGAATACATATTTGCTATGGACGGTAACTGCTGAAATCAGTTTTTCAAATGTTTTATGCGTTTTCTAAAATGTTTACTTAGTTCTCTTATATACCTTATTTCCCTAAATAACGAAGTTTTGTTAAAGAATTCAGGAAGTGTTTGAAAGTGTTTCATAATCTATGCTTAGCGCATGATTTTTCTTACTTGTTTCATTCGTCGGTAGTTCTTTTAGAAGTGTATTTTTGCATCTACGAAAATAATCCATGTAAAACATAAAATTTACCGTTTAAACTGTTAAAGGAGTGGAAAACTTTACACGTATTTTACTCCATAAGAGTCTCGAAGAAGTTTTAATTTAACGAAGCGTTAGAAATATACTTCTTGGGGCTTCATAAAATGATGATTCAGCAGATTTTTCGAGATGGAATAATTGTTCAGTTCCATAAAACCTCGAATAGTTAATATTTCTGCGAAGCCATAATTCTGTATTTCTATTCTAAGGAGATTATTTATTGAATAAATATAAAGTTAATTTTATCCATATATATCGGAATAAAATTACTAAAATTTATGTTTATTAAAAATACAATTACTTGTATTTTACTATTAATAATGTGTTATTTTTAAATTATGAAAAGATGTAATTTGAACCATTTTTGAAATACATATCATTAGGTTCACAAAACTACAAAACGCTTTCTTTCCTAATTAATTTATTTATTTCATTAATTTGATTTTTATGAATTTTATACTATTACCAGACACTGCAATTGAAGAAAAATGGCATCAACACTTGATATTTAAGCTTTAAAAGACGTCTTCGAATTGAGTATGCTGCCCGTGTTTTTACGTTATTACAAACCATATATGTTTTATTAAATCTTATTACATTTGCATTTTTTATAATTAATTTTATGTTTATGTCTTTGATACAACTAATAGACATTGCATTAATTCCAATTGCATCCAATGATATAATGCATGACACTGCATCCAATGATACAATTAAAATTTGTTTTTTCGGGGTTCAAATCTTTTTTCGCAAACAATACCCCGAAACTGTTTTTATATCACTACAAACCGTTTAAGTTATACTAATTCCATGTAACTCGGATTTTTTTCAAAACAAATCTAATGTTTATAGTTTTTGTACGACTACTAGACATTAGGGTGTATCGATTTTTAACTTTTTTTTTGTTTCCAAATTCCAAGTTGATAAAAAGTTGCTACTAGACACCACAACTTACCACAAAAAATTTTGTATTTTTAAAAAATTGTTTAGGTCTCCCGCACAAGGCCTAAAGTTTAGAAATTTTACTTAAAAAGTAAATTTTTACAAAAATTTAAAAAAAAACCTAAAACACTTTTTTTCTAAATTGCAAGTTAAAATTCCACTAACAATAAGCACAAAAAACGATAGAAAATGTATTTCAAAAACTTAGCACAACATTTAGGTCTCCCGCACAAGGCCTAAAAGTCGTAAATTTCAGCCAATTTTTGAACATTTTTCAGTGTTTTGATATTTGTCTTGTTGCTGGTTTAAAAATTAAATGTAACTAAAGCCTCGTTAGGCTTGATTGGAATTGTTGAAATAAGTGAAATAATAAATCACATTTCAATACGTCAAGCGTCAACCTGAAGCGATGGGGTGGGGAAAGGCCAGGCTGTCGCGCCGCGGTGACGCGCCACCTAGGAATTACCGCGACAGTCGTCTGCGCGCTCGCTCGCGGCAGACAGTCGTCTACCCGCGAGCGAGCATTACGGTTGTGTTTTAGTGCGATAGTCTTGTTGTAAGAATCAATTGAGTGAGTGTTGTTGTTCATTAGGAATAAAAAACCGTATCTAACTAGACAAACTACCGACAGCCCGGTGATCGGGCAACCTATTGATGTGAGTGAGTTTAATGTTCTGCCAACCAAGATGGATGTTTTGAAGTATTTTGAGTGGGTACGCATTGAAATGAAACAAGAGGGAATACATCAGCCTGCAAAGAAGGTAATTGCGTTAAGAGTTGCTTTAAAACTTGAGGAAATATGGAAAAGAGCTTCAATTCCTGTTTGTGGCACCAAAAACACAATATTTATGGTTTTAAAACTGCATGAGCAGCTTGAGAAAATCAAAAAGTGTTCAGGGCCTAAAAGGAAGTATCCTAACTCCTAGAAAGATGCAGTAACTAGCTTTCAGTCAAAAACTGAAACTGCACTGTTTGATATTTGTACTTGCAAATGTGACCTCAGCAACTGTATTTGCTCTATTGACAAAAAAGTCCCGGCACTAGAACACGAGTTTTTGCTGGACCAACGTGGTCCTAGATTGATGTCAATTGCAGAGTGTGACAAAAACGAGACTAAAAAGCTTAAAAAGCGATTAGAAAGAAAATCTAGGTCACAAGCTTTAATGCAGGTAGTTGTAAAAAAGACTGAGGATGAAAACTTAAAATCTGTTGATAACATTGATTCTGGTGATAGTACAGATGATGCAATGTCTCACACATCATGTCAAGATAGTGATTTTGAAATAAATGTACTTGATACAAGTCAAAAAAGTGTTTCAAGTGTAGAAGTAAAACAAGAATTGCCACAACGCTTGCCTTTGTTTTCACGAGCTTGTGCATTTGTGTCACGAGCAGGGGCATTTCTAGTAAAGCTGGAGCTCAGTTAGCTACTGCACTTTTGCGAGACTTAAATGTCGTTACTGCGGAGAACCAAGAAGCAGTAATCGACAAATCAAAAGTAGCACGTGAAAGAGTTAAGTCTCGTAAAGAAGTAAGCTCAACTCGAACCTGCGATCTGTTGGCCATTTACTTTGATGGTCGTAAAGATGAAACCATAACAAAAGAAATTGTAGCTGGTAAAAGTGTCCAAAAATCTTTAATGGAAGAACACATATCTATTGTTGAAGAACCTGGATCCAAGTATTTCGGTCATGTAACTCCCATAAATGGAACAGGAAAGGAAATAGTTACATCACTTGTAAAGTATTGTGAAGAAAAAACTGTCGATCTTAAAAACTAAAAGCTATTGGTTGTGATGGTACGGCAGCAAACACAGGCACTTCAAATGGAGTTATCACCTTATTTGAAAATAAAATACAACAGCCACTGCAGGCAGTTGTGTGTCTACTACATTTGAATGAATTACCATTTAGAAAAATTATGGTTGCTCTTGATGGGCCAACTTCTGGACCAAACACATTTAGCGGGCCTATTGGTAAACAACTTCTAAGCTGCCAAAATCTGGATGTTGTCAATTTTGTTGCAATTGAAAGCGATATACCAGAAGTTGATCTTAATGAGTTGAGCACAGACCAAAAGTATCTGTACGAAATATCCAAAGCCGTATCAACAGGTACATGTACAGAAGAGTTGGCCAGACGAAACCCCGGAAACATCTCGCACGCCAGGTGGCTTACCCTGGCAAATCGAATCCTTCGTTTGTATGTAGCCATGGATGATCCGACCCCTGAGCTGAGAAAGCTTGCAGAGTTCATAATGAAAGTCTACATACCATCATGGTTCTCAATTAAGTGCAATCCAAAAATCCCGCAGGGTTCCATTAATTTTTTTTTAATGATTCATTTCAGCAATTACTTGGAAGACGAGCTAAAACATGTCGTCCATGCAACGTTACAGAGAAACGCATTCATGGATCACCCAGAGCATGTTTTAATAGCTATGTTGTTTGATGAACGAAAACATATTAGAGTCTTGGCTTATAAGAGAATCCAGAAAGCACGTCAAACAGAAAAGAAAGGGGTAAGGATATTTAAACCCCTCAGATCAATTTTAATGCTAAAGACTATATAGATATGATTGACTGGCAAACCACTTCAGTAACCGAACCCCCTCTTGTTACCGATATGAGCCTAGAAGAGTTACAGTTAATTGCGGAAACGGGAAAAAGTGGAAGGGTGGAACTTACAATTCCTTCACACAATCAAGCTGTGGAACGAATTGTGAAAGAAGTCACAGAAGCTTCAAAGCGAGTGTGTGGGATGATCGAAAGAGATGGTTTCATTCGTGCCAGACTGGAAGACCGTAAAGAGCTAACTACGTTCGAGACCAAGAGCCAGTACAAAACCTCAGTGAAGGATTAAAATGTAAGTAAGTGTTTTTTGTACTACTTTGATTTTTAATGTTTTTAAATAACATCTTTATCTTACGGTCTTCCATATAATATTTGAAATTCATTGGGGATCATTTCTATAATCTTGTAAAAATCTGTAGGCCTACGTAAATACGTATATAACTTTCGTTTCAGGTTTTGAAGACAAGATGAAAGGACGAATATTTAAAACAAGTCAGTTAATTTGAAAAAGTCCTTCCGGCCAGTGCCGGGAGGAAGAGGTAGCTTTCATAATCCTTATTTAAAAAAAGCCAAATTATATCATTCAAACACACGAAGCTCAATTTAGTGGAAACCGAATATAGGAGATTCAATACTAATTTTTAAAGTGTTCTTAGTTTTAAAGTATTTCTTAAAGTGCCTGTCATTTTAAGACAGCATGGTGGATGAGGATAAGCAGTGAACTTGGTCGAGACCTTAGTAATTGCTATGCACATGCTCACTCACATCGGAATCGGTTAATATATAGGAGTGCTGTCGCATGCAAAAAATCAGATTTTTCAAAATGTCACCCACAATAGAAATTGAAACTGCTATATCTGAGCCATTTTTTAAGGTAAAGACAAACAAAAAATGCTCCTGAATCCTTATACCAAGGTCAAATGCTTAAGAAAGAAACCTTTTTCAATTTCTAATTTTTTTGCACCTCACTTTAAATATATATATATTTTTTAATTTAATGGTCGCCATTTTGAAACAAGATGGCTGATGAATCTGGCCAGCGAACTTGGTCGAGGTGTTGATGTATACTATCCACATGCCTTCTTACATCGAAATAGGCGAATACGTGTGTTATCGCGTGACAAATACAAGATCGTTTCAAAATGTTAGCCATGCTAGAAATTCAAAGTGCTATAAATCAACCATTTTTTAAGATATAAACAAAAGAACAAATTTTCAGAAACAAAAACTGCTCCGAAATCTTTGTATCAAGGTCAAACACATAAAAAATCTTTTTCATTTTCCAATTGTTTAATACCTCATTTTGAATTTTAAATTTAATTTTTTTTAAAATGGCAACCCTTTTGAAACAAGATGGCGAATGAAGCTGGCCAACGAACTCGGTCGAGACATTGGTATGTACTATGTACAGACCGAGTTACATCCAAATAGGTTCATAATTACGCCTGTTATCGCGTGACAAAAATCAGGTCGTTTTAAAATGTCAGCCACAAGAGAAATTCAAAATGCTATTACTCAGCCATTTTTTTTAGATATAGACGAAAGAAAAACTGTTCCGGAATCTTTGTATTAAGGTCAAACACATACAAAAAAAATCTTTTTCACTTTCCAATTTTTTGGTATCTCATTTAAATTTTTTTATTTTTTTAAATGGCCGCCATTTTGAAACAAGATGGCGGATGAAGCCGGCCAACGAACTCGGTCGAGATATTTGTATGTACTATGTACACACCAAGGTACATCCAAGTCGGTTCATAAATACGCCTGTTATTACGTGAGAAAAATCAGGACGTTTCAAAATGTCAGCCACGCTAGAAATTCAAAATGCTATAACTCAGCCATTTCTTAAGATATAGACAAAACAAAAACTGCTCCCGAATCTTTTTATCAAGGTCAAACACATAAGAAGAAAATATTTTTTCAATTTTTAATTTTCTGGTACCACATTTCAAATTTAAATTTTTCTTAAAAATTTAAATGGCCACCATTTTTAAACAAGATGGCGGATGAAGCTGACCAACGAACCCGTTCGAGACATTGGTATGTACTATGTATAAACGAAGTTACATCCAAATCGGTTCATAAGTACGCCTTTTATCGCGTGACAAAATTCAGGACGTTTCAAAATGTCAGCCACGCTAGAAATTCAAAATGCTATAACTCAGCCATTTTTTAAGATATAGACGAAACAAAAACTGCTCCGAAATCTTTGTATAAAGGTCAAATACATAAGAAAAAATATTTTCCCATTTTCAATTTTTTGGAACCACATTTCAAATTTTAAATTTAAAAAAAAATTTTAAATGGCCGCCATTTTGAAACAAAATGGCGGATGAAGCTGGCCAACGAACTCGGTCGAGAGATTGGTATGTACTATGTACACACTGAATTACATCCAAATCGGTTCATAAATACGCCTTTTATCGCGTGACAAATTTCAGGACGTTTCAAAATGCCAGCAACGCTAGAAATTCAAAATGCTATAACTCAGCCATTTTTTAAGATATAGACGAAACAAAAACTGCTCCGGAATCTTTGTATAAAGGTCAAATACATAAGAAAAAAATATTTTTCCATTTTTAATTTTTTGGTACCACATTTCAAGTTTTAATATTTTTAAAAATTTTTAAATGGCCGCCATTTTGAAACAAAACGGCGGATGAAGCTGGCCAACGAACTCGGTCGAGACATTGGTATGTACTATGTACACACCGAATTACATCGAAATCGGTTCATAATTACGGGAGTTACAGTGTGACATAGGTCAGATATATATATATATATATATATATATATATATATATATATATATATATATATATATATATATATATATATATATATATATATATATCAATTTTGAACGGAGGGTGGTTTCGGGGTCTGGGGGTCATGATCGATGAAAATATACCAAAATTTTTTGAAATCGCTTTCCTCCGAACGGCTGCAATAGGTAGCTTTTTTGTAAAGAAAGCTACCTAATAGAACAAGAAAACTGCGCTCATGTTCTATGAAAATACATCAGCAACATTTTGTACTTATATACTACATTTTATTCCGCGTTATAATATTTTATACATTTGTAATAAACAATAGTACTCATAAATAACGATAGAGTTTATTTCAACACCTTTATCAAACAATTTACATCGTTAAACTATCTTTTTTAAGGTATACAACATTTGTATATTATTTATGTAGTATATATATATATATATATATATATTGTGTCATTTTATGCCTCCTGTAAGAAGAATACACTTAAGTCTGGTGTTTTTAACGGAAAAAAAATGGTTTATTTACACTAAAAATTACGAAAGTTTCGTCAAAATTAACAAACTTTAGGTCTTGTGCGGTAGACCTAAATGTTGTGCTAAGTTTTTGAAATACATTTTCTATCGTTTTTCATGATTATTGTTAGAGGAATTTTAACTTGCAATTTAAAAAAAGTGTTTTAGGTTTTTTTTTAAATTTTGTAAAAATTTACTTTTTAAGTGAAATTTCTAAACTTTAGGCCTTGTGCGGTAGACCTAAACTTTTTTTTAAAAATCCAAAATTTTTTGTGGTAAGTTGTGGTGTCTAGTAGCAACTTTTTATCAACTTGGAATTTGGAAACAAAAAAAAAGTTAAAAATCGATAAACCCTACTAGACATTACATTAAACAAGGATATAATTAAAAGTTGTTTTTAAAACTTTAAAACTTTTTTGTTACTAAAACTTTTTTGTTATTACAAACAGTCGGTGTTTTTAAAGATTAAAGAAAAGGACAAAACCAATATATTTTTATTAAAGAATATTCTAGTGTATTTTTTTAATTTTCGCTTGATAACATTCAGGTGTTTTTCTTCGATTGGCCGATTGATGATTGTGTTAAGAAAAGCATAAATTGTCAAGCACCATCCATATTAATATTGATTGTGTATTACAAAACAATAAGGTTTTTATACTTTGTGTTATCGGACACATAACGCTGATTTATTACCAGTGAGACAATCAAAGAAAGTTGATAATTTCAATTGAGCTAATGGAACTAGCTATTCCAATGGAACATATATTTATTTTACCTAAATAAATAAGTGTATCTATTTAATCTTTCTTATTTGTCTTTGTTTCGTTTTCTATTGCTGTTTCTGAATAAATTGTTTTGTAATTCCGTTTGAGACAATTTACGCATTACAGAAAGACATTTACTAGGCTAAAGCTACAAATTTAGGTGAATTTATGTCACTTTGTTTAAAATCAAACGTGTATGCTATAGACATCACAATTTTTTAAAATATAAATGAAACCAAATAACTGATCAAAAATGTGCAAGAATTAATTACATTGATTTATCAAATGTGGTTTTTATATCTTATTTTTATAACCTTCAGTATTTATTTGTGCTAAATTCAAGCAAAAAAAAATCATGTTGCACCGACGATATTTGAATATATTTTTTTAATCACTATAAGGGGAAACTGTGGAGCAGACAATTTATCAAGAATAAACATAATTTTCAGTTGTAAATTTTTCTTGAATTTTGAACATTTAATCTGGTGATAAAAGCATCACATATTTTGAACAAATTATCGAATTTCTGCACACTCTTATAGATAACCACATCGAAATTGAATACCAGCCTTTTCCTGTCATAAAAATCCTAAGTGTTATCCTTAGTTTAATTTTGTGAGTATAAACGTAAGATAAAAGCATTACATATATCAACCAAATCATGCAGCAGCACCTGTTGAGGGATTTTTCTCAAGAATAGAATTGACTTCATATAAAATTTCATCCTATTTTACGCATCAATTTGTGAGTTACATCGTACACAAAATTTGTTTTACATACAGATAGAGGAAACACACAGACTCACGGACAGGTATTTTCTAAAAAGAGTTGAGATAGTGTTCAATATTTTCTAAAACGTCCGTCGAAACAGGAAAACGAAATTTTGCACGTATTCAATATTTTCTTCTTGAATAGATAGAATAAAGTAAAAATAATATGTACAACTTGTTCTAGCTTTACAATTTAAACTTTCGCTTAAAAAAAGAAAGAAAATAAAAACTTTCGTTGTTCCTGGTGTCAAGGCGATTTCCTGTGAAAGGGGTACTGGTTCGCCATAAAACGGTGATTCCAGGTTTGTAAATAAAAGGGAAAAAACGCCGGCATATTCGTGCCAACATGGATGTCTTTTATTTAGATAGAAGCGCGAAAACACACATAATGTAGAACACAGTTTAAATCCAATTGTACATATGTATGAGGAGAAGTGCTCCGTAGTGTCAAAAGGAGAAAAATCAGAGGCCCTTTTTTTGGACCTTACATCACAGGTGTAAGGAGCCAACTGAACTTTTTGCGCACTGAATCACATGAATTTGCGTATTCCATTATCACCAATTTGCAAAGTTTTTGATGGCGGAATAATAGAGACAAAGAATTGGCGGCAAGTTTAGCAGAAAATAATGTGGCAGCCCCCCCCCCCCCATTCAGCACACACTCACAGGATGTAAAGCAACCCTACTGTATTTCATGTAAGAGCGCCATGAAGACTGGATTTGTTTACTTTAACAACAACAAATTGAGCTTAAATGTGATTGTGAAATCTTTAACGAATGTATGGAAATACAGAGAAAAAAAGGATATGTGCTAAAATAAATGAAATATATTTGAAACCGCAATTCCAATCAAATACTTTTTTTATTTCTTTTTACCCGTCAAATTCTAACAGCAATTAAGAGTGATTTATTTATAACGCAGATAAAATACGGTAAAAGAAAATGAAATGTTAAAAAAGTGTAGATGCACTTAGGTTTATGTGTCCTTGATTACTTTTAACTAAAGACCGTAAACAAACAAAAATAAATATGCGAGAATGGGATTTTGAATAAGTGGAAAATGAAATTATAAATTTTTGTATTTGAACGTGTTAAATTCGTTGCGAAATGGAGAGAGAAAGAAAAAATATATACATGAAGATAGAACTATGTATTGTTTTAACCCTTAAATGCCGGATTTGTCAAAAAACATTGTAATAATGTTTTTCGAATTTCATTTTTTAAATAAATCATGGGAAAAATACTTAAAAAATGATATTTTGTTTTAAGTATAGTTTACGGCTAAAAAACAGTTTGTTACTAATCGGCAATACTGGCGTTTAATTGAAAAAATAATTTTCCTTGATAAAATTCTATAGTATTATACACACAAGAATGTTAGGAACTATAATAAGAAATAAATTTTACTTGCTCACTGCAGAACAAAATAGGTTATTTCGCAAGCTTCCAAACAAAACAAAAAGAACAAGTAGCAACAATTGATAAAATAAATCTATCTTTATTCTTAAACAGCACAAGTGTTGTCATCTAAATGTTGAAAATCGATTTAAAAAATATTTTCAGAATGTATTTTATTGACAACATTAGGCATTATAGCTTCAATATTACTCTAATAGTATTTTAGAGCCTAAATTGGGTATGTTGCCGAAAAGCAACAGCAGGCATTTAAGGGTTAAGAAAAAGGATTAATTTAATGACTTTACTTGTTCAAAGTAAATTTTGAGTAACGGGCGGGGGGGGGGGGCAGAAACCGATATCTTGCAGAGAATGCTGCCACATATCTCACCGGGGCAACCGAGAAAAAGCTGTGACGTTACGTTGCAGCTTTATATAAAACTAAAGACTTTGTCTTCCTCAAATTTTAAATCTTCAAACACAAATATACAAAATAAACACATCAGAAAAAATAATTATACATAAGCTTGCAATTTGAAAAGAAAAAAAAATATATGTTTAAAACTTATATGTATTTAAAGCATAAGTTCAAGTACCTTGTTTAAGTCTCTATTTCCAGCACAGCTTTAACTCTTTAAAACCTACAAAGACGAAAAAAATACTACGTTTAAATCCTGACGTTTAAAAGGAACAGTTTTGGAAAATGAACCCGTCCATTTGAGTTTCCTATAGTTGTATATGGGAGAGGCGTGGTTGAAATGTCAACTTGATGTATGTTTACTCTTCTCCCCCTGATATTTTCGCCCTTTGCTCTGTCGGAAACAACTAAGAAAGGACAGCAGTGATCTGTTTATTTGTTTGGAATGTTAATTCTAGTAAAAAAATTATTTATCCCTATCCACCTATAGTAAGAAATATTCACACTGTATTCTTACTCTATTTATTTTATTGGAAACGTATGTTTATAAACTATAAGGCTTGGAAGAAAGGCTTCTAATGTTGTTCTCTGACATTCGCCTGTGTGCAAAAATATTTTCGCACGAACCTCCTCACGCGGAAAATTATGTATTCATATTCATATAATAAAAATGGTAATAATCACAAAACAACGAAAAATAGCAAGAATGACACAGGTTTGTGTTAGGTGTTATTTATGATGGCCGATTATCTACACGAGGGATATAGGTCCGAGGGGGAGTACCCTCCGTTGGGGGTATTTCTAAGGTATTCGTATTTATACAAGGTTAACCAAGGTTCAAAGAAAACAACGGAAAACTCCGAACGATTAAGCCGACGAGCGCGAATGGGCTCGAACCCAGCACCTCTCGTCTACCAGCTTTGAGAGCAGAACCTCTCAGCCACTGGTGGGGCCAAGAATGATGCAGAAAAACGCATAATCCTTGTAAAATTATAATTGGAAAAACAAAATTCGGCAAACATTCTATATGGGCAATAAAATGTAAATACCAGAATAATTCAGCAAATTTGTACCTCATTCTTTATATTATGGTGTAAATAGGTCGGTACCATCCATTAGAGTATGAGATCAAAAAATTTAAAATTTGCTTACATTAGAGAGGGCTCATACTCAATTTAATGGTTTAAAATTCTGAAAGTAAAACAAATAGTAATTAAAGGCCCTCCCCTAAACCTCTCACGGTAGAATTTAAGAGTAAGTACTTTTAAGGTGATTCTAAACACATGTTCTTCCCTTCTCAAAATTACGAAATTTTCTGTGATATTTATGAATTTATTTTTTAAAGTAAAATCACGAAATTTCAGTCATGGCTTTTGAATGATTCTCATTTCTCCTTTTTCTTCGATAAATGCATTACAACTTGTATTATAACCAATTTTTGTCACATGACGACTTTTCTTTTGCTTTCCATCGGGGATTTTGGTTGAAAACGTCAATTTCGACAGTATTTTTAAAAGAATACGTGCATCTATCGTAAAATGGAAAAAGCTGTTCGCTTTCATAGTTTCTGAATAAAGATACCTGAACATAAAAAAGTGCATTTAGCAGTAATAATAAATTCAGGTGACTATGTTGTTTTAAAATTTACCTAAACTCATTTTATGAATCAATATTTCGCAAAAGCCTGTTAATCTGAAACCTGTCTATAACGGAATTCTGTCTGAAACAGAAAAACATTCGAGTTCCAATGAAAGACCCTTGTTAAATTCCAAACTTGTCTAAACTAAAGCTATTTCCTGTCCTTAAACGGTTCCGTTTCTAGAGGTTTTATCGTACTAGGTAATCAAAATAATGTAACACATTGGAACATCTCAGTATATTTTTAATATAAAAATGAACAGTAATAATAAATGGTAAAATTCCTACTAATTATCAAGACTTAGTCTCTAATAAATGAAAAGATAACTCAAAGAACTCAGAGTTTATCTGAAATATTTTAGATTTTCTTTCAATTGGCATTCATTACCAAAACTAAACTGAAAAAAATCCCTGCCGGCCCGGCCTACAGGCAGAGGTAGATTTCGAAGTCAAATATACTAATTTCACAAACAAAAACTAAATCATGATTATAGATAAATCCACTTTAACAATTTTATCTGGCCGTTCTTGACGAGTTTTTATTTCATTTTCATATAATAGCTGGTTTTATCAGAATCATGTTAGGGCGGTATTCAAAAAAATACTTTTCCATGCTCAACAACTCGAAATTTTCTGGCATAATTCCAGATTCATTTTTAATTTAAAAAAAATATGAAACTTGCTGACGTGATTTTTGAAGAGATTTATAAGCGACCTGTGTTTTTATTTTTTGTTCAATTAATTAAAACTTGATATATAAACAATTATTTTCTCAGAAGGACAATATTTTTCGTTTCTAACACAATCGCTTCGGGAAATTCCGTTCAAAATGCCCACTTTGACATCATATTTTGAAATATATTCTGCCTCTATCTAAAAATCGATTATTACGGTACATTATATAGTTTCTGAATAAGCGAATCTACCAATTAAATGCGTTTGAGAGCAAAAATGAATTTAAAAACCAGTCAGAAAATAAGCAGTTTGGATTTAAGCGCATCCTTAATACAATGATTTTTCCAACACAATCCGCTTCGGTAAATTCGGTTCAAAATGCCCTTTTTAACAGCATTTAAAAAAATATATTCTGCCCCTATCAGAAAATAGACCATTACGGTACATTATATAGTTTCTGAGTAAGAAAACGTACCAATTGGAAGCCTTTGAGAGAAAAAATGAATTGTAAAATGAGTCAGAAAATAAGCAGTTTGGATTTGAATACACCCTTACTAAGATCATTTTTTACTTCAACCGGTATGTATTTTTAATTTGTTTTTGCTCTAAGAATTGGTCCTATCCAAAACTTGTCTATATAGATGTTGTAGACAATATTAAGAAGATATATGATAAATTCATGGGGATTTTATATCTTTTGAATTGACGGAGTTATGGAATTTTTTCTTCTTGAAACCCCCTTTTTGTTTTCGTTTTTAATTTTTTTTGCGGTACGAATTGGTCCTATCAAAAACTTGTGAATATAAAAGTTGTAGATAATGTTAAGGAGATTCATGATAAAATCAATTGGATTTGATATCTTGAGAATTGACGAAGTTATGGATTTTTTTTCTTCTTCAAACGCCCTTTTTGTTTTCGTTTTTAATTTTTTTTGCGGTACGAATTGCTCCTATCAAAAACTTGTGAATACAAAAGTTTTAGATAATGTTAAGGAGATTTATAATAAAATTAATTGGAATTGATATCTTGAGAATTGACGAAGTTATGAATTTTTTTCTCCCAAAAACCCTATTTTTTGCGCCCCTTGAGCCCATTTTTAACTTTATCAAAAATCTGTGATACATAAGTTTTTGGCCCTATTTTTAGAAGTAATAAAAACTTTAAACTGATTTGATATGTACAAAAATTAAGAAGTTATGGGGGGTTTTCTGTTTTCACAAAACCCCTCCCTATTTCCCTCCCCTTGGTCCGATTTTGCCCATTAACGAACTTGACCGAGATTTTATGCCCATTGATTTTATGTATCAGTTTGGAAGAGATTGGTGCAGAATTAGGAAAGTTATCGTGTCCAGAAGAAAGTGATATATATAGATAGATAGATAGATAGATAGATAGATAGATAGATAGATAGATAGATAGATATATGCTGGACAGATAATTACACCTGTTTATTTTCTATTTACTTTATATCCAAAATTGTTAATTGGTCCAAATCATCCAAGCAACCTCATAGCAAATTGGTATATAATTTTATATACCTTAGATAAATTCAAATAATATAAGTGATCGTATTTATCTAAATTCTAGTAGAAGAGCAACGCGAAGCATTAATAAAATTAAATTATAATTCGCGTCAAAATGTAATTATTATATTTGAATAATTCCGAATAAAATTAAGAGTTTGCGTTGTGAATTATTTAGACGAGCTCTTCCACTTATGAATTAAACTAAAATTTAAGCTGTAAAAAAATAAATTGACACACTTTAAATATTATTAATTAAATAATTACAGAAACTTTTTAAAACTTGATTAAATATTTTATTTACATTGAACATAACTATATACAGAAAAACATAATATTAATTCAAAAAATAGAAAGCAACACTTTTGTTTGCTTCTCCTTATTTTAAGTATGTTTAATCTTTTAGAAAAAAAAAGACAATATTTTCACGTACTCTAATTATTATAATTGTTTCTTTTTGCTAAAAGAATAACTCTCTTTCATTTTTAAAATTACCTTAATCTTATTTAATTATTGGTTTTGTCGGATCTCAGATTACTCTCTACCGTAAAATATCAGAAAAGTATTTTTTAAGATTTTTCATATGATCTTAAGTGGTAAAAGAAAATGTTTAAAATAGTACCTTCTTTTAATATACGGGATGGTGGCCTTTATTCATCAAATTCCGAGTTGTTGCGTTGCTTAGGATCATGGCAATGTGTCATCAGGAACGCATCCTCAATTTGGCTTGATTAGGATCACTCCGATCTGTACATCAGGAAGACATCCTCAATTTGGCTTGATTAGGCTCACTCCGATAGGTACCTCAGGAAGACATCCTCAATTAGGCTTGATTAGGCTCGATTAGGCTCGCTCCAACATGTCAATCTCGCCTGGGCTTTACTAGGGCTTACGGGACTCATTGCACGGGCTTTCAGGAGAGCTCCTGCGTCCTCTACATCTTTTTTTCAGACTATCTTTTTTAAACCTTATTCTTCTTGCACACCAGCTCCTGCAGTGGGTGGAACTATTTTTGTCTAGTCCACTGTTATTGGATGTGAGAAGATTTTTTATTATACTTCGATAGGCCTATTAGCTAGCAGTCTGCAAATGGCCCCTTACATATACTTTAATATTATTATCTGCCTTAAAGTTTGGGTGGTCTGAAAAGTCATAAATTTATCCCAACACTTTTATTGAGGCCATAAATTGATTCCAACGTTTTTATGATTTTACGATTTCTAATTATACACCACTTTCCATTGGCTTGTCATAAAACGACACCATGGCGTCTGGCTATTGTTGTTGTCTGAGATCCGAACTCTAATCAACATTATACATTCATTTTACAATACAACAATTTTTAAAAAATATATATTTACTATTTAAAATCAACTTAATAATTTTTGTATGAACTTACACTCTTATTTTACTTAAATATATAAACATTATAATTTTACACTCATAATTATATTTTATAAAAAAATATTTATACAAACAGAAATAACAAATTACGCAATTTTACTTTGATTTAACCAACATGGTGCGGGAACATATCATAGTTATATGTTGCCCAGCATCTCTCCCTGTGTCAGAAAAAAAAAATAAAAACTGATTGCTGGTTTTATTTTTTTTGTAAATCTTAAAAGAATGTCCGTGTCCATATGACTGTGTATCTACACAGTCTTTGAGCGAAGACTGTAAAGTTCAATTATCAATGGTTCTGGTATATTTTATAAGAAGTTCTTCTATTTTTCATAACAGAAAGTTCAACACATGATAGTATAGTTGTCTGTTGACATTCACATTTATAGAAGACCTCTGTACTGAAAATCAGACGTTTTTCTCGAAGCCTTTTTTCTTTACCACACACATGTTTAATAATTTTGCAACTTTACAGTTTAAGTGCCCAAAATACATTCAAAGCTATAATTTTGTCTGAAACTAATATGCCGAAATAAACCTCATTATAAGAAAAATAATGGCATACGCATTTGACATATTATTTCATCACATACAACCTTATGACACAGTGTTTTATCTAAAACACATTTTATACTGAATAAAAGTAAATACAATGCTTGTAATATGACATGTTATATTTTCACATAATTAATCTGATGTATTCAAATTATAATCAGAAAAATATTGTATACAAACTTGTTACATTATTTTATTTATTTGTTACTTCTAACATGTATGATCTGTCAAAATGTACAAGATAATTCATCTCCTTTAATATATCATTACGCAATGCTTTCCAACTTTACCCGATACGAGAAAAAAAAAGTAAGAAGAAGGAGAGAGGAGAATAAAACCAGTTATTGAACGTCCCCGATTCTCCCGAAAAGTGGGGGTTGGTTAAGCTACTAATTCCTTTCTGCGAGGTGAATTGTGCTGTGACAAAATTTTACGACTTCCCAAAGGTATGTATTTAAAACCATTTCATGCTTGTAATTACCGTATTAATTAGTATAATTTCTTAATATACTTTCTTCTTAACTCACTGTGCATGCCTGTATGTAATTTTAAACATAATCTATGCATAAACAAAGTATGTATTTGTATCGTATCTAATGTAAACCTTCTGCTTTTTTTTTTATTATTTTGCAGGGGAAAAATGGCGATTCTAGCATCTGAATTCTCCTGCCTCATACTGGAACTGAAGCGAGGGTGGCTTTTTATGCATTCAGGTTTAAATCTAAACCAAATTGCCTTTCAGGATTTAAAAAAAAATGCATATAATTTTCGTTAACTGATTACCTTGTATATTTTTAGACCTTTCTAACAAACACAAATTTTGATTCATGATATTGTTTACTATTAAAATGTAAACAACACGGAAAAATGACTTCTACGGCCTCTCAAAAATGCAAAATATGCATTACGCTGACCTTAAAAATGCACCTTCATTTAATACTATTAAATAGTGTTGTCAGAAAATGCCATTGACGAAGAAGAGAATAATTTTTTTGTCTTAAATTATTATTTATTTAGCCAACAATTCTATCTTAAAAGATTGTTAAATTTTCATATTTATTTATTTTTTTACTGAATGAAATAAAAATTTATTTATTCAAAATTTTATTTATCATTAACATTCCGTATGTGAATTCTACTGTCTAAAATTTAATGATATGTTTAAAAATAAAAGATAATAAATTATTATTATTAATCCAACATTAATAATTATTATTTAATTATAAAAAAAAATGTACTTAATACACTTGTATAATTTTAAAAATACAAAAGCAAATGATAATTACTACGTAAAATCGTATGCGGCCATCTATGAGTACCCGGCCGGACCAAAGAACTTCTGCCAGCAGAAAAAATCTTTGTATACTCACAAACAACCACATCCAATTTTTTTTATAGATCAAGTTTTTAAAATAATTACTGTACGTACTATAAAAAAAAATTAAGTAAATAAATTTATTAAGCCATACTACATATTTTAATAAAATTAAGGCCAATATATATAAATATATTTATTTATTTATTTTGTTTTCTTATGTTAAATTGGCCAAATTATATAAAAAAAAAATTTATGAACTCACACACTCAAATTTATCAATACTATGTATATTTATATGTGTTAAATTTAGAATTGCATTTAATTCTAAGGGAAAGTAAAGAGAAAAAAAAATGCTTAAATTCTAAAATAACATAATTTTATAAAATATTTTATTTAAAAAAAAAAAAAAAAAATCTAATTTCTAGCTGATTTCAGCAAGATGTCATTTAATATTTATATTAAATAATTTTGCTAATACATTTTATTAATTATTAAATTTGCATATTTTTATATATACAATAAAAATATAATAGTCTTACATAACATTTTACACTACAACAATGTTATTAATTAATTTAACTTGAATTTAAGCCTACTTTAATTCTAATTGAATACCGTTAATAAAAGTAAATTAGCTTATCAAGTTAAATATAATATAAACTATGTTTGTCTAATGTTAATTTTGCTGAAAATTCCATAAATTTTAACTGTAAATGCTAATTGCTATACCTTTTGTTATTTATTTTGAAAACAACACGAACTTATATTTTTATTTATTATTTTTTTTATTAAATCTAGGAACTAAACACTGAGCTAGACACTCCATAAATGTGTAAAACCTAAAAATCAAAAGTTTTCCTAAATAAAACTCAAAATGCTGCTTTTTACAATATAATATTACTAATTTTATTGTTTCTGAGCATAACATCTAGTAATTATACCACACTTAATTTTTTCTTCGATTCCTTTTTCAGCCAAGAATCCTGAAATTTATGCCTAGGTGATGACTATATATTGATGTATCTGTGAATTGATAAATTTTTCTACAAATATTTTGTTGGTGTTGGTGCATACCCAGCCGTAGGCCAAAATTGCACCCTATACAGAAAGCCTTTGGTGAGAAAATTTTAATTTTACTTCAATTATTTATTTGTGTATTTTTTTTTTTTTTTTTTTTTTTTTACTATAATTTTTGTGTGCAATCATGTTGAAATAACTTGTCTTGTCCATTGTTATACATATATATGTTTTTTTTAAAAACCAATGTGCTACACCAAAATCCTTTTTTTTAAATTTTTCTTATAACACTTTTGTTCATAAAACTTATCCCTGCTGTCTAAATTCTAGACTTTAGCATATAAGTTGTACTTGAACTACCGGAATAAATCTTAGCACTTTTTGTATATTTTATTATATTTAGGCTTATAGCTGACCGCTATCCTAATATAGAGTGCACTAATAATTTATTCCTTGTCAACCATATATTTATATAAAAAAATATATATATATGAGTATGCTATAAAGCTGTTCTAACTACCCTGAACCTATAGCTTACACCTACTCATTTTAAAGAGTAATTCTGAAATTTTGTCATCTAAATTGTAAGGCTATTAGCAAAGGCTACCCTTATAGAAGACAGAAAAAATTCTCTTTTTTTTTTTTTTTTTTTTTTTTTTTTTTTTTTTTTTTTTTTTGAAAATTACTCCAAGATTATTTACTATGAAATTAATTAAGTTTTAATGTTATTTGGCTTTGTTAAGATTTTATATTTTCTAATTCATATTAAAAAAAAAATATATATATAACTTTTGCCTGGAGATAAATATTTCACTGCTCCAGTGAAGTTTTGTGAAGCACATTACATAATTTTATAAGTATGTTTTCGGGTGCGCCCTGCACATTTGCTCAATATTGTAACCCTGAGACAAATTGGCGTTCCCATGTTCCTATCCTTTCTTATTATTATTTTGAATTTTAAAAAGGCAAGTTATTAATTTTGTTTCAATTTTTTTTTTACCTAAAAAAAAAAAATTTATTTTTAAATTTTGAAAATTTTTAAATTTTGAAATTCGATTAATTATGTATTTTGATTTATTTTTAATACCAATTCATATACCATGGATAATACTGGGGAGGGGGGAAAGGGTAATGATCTTGTATACCATCCCCGTATAAGTTTGTATATGGTGTATAACCATATAACGACATATTTTGATCATAATGATCTATTTGATACTTTAAATATGGGTCTACATTCTCAGAATATTTATTATTTTTTTTATAATAATTCTTAGTAAGTTTGTCACCCTTTTGACTCGTATTTTTGTTCAATTTGAACCAACAATTTTCAGTTGAGTGTGATTTTCTTTGACAAATGTCACATTTAGTTTTGTAATTTTTATCACCCTTAATTTTTTTCTGAGACCCTTGTAAATTCGTAATTTCCGCCTCTGTATGACCTGTTGCATATTTCGGAGCGTACAGCTGATCCATATGTCGTTTGATCGGCTCTATTGATTTATCTGGAACATATTGTAATAAATAATTAAAGTTTCTAAACTTTTTAGTAACTTCGTAGGGTCCTTGAAATTTTGGCTCTAATACGCCTGGTTTTCCAATACTTTTTAAATATACTGTTTGACCCAAATTTAAATCCTTTACTTTTTCGTATGCCTCTTCATCTATATATTCTTGCATTATTTTCTCTATATTACAACATATTTATGAAAATATTCTAAATTGCATAAATACATAAAAACAACAACACTAAAATTTAAAAAAATTTCTTAGGAGATGAAGTTGTTTTGTAGATTATACTTTTACACACATAAATACCCCTAAAATATTTATAATACACGTATATATAAAAAACAACATAATTTCATTTAACAGAAAAATATCTGTCTTTTTCTACAGAAAAAACAATCTTATTTTTTTTTTTTTTTTTTTTTTTTTTTTTTGTAAATATTGTACTACTACTTCGTAGTACGACTCATAAATTTTCTTTTGTATCAAGGTGATACAATTTTAAAAATCATGATCTATTGACATTTCAATCATTTTTATACCAGACATATTATCAAATTTTACTTATTATTCTTCTTATTATTATTATTTATACAGTATATAAAAAAAAATTATTTTTACAAATGTGTCATCTGTGATGTGAATGCCATTATTTTTCAATGGTAACTGAGATCCAACCACAAGAGAAAAGAGAGAAAAAAAAAACAAAATTGTAATTCCTAAATTTACCTATTATAAATCCCAGAATTATTTTTTCATTTCCTTTTTGTTTTTTACTAACATATATTATTCATTTTATTTATATAAAATTATTATATGTGTGTCATTATTGTTACAATAATAAAATTAATTTTAATAAAATTTTAATCAATTAAACTTAAATACCTACAATATCTTTAAAATTGTGACATTAAAATAATACTTAAATTTATTTTCCTTTATTATTATTATTATTATTATTATTATTATTATTTCTAATGACCTCAGATGAACGTTCCTGAGTCATAGCACCATTTTACTATCTAATTACCTCAGATGATCGTTCCTGAGTCATAGCACCATTTTACTATGAAGGGGGGATGCTGGATAGATAATTACACCTGTTTATTTTCTATTTACTTTATATCCAAAATTGTTAATTGGTCCAAATCATCCAAGCAACCTCATAGCAAATTGGTATATAATTTTATATACCTTAGATAAATTCAAATAATATAAGTGATCGTATTTATCTAAATTCTAGTAGAAGATCAACGCGAAGCATTAATAAAATTAAATTATAATTCGCGTCAAAATGTAATTATTATATTTGAATAATTACGAATAAAATTAAGAGTTTGCGTTGTGAATTATTTAGACGAACTCTTCCACTTATGAATTAAACTAAAATTTAAGCTGTAAAAAATAAATTGACACACTTTAAATATTATTAATTAAATAATTACAGAAACTTTTTAAAACTTGATTAAATATTTTATTTACATTGAACATAACTATATACAGAAAAACATAATATTAATTCAAAAAATAGAAAGCAACACTTTTGTTTGCTTCTCCTTATTTTAAGTATGTTTAATCTTTTAGAAAAAAAAAGACAATATTTTCACGTACTCTAATTATTATAATTGTTTCTTTTTGCTAAAAGAATAACTCTCTTTCATTTTTAAAATTACCTTAATCTTATTTAATTATTGGTTTTGTCGGATCTCAGATTACTCTCTACCGTAAAATATCAGAAAAGTATTTTTTAAGATTTTTCATATGATCTTAAGTGGTAAAAGAAAATGTTTAAAATAGTACCTTCTTTTAATATACGGGATGGTGGCCTTTATTCATCAAATTCCGAGTTGTTGCGTTGCTTAGGATCATGGCAATGTGTCATCAGGAACGCATCCTCAATTTGGCTTGATTAGGATCACTCCGATCTGTACATCAGGAAGACATCCTCAATTTGGCTTGATTAGGCTCGCTCCAACATGTCCATCTCGCCTGGGCTTTACTAGGGCTTACGGGACTCATTGCACGGGCTTTCAGGAGAGCTCCTGCGTCCTCTACATCTTTTTTTCAGACTATCTTTTTTAAACCTTATTCTTCTTGCACACCAGCTCCTGCAGTGGGTGGAACTATTTTTGTCTAGTCCACTGTTATTGGATGTGAGAAGATTTTTTATTATACTTCGATAGGCCTATTAGCTAGCAGTCTGCAAATGGCCCCTTACATATACTTTAATATTATTATCTGCCTTAAAGTTTGGGTGGTCTGAAAAGTCATAAATTTATCCCAACACTTTTATTGAGGCCATAAATTGATTCCAACGTTTTTATGATTTTACGATTTCTAATTATACACCACTTTCCATTGGCTTGTCATAAAACGACACCATGGCGTCTGGCTATTGTTGTTGTCTGAGATCCGAACTCTAATCAACATTATACATTCATTTTACAATACAACAATTTTTTAAAAATATATATTTACTATTTAAAATCAACTTAATAATTTTTGTATGAACTTACACTCTTATTTTACTTAAATATATAAACATTATAATTTTACACTCATAATTATATTTTATAAAAAAATATTTATACAAACAGAAATAACAAATTACGCAATTTTACTTTGATTTAACCAACATGGTGCGGGAACATATCATAGTTATATGTTGCCCAGCAATATATATATAAAGTTTTTTACTGATGGTGGTTTTGGGTTCTAGGGGTCATGATCGGTGTAGATCTGCAAAAATTTTTCAGAAATTCCAACATAGGAACGATCCCAATAGGTAGTATTTCATACGTAATCTACCTAAAAATAATCCAGTGAATGAAGTTTCTAACTGTAACTAAATTGTTAGTGGTGAACTATTGGTTTCTACTCCAGTAAGTGTCTGTTCGGATCTCGCTAAGGGTTTTGATGGTCATCTCATCGCCATGCTACAATAAAGCTTCTTTAAACGGAATTTGTATATAACGGAATCATATCGTAAATGGGAAAATTTCAAGGATATCCTGAAGGTATATCTTAAACGTATACCTTCCTTAAAGTAAAATTTTCTTAAGACGAAAAATGTTGTTTCCGTTTTCATATGCTTTTACTATATTTGAAATTTATCTTAAATCTGCTCTAAAAAAAAAGAAAAGGTTTTTCTCTACTCACACATACGCGAAATCATTGTTAGACATAAAAGCATAAAAACTGCAAGCATAACTAACGGAGTGAATTGGAATCGAAAAGCGTTTTTCAACTTTTAATAAAGGTTCTGGATAAAAATGAATAATAAGTAGTTATATTAGAATGTTCTTCATAGCTCAGGTCTTTCGCGGATTTTGATATCTTAAAGATTGGCTTAAAGCGCCAAATTTGACATAATTTTATATAAAAAAAAAAAAAAAAAATGAAAACATTTGATTTGCTAGCATCTAAACTAATATACTCTAATACTATACTCTATACTAGTAGATATTTCGCACATTCAGAGATACAAATATGTTTAAAAAAGTAGCCAGGTACAATTTTATAAAAGAAAAAAAAAATCAGAAAAAAAACATTATATTATCTAAGAAGTATAATGCACAAATGCAGCATCAGCCTCTATATTGCATGCGATTCGTTAAATTTTTTACATCAAAACAGATAGCTAAATCATTTGTTAAATTAAAAAAAAAAAATGTAATCTATTTTTAAAGATACAAGCTATATCTAAATTTATATACAAACATTTACAGTAAAAATAGTAATAACAATAATATTTATGGGTATTTTTGATTTTTTCTTTTTTCTTTTTTTTTTTTTTTCGGTTAAAGCAAAATATTTTTTAAGTTGGCGTTTTAAACCAATTCCTTAATGCGACAGCGTTGAAATAATTATCCTGAGACAATAATCGCTTGGAAATAAATAAAGATGTAACTAATTCATGGATAAATGAAACAACCTTTTCCACTGCAAATCTGTTCAATTGCAATTAATCGCTTGCAACTGAGAAGCTTTTCTTTTTTAAAGGACAGCCGGAATTTTAAATGCGCCCGTGATAGTAAAAAATTGGTGACCAGTTTTGAATTTAGATATTTTTCTCTTCGCGGGAATTTGCAAATCGGAGAGAGAGAGAGAGAGAGAGGGGGGGGGGCGGAACTGTTATTGTAAAAATAGTGTGTTTTCCATTTTGCTTTTTTAACCATCCATTGTATTTATTTTCTAAATCTCTATCACCTGATCCAAATATGTTTCAAAAGGTAGCTAGGTACAATTTTAGAAAAAAATCTGCAAATAAAACATTATATTAAATAAGAAATATAATGCACAAATGCAGCATCAACCTCTATATTGCGTCCGATTCTGTAATTTTTTTTTTACATTGAAACATATAGCTAAATCATTTGTTAAAAAAAAAAAAAAAAAAAAAAAAATGTAATCTCTTTTGAACGATTACAAGTTATATCTAAATTTATATACAAACATTTAAAATAACAATAATATTTATGAGTATTTGAAACAAAAAAATAATGAATTTTTTTTAAATTATTAAAAGCAAAATACTTTCAAAGTTGGCGTTTTAAACCAACTCCTTAATGCGACAGCGCTGACAATAATCATCCTGAGCCAATAATCGCTCGGAAATAAAGATGTAATTAATTCATCGATAAATATATATATAAAAAAAAATCCCACTGCAAATCATTTCAATCGCAATTAATCCCTTGCAAATGTAAAGCCCTTTTTCTTTTCTTTTTTATATAAAACCGCCCCCCCCCCCTTTTTTTTTTTTTTTTTAAGGTCTACCCGAATATTAAATGCGCCCGTGATTGTAAAAAAAAAAAAAAAAAAAAAAAAATGGTGGCCAGTTTTGAATTTAGATACTTTTCTCTTGGCGGGAATTTGTAATTCGGGGGGGGGGGGGTGCTTTTATTGTAGAAAAAATAGTGAAATTTCCATTTTGCTTCTTTAACAATCCATTACTTTTATTTTCTCTATCACCTGATCCAAACAATATTGCTACTCTTTCTAACTGCCTTTCACCTTTCTCATACTTTTATTCATTTTGAATACAATGTAATTAAATATTAGCGCTGATAAATAATAAACTTTAGAAAACATGATATCATGCTCTTGAAGTTTAAACCTTTAGAAAAAGAAAAGCTCCCCTCAGAAGAATCCTTTTAAGTGCTAAAAGAGGTAAATATAACCACATGTGTAGATTCCATCAATGTCATCCGAACAGAACAGTCGGCGACAATAGAGACACATCCGTACGGACGGAGTGAAACGCATCTCTTTCTATTACCCTCCACCCCTAAATTTTTCGCAAACGGCCCAGAACGGCCGAGCTAGGCGTTAAGTTGCAGGGCCGTTATGGGCCGGCTTAGGTTCTAAGGGGTTAAAGTCAGTGAGCAAACATTTTTCTGTCTTTGGTACCAAGACTCACTTTTTTACTTTGATCCTATATGGGATCAGCCATGTAATGCACATCTGCAAGCATTTAAAAGCAATAATAAAAAAAAAAAACACAATTCAAGTACATTAAAAATGAAAATTAAAACATATCAAGTATGATTATTTGTAAATTAAAAGTTAAATCTAAACATGAGGAGGATGAATGCGAAAAATTGAAAATTCGTGCACGTGGCACAGGGCTACTAAAAAAAGTGGTGCCTGAAGCACGCCCATAAAAAAGGTGTAGCCCTAATTCTTGTAAGGTAACAAGTATTATGGCTTCGGTTTAGAACTTCAACCCTAGAGGAAGAGGGAATAAAAAGGAAGACTCACATTGCGCACAACATGAGCCTCCACGCTCCTCAGTAGATCACAGTGATTTGCGAAAGGAGCGCGTTTCAGTATCTCATAAAAATTCTTTGTAAGTAACTTGAATCGGCAAACCAATTCAAGGGAAAGATGTCTCTCATCACAGTGCTGCGTGAAACCTTAGGGCAACAATTTTGAACGGTTCACAACTTCTTGGGGGCAATGATTAGGAAAAGGGGGAAAAAACCATGTTGTAGATATTAGAATTCCCAAAAAGGACAATCCTAAAGTGCTGAGAATCGAAGTGTCATAATCTGGTAAATTTATGTTCAAGTCATGCAAGAAGGTATAGACTTTAATTGAGCTGAAAAGTTTTTTTTTTTAATTTTTAGACATAAGTGCCATGTAAAATTATAACATCTTTTATGAATGACAAAAGAATATCTAGCTAAGACTTGTTACTTTTAAGTTGTAATTAAAAGTGAAAGCGTTTAAAGTTAGCTTATTTTGCTTAGCTTAAGTGTGTAAAAAAATGGAGAAAAAATGCAAAGTGACACAGAATATTGTTCACACATGATCTTCGAAGCAAAACATACATGGACCAGCCACATGATTGTCAAAGATCACCTATAAACAACATATGCACAACCACGGCCGCAGATTGTAAATATAGCATCACCCTACACATTTTCAAAATAAATGTTGTAAATAATATAAAGATTATCTTCTCCTTAAATTGTAAGTGTGTGGTTGAAAGTTACTAGTGAAATTACTATTGTTAATATGACTTGAAGCATCAAACGAATGTCCATAACGAGGTGGTGCCAGGAGTAGTCTACCTATATGCGCACGAAATGCTGTATCATCAGCAGCATGTAACCTTTTTATCGAGAAAGAAACAGGTGAATGTTTATGTGTAACTATGTATGGTCCTGTATATCTGGGTTTAAACTTGTCAATTGTTTTTAAGTATACAATGTCTTTCAGACAGATATTTCTTAATTTAGCTTTTCGAATGTACATTTTATATCTTTTATCTTGAGCAGTTTTAATGTTAGAATAGGCTTTTTCATAAATTTTGTGCAAGTCCTCTAGTAATTTATAAATTTCAATATGTTTATCTAGAAAAGTTTGATTACATGAATGATCAAAAGTGTGAAAAATTAATGAAAGTTCACAACCAAAAGGAAGTAAATTAGGGGAAAATAATATAGTAGAATGTCTTGAACCAATGTAAAGTGATTTGTGTATAAAAATTGCATTTTCAAATGAATGACCTTCTTGTAACAGAGTAGTAACAGAATATTTAATTTAGGTGTTTATACGTTCCGAAAGACTGTTCGATTGGTGGTGTGAAACAGAGCTGTGAAGAACCTTTATACCAAGAGTATCGTTAAAACCGCAATTCCCATAAAATACTTTTTTATTTTTTTATTTCTTTTTACCCGTCAAATTCTAACAGTAATTAAGAGTGATTTATTTATAACGCAGATATAATACGATAAAAGAAAATGAAATGTTAAAAAGTACAGATGCACTTAAGTTTATGTGTCCTTGATTAATTTTAACCGTTACTTAAGATTACTTAAGACCGTCAAAAAACAAAAATAAATATGCGTGAATGGGATTTTGAATAAGTGGAAAGTGAAATTATAAATCTTTGTGTTTGAATGTGTTAAGTTCGTTGCGAAAGAAAAAAATATATTCATGAAGATAGAACTATGTATTGTTTTAAGAAAAAGAATTAATTTAATGACCTTACTTGTTCAAAGTAGATTTTGAGATACGGGGGCCCGGAAACCGATATGCTGCAGAGAAAGCTGCCTGGGTTTATAGACAAATATTGGGTTTATAGACAAATATTGGGTTTATACCTGGGTTTATAGACAAATATTGAATAAAAATAGTTATTTTAAGGTATTGAAATCAGAATTATTGTTGATGGCTTTTTTATGTTGATGAAACAAATTATATGTCTAACTGATAATATCATTACAAAGAGACAATATGTGCCATTTAAGGGGGTCCAGGACATAAAAATCTTCAAATTTTACAAAAACATTTTATTTCATAAAAAAATTCTCTGATTTTTCCTGCTTAAAATGACATTTAAATCATGTTTCTTCCTGAAATAGAACAAAAAATATTATTTTTTTCGTTTCGGTTTGTTTTCCAAATCTAGCTTTCTAGCAATAGCTGTCATGGAAACGACTTCTTGTAAAAATGCGTTTTTCTTCATGATAGGTTTTTTTCACCATTTCTCATATTTAAATTCTTATAACTCGAGAACCGTTAAAGATACAGAGTTCAAACTTGGAATATATCTTTTTCAATTGTTTTACTTTAATTTTGATTCAGCATATTTGAAAAAAATATTTACTTTTGAAAATATGATTTTTTTTTAAAGTTGCATCACTTTTTTTGAAATTTTTTCGTTAAATATTTTTTTTTTTTTTTTTTTTTATAAATTAATATTTTTAAAAATGCTGAATCAAAATTAAAACTTATTTATTTATGTTTATTTAAATGAAAAAAAAATGAAAATCTATTAATAATATTTCGAGTTATCACGAATTTAAATTACCCCACTTTTTTAATAAATTTTAAATTAAATTTAAAAAAAAAAAAACAATCTGAGAAGTTTTATCACATGATTATGTTTAAAAATGATAAGGTTAACCATCAGAAAAAAATTCAGAATTTTAACTCAATAAATAAAAGTTATTTTAAAATGTGTCCCGGACCCTCATAAAAGTTTGAATAAGCAATAAGAAGTAAATCAGTAGTTTATATTTACATAATTTTTTTTTATGTAAAAAATGTCATAAAAGTTCGGAAAGACAATGACGAATCTAACTAAACAAATTTAACGAGATACAAAACAAAAATTCCATTTAATGTCCAAAGCTAATTTTAATTTTTAATAGTGATATATCTAAAACAAGCAATTTACATCTTTTCAATTTCAACAACTATAAATGTTTATCTTTCAAAAGAATGGCTTTGGATGATTTTTGTGATATTTCAAAAATGATATACAATAATAGAAATTTGGAAATATTACAAACTTCTTGCAAACTTAAAAAATAACCATTATCCCCTGATAAAATAACCAATGTATTTAAAAGCTATCGTTACTCGATTATGTATACATATATCTTTAAATCTTATTAGTATACGACAAGCGGTATGCGGTTTGGCAGCTTTGACATATATGAATGCATATTGTTTTAATTTTGGACATTAAATACAAATCGAAGGAATAAAGTTTCAGTGAAAGATGAAATCATTTTGATGTGATTATAGCAGTTTTTATGAGTTTATGCATGAAAATGAATGTTTATGACGTTCTTTTTCATCACTGAAAGCTCTACATCATTCTTTATTAAAAGCTCTATAACATTTGAAGTATAAGAAATTTAAAAAAAAATATTAAAAAAACATTTTCTAAAAGTAAATAATCTGTTACATTTATTTAACAAAAAAAAAAAGTAATTTGAAAATTTGAAAATTAAATTTCAGAACTAAAGAGAAAATACATCTGAAAGTCTTTAAAAGGAAAATATATGGTTTTAATATTTTTTCAGTTGATATGAATAAGCAAAAAGTAACTATGTTTTTTTTTATTTGTAGGAGATAACGCGAAATAACACTGAAATTAAGTGCAAGGAAGCATGAAATCTGAAATATAATACTTTGTTTAATTTAAACATAATTCGTATCACTTGAAGCTTAAATTTTATACTCAAAGTGAGATATAAGTATATAAGTCAAAGTATATAAGTCGAGATTTATGCTATTTACTTAAAATTTCAATTAAAATTCTACTTATTTGAAATTTATAGAATAATGTAAATTTATTTTGAATGATGATTCTAGACACGTCATTTGCTAAAAGTTAGAAACTTAATTTAATTTACTGTGTTGATGAAATTCGTGAGCAGAATTAAGACTTCTTTTGATTAATTAAAAACCTCATAATGTTTATACAAAAAGGTACATACATATTTAAGCTGTAAAGTAATTTTGTTAATTTTGTAAAGCATTCTGTCAGCCAGGATGCCTAAAAAAGTCTTTTTATACGGAAATAATCAGTATTTGCTAGAAATACTTGAATGTACACACGAACGTATGTACGTACGATATGCTTGAATGTACATACTTATTTACACTGTAAATAAATCTCTTGATTCTAAAAATTCTGTCAGCTGGACGCCAATAAAAATAAAAAAAATCGAAAATAATCTGTATTTGTTGGAGAATTTCTATTATTTTAGCACATTTTGAGAGTAAATTTTTAATACATACAGGTTGTTTCTTTAAAATGAGCAGGTTTTAGGGGCCATGGTGAGATTTTTTTTAGTTTAACAAGCTGATTTTTTTTTCTTTAATTGTTTGGTATACGCCACTCCGCAATAAGTTAATTTACTGTTTATTTACCTTTAAAACGTTTTGCATATTTCTCTGAGTACAGAAACATTGTATTAAATGGGATTTTTTTGCATTTTTGATAATTATCACTGCATTAGAAAACAATGCTGACGAAATTCAAGTAACATATGCATGAAATTCGCTTTACAAAATTATTTTCCTGTAAAAAATGTAATTTATTAGATCTACATGCACTGCAAGCTCTCACATGTACTAACAGCTTATATTTCTCTGTGCATTTAGTGCTAGCACCTGAATTACCAGCAACATTTTCTAAAATTTCTTTAGAGTCTTTAAAAGTTATTTTGTGTATTCTTCTCTAAAAGTGCAATATACAGCCGGAATGTGTTCGACCCGAAGTTGCATCACTAGAGATTTCTGCAGTTATACTTGACCTATACAACATGAAAATTTTATCTAAACTGGAACCTCAAAATTTTAACCTGAACGAACATGAAATATTTATTATATGACAACCTGTAACCAGACAAGAAAAAAAAAGTATTCCTTGCTCCGTTATCGAACCGGAACACAAAATGTGTGAAATATAAACCATAATATAATGCAACAAAAGTAAAAATATCTACATTTATACATCAAACATAATCTTTTATGTAGAAATATATGCTCCTTAATGGGCAAATATATAATTATTTTATCTGAAAAAATAGACTAGTGTTCCTTTTGAAAAAGCGGGTCAGTTCGAACTTCATCTTCAAAAGTCAAATCACCTCACCCCTCAAAAAAAGAAAGACAATTCGGCCCACAGCAAATAATAAAAATCTACCTAACCATAAAAACAAACTTCAACCCGACCTGGCCAAGTTCGCTAGACGAGTCAATTTCCGGTAAAATCGGTTACCCAAACCCGTGCAGGACTCTTATCATCATTGAGAAGCCTTCTTTTTTTTAGTAATGAAGCCTTGGAGTATTGTTGAATGAAGTCAATATAACACCTTCAAAGACCACTAGAAAGTGTGTCTTAACTTGATTTACATATGCAAGGATGAAATTTTTAAATCAATTTTGCATTTCCTCCCTGATATGCCAAAATAATGAAAATTATGTTCACATGTGTGTTTTCGAATAAATGCAACGTTTGAATCATAAATAAAAAACTAAGTTTATGGCATTTTTTTCCGTTAGCCTGCAGTAGCTGATAAATTGCCAAATATTCTGTATCGTTGTAATTGTATATGAAATTAAAAAAGAATGGGCCAAATTATACGCCAAACCTCTCTCACTGGTTTATGCTAACCGACAGTGAAACTGCAATAATGACATGTTTTAAACATTAAAAGTAGATGCCGTGTTTTTGTTAAGTTCGATGGTCTACGCGAGGTATTAGTAGTAGAAAGAGAACCCTCTTCGGGGGTCCCTAAATTCAAGATATTTTTTTGAAAATGCTAAGCAAGGCTTAAAAAAGCACGGAACGCTCCGAACCATTAGCTATAACTGGGCGACATTGTTTCGTACCCAGAAACTGCCTGCACAAGCAAAAGTAGAAAAAAATAAAGAGTGTAATGATTGTTTTAAAAAATGTCTTTTTTTAAAGCGTTAATTTATTTATTTGCAATATTTGGGAACAATCCATTTAGTCGTTTAATCTTTATCCCCTTTTTGCACCACGTGCTTCATCTGGCACATACCTAAAAACCCTGTAATTCTTATTATTTACCATGAATTTGGCCAATATGATCTCTATCGCTGATCAAGAACAGTCCAAAGAATGGAATAACACTTATTTTGTCCATGTCAGAGGGCTGCATTAGACAAAAAATTAGAGTTTATTCTTCGGAAACAAAAAAAATGTCGATCAAACTATTAAGGTAAAATTTAATTTCATTATTTTTACTGCATACTTAAAAATATTAAAATAAAAAAAGTTGCAGAGTGCTAAGCAGATAAAATTAAACAATTTAAGCTCATTTAGTTCTAAAATACAGCAATACAATATTTTAAAACCCTAATTGCCCTAATACACGCCGTAAATTATCAAATTTTAGCTGAAAATTTGAAATTTATTTTTTAAAATTATTTTTCCCATTATTAGACTGACATATAGATTTCAAATACTTTCTTTTCATAAATAAAGAAAAATTCGTGCAGTGGAGGGTTAAATAATTTTATTTTGATTTACAATTTTGTTGAATCGAAAAAATTTCCCTCTTATTTTTTTATATAAAATAAAAAATAGTGTTACATAAACGTGTTTTATTAATCTTAAGTACATTGCTATTTTTACTCTAACATCTTTAGTAACTTATCTACTAATCTATTGCATTTAAAGTACTTATATAATTTTATTCATATTTTACATTCTCGAAAAAAAATTATTGGAATTTAAAGAGTTGCTATTTAAGAAAGCGACAAAATTTTGTATATTATGAACGTGTAACATAATTAGATTAGATTCTGAATCAATTTTCAAATCAAGATTATCTTTTAATTTGAGTTTGATATACAAGCGGACAAATTAACCGAATCGAAAATTTTACCTCCATCGAAAAATCACATTTTCTAGTGTATCAAATTATTTTGTAATCTACTTAGAAATGTAAATAAATCTTGATGAAAGACATTTTTAATTAAATTGCGCAAAGCCGAAAAGTATTTCACAAACATAGCGAAATGCATATAATTCTATAAATTTTCAATTAAATTTTAAAATATTAAGGCTTAATGTATATATTTAATATTACAAGATGTTTAAAAAATTAATCAGTTGCAGCTAAATTATTTACTTCAACTTCTAAACTTTTAAAATCCAAAATCCTAATTTAACTGTTTATATTATCAGACCAATACAAGGATTTTTTAATAAACTGTTGTATTACAGAATTAATATACTGTAAAACGAAAATTTTAACTTGTACTTTTAAATTTTGAAGAGAAATGATTTTTAATTATTTTAAGTGACATAAAAAAACACTTTTAATGCCATTCAGTTATCAATGTATTTGAAATTATAAATAATGTATCATCTGAATGCGAAATTATTAAATGTTTCAAATCTGTATTATACCGTACAATTGCGTCCGTCAACGTATCTACGTAGAAAATATCACTAGATATCGGCATATACACTATTTACATTAGCTTTTACCACATATATATTTAATTTTAAACATTGCATAATTTCAATGTTTTCTCTAAATGTACAAAACTGGTACAGTCGTGGAAAAAAAGGTAAACACCGCATTACCCAATGTTAACAAGATATTTCAAATCTTCGGTTCAAACTATGCCTAGACACCAAATTTCAAGTTATTTGAATGATAAGTTTTTGAATTATAAACATTCAAATGTTAGTGTTTAGATATTGTTAATGGTAGATAGGTAATGGAGATAATGTTAAATTATATTTTCATATTTTTATTAATATCTCCTCAAATTATACTCCTAATGTGCTAATTTTTTTGTAGCAATAATACTAATATACCCAAACATAAATACGTTGAATTTGTAATTTTTATAATTTTATGATATTAATTATGAATTATGAAATTAATATTCGAAAAAATTATGAATTGCAACCTACAATGTTTTTGATCGATTTCTATTTATCAAGTGCATTGTATCATTGTGGAAATCCAAAATTTCACATTTTTCTTCCAAGTAGTTTTCAAATTATGCTTTAAAAAATGGCAAAATGATCGTTTAAGGGGTCGTCTATGATAGAAGTGATATTTTGAAATTTCTTATGCTATCCTGTAATCTAGCAGTTTTCAACGACTGCTTGAGTAGCGTTTAAGATGCCTTGATCAAGAAAGAGGCTCTCTCGGTCAATAATTAAGTACCGAACTTCAATTCGGATACAGACCCTAAAGTACGCTCGTTTTAAAATAATTAATTTCTCGGAAACTTGTCGTACGGATTGAACAAAAATTTGTTTTTCGGCTAATTGAAGGGTGTAGAGTTAGTTCATTTATGCTGTCAGAATTGTGTATTTCTATTGCAAAAAACAAAGTTTGGGTTCGTTTTAATATGTATATGGTCACCTAATAAATTTTTTTGTACATCATTTAAAAGTAGACTTTATTTCCAATCGTTCGGTACCAGTAACTTTTTTCTACGATAATTTGTTGAGGAGTTAGTAGGGAGTGTTTACTTTTTTAACCATTTGGAAAAATGGTTATTGTCCTCTGTCAGGGTAGGAAAACAAAAACATGTCTGAAGCTTTTCAATAGTTGAATCCGCATTTTATTCGTTTTCTGATTGGCCTATACAGTAATCTGTATTTTCCCTTTACTTTCAACAGAGATGAATACTTATGTTGCCACTATGACAAAAAGTAATAAAAACTACAAAAAAAGATTAACTCAGAAACAATTTGAGATACAGCTTTCAAACAAATTGCATTTTTTTCTCTATACGACGATGTAAAAAGTAATATTGTGGGATGTTTAGAAGTTTAAGAATGAAATTTCATTTAAAATGGGTCGTCAGATTTCGTGGAAATCTGACGATGGAAAAGCCTTTTCCCGAACAGCCAATGAAATGCTTGGACAATACGTAAGTTTCAGGTGGATAATACCTAAATTTCAGGAAATCTGACGGGTCGCAGGCGATTTCTGTCGCTTGTAATTTTTACGTGTAATAACACTATTAATGTTTAATTCATTGCGTATGTAATGTATGATCAACTCCGTGCCATTTCTTATGTCTTAAATTTTAGTCTTTGAAAAAATCCTTTTCCAAATGGTCGTTGTAATTTGTTAAATTGCATTTTTTTCCACGACTCTACATTTCAATAAATATGGAAAACCGCCATTCAATTTACTCATTTTTGTGAAAATACCGAGACTCTTCCAACAGACTAAGAACCCATTGCGCATCAGGTACAAACAGGTCACGCAATTTTAATGACGTCACATTTAGATGTTTCACCACTGCGGCTACGAGCTGACATAAAAATGGCGGTTGTCGTACGCGGATTTTTTTAAGCATTTGTACTTTTTCCTGAATTTACACACCATTAATTTCTAAAAGTTTTCTTTGACTTAATTGATCTATCAAGGAGAAGGCCAACTTTGTTAATCACAGATTTTGATAATTTTAATATATGTTGTAGGGTTGAAAAAGTAAAACTGGAAAGAAATTTCAATCTGTCAAGGTCGTATCAGAAGTCTAAATATCACATCTGTAATAATATCTGTAATCATGTTCGAATTCAAATCGTAAATAACACATCAGAAGCATTTTAATATGATTAATTATGAAGAGAATGAATAAACATGATACTGGTGTCGAAAACGAAAGTCAGAAAATCGTAGCGCCGAAACATTTTCTTTTCTAACTAAAGATTTAATTGAGGTAGAAATACTATTTACAGTTTTTTTACATATTTACACAAACTAAAAACCATTTTGCATGGAGACACAATTCTCCACGTTCATATTTCAATTGTTTGACGATCTTACGTCCCATCTTTATATAATAACAAATCATTCCATTCTTAAAACAACGTTCGTTGCATTCTATTTCGTTCTGTTTACAAAAAAAAAGGCATTCTGGGAGTGTTCTATAAGTTGAAGTAGAAGTAGGAAATTGCATTGCGCGTTGCGCTAATCTAACTGCAATTCCTTTTTCTACACACTCCCCACCTGAACTCTTACAGAGTTCATCAATCAAAAATTCTATCAAGAAAATTTTAATTCTCATATGTTTAGTGATCTCCGTGATCAGTGGTTCAGTGATCTATGATAATTCAATTTCAAAATTCAAACACAAAATATCAAGTTCAAAATATCAAATTCAAATACAAAATATCAAGTTTCAAAATATCAATTAATTCTAACCATAAAAGTATAAAATTCAAACAATATAGAAAAATAAAAAATATTACCTGCAAATTAACATAATGAAATGGCATTTTTTTAAACAGTTAATATACTTACTTATACTAAAACTCAAATAATACTGCATTCAAAGTAAGTAGAATAAAAAAAAGGGAAAGAAAACTTTTAGAGTTCTAAAAGAGATTTAAAAAAAAGAGAAAAAGTCTATAAATGTTCATCAGTCTAAAATTTCTAAAGGATATAATTTCTGGAATCTTTTCGTGTTTCTCTTTTTTGGATTCAAAGTCTTTCGCAAAAGTCTCCCCACCATGCAGCTGTTTCAATATTTTTCCAAACAAGACATGTTTTAATGATGCTTTTCACCAACTGTCTTCCCTTCGGAATCCAATATCGGGATCGAATTTTTGTCAAAGTATGTGCAGTTCCTGCGTGCATCATTTTTTCATGATCTTGATGCACAATCAACACCGTTAACCAGGAATGTCTAGGCAGAATGACTGGATGTTTTTCTTCCGTAGAAAGATCACCAAATTCTAGTCTTCCTCCTAAACGTATAATTTCTGCTTGATCTATATATGGAAGAAATTTGAATAGGGGTGAATTTTTTTCTACTGAATTATCATTTCTAAGAGACTCAAATTCTACTTTATAAAATTGCTTCTATTCACGACGGATTAAATATTTTTCTGCTTCTAATAATTCTTCAGCTTTTAGTGGGCCGAAAACTTCAGTAGACTTTTTTAACTTCAATATAAATATTTTTACCCAAGCAGTTATTCTTATCAGTTTCTCCAAACTACTGAATTTGGTTATATCAATAGGATTTTTAATCTCTTCGACTATGCACTCGCATTGCAATATGTCATTAGGCTTCTTTCTGAATTCTAATTCATCTTCATCAATTATTTCTGTATCTTCAGATCTTGGCCAAAATTCTGGTGGGAAGCTAAGCCACTTTGGCCCGAATAACCAAGTCGGGTCATTGATGAGCTTGGAAACTTTTGCTCTTCTTGAGACAAGGTCTGCGGGATTGTCTGCCCCTGGGCAATGATGCCAATCAGAAGGGGAACTCAGCTTTCGAATTTCTTCAACATGATTTCTCACGAAGGGTTTAAATTATTCAGGTGATCCTTTAATCCAAAAATATGTTATTTTGGAATCCGTCCAGTAAATGCATGGAATTTCTAGATGTAGTGCCTTCAAAATATTGCAGCTTAATCTAGCAGAACATAATGCAGCCATAAATTCCAGTCTCGGTAAAGTGAGGGTTTGTAAAAGAGCTACTCTGTTTTTAGATGCTACGAAGACTGTTCGAATGTCTTTTTCAGAGGTTGTTACACGTAAATAAGCAATAGTGCCCAAAACTATTGTACTTGCATCTGAAAATAAGGGCAATTGTAAATTGGTAATCTTCTCAGCTGGAATTTCCAAAAAATAATGTCGAGGAACAGAAAATTCAGATATCTGAGGAATTTCATTACACCAGTCTTTCCAAAGAGAAATTAGATCTTTTGGGATAACATCGTCCCAGTCTATACCTAATGATCAGATTTTTTGCATCAAACATTTTATTCTTAAAGTGAAGGATCCTAGGAATTCAATAGGATCAAATACTCGAACCAAAACTTGTAAAATATACCTCTTGGTATCAGTTCTTTTAGAAGCAAATGTTGCTAATTCACGAGTGTCAAAATACAAAAAATCCTCTAGACTGTTCTATACTATACCTAAAACTTTGTAAGAGACATTTTCTGTTTCAAATGTTTCCAAATTATCACTAGAAATTACATCGTTATTTTTCCACAATTCTTTAAGGGATTTTGAATTAGTATGCCATTTATGTAAATGCATACTAGCTTCTTTGAAAATGTCTATAGACTCTAATGTAGTGGACAAAGCTTGCTCGACAGAGGATTGACTTCCAATGACATCATCTACATAAATGTTTTCATTCAAAAAATCTACAGTTTCTGGATACCTTTTGATATATTTCTTTAAGTGGTGTTTTATTGTAGCCGCTAACAAGAATGGACTACAATTAACCCCAAATAAAACTCTAGTTTGTTACATTTGTGGGAGGTTGGATTCATGAAAAGGGCCTTCCGAAAACAAAAAAAGATAAACGTCTCTGTCTTCTTCATCTACCATTATTTGTAAAAATGCCTGTTTCATATCAATAGTAAAGGCAACTGAATGAAATCGAAATGGTAGCAAAATATCGGAAATTTCCTAGTATAAATTAGGCCCTGCGTGAAGACAATTATTAAGAGAAAGGGAGTTTAAATCATGAGCGGATGCATCGAAAACAATCCTCAATTTGGTGGTTACACGATCTCTTTTTATTACTTCTCTGTGAGGTAAATAAAATTCAACTTGCCCTTTATCTTCTGACTTAGGAACTAATTCTACGATTCCCTGATTTAAATAATCCTTCAATACTTCTTTATATTCTAGGAATAAATGGAGGTTTCTAGTAAATCTTCTATTTAATTTAACTAGTCGAGATTCTGCGATTTTTCTATTATCATCCAAACGCCTTTTTTCTAGTTTCCATGGCAATTTTACTTTATGTCGTTTGTTTTCATATTTAGTATCTGATTCGAATTGTTTCATAATTTCATTTTCAGAAGGGTCAGAATCTTGTTTAATATTAATAAGGCCTGAAATTTCAAGATCCCAAATTTTTTTTATTTGCTCAGAAATTAAATGTTCTTCAACAATTACATTAAAAATCTATGAAGTTTGGTTTTCGCCTTTTTTACCTTGGAGGCACCAGCCAAAGATGGTTTCAACAGCAACGAGATTTGTGTTCAAATGTTTTATATTACCTGTTACTATTTTATAGTAATAGTCTGCTCCTATGAGAAGGGAAATAGGATCCTGACATTGTGGTGAGTCAGCAAGGGTTAAATTCTGCAAAACGCTCACATCTCTCAATTCATTTACTTCTGGGGGAGGGATGTCAGAACCAGAGATTTCGTCTGTTACTAAAGCTTCTATTTCTAAACTTGACTTCGAAAGATGCTTATTTTCCAATTTAAGCTTAACAACATCATAATTTTTTTGAATTGGGGTTTTACTTCCAAATGTGAAGCCTGACAGTTTTTCTTTTCTCAATATTTTAAGTTGCAATTTGTCAGCAATTTCACGAGTTAAAAAGGTTCGCATTGCAGCGGTATCCAACAATAATCGATCGACAAGTTCTTTATTTTTATTTTTTACATTCGCACTGCAAGTCTGTAAGAAAATTCTATTTTTTCCAAGACACCAGATGGCCGAAATAATTTCGTTACTTGTTTCATTTTGTGCATTCACTGCTTCCAAATTTTTATCCGGATAATTTTTATTAGTAGATGAATTATGTTGTTTACAAATAGCTCGGCTATGTCTACCACCACACGTACAGCGTATTTTAGAAAAACAATTTCTAATTCGATGTTTTGGCATCAGACACAAAAAACCTTGCCTTGTGATTTCAAAATATTTTTCTTCTTTTCAACATCAAATGCACTGAATATTTCTGACAAATGATTATTCTTACAAAAAATGCTATTTTGTTTATCGGTATTTTTTTTTTGTCTGAGACTGTAGTCATTAATACATGTGCGGATGAAAAGTTTAATTCTTGTTTTGGAGGTTTCGTAAATTTCTGTCTGTTTACTTCTAATTTATTTGATTTTGAAAATGAAAAAGAAAATTCTCGACTTTTAATTTCGGTTTGAAGAAATTCAGTAGTTTGTTTATATCAGGGTTACATGATGACTTAATGTTTTGTCTATTAAATTCTAAATTTAAATCTGAGGGCAGTAATTTCAAAACTACGACGAAAAGCATGGAGCTATAAGCCTGTGGTTCGAGTCCCAATGTGGTTAAAGACCTTACATTTATTTCAATATCGTCATGAAGTTTCTGTAACTTTGAAATATCATTTGACTTAAATACAGGAGATAAATTTAACAATTTATTCATGTGATGATTAATTATCATCTCTTTATTGCCAAATCTACGTTAAGAATTTTGAGTGCGGTGTCATAATTTGATTCCGAAACTTCTAACCCTTCTATAACATTTAAAGCGGATGATCCTAAGTAACTTCGTAGATAATTATACTTTTCAATTTACGTTAATGAATTATTTTCATTTATAGAAACTTTAAAAGTGTTCCAAAAGTTTGTAAATTGTGTGCAATCCCCGTAACATTTCTGTATATTCAGCTTGGAAGTTTCACATATTTAGTTTCATTATGGGGTAGAGAATCATTGACTGAATTATTACACAAAGGAACAATATTTCTTTTACTTTCTTTAAGTTTCTTTTCGGCGCGAAAATTCGTTATAGATATTTTATCGGAATATTCATAAGTTGTGACCATATCGGCCTCGTATTCGTCTAAATTCAACAAAGGTTCTATCTTATTATTTATGTCATCTAAATTACATGTTTTAATTTTCAACTGATTAAATGTTTCTTCAAGGGAATCTATATCAATTGTGTCACTTTTCAAAATACTATCAATACTATTTATTAATTTTGTAACAGAACTCCTTAAAATAGTCCTATTTTTCTTAAATTTTTCAAGATCAGCCATTTTTAAACATGAAAATAAAATCAAAAATCAAATACTCTTACCTTGAAAAATCTTCGCACTTTCAATAATATAAAAAAATAAATCATTAATACTTCATTTATCCGAATTCCTTCGGCCGTTGCACCATGAAAAATAAAACTGGAAAGAAATCTCAATCTGTCAAGGTCGTATCAGAAGTCTAAATATCACATCTGTAATAATATCTGTAATCATGCTCGAATTCAAATCGTAAATAACACATCAGAAGCATTTTAATATGATTAATTATGAGGAGAATGAATAAACATGATACTGGTGTCGAAAACGAAAGTCAGAAAATCGTAGCGCCGAAACATTTTCTTTTTTAACTAAAGATTTAATTGAGGTAGAAATACTATTTACAGTTTTTTTACATATTTACACAAACTCAAAACCATATTGCATGGAGACACAATTCTCCACGTTCATATTTCAATTATTTGACGATCTTACGTCCCATCTTTATATAATAACAAATCATTCCATTATTAAAGCAACGTTCGTTGCATTCTATTTCGTTCTGTTTACAAGAAAAAAGGCATTCTGGGAGTGTTCTATAAGTTGAAGTAGAAGTAGGAATTGCATTGAACGTTGCGCTAATCTAACTGCAATTCCTTTTTCGACAGGGTAGAGACCCCTTAGTCTCAGATTCAAAGGATTTTATCCAACGCTTCTTAGTTCTTGTGAAACCGGGGGGTCTAATAGTAGTACACAACTTAAATACTTACTTTGGAACTAAAAGGATAGGTTGGTCATAGCTGAGTTGCTACGGCGTTTGCCGGCTGATCCGCGGTCCCGGGTTCGATACCGGGACGCGCTACATAAGTTTTCTCATTTTTTGTTTTATAAATATATTTGTAAGTATAACTTAATAATCACATTGTCAATTAAAATTTATAATATCGTATATCAATTATAATTTTAACCTATTTTTTTTTTTTTTTTACTTTTAACTAAATAGTTGTATAAAACATCATAAAACTTTTTTTTTAAATCACTTTTAAAATGTATTTTATATATTCTTTATCGATGCAATGATATTGAGCAATTGTGTCAATTCGTGATTTTAAAGAAACATCATTTTCGCATTGCTTTAACAAAGGAAGTTAATGCGATAATACTATTATTCTGTTTTTAAAGTAACAAGCATGATTATATTAAAAATTAGCATCAGAATTAAACTACAACAGATTTTTTCAATATTACAGATTTTTAAATTTGTAATACGTAATCTTGCACTTTCAATTATTTTGCTTCCCCCTTTATCTTCTTTCTGCTTTAATTTTTATTTTATTTAAATATTCTTTTATTTTATCATAGCTAAATGTCGCCACAACAGGTTTTGTCAGTATTTTGGAATTTTCATCATTCAATAATAGATCCAATTTCTTTTTAAACCTCTTTAAATGAGGAGAAATAATAGTTTAAAAATAAAAAATGATAAATTTAAGTTTGTTAACATTATAATTAATGTGTGATATTAAAATTTTTAATTAAAATTATTAAATTACAAGTATATCTATAAAACAAAAAATAAGAAAAACAAATGTAACGCGTTCGGGTACCGAACCCGGGCCCACAGATCAGGGAGCAAATGCCGTACCAACTGAGCTACGACCAACCTATCCTGTTTCTTACAAAGTAAGTATTTAAGTTGTGTACTACTATTAGACACCCCCCCCCCCCCCCCCCGGTTTCTCAAGAACTAAGGAGCGTTGGATAAAATCCGTTGAACCTGAGACTAAGGGGTCTCTACCCTACAACATATATTAAAATAACCAAAATCTGTGATTAACAAGGTTGGCCCTCTCCTTGTAAGAAAAACAAGTAAAAATTGAATTTAAAAAAAATCAAAAAACCCGACTACGTAAAAAGCGAACTAATTAATTATTTCTCATCAATGTGAAGCCAATTTTTATATTACTTATCTATTTTTTTTACTTACTTTAATTGACGATTTTTAAGTGGTGTTTCATTGTTAGTTCCTATCTGTAAACACTGTTTTGGTGAGGCCTATAGATGTCAATGAATGCTAGAGGTGCAGTAAAGCTAGAGAACCTACCTACACAATATCCAGGTCGTGTAATATTTAAACGGAGCTTCTGACTGTAAAATAGTCAAAGAAACATCGTCTTCATTTTGAAAGATCTATCCAATGATATTCCACTCAATAGGGTGCGTAATTTTTTTTTTCGTCTCTACCGGCATTTTGTATTTTCGGCCGCCGCTTTTAATTTATAAAAACAAAACCTATCCTATAACCACCGGACGGTGAAGGTGAATCGATAGACACCTCATTCATTAAAATCCATCCATCCGTTTGGGATGTTTCGAGGGCATAAAGAAATCCACATACCCAGATACGCGTGAAAACACTACCCTTCTTGGCAGTCGGGTAATAAGACGGTAACAACTTAAAAACTTATTTGTATTTAACCCATTTTTGCCTGTATTTTGTATTTCTCAATTTTGTTTTTAAAATCACTTTAAAATATTGCAAAATGAACTAGAAAAATACTAAAAAAAAACGCTCTAAAATTTGTTTGTATATATTTGATAAAATGTAAATGTATTAAATATGGGAATATGCTTAATATTAATAGTAGTATAACATGCCTAATTATATGTTTTGTCTAAATTTATATAAAATAAGCTTTTAAATTGTATATTACATACTATAATTAGTATTTTAAGGAACTACTGAAAAATATATTTGTTTCTCTACAGAGACTAATAACATTATATTAGTATTAGTAATAATAAATTAAGAATAATCGTATTTGAGGATTAAAAACAATTTGTTTCATAATCATCTTGAAAAACACTTTACATAAATAACTGTACCCTAAATGGCAAATAAAAATACGTACCCATTCGATTCATGCGCCCTATATTTTGTACGTTACAAAAATGCAAAAAAATAGGCATGAACATATAATTTCACAATTAAAAAAAATATGTATTTCAAAGAAGCCTACAAACTAAGATTATGACTTATTTATTTGGATCCTTGACAGGAAAATAAAAACAAATAAAATTACTTTTTACATTTCGCAATCTTCAACAATGAAACATCTATAAACTCTGAAAAAAGCCTTCATTTAAGCAAGTAAATATCCATCTTATGATGTCATCTTTACGTTAGAGATAAAGACATTTATAAATAATTATTTTATACAATTTCCATGTTATAAAGAATCAGAAAATTATACAAATTTATTAAAATTCGAGGCGTCCTTAAAGTGAGACGCTAGGCACAAATGGGTTAAATTAAATGTACTGTATTAGCACCGAAAAAAAGACAATTCGATGAATAATTCAGAAAAGTTGACATATTCCCTCATACAGAAAATGGAGTAACTTTTGGGTTGTCGGAAAATTCATGATATAAGCAGCCAACTTTTACGTTTTTCTGTTATCAGAATTTTTTCCTATTTAATTTTCGCCACAAATTTCACGAAGGGTATTATTCAAAAAAAGTAGTAACAATGTGTAAATCAGTAAAAACCGGTGACAATGCATTAGGAATTTTCCGCTAAGATAGTATAAATCATGGCACATCTAACTTAGTGTTGTTTGTATGTAAATGATGGCCATTTTCGATACTTTTCGCCATGTAATGTTGTTTCGCTGAAAGGAAATATATGTATTAGAATGTCGTTGCAATACATGGTGTCTACAAATTACAGTGAAACCTACCTGTGGGACCACCTCCCTGAACGACCATTTTTTCATGAAACGAAATTTATTCCCATGTGTTCAATACTAATATATGGCGAAGGGTATTATTCAAAAACAGTAGTAGCAATGTGTAAATCAGTAAAAACCGGTGACAATGCATTATGAATTTTCCGCTAAGATAGTAAGTAAGTAAGTAAGAACCCACCCTGGGAACCCGCTTTTGGCTTATGGTTAGGTGTAACCCCCAAGCCCAGGGCAGGGAAAAGTTTTACTACCTGCAAAACTCCTTCAATGATTTTTTTCCTTTTTTTTTTTTTTTTTTTTTTTTTTTTTTTTTAAGTGAAAACTTTTTTAGGCGCGTTGCGCTTTTTTTGAGATGGGGAAAAACCACTGATTTCGAGACACTGTAACGTAACGACATGCTAGCATTTTGACACATTGACACTAGCGCGCCAAACGGTGAATGACAGGAACTTTTCCCTCTTCAGCTCAATCCGCAAAAGAAGAAGAAAGCTAAAACTCACTTTTTCTCCCGGCGTATTGCTAAAACAAATTATTATTTTGTTTTTCGTCAGTTAAAATGAATTATACCGTATTCGTGACCTACCTATTTCGTGTAACTAAAAACCGATAACGCTGTATTTTATCGTGTTGATGGTCTGGTCAATAACGAACAGTACTGGCGGGAATTTCGATTACGGAAGATAAAATACGGGGCAAAGATGTCAGATACGCACTTGGGTACCTAATTGACAGCAAAATGGCGTTACTTTATTTTACAAGGTATCCCGGCTACTGTTGCTTATTTATTAATAAATTGTTCATTTACTTTTATTTTATTTTTTTAAATTGTTCTATTGTTTTGTTCTATAGTTATTAATGAAATTACCGTTTATTTATTGTTGTTTACTTTTTAAAACAATAGAAAATAATTTTAAAATATATATTGTAACTGGTATTGGAAAACGGGCTTTCGCCAAATTGACGTTAAAAAATCGTGCCAAACCTGGTTCGTAGATCACATCTCTGCCAAATTCTCGGTTTTTTGATTTTTCGACTTTTTATCCAAATTTTCCGGATTTTTTAAATTTTCCCTTTCATTGTATCCCAAACACTACCTTCATACCAAATTTCAAGATTCTAGGGATACAGGACGTACATCTGAGTTTTGATGATCGGTGAATCAGTGTCGAAAAGGCGAAAGTTTAAGTTCATATATCTTCTGAAATAAAAAAGATAGAAACGTGAAATTTCAGCATTTAGTTCCATTTCCACATTACTTTAGATTTACGAAGTTTCAAGTTTCTGGGAATCACCAACACAAAGATATTGGGGGTCAAAAGTACCCTGAGTTGCTTCCAGAAAAAGATGCTTACAGCTGTGCTTTCAAGACTTGGCAGGAGCACTGCCGTGTCCCCAGATGCTTTCATTAGTGCTGCTACACAATTTAACGCATAATACATTTCCTGACGATTAAAAAAACACACACGTAATTGTTGAAGTTTTCACTTCTATTGGCACTCCCGGAGTGCCACTGTTTTTTTTTACAGTTTAGGAAAAATAACAATGTTAGATATATGACAATTATTGACAGTGTGTGCAATAAATATTTACAGATGAGAGATTAAATGGAACTGGTGAGTTTGAAAAGAATAATTAAAGGATATGTGATTACGGGATATAACACAATAAAGCACAATGCAGAGATATACAGTCCTCCCCACTCGAGTACCAAGGTAACAGGTAAACAAAGTTAAAAGTTAATCCAAGCAAAGTAAAAAAAGTGTAAGCAAAGTAATAATAAATCTTAATAAGAGATAGAGAAATTTAACGACTAGAGTGGGGAGGACCGTGATAAATAAACATTTCTAAAGTTTGCCATGACAGATCTTACTAACCAAGTACACTAGATCCACAATGCACTTTAATTATGCATTTCGATGGTAGAACTCTATTATGTGCAAAAAATATTACAGGACTAAATTCGAGCCGCCCCACTGCCCATAACTGGAGGCCAGCACAGCCGTAGCTAAAATTTCTATTACAAACATATATAATTTATAATATTAATAATTATATTGCCACTTAAAAATTATTTTAAAAGTACTTTAAGATAATTTATGAATATGACAGGTAAACTATATGAATTTTGAGTAGTAGTGGAAGTAAAATAATTTGCAGCAAAACACATATATACACTTGGAGATAATTCACTTATAGTCTTAAACACAGTAAATTCAGTAAGTTTCAATTTGATAAGATAATGCTTTCAAAGACATAATGCAGAACTATAAAGCAAATTAATATAAATTTTAAGTAAAAATGACAAATATCGCTATATACACAGTAAACATATATTTGTACTTGAAAATGAGTAAGTTCACTAAAGTTCAAAGTTTAAGTTTGATAAGTGTCTATTTACATAAATGGGGGTTTTGAAGTTAACCCGTAACTTTTGTGGCGTTCTTTAGAGTTATTCAATATTTAACATTTTGTCCATAAAGTGGTCCTATATGACGTTCCTTCTATCTGCCAAGTATGACTGATAAATCGGGCACATAGTTGAATCCGGTGAATTTTTCCTATAGTTAGGTAAGTGGTAACAATTTGTGCATCTGTATTGCGATGGAACGCCCTCAAATGGGCATTCCGAAGTGCAGTGACCTCTCGAGCATTTGGCGCAAATTGGCTGTCTTCTGCAGTAAGATGTTTGGTGTCCATATAGCTGGCAATTACCGCATCTAATGATTGGGCGAAAAGAACGAATGGAGCACATATTGAGACCCACCTGTATAAAATTTTTATCCAGAAGTTCCTGTGATGCTTTTGTTTCTAATTGCAATATAATGTGATATAGAGTTGAGTTATCCTTCTTTAAAATTTTCAATATGGTGATGTTTTTATCCGACAAATTTTCTTCAAGGTGTGCTATTATTTCATTTTTAGGTACTGAGGATGGAATACCAGTTATTATTATTCTTTTATAATTAGTCAGTTTATATGTTATTTCTATGAGCTTTGTAATATCAGGAATGTTTTCTTTTATTTTTAACAGATGTTCTGTATTTTCATCCGAATTGGATTGCATAATAATTGTATCTGGATTTCTGGCATTTCTGCAGTAAATTACTGGGACATCTTTCTCTTTATTAAAGTTTTCATTCAGTAGTGATTTTAGTTTTGGTATCCTTATATGTTTTGCAATAGTTCTAATTATTATTGCAGAGTTAGACTTCGCTGAAACAGGGAGGTCGCCTGTCCGTGTTTCACCAACGCACTTTTCTCCTTGACGGCCCTACGTGAGTATTCCAGGTTTCGTGTCACTAACTCCTCAATTTTTTGTAGTCTGTTTGATAGTTGAATAAACCCTCCTTCATCATTATCTTCTATGCTGACATTATCGTTGTTTTCCATTAGTGTTTGAGTTGTTATTGTTTTTGATTTGACTTCTGTTTGTATAATTTTTTCTTTAGCATGTGGTTTTAATTGCGTCTGTTGTCTTTTTAATTTATTAATTTCTTCTTTAAGGCTTTCATTAATTTGTTCTTTACTTTGTTCCTCCTTGACCAAAGAGTCTTTTAATTGTTTATTTTCTTGTTTCAATTCTTCCAGATATTTTTCAAGCTTTATTTCTGCATTCGATCTTTCTTCCATTGTTGTTTGTGTTGTTGTTGTTTTTAATTTAGTTTCTGTTTGTGTAAAGTTTTCTTTAATATGTTTTTTAAGTTGCTTCTGTTGACATTTTAATTTATTAATTTCTTCTTTAAAACTTTCATTAATTTGTTCTTTGCTTTGTTCTACCTCAGTTAAGGAGTCTTTTAATTGTTTATTCTCTTGTTTCAGTTCTTCCAGATATTTCTCAAGCTTAATTTCTACTTTTGCACTTTCTTTAAGCTTTAATGACAATTCATGATTCTGTCTTAGCAGGACATCCATCTTTTGTTGCATTTTTTCCATTCTGCCAGGAGAATTTATTTCGTTACAATGTTGTATTAGAGGTTTCTCATCTCTTCTTGTTTTGGAAAAGATGATTTCTAGATATTTTCTAGCTTCTTCTGAGCTACCATTAGATCTATTATTTGATAATATATCATACTCTTGAATGAGCTGTCGGATGGATAATGACTCTAACGGGTTTATTGATGATGGTATTTTTAATGGAAGTGGTGATCCTCCTAATATTTTTTGTATAGCTTTTTCTTTATTTTTTAGTCGAGTCTCATTAAGTTCTTCTGCTAATGATATTGCTGTTTCCATATTGGATTGTTTTCTTTGTTGAGTACTCTTTTACTGGTATTTTGTGACTTTAATTTTTTTGTTTGTTGTATGGGTTCACTCGCACCCTTTAATAAAATCAGAAGCTGTAGATGATTGAAGAAGGGACAATTAACCACACTTTCTCTTCTGTTTTCTTTGTTATTTTGTTCTATAATTCTATTTCGTATTCTAATTATTTCTTCACTATTCATTTCCCGATGCAAATTTTTTAGTTCAGTGTTATTTTCTTGATAATATGGAATTTTGTTGTATTCTCTATTAAGTAATGCTCTTATGTGTTGTAACTCGAATTCCAAAAATAATACATTTTTTCTTAATTGGACAGCACTGTCACCCTTTGCTTTTGCCAAGCGAAATTTTTCTGGTTGATATATGTTATTTACGACACTATAACTTTGTAAGTTATGTGATCTATAATATGGGCTCTTTGTAAATTCTCCCTTTTCTACAGCTTTGATATGTTCTAGTTGGTTTGTTAATAGGACCTTGAACTCATCGTATCGCTGTGAATAGACCACTTTCACTTTATTTATCATCTTTTCAACATCATGGCTCGTAATAAGGGCTGGTTCCATTGCCGGGTTAACTTTGGATGATTGGCTTGTTTTTACTACTGTGTCCATATCTAATCTTGTTAAGTTTACTGCTGGATTAAATCCTTTTTGATTCATTACGTGTCTTGACGCCATCCTAGGTCCACTTCAACCAGACCGCTTGTCAATATTTGAGATTGTTATAGCGATACACTCTTAACTGAATTCAGTTGGTAATTATGCAGAAACTTTTTAAAGAGATATTATTGAAATTACTCAAAGCTACTAGTATGTTATTATTAGATACTTAGTTCTATCATCAGACGCCAGCTAAATATGTAAAAGATATAACATGTTGAGGTTATTAAATGGTATTTAAGATATAAGTTCCATCGCCGGTAGCTAATATTAATAAGATATAAGATGAGTAATTAATTAAAGATATAGAACAGGGGTCCACTAAGCCCCGGCCATACATCATTGAAGGAAAGGGAATATAGATAGTAGAAAGCAAAAACCAGTAGTCGTAACTACAGAAAATGACTAAGAGAAAATAAATAGCCAAAAATGGGGGAGATTTTGAGAAATAAAAACAAAATGAAACAAAACAATGATAGTGATAGAAAGCAGCCGAAAAAGAGAGAAAGGTGGAAAAGGTACATGTCTATGCTTCCTGTGTCCATAAGCTCATACACTAAGTAAAAAGAAAAACCTGTTGTCACCATTGCATAGGCCAGATTCACCTCTTACTTCATGCTCAGTAAATCCTTTGATACGAGTACACTGTCTCGCACCACTATTTTTGCTAACCATACCCAGTTTAGAGTGAAAGAGGTTGTGTGATTATTATAAGAGATTAATAAATAATCTTAATAATTTTCATATGAGAGATACAATGCAAATGAGATTCCAAATATATACAATAGAAATTTAAAACTGAATAATGAATCAATATATGAGATAAGCACATGATATAAAATAATAGTGCATTATAAATCATGGCACATCTAACTTAGTGTTGTTTGTATGTAAATGATGGCCATTTTCGATACTTTTCGCCATATAATGTTGTTTCGCTGAAAGGAAATATATGTATTAGAATGTCGTTACAATACATGGTGTCTACAAATTACAGTGAAACCTACCTGTGGGACCACCTCCCTGAACGACCATTTTTTCATGAAACGAAATTTATTCCCATGGGTTCAATAATAATTTTACCTCCATTCAGAGACCATCCCAGTTGAACTCCCTCCATGAGCGGCCAATTTCTTTGAGGAAAATTCCTTTTTATCCTGGTCCCCCCAAAAGAAATTATCTTTTAAAAATATTTTTATGTTGTGTAGCCAATAATGCTTTTGGAACAAAATAAAGTAATGCACCTGTGACAGAGTTCTTTCACATATCACTTTTTTTTTTCATTAAAATTAATTTAAATCATTTATTTTGGCTTTTGAAACGTGTTGTTTTTTTCCCCTTCGTTATGTTAAAATTTAAAATTTAACTCTATGCTTAAAATCCATATCGAATTTTATCTGTTCGTTTTTTTTCTTTCTTTCGATAACCTCTTTAATTTAATGCAGTGATTTTCAATTTATGATTTGTAACCGTTTCTCGCAGATGCAATTTATTTTTTCAATAATATTTGAGCCGTTAGATAAAATAAAACAGAAGAGTTAAAAGCACCTGCCTTTTATATTTCAATGGATGTTATTTATTTTATTTTATTTTATTTTATTTTATTTTATTTTATTTTATTTTTATTTTTATTATTATTATTATTTTTTTTTTGCGTCGCCTACGAAAGAAATAATTCAGTCTCATTTTCTACTTAAGTAAAAAGCCGTTGCAATAAAATATCAAAAATGTAAAAAGATAGTTATTTTAGAAACCTCTTTAAATCACTTTTCATGTACGTTAAATTTATTTGTCAGTTGTTTTAAAGCTTATGCCTTTCTCGGCATTTCGCAATTATAAGTAGCAATCATTTAACGTAATCATTTATTATAGATAAATATTGTCAGGTTTTATGGCGTCTCTAGTAAATACATATGGAGAGCCGTTATTCTAGTCTGGTAATCACCTTGCATCACGCGTTTTTCATTGTTTTTATCGGGGTTGTCAGATTTTGGGGTAATCATTTGGCTCGCAAATAAACCCTTTGTCTGCAGTTCGTTCACAGTGCTAATGTTTGAATTTGGCGATGTTGTAGCACCAAGTGTGAGTGTACCATACATCGATTAATAAGTGAGTGCTTCTTATGAAATCACTCACTTTTTTCTCGAACTGCGAAGATGTAAGACCTCGTGGTCTTGGGTCACGCTTAGGCGTACCTGGCATATACGGATTTTCTCTCTCTCACCGTTAATACTTATGAGTAATATTCTTTTTGTAACTTACTTAAAAATGTTAAATAAAATTTTTTAGTTCCTGTATTATGGTTGGAGTTTTGCATTTAGAAGAACCTACACTGAACCACGTCATAGCACCTATAACTCATTCTAATCTGTATTACAAATCGATTAAAATACAATCGATTAAATACATCGATTAATAGTAATCGATGTATTAAATGAATTTTATAACAAGTTTCTTTAATGGTACATATAAGTACCGTCAGTAGATAAAGGGTTAAACGATAAAAAAAATCTTATATTAAATCTGATTAAAACTCAATTATTAGTTTTATAAGGAAATTCTAAATATTATATTACACAAAATTGGTACGAAAATATAAACCTTATATAGAATACTGACAGATATTTTGATTATTGGGGTGTTGTATTTTTATTTCTGATACATAATTAAACATTTATAGTTTACATTCAACTAAGTGAAGTAATATTTAAAATTAAAAATATTCAATGAATTTATTCGTTTATTAGGAAAAGTTCTAGATTTCTTTTAAACTAGTATCTGCGACACAAATTTAAAATATCGGTTTGGATAAAATCAACTGAACGCTAGTAATAAAGTTAAACTGATTCTCAGCTTTATTTTTGTGAATGGAAAATAGTACGATAAAGTAATTATGTCACAGAAAATATCTTTTTTTCTATTTGTAAGAGTGGAATTCTTCCAGATTTAAAAAAGAAATAAAAACTTTAAATATGCATGATAACCAGCTGACATTACACATATGTTTTGAAACTGTCAGAAAATTTTTACTAAAGCTTTTCTTTTCATTTTTTTCTTAATATCGAATTTATTAACAATCATTATGAATTAGTTTTTTTTATAAAATAACAGCTGGAACTAATTATATGTTGACAAATACTTGAAAGTACTTAATGGATTTTTAATGGGTGTGGAAACCGTGTGTATTATATTAAATCTGATCAATATCCGTTATTATTAGGCTTGAACAATAGAAAATAATAAAACAAAGAGTAAAGTTTTCAACGTAATAGTGAGAAAAATAATTTGCTCTGCAATTATATTTTCAAATTTTATTAAATATTGTAATATATACTTTCTTTTACATATATATTTTTATTATTATTTACAAAAGTAGAAAAAAAAATAAGTAGGAAATAAAATCTATATTTAAGCTATAGTGAAAGTTAATGTTATTAATATCAAGTTAAATCTTAACTTTATTTTATTGAAAAAATATGTGATTATTTTCCATCTAACAAAAAGCATTTCTATTTAGAAGTAAATTTCTAGAAATCGTAGCAAAAAAAATAAAATAAGTAAAATAAAATAAAATAAAATAAAATAAAATCTATATTTAAGCGATAGTGACAGTTATCTTTATTAATAATAAATTATTTCTTATATTTATTGTTTTGGTAAATATACTTGATATTTTTCTATTTAAAAAAAGCATTTTTAATTAGAAGTAAATTTCTAAAATCCATAGTAAAAAAGAAGAAAAACTTCGAAAGGAAAATGAAGTAAAAGAAACGAAAAGTAAAAAAAAGAAAAATAAAATAATAAAATAAAATAAAAATAAAAATATCTAAAAAGTCATGTCTTAGGATTGTAATTGAACATTACAAGAAGCAGAAATTTCATAAATGCCAAAAATAATCCGCCAATGAATAAATATATAAATAGAAGTAAAAAATAATAGTGCCTGGCAGAATTTTTCATGCATGTTTAATGATTCATAAAATACCACCTGTGAAAAGCATTGCCATGAGAATATTTATTTGATTATCTTAGGTATTCATTTATTTTATTTAATTAAAAAATTAACAGTAATATCAAATTTTCGTCAAATCAGCTTAAAAAAATTCTTTTCGAAAATAAGACGTTTAGGACACTTATAGTTAATTTTAAGTTGGATATGATTTGAAATTATGCTAATTTGATTAATTTATTTGATTAATTTATTTAAGTTCTTTTTAATGTTTAAATCATTTAAAAGTAATTTACTGTGATGAAATTCCAGTTTGTTTATCAAGTGAATATCCAAATATTGTTCCCGCTGAAGATCCCTTAATTTTATTGATATTTAACTTATCTAACTGCATAACATATCTGTAATGCGGGGTAGATTTATTTGTCAGCATGGCATAAAATATTTTAAAAAATATAAAAAAAAAAATAAATTTTTAATTTTTTCTATCTTTACTAGAAGAAAGTACTGGATTCGTGAAAATTTTCCACTTCCGGCTTTCTACGGATTTATACGTTTTAAAATGCCCAGAACACGATTTGATGGTTTTTAGAAAATGTCTGTCTGTGAGTCTGTCTGTCACTCTGTCACTCTGTGAGTCTGTATGTGACAAAAAAATTGTGGGCGCTCTATCTCAAGAACTAATGCACGGAATTTCACAAAACTTTATATCTAGTTAGACCCTGATATAAACTGAACCTGATTAGTTTTTGGTGAAAATCGCCCAACAGGTGGTGCTGCTATGCGTCATTTTTCACGATTTCTGCAATAACTATATTTCAAAAACTACTGCACGGATTTTCATAAAACTTCAGATTCAGTTAGTCCAAGATATAGTTTGATGCTGATTACTTTTTTGTGGAAAATCGCCCAACAGGTGGCGCTGCTTTGCTGCATTATTCATGATTATCGTAATAGCTCTAACTTAAGAACAAATGCACGGATTTTCATCAAATTTCAGATTCAGATAGTCCCTGATATAAATTAGCGCTGTTTAATTTTTGGTGTAAATCGCCCAAGAGGTGGCGCTGCTGTGCTGCATTTTTCACGATTTCCGCAAGAGCTGTATCTCAAGAACTATTGCACTTATTTTCATCAAACTTCAGATTTAGTTAGTCCTTGACATGAATTGACGTACAAATTAGTGCTGTTTAATTTTTGGTGTAAATCGCTCAACAGGTGGCGCTGCTATGCTGTATTTTTTGCGATTTCCGTAATAGCTTTATCTCAAGAACTAATGCTTGGATTTTCAACAAACTTCAGATTCAGGTATACCTTGATATCATTTAGTGTTGTTTATTTTTGGTGTAAATCGCTCAACAAGTGGCGCTGCTGTGCTACATTTTTCAGAATTTCCGCTATAGCTCTATCTCAAGAACTAATGCACGAATTTTCATACAACTTCAAATTCAGATATACTTTGATATGAATTCGTGCTAAATCGTTGTTATTTCTTGTACTATTTAAATGATTTAATTGACGTGATTTATATAGAAGAAAGTTTTGTGATGGTGACAACATACTAGTTTGTTTATGACTTTGGTTTGTCTGCCTGTCGTATTTCTTCTGTCTGTCAGCCGCCCGTCCGTACTTTAACTCGTGTAAATGCAGATCGATTGCCATGAAATTTGTTGAAAAATTGCCAAATTATGATAATAATGTCACACTGCACACCGCAAGATTGCCAGTGACTGTAAAATAAGGCTAAATAGCTATTCATTTGTTTCTATAAAACATTTTAACTGGCTTGTTTTGAACGAAATTATCATTATAAAGCTCTTAAAATAATTCTTCTATTTAAAACTGTCTACTTCAACATGTTTCTCAAACATTACTCTATAAAGCTACCAATTTTCAATTTTTATATGCAATAGTTTTTATAATATTAGCATAGAAAGGGCCCAGGTTACAAAAATTTCATCTACTGCGTCAATGACAGCGTTAGTTACATTATTTTAGAAAACAGTAATTCGTGTTCTGAAAATAAATATAAAAAGACTTTTAATTCATTTTTTATGCAGAAACTGTTAACGATTGCTATAAACACAGAAATATAAATATGAAGTGATAATAATAGTTTTGTTTGTACAGCAAAGTGCCTAAAACTTTCGACAGTATTTTGCTTGAACGGTTTTATATTTATTTAATTCTTGAGAAACTCCCATAAAAGTTTAATTAGGAGATTAGTTTTAAACAAATATTATTCCTATTTTTCATTAAATGTAAAAGTAACTAGATTTTATCTGAAAGAAAACTTTTCTACAAATCGTTAATACAGACATATTTTTTTATGCAAGTTGTAAGTTAATAGTTAAAAAGTACTCCGAAAACCTTTAATATTAAGAGGGAAAATCTCAAATTTAAAGGCAGTTTGTAGACAAAATAGATATTTAAGGGGGTCCGGGACACATTTCAAAATAATTTTTATTTATTGAGTTAAAATTCTGATTTTTTTGTGTTCGTTAACCTTATCAATTATAAACAAAATCAAAAGTTAAAACTTCTCATAATTAAAAAAAAAAAATTATTTGAAATTTATTAAATAAGTGGGGGTAATTTAAAATCGTTATAACTCGAAATATTATTTATAAATTTTCAATTTTTTCTCATTTAAATAAAAGGAAATATATAAGTTTTAATTTTGATTCAGTATTTTTTTAAATATTGATTTATAAAAAAAAAATTAAAAATATTTAACGAAAAAATTAAAAGAAAAGAGGTGCAACTTTTCTTTTTTTTAAATCATATTTTCAAAAATAATTTTTTTTTCAAATATGCTGAATCAAAATTAAAGTAAAACAATTGAAAAAGATACGTTCCAAGTTGGAACCCTTTATTTTTAACGGTTCTTGAGTTATAAGAATTTAAATAACAGAAATGGTGAAAAAACCTACCAGGAAGCAAAACGCATTTTTACAAGAAGTCGTTTCCATGACAGCCATTGTTTGAAAGCTAGGTTTTGAAAACAAACCAAAACGAAAAAAATTAATATTTTTTGTTCTAATTCAGATAGAAACAGGATTTAAATGTCATTTTAAGCAGGAAAAAACAAAGAATCTTTTAATGAAATAAAATGTTTCTGCAAAATTTTAAGATTTTTATGTCCCGGACCCCCTTAATAAACTATGTATAATACATATTTATTTATTGGTATATCATTGCTATTAAAAGCTAATTAATATTATGATGAAATATTATTTTTTATATATTAATGTCACGTATTCTATTAAGTACAATTGCTACCGTAAAATAATTTTTGAAAAAGGCAATTCACATCAAAAAGGAAACTTTCTTGTGTTGCAAATGCATTAAGGTATTTCTTAGTAAATATACTTACTTTTTTAGTGATATATGTGTATATTTATATCGTACAAGAGATGGAATAAAACTTCAGTAAGGCGAACCACCTTTATATTCCAGTGTCAGAAAAACTAAATTATTATGCATATATGGTGTTTAATAAAATATAGAATGATTCATTTAATTAATGTTTTCAATTGTGTCTCCCTATAAATAAATATTTATATCTTTCTATATAAATTGCAAGAGATTAATTGCAGAACTATTAAAACTGTAAAACTCTAAGCCTACCAGTTAAATCAACCCGTGAAACTTCACAAAATAAGGACTACGATAAGCAGATGTATTACAAATAATTTCACAAATTATTAATACAGATATCTTTATTGACGTAAAATTTCAATTAGTTGTTAAAATCTATTTGAAAACTTTTAATATTAAATGAAAAAATGCTTCAATTTAAAGGAAGTTTTGGAAAAGAAATTTTATTTAATCTACAGTTTATTATACATACATAACTTTCGGTATAATATCGCTATTAAAACCTAATATTTTTCTGGAGAAAAATGTTTTTCTTATGTATTAGAGCCACGTTTTCTATTAGTTACAGCTACTACCGTAAAATAATTTTTCAGAAAAGGCAAGTTACCTCTAAAAGGAACTGTTCTCGTGTTGCAAATGCGTTAAGGTATTTCTTAGTAAACATATTAAAATTTGTAATGATATATATGGATGTTAAAACATTTATTTAAAAAAACGTATAGTATTATCGTGGAAGAGATGTAATAAAGTTTAAATAAGTATTAAATACTTATACATTTCACAGTCACAAAAAACCAAATTATAATGAAAATATGATGTTTGATAAAATATAGAACGATTAGCTCAATCAATGTCCACCTAACTGTCTATCTATAAAGAAATATATTTTTGAATATCTTTCTATATAAATTGCAACATATTATAAATTGCAGTACTATTAAAATGGTAAAAGTCTAATCATATCTATATAACAGGTAAAATAAGAAACGAAACTTCCCAAAATACCATAATTAGAATTATTCTATATATTCTATATCTAACCATATTTTCCTGAAGACAGCTGTAGAAACAGCTCGAAGCGCAGAATTTAACTTTTAGCTTATTAAAGTTCGTGTTTTGTGTATCATTAACCAAGATTGTGTCTTTATTAATAGAATTATTCTGTGAGAAATAAGTTTAACAAATTATTAATCATGATATATTTTTTTTTTACTTCAGATGTAAGTTAATTTTTTAAACTAATTCAAAATTTTTAGCTTTATAAAGGAAAAAACCTTCAATTTAAAGGAGCTATCGAAAAAGAAATTTGATTTAATTTACAGATTATAATACATGTATAACTTTCGGTATAATATTGCTATTAAACCAGATATTATTCTGGAGAAATATGTTTTCCTAATGTATTAGAGTCACTTTTTCTATTAGTTATAGTTTCTACCATAAAATAATTTTTGAGAAAATGCAATTTACCGCTAAAAGGGACCTTTTTCGTGTTGAAAATGTCTTATAATATTTTTTATTGAACTTATCCATATTTGAAATGACATATATGCATGTTAAACCACTTATTTCAAGAAATGTATAATATTATGGTAGAAGAGATTGAAGAAATTAAAAAAAAAAATAAATACTTTTATATTTCACAGTGAGAAAAAACCAAATTATCACGAAAATATAATAAAATACAGAACGATCAGCTCAATTATAGTCCGCCCGTTTAGCTGTCTCTCTATAAATGAATACTTATCAGCATATCTAAATAATTTTCTATATAAATTGGAAGAGAGTAATTGCAGCACTATTAAAACAGCAAAAGTCTAAACATATCATTATGACAATTAAAGTAACCAATGAAAATTCACAAAATGAGGACTATCATAGATTTATTCTGTTAGAAATATTTTTACAAGTCATTATCCTAATATTATTTTGGAGAAATGTGTTTTTATAATGTATTAGAGTCACGTTTTCTATTAATCACATCAGCTACCATAAAACAATTTTTGAGAGGGGGCAAGTTAACTCTAAATGGTACCGTTCTCGTGTTACAAAAGTGTTAGAATATTTTTTAGTAAATGTATTAACATTTGTAATCATATACTGTAGAACCCCGTTTATCCGAAAATTGGCTTAACCGAAAGACCTTTAAATACGTTTAAGTCCTTTTTAAATGTGAAAAATGTTATTGTCAACACTATTTTTACCAATGTCAAATGACACCTTTAAATATATTTTGATTTATGATTACTATTTTATTTGTAAGTTTTAGATCAAATCAATTTCGAATCATTTTTAATGCATTGTAGAGTTGTTTTAGTAGTTATTAGCTATAAAAATTAGAACCAAAATAAGTAAAAATCATATATTTAAAAGGTGTTATGGGACACTGGTAGAAGCAGTGTTAAAAAGCATGTTCTTTATGAAATAAATAGAGTCAACTTATTTATTTGGTCCATTGTGTAATTTGGGGCACTTTATTAGACAGACACGCATGACACTTCATTTTTTTTTACAAATATATTGTGATTTCTATGTTGTTGAAGCAACTTATAATTTTGGTTTGCCATTCGGGGTGCTTTGAATACGGTACCACAGCATTTTTATTACTACAATGTTCTAAATTACGATCACAGATTTTCAACAAACAAGTTTTCACCATAAGTCTATGAAACCCCGGTTATCCGAAAATTCCTATGGAATCCCGGTTAACCGAAAATGCTTTGGTCCCATGCTTTTCGGAGAACCGGGGTTTTACTGAATATCTATGTTGAACCATTTATTTAAAGATATGTATAATATTATCATAGAAGATATATCTATATTTTACATCTAGCAATATACATAAAAATATTTATAACTCATATGTTTGTCCTACTTTGATACTAAATTATTTAAACCCCGGCTACAATCTCATTGGAGACGAAAACTTTCCAAAATTAACTTCAAAATTGAAAGCTTTTTAAAGAAATTAATCAAGCCATACTCATAGCTGACACTAACATATTTTCTTCAATCTCTTTCACTACTGTACAACTGTAGCCGAACAGTTAGAGTACCGGTCTCGTAACACTAGGGTAGCTGGTTCCACTCCAAGGTCAGCAAGATTTATTTTGTTCCATTTTCTACAATTAACGTATATTTTAGGGGAGACCGAGGCTTGTTTTAAGTTATTGATTGTTATTATTTTTTGTTTAACCTTTTTAACAAACATTAACTGAACTTTTAAAGAACCGGCATTGGGCTATAAATATCCGGAGTTTTGAGTTTGTAGCTTTTGTAGTTTATGAATAGCGGAAGCCTAAAGTAAAAGGAAAATTGTACGCCAACCTACCCGACACGGGGCAAGTTGCCTATACCTATGAGGTAAGTTGGCACACGCTTCATAAAAAATTTAATGAAACTCAAATAAGACACACAGTTAAGAGAAATCAATTTCATTATTACCAGTAAGTTTAAACAAAGGCGTTACCGCCGAACAATGTAAATTCTAAATTATACAGACATAAAAATAATGAATAAAACATTACAATTGAGTAACTTCTATCCTACTTGATATCATCATCAGAGTTACAGTTGTCACAAATAAAAATCGAGTGTCTCCGTTTGGGCAAGCTTCATGTGCACAAAATCTTGCATTGCAATAACTTTTCTCTTTGTTTGCTGTATTTCAAGCTACCAGTACACACAAGACACCGAGCCAACTTGCCCCGTGTTCAATGCACCTACTAGCCCCATAATAAATTTCTTCACAAAAGGGAGACGTAACCTTCTAAACATAAATAATCCAAGTAAATCGTATATGGGGTAGGCACACATAATCATACACTAAGAAAAAATGCACAAGTTAAATCGCAATTATTAAGATAAGTATTAAAAAATAGAAAAAGAATGAAGCAACAAAAAATTACTTTTGAGTGCAAAAAACAGAAAAATTTCAAATAAATGTCCACTGCACGTAGGTAACGGTGCAAAACTACAATGAAGATTGTAAAAAGCAATAAGAAATGTACTCTGTGACTGGTTGCGTAATCTATCCAAAAAACAGCCGATTTATGATGTCTGCGCCTACTTACTCCTGTAGCCAACTAGCCCCGGTCTCCCCTACCTCATGAAACAGAGAAAAAAAGAAACGGTAATTCGCCTATTAACGGAAAAATTTCCGTGAATTGAAAAAAGGTTTTCTAAGAGTGTACAGATGTGAAAACAAAACGTTGGCATTGAAGACTGCAAAAAGGTCAGATGTTTATTAATATGGGAAAATGTAGTATAACCACGAATGAAAATATACAATAACTTCTTACCAGTAAAACACAATTCCGAAAAGCGTTATTTATCTCCAAAAAACCCAAGGCACCAATATATTTTCAAGATTTCAAAAATCATTTATAAAAAAAATTCATTTGCTGACACTGATTTTTGGAAACGTTTCCAAGTAGTTTTTACTGTATTTTAATCCGTTTTCTCCGAGCAGAATACAGTTTTTTTTTAAAAATATTATCGGTTCTCAAGTAAACATTTTCATGTTATGCAAACGTGTTATACAATAAAACATAATAATTTAACGGCATTAACTTTATCGTTATAATTAATATTATTTTGTTTGATACACTATAAAAACGATACAGTAATGGACAGTCGTAGATTGCCTTTATAAGTCAGCTTATGAAAACTTCTACCACAACTTATAAAATTAGTTTCGTAAACTATTTAAAAATAGTAATTTCATAATTAAAATTAACTGACCCATATGGTCTTTAGATATTGCAGCTTTAATATTATTTATGGAAGTTCCTTCTACTTTATATCTTAATACTACTCCTGTCAAGAAGTATGGAATCAACATCTACCTTTCCCAACGTTTAATAAAATGTGAGGAATTCCGTATAAAGTTTTTAAGTTGCTGAAACTTTGCTATTATGGCATGTTAAGCACATATAGGACACATTGACTGAAAATAGTTAAATAATGACGTATTTTTTATTTAATTTTATTTCTCTAAAATTTAATTTAAAAAAATACGAATCATATCCTAACTAAGAAAAAAAAAAGGTTTGGAATATTTGGTCAATATACATGGATAATACTTTATATTTCCCATATTTGCTTGACACTTTAATTTCGCTGCCAATTCCCCGACAGTGCGAGATGATATCACGCGCTGGCGCGGGATCGGCAGCGAAAGTGATAAGAAATGTTAAATTGATACCTGAACTATCGAAAGAAGATATTATACTTTATGTTATCGCTAAATCTCTTTTATTAAATAAAGCGTAAAATACTATTCTTTATTTCTGGTAGAACACTAAATTTCTGGATAAAAATGGAGGCCAAACTGGCAAATCTGTATGGTTGCACTCAATGTGTTAATATATAATTTTGACTCTGTCAGGCATAGACTTAAATTGGTCGTACTTATTTGGATCGATTGGCTCCTCATGCTTCTCGCATGAAAAAGTTTGGTTTCTGTGTTGTTTTTAAATGCAGCGTAAGTACCATGTTTTTCAAAATTTACCATATATTTTTGATACAATTGATCTTTGGACAAAATGCTACCCATTTTGTTCTACACAACATTATTTTCACAAGGAAAGATTTTCATTATGCATGTCTTATAGCATGAAAATTTCATCCATAATTTTAAAATCACTGCCTCCAAATTGCTCTTCTAAATTTGAATCGGGAAATCCTTTAAAAATTGAAATTCATATCTCTGAATTCGTACCCACACTCTCAAAACAGTCTTTCAGTGACCGCAAAAGACATGACTAAAAAAATCAGAACTAAATCATGGAAATTGTAAAGAAATTTGAAACAGTTTTCACTCATTCGTTCGTTTCGAAACCTCCAAGGTAATTATCGTTTATCGTCACTTGCATCAATACAAAATTGTGATTCATTGCTAAACAAACTTTACTCCTGTCATAAACAAAACTTGGTCTGTTTTTGCATATCATAATCTGACTTGCTTGCGCCACACTGTCTGCTTGGGTTCTACCTTGGCTTTTCATTTACAATATAAATCTCTATTTAATCCTTTGTAGGCATTCTTTTGGATACTTTGGACTAGAATGCTTTTTTTCAATTCAATGTTCATGTCATTGTATGGTTTCCTTTCCATATTTTTGATAATTTTAATACAGCAAGATCCGTTTTACTTGATATTGCTCGTAGTATACCAAAACTGAGGTTTACACTAAACATACCGTGAATTTCATTCAAATTTTATTTCAACTATTTGGATGTGCCAATATCAAGACTTTCTTCTATCTCATATATTTTAATATTTCAAAATGTTGTTATAAGTGTCAATATTTCATTTTTATTAGCTCAATATTATATCAACTTTGACTTTCATCTTAAATTTCTGCTTCAGTCAATTAATTAATCGGAGTATAAACGAGTTAATCTGGATCAAAATAATCCTTAAAATCAATAGTTTTCCGTTTTTCTGTTGTATATAAGCTGTTCGCGAATTGTCGACTTATAAGATGGGAAGTTCCCGTCGCCTCATGAGCCGCCGATGTACAATAGAACAAATGAAAAATCAAGAAATTTACACAAAAAGTAAGTTGCTATTATAGTGCTCCCTTTTGGAGGAATATTTCCAAATTCATGCAGGAACTTTTTGCCATGACCAAAAATATATACGAAAAATTTGGTTAAATTCTAAGCATAACTTCATACACTTTTCGATGGTACAATATTTAAAATGGCACAAACATCGCAATTACAGTGCCTCCTTCTGCTGTATTTTTTAAATTAAGGGATGACCTGCTTGTCATTGCCAAAAAACTTAAAATAAAAAATTTGGTTCAATTCTATGCATAACTTTATACTCTTTTTGTTGGTACAATGGCGACATACACACAGACATAAGGGCACACGGACAGACAGACATTTTCTATAAACATGTTTTTTGAGATCTCTGACCTCTAAAACGTGTAAATTCGTCGAAAACCGGAAACTGGGAAAAAATTCGATTGCAATACTTTCTTCTATTAAAGATAAAAGAAACTAAAAATTCACAGCAATTTTTTTTATTTTAAACTATTTAAATTTTTACCCAGCAAATGCCTTAAAATTAATGTATTGATTTATAACTAAGTTCTATAAAATTTAAATTTTATATTGTCATGAAAAACACACATGTCGATGCAATTTGTATAATTCTAACACATCAGGATGTGGGATAAAAATTGAATAAAAAAACCCGCCCTTACATACAAAAAACTCGTTGAGTGTAATAAAAGACAAGTTGCATTTTTTTTATCGCTGTGTTAATCACATTAAGAATTCCTGATTTATAGTGATTTAATAATATTTTGTAATTAAATAAATCTTTACCCGTACGCACATTTGAATCTACGAGCACATCGCATTCTTTACAAGACAAATACAGTCGAGCCCCGATTTAACGAATCTCTCGATTTACCGAAATTTTTTTTGATCTCAACAAAAATGGTCAAATAATTTTCAATTTAACGAATTAATAATTCCGATTTAATGAATAATTTTCATATCACAATATTAAATGTTCTATTGTCATAGGAAACACACCTGTCGATGCAATTTGTATAATTCTAATAACTTTAGTTAACGAATAACTTTCAGTTAAAAAAATGAAATATTGGATAAACATTCTAATATTTATTTTTAAAAAAATTGTCAATCTCCCTGAATGTTAATTTTCTCAATTTGTATCTTGTAACGCAGAAATATCTACATGCTAAAATGTACATTTCAGCGAGGTTAGTAATTGCAGTAGTAATAAATCGGATGAAGAGGAAGAAATAGAGATGAAGCATGCGACAATCAAAGAAGCAGTAAGCAGTTTGGATAATTTGAAACGGTATTTGATGACTCATGATGTTGATGACACTTTTTTCACTGCTTCAAAAAAAAAAAAAAAATCGATAAAGAAGTTTGGAATACAAAATCGAAAGAAATCAAATAAACATCTATAAAATATATCTTATAATTTTTCTGTAAAATTTGAGCAAATGAGGTTTTTTACTTTATTGCAGTGCCGATGAGTTATAGTAACGAACAAAGTTCCTAGTCCCGAACGATTCGTTAAATCAGGGTTCGAGTGTAATTTATATTCAGTAATAATTAAAAAAATGTATCCAAACAAAATCCCGTTATTATTTATTCGATTTTACATTAAATTTTTAAAAATGCTAGGGATTTTTGGCTGAGTCTGTATTAGCGTACAAGTATCTCCACCGTAAAAGTATAATTCTTCAAATGAAGCGATTGCACCGCAGAAATCTCGTCTGAATTTAAATGCATTAGAATTCTGATATACTGACAAGGAAGGTCTCCTTACAGAGCATACTCAGAATATGTCGAAAAAAATTCTAGTGAAACTACTCATGTATGTAAAAAGGGATCAGTCAAATTTAACGGCGGAATTTCAGTAGAAAGTCTGTAAAAAAATAAAATACTTTCGAATATTTGGCGCGAAAATACGAAAGTGACACGCGAATTGGCGAGCAGTATTTTTCTACCCCAAAAGCAAAGCAAACGATTTTAATGCATCTGAAAATTGTTTAGTAATTGTTCTTTAGAATGCACGGTTTTTAATGAATTTAAACTTAATCAATGAAAGAAGTTATTATACTATATTTTTTATATTACATATATATGTTGCTTGTTGTTGTAGTAATTTAATTTTATCACTGTAAAAATATTTTCTATGCTTTGCAAGTTGCAAATATCTATTTTAAGTTATAGTCAGCTGACATTTGATTGCCATAATACATTTCCATATCGAAGACGAAGTCGTTTCCATATCAACAAAATCAAATAGACAGTGTTCTACTGCCTTATTTTTGAGCTTAAAATAATTTAAATCAATTTAAATTTTGTTTTAAATCGTAAAATATGATATTTAAATTTTATTATAAATACATATAAATATATATGACAAACTATAGCTAAAACAAACTAAAAATGACAAAACTATAGTTAAAACAAATTAAAAATGACAAAACGAAAGCTATTTAAATTAAACTTATATAAAGAAATTCAACATTAAAAGTTTTTTCTTACATAAAAGCGTATTTTTTTTCATCGCCAACCCGTGATAAATCGCCAAATAAACGAAAATTTTGTTATTTTTTTTACGGACGCTGTATCAAGGTTCCGCCAATTTTTTTTCTATAAACATATATATCCATATGAGAAGAACATTCTGAAATTTTTTAGAGATTTTTCTGAGTATGCCCGTATAAAGACCTTCTTTGTGAGTGGTTCATCTGTTGGTTCTTTTTTTTTTTATTATGAGAGAAAACGCAATTTTTATGAGTGAAAATCGAAATTCTTTATTGAGCATGAAAGGTGGGTCTATGCCATTTATGTATGGAATACAATATTGCACATGTGGCCACCTCGGCTCCGCTTACATGCCATCATCTGAACATCAAAATTTTCAAAGGCTTTTCCCAGAATTAGCGGCTACATTGCCAAAATATCAGCCCGGATGTCACGTTTGAGGTCTTGGATTGTGCGGGAAGCATTGGTGTACACTTTAATTTTCAGAAACCGCAAAAGAAAATAATTCATTGGGGTTAAATCGCACGACTTTGGCGGCCTATTCACATCAAAATTTCATGAAATTACGCAATCTGGAAATTTCTCGTTAAATAAGTTGATGGTTTGGCGATTAGTGAGTGTTGTTGCATTGTCTTGTTACAGCACCTAGAAGATACAGTATGGAAAACGGCTACAAAATAGTGCTAAAAAATTGAATCCCATAAATGTACAACGATGCTGAATAAAAATATGTCGATCGTAGCGCCATCGTAGTGATTTAAAAACGATAGTCTTTCTAAAAGAGACTCTTTAACCTATTTCACGTCATTCCTTAACTAAATTAGCTTATAACAGACCAAAATATCTTATATTTATAGTTTCCGATATTTAACATTCTATAATTTTTGAAAACACAGTGTTTATATTGAAAAGAGTTACGAGATGGCGCTCGTATCAGCATATTGCCGCTGAGCATTGTTGGAGATTTATGGGATACAAGTTTTTAGTACTTTTTAAAGCATTATAAGAATAGCTGTTTTCCACACTGTATCTTCTAGGCGCTGTAGTCTTATCATACAAATGACATACATAATTACGAATTGCATACATTTGACAGTTCATGCGTGCATGACACGTGCAACTGACACAAATAACCTGTGAAATATTCATACTTCAAAAAAGAGTCACCAGATGGACCGCCTAGTATATATATATACAAGGGGGCTCTGTCCCCTGCAAGCTACGCTCGCCAACCCCCGTTCAGACACTGTAGAATCTAAAAGCACGCTAATATGATCGGTTTTAAAAAGAGTAGAGAAGATTGAATTATACTGAAAAAACCTGTAGCGATCTCCTTGTAAACGGGTTTCCATTCAATTCCCTTTGATTGCAAAAATTTAAGGTAGAATCAGTTGCTGTTATGACATCAAATGGTTGTTTTCGTGTTTGGTTAAAGAAGATCAGTTAAACATTTGAAAAGAAGCTAAAATAAAATGAATTTAGTAAACAGAGTCTTTGTCTCTCGGTATTTTTTAACAGCGTTACAAAACGATTGACATAATACAATTACTAAAATTTGCTGCTTTAACCCCTTCAAGGGCGGTGGTTCATTTTTGGACCACTTAATTTTAATTCTTAAATGCCACATTAGCACCATAGTATCGGGATGAATATTTCCCTTTTATTAAGTAAAAAAAAAAAAAAAAAAAAAAAAAAAAAAGAAAAAGAAAAAGGGGAAATTTTTCCGCCATTGAAGTTGAATTGTTTTTGGTGCTCCTGTGATAAAGTCTATTATTTGGGTAATTATCTGATCCAGTTCTAATTTTTTGGCATAATCCTTTTCCTGTTTCTATTATCTTACTGTGTTATGAGTTTTATTTAAATATTTGGATTATTTCTGTAGCTACTGGACTTTGAAAAATTTTTACACTGATTCTTGCATGTCGAAAGACACGCTTTAACGTAAAGTTTTCTAAGTTACCTATTATCTATTTAATTTATGCATATTTCTTACTGATACTAATATTGTTTATGTAATCTTACCTGAGCTTTCTTTTCGCTTACTTTTCGTTTAATTATTCTTGCTATTTATTGAGATATCTATTTTTGAAGTTTTTCGGCGAGCGTTTCTTTTAATTTCTGACATTTTGTTTTGGTAGCCATTTTTGTGTTTGAGTTGTGTTTAGTTGTTTGCTTCCTGTATATTTTTCTTGCTGGTGTCATTTGCGATCACAGTGATTCTGCTTTGTGATGTATTGTGTGGTGATTTGGTAGTGACGTATATTTTTTAGAGTACTTTTATTTTTGGTAGTCAGTGTCTTTGTTGCCGTGGTTACTGCGATCTTGTTATTGTTTGTTTACAATTATTGTGTGTAGTTTGGTCACGTGGTGTGTGAGTTTTTTTTTTTTTTTTTTTTTTTTTTTTTTTTGACTGTGCTGCACGTGGTATTACTTCTCTACATTGGTATTTTTAGTCCTTTTTGTGTCACATGTCTAGTGAGGCAGTTTTCGTGGGCTGATCTTTTTATCCGGCGGTTATTGATTCTATTACCCGGTGATTTATTAGCTGTTGTTTCTCTTATACTTGAATCGTGTTTTCCTGTTTCGCTTTTTAATTGGATCATTTGTGTTTTTTCTGACCACACGGTCTCTTATATAAGCTGAAAGGTAGTTCTCATTGTAAACGTACGCTAGTGAATTGTCGGTGGTTTGTTTTGCTTTTTCAATTAGAGGATCTTTTGTGATAGTTATTGTCAATAGAGGGTCTTTGGGTTGTATTAAAAGTCTTTGGGGGTATTTGTAGGGTTCTAGGATTGGTAGGATGGCTGATGATAATGTAGAACAGTGGATCAAGAATGCTGAAGGTAAAAGATTTATCGAGGTAGTTATGGATATCAATGCGAAAATTCATGATTTGTTAGAACATAAGAGTTCAAGGGGTAATAAAATATCGACACCAACTGTGAATTGCGTAAAGAAGGCTTTAGATTTTATCCTAAAACAATGTACCAAAATATCGGAGGACAATAAAGTTATGAAAGCAAGACTTGATGACCGCGCTGAATATAACGCAATGATGTCAGATTTAGCCCAGAAAATCAGTAAAACTTCTATTAGCTCAATTGAGGAGATCCAGACGAAACCTAAGGAAGTAATACAGAAAAGGAGAGATGAGCACACGGTAATAGTGACACCGAACGAGGAGAACCAAGATGTTTCACAACTGAGGGAAAAGATCAAGTTGGTTAATAAAAGGAATAAAGATCTCCCATTGCCAAAGGACATCATAACTACTAAGACTAACAGGGTGATACTGAAATATAAGACCAAAGCAGAGGTGGATGTGATTAGAGATTCTCTAGCAGATTCAGAAGAGATTAAGGATATTGCGAAGATAAATGTTCCGATCAGAAGAAGGGAGAGAATACTGATTTTAAGTGTTGATCCAGAACTTAAAGAGGAGGATGTAAAGCAGGAAGTGGAAAAGTGTTTGCAGGACGGCTCGTCGGAAGATACTATGATGGGACTTAAAAGAAAGCTACAGTCTTCTGATGTAGACTCAACTACGAAGGCGATAATAGAAAGTTTAATGAAAGGTACAGATAGGGAAGTGCGGATAATACGTAAAATTGAAACCAAGCAGGGAAAAAGTAATTGGCTGATAGATGTGGACGAAGAGTGTAAGAATATCCTACTGAAAATGAAAAGAATATGCATTGACTTTGAAAGATATAGGGTGGTTGAGTTTGTGTCAATAACCAGATGCTTTAAATGTCAGAGGTTCGGGCATATGTCCAATAGTTGTACTGAGAGATGTGCTGCTGATCATTACTTGAAAGATTGTAAATCGGATACTCTTTGTTGTTCAAATTGTTATTTTGATGATGTGAATGGGGATTGCAGTCATCGTGCTGATAGCAGTAATTGTCCGGCATTCCAGAAATATAGGATGAAGATAGTAGCTAATCGTAGCTAAGGGCACTGTCACGGGTGTTTCTCATGTTGGTTTGTTGAATTTTGTGCAGGTGAACTTGCATCACTGTGGTGATGCAAGCGATGCTTTGGTACAGTATGTTTTGTCTAATAATATAGATCTAGTTCTTTGCCAAGATATCTATGTTTCTGATTATGAGGCTCCTGGCATTCCACCAGACTGGCCAATCTATTTCTCTTTAAGATATAATTCTGCTATCATAATAACTAACAGGGATTATGCCGTGATTAGTAACCTGGCTCTGGATAATTCCATTACCATCTCTTTAAATGTAAATGATGATGTTATTTTTATTTGTTCTCAGTATTCACCTCCTAATAACAATATAGATAAAGACTTTGTGGATCTTGGTTCACATTTTAACAATTTTGATAAGATCCTGATAGCTGGCGATTTTAATGTGCCAATCATGGACCTGGGCTACTCCCGTCAAACGGAACGTACAGAAATATTCCTGGAACACCTTGTAGAAAAACAACTGAGAATCATGAATGATGTCACCGCTCCACACTCGTTTGTGCAGGGCACACAGAAGGGTCGTCCGGACTTGACACTTGGCGGTCTCGAAATATGTGATAAACTGAATAACTGGTTTGTCGACGACAAAATATTCTCCTACAGTGATCACCGTTACATAAGGTTTTCTTTGAATTATACCCCTATAATTAGATTACGACAGAGGTTCAAAACAAAGAATAAAAGTTTTCGGAAATTTATTGAAGATATTAGGAAATTTGAGAAAATTGGTTACAAGATCTTATATTGATTAATAATACTAGTGATTTGGATGATCACGTAGAGAATTTTATGAAAATAGTGACAGAAATGTCAGAGAAGCATTTTAGAAAAGGTACTTTGTCCTACAAACCAACCATAAAATGGTTTAGTGAAAAGTTAAGATCTGCAAGAAATAAGGTGTCTGCACATTACAAACGATATATCAGGAACCCAGAAGATGTAAACTTGAAAGAAATATATATTAAACATAGAAGAGAATATAAAAAATTGGTAAAAAAGGCGAAAAGAGATTCGTGGACAAACTTTTGTCATGATACTTCGGATACTTATGGGACTCTGTATAAGTACATCACTGGTAAAGCTACAAAGCCAAGTGATTTTATTTTTACAAGATTTGATAATTCGACACCATTTGATTCATACGACGATGTAGCAAAGGATCTGATGAAAGAACATTTTAGCGTTGACAAAATTCCCACCGAAATTTTTAATTTTACTTCAACAGGCAAGGTTGCGGGTGACGTAATGGAGGTGACAACTAGAGAAATGCGATATGCTATGTCTTGTCAAAAAAATAATAAGGCTCCGGGTTATGATGCAATCGATGCTCTAATAGTGAAGAATATTTGTAAAGCATGCCCAAACTATGTTAGAAAACTCTTCACGGCTTGTTTTAGATTCGGGCATTTTCCTAGGATATGGAAAAATGGATTAGTTATCTTTTTTCGTAAACGGAACAAAGATGGGAAAAGTGCTAGATCGTTTAGGCCAATTACTTTACTTAGCATTTTTGGTAAATTATTAGAAAGAATTATCAAGATTAGAACAATGCCATTGTTAGAATCAATAGGATTCTGGGATGAGGCTCAATATGGCTTTAGAGAGAAGAGGAGTATGGTGACTGCAATCCATTTTTTGAGGGAGCTGATTAGAGATAAACTTAGATCTAACAAGTACTATGCAATCACTTCGATTGACATACAAGCAGCATTTGATGCGGTGGATTGGATGACACTTGCGGAAATTATTGATGGTTTACCGATATCGGATTATCTTAAAAGAATTTTGAAAAACTACATCAGCAATAGACGAATTGGATTCAGCTTTACGAACGGAATCATCTGGTTTGCACTTTTTAAGGGCTGTCCCCAAGGCAGTTGCCTTGGCCCATTGTTGTGGCTGATTGTCGCCGATTATTTACTGAAGAAATACAGGATCAAGTTTGAAGAAATTCTGTCCTATGCCGATGATTTCGTAATTTTTGCTGGTGCTGACACCAGAGCCGAATTAGAGAGGAATATGAATGATCGTATTAAGTGGTTTGCGGATATTAGTAATGAACTGAAACTAACGATAAGCAGGGAAAAGTGCATGGGCATGCTTTTCGGTAGATATCTTTTGGAAAATCGGCATCCCGTCTTCAAAATTGACAACATCTCAATACCAATTAAAGATACCATCACTTATCTAGGATTGACTTTGGACGCGAAGTTCAATTGGATCTCACATTTGGAAAACATCAGAGAAAAAATTAGAGATCTGGCATCAAATATTAAGAAAACAGATAAACGGGATCGAGGACTCCAAGCGAACTTCCGAAAAATATGGTATAAGACAGTAATAGAAAAGCAGATAGTTTATGGTGCTGAGGTTTGGTACAGAGATTTGAAAGAACATGCACTTAGTAAATTAAGCTCATGCCAGCGATTAGGTCTTCTCACCATCTTGTCTACATACAGGACAGTCTCTACGGATGCATTGTGCGTACTAAACGGAATCCCTCCTTTGCACATTAGTTTAAGATATCTGGTTAAGAAATATGACATAATGATTGGAAAGGACAATATAAAATATGAGGATGTAGTAATAAAAAGACAGAATATAATGATTAATCTTGCAACAAATGATTTTCCTAAGTATACTGCAATGCATAACCTACAAATCACAGATAAATCGGATGATGATATTAAAGAACAGAAAGTTCCCATCGTGTACACGGATGGATCGAAAATGATAGCTGGCGTGGGTGCCGCATATACAGTTTATCTGTATGGTGAATTTATTGAAGATTTTAAAATCTCGTTAAATAAGATGAACTCAATTTATCAGGCTGAGTTGATAGCGATTAAATATGCTATTAATTGGTTTTTGGATACCGATTACAAGAAAGTTTATATATATACCGACAACAAATCTTCAACTCTAGCTCTACAAAGAAATTTTCCAGCAAATTTGATAATTAAAGAGATTTATACTAATTTGATACAGCATCCTGACAAGATTGTGATTATTGGGTGGACCCGTGCACACGTCGGAACCCTTGGAAATGAACGAGCAGATACTCTTGCGAAAGAGGCTATTAATCGTGAAAATGCTAATATTACCGAGAATGTTCCTTTTCCTGTCACCTTAATTAAGAGAATTTGCAAAATCAATACGGTAAAAGATTGGCAAAGAGAGTGGAGGCATAGTGGTAAAGGTAGAGACACTTATACAGTATTAAATAGGGTGGATGAAAACTTTGTATGTTCAGGCCAGTTATTACAATATTTTATTACTGCTCATGGCAGTTTTCCCGAGTACCTGAAGAAAATCGGAAAGAGAAATAGCGACCTCTGTGATTGTGGTTATAAAGGGAATGTTAGACACTATTTATTTGGAAGATGCCCCAAAATGCCTTATTTTTTCTATTTTAATAACTCACTTACAGTTCGCCAAAATATATCCAGAGTTCTTTTTTGTAAAGAAAACTATAGAAAGCTCTGTGCTAACTATAACGTCCTTAATGAAATGTACTCGTTCATAAGATACAAGTTTTAAACCTAATATAGGGTGGTTCTTTGGTCCTTATGCATGGATCGTCATCAGTTACTGCTGACTTGTTTTTAATAATACTCAGAATTCTTAAATATCATATATTGTGTCTGTAGTATGCTACAACCATTGTTTAATTTATCAGCATATACTATCCTATACAATTGTCAGATAGTGATTAGTATGTGAATGATGGTCTTTGAGCTGGGACTTCCTGTCTTCTACGGAAGATTGGGGTGCCATTCATTTGATAATCTGAACGTTGGTCATTGTGGAAGTGATATATGCTTTTAAAAAGGTGCGACATTGGTGCTGCAGTGTTCCAGACTTTTGGAGATGGTAGAGGGTCATTGAAGTGGACCTTTTACTGAGATTTTCGTGATGTTACATGACTATGGATATTGAAGTGTAATGACTGAACTTTGAGGATCGTCTTCTCTGACTCTGTCTGTGAATGTGGTGCGTTAAGTTTGGGACTTTGTATAGACATTATGCATGAACTTTTTATCAGTATGGACTTTGATACGCCACTGGTTGCATGTTACCCATAAACATGCGAATTATGTTTTCTTAGTTTAATTTTGTTTTTGCCAAAGTTGCATGTAACCTCTAAACATGCGATTTTTGTTCATTCAGGTTAGTTAATCTTAGTTTTTATTTTATATTATATTTGCATGGAACCTATAAACATGCGTTTTTGTTAACTTTTGTTGGCATAGCAGGAATCTATGCTGCACAGGATTGTGCTTTTGTTTTTCTATTTTATTTGATTAAATAATTGCCGTTGGTAAGCCTGTTCCGGCGGATGAGGTGGAGCTGGATTGGTGGAGAGGGTTTTCCCGCCAGGACATGCGGTCCATTAGCCTAACGGTTGGCGTCCTGGCTGGGTGTCCAAGTAAATGTACAAAAGTATTTTTGTATTTCGAAATTTGTTTGTAAATTCTGGTGCCACTCACTGATTTCAAGATTTTACGAATAGAAGTGCCTTGTCCGTGAAAGGGTTAAACGCATATTAATGTACTTATTATTTTAAAGTTTCCTTTCCCTTTTAATATTCACGTGTAAATACAATATGTTAGCCAGCCACAGGTGTGATAAGTCGCCGAATATTATTCTATCGCCATATTTCGTTTATATTATAATAGTCCAAGTCATGTAACTGCCATAAACAACGGGCTGATTCCTTCGCTTTTCACAACAAATGTTTCCATTTTGATTAAAGAATCAAAATTATTTTTTCGAATAAAACTACATAAAAGTTGTCATGATCACAAAGAATTCCTGGTACTTTTATGTTAGCCGGGTGAAAATCTCGCCAATAGCTTTTTTTAACTCGCCAGTTAGCATTTTTTTTTTTCGAGTGGTAAATTAAATCGGTGCTACTTGGTTATCCCATCGACCAAAAATCTGTTGCCAAACTATAAGATTAAATGCCAATAATGGTTGATCGTAAATGTCACATTCACTTGTCTTTAAGGAAGTTATACATGTTCACGCCATCAAGGGATTTTTATTTCGACGTTTTATTTGTATTTTTATTAATGTTATACTAATTTATTTGTTCTTTTGTTATTTAAAATAAAATATGTCAATTTGTATAATTTGGCTATTTATATAATTTGGTGAAATTGGTGGACGGGAGAAGTAATAACATTAAAACGTTGCTTTGAAGTGGAAATTAAATCTCATGATTTGTTGCATTGTCACATACGCACCGTGTTTGGCGTGATTTTTTTTTTACGACAATTTGGCGAAAACCTCGTTTTCAAATACCTGTTACATATGTATTTTTAAATTATTTTTGTTATTTTTAAAATAAAGAAACAATAAATAAAAAAAATAATTAATAACTATAGAACAAAACAATTTATAACATTTTTTGTAATAAAAAAGAAAATAAATTCAAATAAACATTTATTAATAAATAAGCAACAATATCCGGGTTACCATGTCAGGCAAAATAACGCCATTTTGGCGCCAATTAGGTACCCCGTTGCGTATATGACATCTGTGTCTATAATATTTTTCTTTTCGTTTCGTTTAAAAAAAAATGAATGAAGTAAAAGCCATTTATTTTAAAGGTTTCAATTTGTATTAAATAAAATTATAATGAAATACAAATTGAATTACAAATAAAAGTGACATGATACATTTCTTAGCATACATTTAAAGGAGGCCAAACTTCTTGCCAAATTAATTTAAAATAATAACCTTTTCTAAAATCTGAAAAAAAAAATCTGTTATGATTAAAATTTGAGTTGCCATCATTAAAGAAAAGTATATAAAATTAAAAAAAAAATAATATTTCGAAAAGTAATTCGAATTTAAAAATTCTAATACCAGTTCTGAGATCTGCAGATCACTGCGGATTTTTGGTGATAATTTCATCGCAAAGTATTCCGTACTTTAGGAGAAATCGCCGTGAAACATAATCAGTTGTTTAATCAGTCGTTTCACAGAATCGTTACATAAATTCGTTTCAATTCGATTCATTAGGATTTTATATATATAGGGTATATATATATATATATATATATATATACTCATTATTTACTTCATAAACGATTGTAATGATTAAAACATTGCTTTTCGATTTTCCATAAGGCCTAGATATACTATAACGTTATCAAATTTTTGGCTGTTTTGGACCCTCTACCTCTTTATCTATTATACAATATCATTCTTCGAACACCCCTTCTCCCTTCCCCTAATGATATCGTTATTCAGTGTCTAAAAATTCTTTTTATTTTTATAATTTTTTTTGTTGTTTTTCTTTTGGTACGTTTGCAATGATATACTGATATGGCTATACATTTATTTTTCGCATACTGTACTGATATAATGAAGACAAGAAGTTAATAAAATGTCAGTATTATATGTTAAATAACTTTATATCAAATAACACAAAGAACTAGTTGCTACATGCAGTCAGCAGTAATACTGTCAACATAACAAGTATCATTTCGAACCTGCTTTCTCTAACATCGAATTATGTATATTGCAGAAGAATAGGAATGGCGAACGTTGGAATATTCCATATTTTAGAATGAAATGATTTTATAATCACTTAAAGGTTTTAAGAACAGATTTTTATTTTCATAAAATATAATAACAGACTAAAAAAAAAAAAAAATTAAAATAAAAAACAGACTATATTGATGTAAAAAAAAATTACCTATAAAAGAAAATTTTGTTCGGATCAAAAATTATAACTATATCAAAAAACATATCCTCCCACCTCCTAGAGATACCTTACGATATCAATTGCCAGACCTCCCTCTTCCTCTCATGTGATAACGTTATATATGCACTTTCCCTAAAATAATCTTGGAAATAAAACTGTATAAAGTGGTAGGAAAATCGCCGGGTGTCGATTTTCTTACCAAATACATACTGTTACGTCACTTGATGAAGACAGTTGAAAATGAGATATTTTAAAGATGTTTACTTATTTATTTTTTTTTTCTTGATTTTCTAAAAAGCCCTGAATCAATTTTGATAAAATTTAAATGAGAGTAACCTTTTTCAATAAAAAATCAAATAGTATGAATCAGTCGGGTAGTGAGAATGACCGCCTTTATTTGAAGTGGGTTAAGGCGTCTCAGGACTCTTAAAGCTTTAAATTTTTCGAAATTTTAATTTTTTTAGAGGTTAAACTCCTATTATTTCTCAACATTTTGTTATAATTGTTTCCTTGAAATTTCCATTAGAACTGAAGTTATGGCTTTTACATTTATACACGTTCAATAGTTGAAGCATCGTTTCGGAAACTTTGAAACCATTTTCCTCCAAATGACGTTTTTGGGCATAACGTGCACGATATCTCAAAAACTTCTGAATATCTTTTCATGAAATTTTCAAAACATATGTTTCATCTTAGTTTGTATAAACTGAACCTAAAATGTCCTTTTTATTGTTCAAAACAATATTTTTTTAGGCGATTATACTGTTGAAATTTTCTAAATTTTGCATTAGCTAAATACAACATTGTATTAAAACTATGAAAAAGACTTAAATACAAATTTATTTAAGTTCAGAGTAATTATTGTAATCTGAAGTATAAGTAGGCACCAAAATTTTCATTCTAGTTGAAATACGAGTACTTATTTTGTAATCGTGCGCGTAAGCTGTTATGCCGATTTTTTGCTCGTCAAATGTCTAGCAGTTTGGAGCACCCTGTAAATGCCAATTCTGCATCTTACGATTTTTTAAATACATGAAATGAAAAAACATACTTATATATTTCATTCCAATTAAAATTGTGTCTTAAAATCAAATACATTTTAAGATATTAAATGTCGAAAATGGACTCTTTTTTTCATTTTTTCCAATTTTAAGAGTCCTGAGACCCCTTAAAAAGACTTTTCTGTGGAATATATTGCTGAAAAGATATAAAATCATGTTTTCACTAAGGCACCACAATTTAAATTTCACAGCTGAAATAAACAGCTGAACATATGAATCGTTTATTACCATTTTTTAAAAGCACTCCATATGAGCAGAATATATGTATATTTTTCTTCTTCCTATGTAACTATTCACAATAACAAACACAAAGAAATTCGAAGATCCTTTCTAGTGACAAATTGAAAGCTATATCATCTTAGTTGAGAGCTTTATTTCTGTATTTTTGTTTAATCCACCTTAATGATTTAACTATGCAGTGGAAAAGAAACTTTAATGCAATCACTTGGTCCATTGAATCTGAGAAATCTCTTAATTCTAAGACGAATTAGACGCATTATATTTCTTCAAGATTAATGACTCAGTGAAGTTGTACAGCGGTTAAAATGTTTAGCCATCTTATTTAAAGATTTATTCTTTTGTAAAAGGTTATGATACTTTTTTTATTTTCTAAACTTATACAACCTATATACAAAATAGAAAATAAACGTGAAAATAAATATCATTAGAACCTTTTGAATCTTTTGAATTAAAGTCGGTTTTGCTCTATTTTTAGAAGACATTACGACAACGTTTTCCTGATGAAGGTCACAGAAGATGGCCGAAACGTTGAATATTTTAACTGTATTTTAATGTTTGTATAGTTTTTTGACTTTGCAACAGTTTATACGCCGTTTAGTAAACTAATGATATTTATTTTCACGTTTATATGTAACTTTTTACGGTGTAAATGTCCAGTTCATTTGTTATTAGAAAATAAAGTATATCCAAAATTCACGCAAGAGATAATTTTGAAACAAAACACAGGCTTATAATTAAAAACTGTAATTTTTCTATTGATTCATAAAGTATACATTTTAGGGTTACGTATGGAAGAGCATATTTTGTAAATAGCATCTGAGGATTTGCTATGTGTTTTAAAATTCACGCAAGATTTCAATTTTGCGCCATTTGCGTCTAAATTTCCAGATATGGATGCGGGCGACGTATGGTTTCAACAACGCGGTGCCACATGCCATACATCCTGAGAAACAATTCAATTACTGCATGAGTCATTTTCTAGTCGTGTAATTTCTCGTTATGGTGTTCATAATTGGCCTCCCAGATCATGTGACTGATCGCCGTTGGCCTTTTTTCTTTGATATTGTTTTTACCCGACTGCCAAGAAGGGTTATGTGTTTGACGCGTATCTGGGTATGTGGATTTCTTTATACCCTCGAAACATCCTAACGGCTGGACGGATTTTAATTAATGAGGTCTCTATCAATTCGTCTAAACCGTCCTATGGTTCTAGGCTAGGTTTTGTTTTTTTAAATTCAAAATGGCGGTAGAGAAGAAAAAAAAATTAAGCTCCATATTAAATGACATATCATTGGATAGGTCTTTGAAAATGAAGACAATGTTCCATTCACTATTTTACAGTCAGAAGCTCCGTTTAAATATTAAACAACTTGGAAGTTGTGTAGGTAGGATCGCCAGCTTTACTGCAACTCTAACCTTTATAGACATCTATAGGCCTCATCAAAACAGTGTTTATAGATAGGAACTAACAATTAAACACAACTCAAAAATCACCAATACAAGTAAAAAAAAAAATAGGTAAGTAATATAAAAAATAGTTTCATATTGATGAGAAATAATTAATTAGTTCGCTTTTTACGCTGTCGAGTTTTTTGATTTTTTAAATTTAATTTTTACGTGTTAGGCTAAGGTGTCTGCCAACAAGCCCACATTCACCCACGCCTAGGAGGAGGAACTTGAGCGCTGTATGAACGAAATTCAGCCACATTTTTACAAATCGGTCATGGGAAATTTCCACAAAAGAGTGCGCATGTGCCAGCAAAGCCCTGGAGGCTATTTATCCGATATGCTATTCCGTACATAGCTCTATACTGTGTGTACTTCATGAATCAAGAAAAAATTAGAATTTTTAATTACAAACCTGTGTGTTTTATCAAACCTGCTTCTTGCGAGAATTTTGTGACACATTTACATGAACGATTTTACTTCCTTTCTAATGAAACGAAAAATATTGCATCTTTATGGGCACCATACAATAGTTATAAACTTGGATTAATGATATCTTTAACAGGATTTATAAGTCAAGCATAGAATATGAAACAGTCCCCAACACATTCATAACATTATAACAAATCTCCAATGACTAATAAGGTGAAAACTTATGTATAATAAAGAATTTGGAAATGTTTAACATATTTGAAAACCAAATTTGAGCAATTACTTTCAACAATCGAAAAAATATCCAAATTCTTTTATGCATCACGGTATATATGATCTATAGATTCGTATTTATGCTAAAAGTTAGTTAAGTTAGGAATTGCTTGGCACATTTGGAAAATCCCCTTCAACAATTTCTATCAATAAACGGGAATGTAGATGTATATACTTTGTACAATTATTACACACCAAGTAACATGCAAGAAATTTGTAAATATTAAAAAAGCGTTTTTGGCGATATTATATTTCTTTAGATGATTCATAAACAAAAAAGGAAATACACGAATATATCATTTGTGTTCGGAAGGAGCAAAATTGTGCGTACCAAGTAGTTTTCTCCCTTTGTATCACTGCGTTGTGTATATGCATCATACCCAAAAATGAAGACGATTTTATTTATTTATACTACCTTCAAACACAACAGTTAATATAAATTGTTCGTCGAAACCTCGACAGACCTCGATACTGAGTTAACTTTTCATACCGATATAATTTTAGCAGTTTTGTATCGTTTTATCTGAAATGAATTTCGTACATTTTGTAAAAATAAAAAGAGTGAAGACGTGCAAAAATAGGTTTTTTACAAACGAATGTTTGTTTACTTCACAATTTTGTATTTGAGAAACTGACAATATTTATGAGAAGTAGTAATTTTCTTTATTGCAATACCTTTTATTTGAATTATTTTTTACTTTATGTTTCATTTTATTATTATTATTTGTTACATGCTTTAAATGATGTGTTCTAACGTCCGAATAAATATATTTCAAATTAAATTTGTTGATTCACAAAGGATTAAGAAAAAATTGTAGTTTTTTACCGTACATAAAACAGTTTTAAATTGAAAATTAGAGGCTAAGAGTGTTGTGAAATACTATGGAAAATACGTATTTTTTACTAAAAAGATTTCAGTAATTGTGAATTATTTCTTTATGTTATCTGCATAATCAAGTGTTTTTTTAAATGCTAAATAAAAATAACGTTTTGTTTAAGGAACCAAGTAGCTATTGTTTTTTTTTTTTTTTTTTTCCCAAACGATTTGCTTAGAGTTCTGCTACATCCAAAACTGCACACACACACAAAAAAAAATGTTGAAGTCGCCTCAGTGATTTTAAAGAAAAAAATATATAACTGTATCAGGCTGTGTTTTCGAATATCTTGTTGCACCCCTTAAGAACGCTTTAGATGATTCTAACAATGTTTTGTTTTAATTTGTATCTTTTGAAAAATAGATCCGATGACTGAGAGAAAAATACTAATAGCATAATGAAATAGTTTATCAGGCTGGAATTCAATTAAAACTGCAGTATGTTTGAATTTCCTAGAATATAATTAATTTTGAATGATAGAGTTGAAGATTCTAATCGAGTGCAAGAACGGGATTTACGTGAAATTGTTATTTTCACGAAGTTTATGAGATTGAGCTACGAATGAATCTGCGAGTATTAATTAAAATCAGAATAACGTCTAAAAGTAAATGCATATACTCCCGTAGACCACTAATTGGAAAATTGTACTATGGAGTAGATTTATAGTCAGTAGTCATTTATAGTAGTCATGTATAGGTAGTAACCTATAAATTAACTTTCGTTTTTTTTTTTTTTTTTTTTGTTTTTTTTTTTTTTTGTTTTTTTTTTTTTTTTTAATTTGATGTAGTTATCTATGGGCGGTTTTATTTACAAATTACATTTTACATATTTATGCACTAGCAGGACTCCACTTAGACCATTTAGGGTCCCGAGGCAAGCATTTTCTGCCCCCTGCTCCTTGAAACTTTCCATATAAATTGTTTTTGAACTTGGCTGAAGTGGCTAGTACTAAACTTTACACTTTTTGTACGAATACTATATAAATTTCGTAACTTGTGCTATTCATATCGGCATACAGAGTATCCAAAAAAAGTCGGTCACGACATTAAGAAAAAATACTAGTAGGAGAATAATAGAAGAAATGCTGAATTTGTTCACTGGAGTAATTGTTTGTAAACTTTCCCTTTGATTATTTACATGTGTAATAAAATGTCTAAAAGATAAATGCCTCAATTGGTCATCATTAACAATGTTAACTTGCCTCGTTATGAGGAAATAGTTAATATTGAACTTCTCTTAAAAACAACAGAAAACTAAGTTGTTTTAATAGAATTTAATTTATTGTGTTTAAAATAATATAGTTAACTTTTTTTTTTTTTTTTTTTTTTTTTTTACAGCGGAAGGGGATGACCAGACTTCCTTCCTAAATCTTTAAAAATGTAAGAATTTTAGTTAAGTTTGGCCAGTTATAACCATCTAGCAATCTTTTAGCAAATTTTAATATGCGGTTATGGAGACATTCCTGTTAGTTATAAATGAATAAATTAGTTGTGAGGAATTTTTCTGTTATTCAGCTGGAGGTGATAAACCGCCAAACATTCTTTATAGTTACAACGGTCTATGAAATAGAAAAAAGAATGAAATTAATTATGCGCCAAACCATTCTCCCTAAAATAGTCCATCTGGATACGAAACTGCAACATTGAAATAATTTAAACTTTTAAATGTAGGAAACTTTAATAAAAAACAAAGAGACTTATATACTTCTTATAAATATTATTTTATGATTTAATAATGTATCATTAATTAAATTATGATTGTTCGTTAAGACAATAATTTAAAAATTCTGGTTCCATAGTTTAAACGTCTTTTTTACTTTTTTCTATCTTTAGAAGAAGAAAGTATTGGATTCGTGAAAATTTTCAACTTCCGTTTGACACGTTTTAGGGCACAGAGATTACGAAAAACATGTTTTTACAAAATGTCTGTCTGTGACTCTACGACCCTGTTTGTCTGTCTCTCTGTGAAACAAATTTTGTGGGCGCTCTATCCCAATAACTAATTCACGGAATTTAATAAAAATGTACATCCAGTTAGTACCTGATATAAGTTGATGGTGATTAGTTTTTTGTGTAAATCGCACAACAGGTGGCGCTGTTAAGTAGCATTTTTCACGATTACAGCAATAGCTCTATCTCAAGAACTAATGCATGGGTTGTCATTTAACACCAGATTCAGTTATAATTTAAAGAGCTAAGTGGAAGAATAGGTTAAGTAACAAAAATTAAATTTGAAGAGATTTGATGTGAAAGTTTTTGTTGTCAATGTTAATGATTTATTTTCTGTTTGATACCATGTGTTTAAAATACTAACAGGTGTGGTACTAAACTCTATCAAAAAATCTGATTCACATTTAATTTTTAAATATTAAAAAATATTAATATTATTTGCATTATTAAATATTAAAATATTAAATATTAATTAATAATGTCTTAAATCTTCAAGGCTAAATAGAACTTTGGTATTTTAGCTTTACCATGTGATAGAATACCTGATAACACCTTCGTCCAAAAGATAAAATATTTTTTAAGAAAATGTAGCATAACATGTTCTTCCACTCAGCTCTTCAACTGACACATGTTGTTGCTGTTTAAATTTTGGTTTTAATCGCCCAAAAGGTGGCGCTGTTCAGATGCATTTTTCACGATTTCCGCAAAATCTTTACCTCAAGAACTAATGCACAAATTACCACGTAACTTCAGATTCAGTAATACGTTGACATAAGTTGTTGATGTTTAGGTTTTGGTTTTAATGTGTCTGAGGACTCTTAAAATTTTAAAAACAGAAAAAAAGACCACTTTCAACGTTTAATATCTTAAAATGCATTTGATTTTAAGACACAATATTAATTGAAATGAAAGATATAAGTATGTTCTTTCATTTCATGTATTTTAAAAATTGCAAGATGCAGAAGTAGCATTTACAGGGGGCTCTAAGCTGTCAGACATTTGACGAGCAGAAAATCGGCATAACAGATTACGCGCAGGATTACAACATAAATTTTGCAACTAGAATGAAAATTTTCGTGCCTAATTATACGTCAGATTATAATAATTACCCTGAACCTAAATAAATTTGTATTTGAAGCTTTTTTATAGTTTTACTACAAAGTTGTATTTGTTAGAAAAACTAATCTATTTCAGAATTGGGTAAACGTTATCAATCATGTTAGACAAACTAATCTCTTTCAAAATTATATAAACTTATCATTAATCAAGATAAACTGTTTTTTCCTGTCATTCAAAAACACTTTAGCTATCATAAATAAAGACTTGTTTATTACTTTACGAGATTACTTCCTGTTTGTGATGAGATATGTGGATAAGAAACAAATAAACATTCAAACTATATGACTGCTATTATGACTTATATAAGAACTATTTACATAATTTATGACTTTAAGTATTTTATTCATAATAATAATCAAGATTTTTTTATTTGTTATTTTAATCATTTATCAATATCCTTTTTTTTTTTTTGTAAGTTATATTTTTGATCAGTGTGCTTTTAGATATGTAATCAGAAGGGAGCAAAGATGTATGCTCCAATTTTGTATTTTAAAATGATATAAAATATTATAGTTTAACCAGGATTATCTGAATGTTCCTGAAAAATCCATCGGATACATTAGGAATTAAAATTACACTTATTAATTACAAAAAAAAAAGTTTATTATTACAGGATAAATCAGAAAGATATTTCATCACAAATTGGATACGCCTATTAAATGTATATAAAGAAGAAACTTACCTGCTTCGAAGTGGACGATCTACAATTAAAAGGTAAGGAGCTTTACCTTATCTTTATTTTGTGATTGAATGTGAATATTGTTATTTACCTTAAGTCTCACTTTTTATCTAACAGTATTTAGCTAATACAAAGTTTAGAAAATTTCAACAGTATAATCACCTAAAAAAATGTTATTTTGAATAATATAAAGGAAATTTTAGGTTCAGTATATACAGACTGACATGAAACATATGTTTTGGAAATTTCATGAAAACAAATTCAGAAGTTTTTGAGTTATGCCCAAAAACGTCATTTGAAGAAAACTAGCTTCGAAATTCCGGAAACACCGCTTCAGCTTTTAAGCCGGTATAATTCTAAAATACATAACTTCTGTTCTAATGAGAATTTCAAGGAAACAATTATATCAAAATGTTCAGAAAAGATAGACGTTTAACATCTAAAAAAAAAAAAAAAAAAAAATCTCGAATTTTTTAAATCTTTAAGCGTCCGGAAACCCCTTAATCGCACAAAAGGTAGCACTACTATGGTGGTCTTTTTAGGATTTTCGAAATAGCTCTATCTCAAAAACTAATGCACGGGTTTTCATCAAACTTCAGTCAACATTCAGTCAGACGTTGGCATAAGATGTTTCTGATTGGGTCTTGGTGTAAATCACCCAGCAGGTGACGATGCTGTACTGCATTTTGAAGGATTTACACGATTTTAGCGATAGTCATATCTCAAGAACTAATGCACCGAATTTCATATATTTAGAATCATCATTATGGACATAGGATGTCATTTAATTTTGGCACTGTGATAGCGAATTTTGAAGTATTAACATGTTTGAGATAGAAAAATGCTTTGGAATTTGCACATCAGACTGGTTTTTCCTGTTTCCAAAGCTTAAAAGGGAAACAGGACAAATTTTTATAATTGTTTAAATAAATTTACTATTTTGCGCTTTCTAAGATGCGTAAATCAAAGTGGTATTTCTTTATTAATTGTGTTCCACGTCCAAAACTAGAATGAAAATTTTGGTGCCTAATTATACGTCAGATTATAATAATTACCCTGAACCTAAATAAATTTGTATTTAAAGCTTTTTTATAGTTTTACTACAAAGTTGTATTTGTCAGAAAAAACTAATCTCTTTCAGAATTGGATAAACGTTATCAATCATGTTAGACAAACTAATTTCTTTCAAAATTATATAAACTCATCATTAATTAAGATAAACTGTTTTTTCCTGTCATTCAAAAACACTTTAGCTATCATAAATAAAGACTTGTTTATTACTTTACGAGATTACTTCCTGTTTGTGAGATATGTGGATAAGAAACAAATAAACATTCAAATTATATGACTGCTGTTATGACTTATATAAGAACTATTTACATAATTTATGACTTTAAGTATTTTATTCATATTAATAATCAAGATTTTTTTATTTGTTATTTTAATCATTTATCAATATTTTTTTTTTTTTTTTTTTTTTGTAAGTTATATTTTTGATCAGTGTGCTTTTAGATATGTAATCAGAAGGGAGCAAATATGTATGCTCCAATTTTGTATTTTAAAATGATATAAAATATTATTGTTTAACCAGGATTATCTGAATGTTCCTGAAAAATCCATCGGATACATTAGGAATTAAAATTACACTTATTAATTACAAAAAAAAAAAAAAAAAAACAAAGATTTTTATTACAGGATAAATCAGAAAGATATTTCATCACAAATTGGATACGTCTATTAAATGTATATAAAGAAGAAACTTACCTGCTTCGAAGTGGACGATCTACAATTAAAAGGTAAGGAGCTTTACCTTATCTTTATTTTGTGATTGAATGTGAATATTGTTATTTACCTTCAGTCTCACTTTTTATCTAACAGTATTTAGCTAATACAAAGTTTAGAAAATTTCAACAGTATAATCACCTAGAAAAATGTTATTTTGAATAATATAAAGGACATTTTAGGTTCAGTATATACAGACTGACATGAAACATATGTTTTGGAAATTTCATGAAAACAAATTCAGAAGTTTTTGAGTTATGCCCAAAAACGTCATTTGAAGAAAACTAGCTTCGAAATTCCGGAAACACCACTTCAGCTTTTAATCCGGTATAATTCTAAAATACATAACTTCTGTTCTAATGGGAATTTCAAGGAAACAATTATATCAAAATGTTCAGAAAAGATAGACGTTTAACATCTAAAAAAAAAAAAATTAAAATCTCGAATTTTTTAAACCTTTAAGCGTCCGGAAACCCCTTAATCGCACAAAAGGTAGCACAACTATGGTGGTCTTTTTAGGATTTTCGAAATAGCTCTATCTCAAAAACTAATGCACGGGTTTTCATCAAACTTCAGTCAACATTCAGTCAGACGTTGGCATAAGATGTTTCTGATTGGGTCTTGGTGTAAATCACCCAGCAGGTGACGATGCTGTACTGCATTTTGAAGGATTTACACGATTTTAGCGATAGTCATATCTCAAGAACTAATGCACCGAATTTCATATATTTAGAATCATCATTATGGACATAGGATGTCATTTAATTTTGGCACTGTGATAGCGAATTTTGAAGTATTAACATGTTTGAGATAGAAAAATGCTTTGGAATTTGCACATCAGACTGGTTTTTCCTGTTTCCAAAGCTTAAAAGGGAAACAGGACAAATTTTTATAATTGTTTAAATAAATTTACTATTTTGCGCTTTCTAAGATGCGTAAATCAAAGTGGTATTTCTTTATTAATTGTGTTCCACGTCCAAAACTAGAATGAAAATTTTGGTGCCTAATTATACGTCAGATTATAATAATTACCCTGAACCTAAATAAATTTGTATTTAAAGCTTTTTTATAGTTTTACTACAAAGTTGTATTTGTCAGAAAAAACTAATCTCTTTCAGAATTGGATAAACGTTATCAATCATGTTAGACAAACTAATTTCTTTCAAAATTATATAAACTCATCATTAATTAAGATAAACTGTTTTTTCCTGTCATTCAAAAACACTTTAGCTATCATAAATAAAGACTTGTTTATTACTTTACGAGATTACTTCCTGTTTGTGAGATATGTGGATAAGAAACAAATAAACATTCAAATTATATGACTGCTGTTATGACTTATATAAGAACTATTTACATAATTTATGACTTTAAGTATTTTATTCATATTAATAATCAAGATTTTTTTATTTGTTATTTTAATCATTTATCAATTTTTTTTTTTTTTTTTTTTTTTTTGTAAGTTATATTTTTGATCAGTGTGCTTTTAGATATGTAATCAGAAGGGAGCAAATATGTATGCTCCAATTTTGTATTTTAAAATGATATAAAATATTATTGTTTAACCAGGATTATCTGAATGTTCCTGAAAAATCCATCGGATACATTAGGAATTAAAATTACACTTATTAATTACAAAAAAAAAAACAAAGATTTTTATTACAGGATAAATCAGAAAGATATTTCATCACAAATTGGATACGTCTATTAAATGTATATAAAGAAGAAACTTACCTGCTTCGAAGTGGACGATCTACATTTAAAAGGTAAGGAGCTTTACCTTATCTTTATTTTGTGATTGAATGTGAATATTGTTATTTACCTTCAGTCTCACTTTTTATCTAACAGTATTTAGCTAATACAAAGTTTAGAAAATTTCAACAGTATAATCACCTAAAAAAATGTTATTTTGAATAATATAAAGGAAATTTTAGGTTCAGTATATACAGACTGACATGAAACATATGTTTTGGAAATTTCATGAAAACAAATTCAGAAGTTTTTGAGTTATGCCCAAAAACGTCATTTGAAGAAAACTAGCTTCGAAATTCCGGAAACACCACTTCAGCTTTTAATCCGGTATAATTCTAAAATACATAACTTCTGTTCTAATGGGAATTTCAAGGAAACAATTATATCAAAATGTTCAGAAAAGATAGACGTTTAACATCTAAGAAAAAAAATTAAAATCTCGAAAATTTTAAATCTTTAAGCGTCCGGAAACCCCTTAATCGCACAAAAGGTAGCACTACGATGGTGGTCTTTTTAGGATTTTCTAAATAGCTCTATCTCAAAAACTAATCCACGGGTTTTCATCAAACTTCAGTCAACATTCAGTCAGACGTTGGCATAAGATGTTTTTGATTGGGTCTTGGTGTAAATCACCCAGCAGGTGGCGATGTTATACTGCATTTTGAAGGATTTACACGATTTTAGCGATAGTCATATCTGAAGAACTAATGCACCGAATTTCATATATTTAGAATCATCATTATGGACATAGGATGTCATTTAATTTTGGCACTGTGATAGCGAATTTTGAAGTATTAACATGTTTGAGATAGAAAAATGCTTTGGAATTTGCACATCAGACTGGTTTTGCCTGTTTCCAAAGCTTAAAAGTGAAACAGGACAAATTTTTATAATTGTTTAAATAAATTTACTATTTTGCGCTTTCTAAGATGCGTAAATCAAAGTGGTATTTCTTTATTAATTGTGTTCCACGTCCAAATAAAGCACTATAACGGAAATGTTTTGCATCTTTATGAATTGCAAACAAGAAAATAGAGGTTATTTGATAAATATTGAACGAGAGTGTTTTTTAAAACTATTTTTACTTTTATTTGAAAATAATGCATCTATTATTTTTAATATAATATTTGTTATTAGCTTTTCCTTGTTGCGTTAAATAAGGCTTTATATATACACTAGCAAACCCCGCGGCTTTGCTCGCGTAATATTTGAAATATGCCAAGTGATATTTACATGTCTAATTTTTTATTAAAAGGTACTAACTAAATTTTTATTTTATTAAAAGGTAATATTTTATCTCTCTATTCTAAAAAAAAGGTAACTACCGCTGTCACCGCCGCCGCCGCCGCCGGTTTTGATTTTTTTGTGACCGGAGGCCTTTGTTCGTTAATATTAAGAAAAATAATGCATACAAAAATATGAAAATCGGTTGTATTATACAGAAATGTTTGATAAACACGCTGATGTAGAAAGTTTTCAAATCGAAGAATTATTTTAAGAGATATTTAATGCTAAAGTTGGACAAAATCGTTCCATTAAAAAAGTTTTATAGGAACAAAAACTATACATCGAAATTTAATAATTTTTAGATCATTTTATACGTTACAATTTCCCGGTGTGCAGATTGCAGTTATTTTTTTTAATTTGACTCATTTTTTCAGGTTTTATTTCTATTTTAAATTCAAATTTTCAGCATTTCTAGAGATATTTTTTACAGATTTCAGAAAATTGTACTAATTTAAACTGTTGCCAACTGTATAAAGAGCGCAAGCAATAATGTTTGCTTCAAATTAAAAATTTATTTACACGTGACTATTATAAACAGGAAAAAATCTTTCAAATTAGAATTAAATAATTACGTATAAAAAGCAGGTACTTATTAAAAATTACGTCATAAAAAGTATACACGTGAATTTTAAAAGAGAAAGGATATTGTAAAATAATAAATTCATTAACATGCGTTAGAAGTCTTAGGAGAAATTACGTCATATTTACGTCACATTATAGTTATTACATAAAATGAACACAAAATAATATTGCAAAAAAGTTTAAATTTAGAAATTGCGTTAGACATTTATTTGATATTTTGAGAATTAATTTAAAATGTCTCATTTAAAAGAACTTTCTTTTCGCTTTGTTAAAAAATACCAGGAGACAAAGACTCTCTTTACTTAATTCCTTTTATATTAGCTTATTTTGAAATGTTGTTACACGTGTATACGTCATCAAGTTATTTTTATTTCGACGTTTTATTTGTGTTTTTATTAATGTTCTACGAATTTATTTGTTCTTTCGTTATTTAAAATAAAAATTATATCAATTTGTATAATTTGGCGATGGTTTGACGATTTATATAATTTGGCGAAATTGGTCGACAGGATAATCAAGTAGTACCGCAGCGGATTTGGCGTTAAAATTCCCCAATCAAAGAGAAATGAATAGAAATTCGTTTATTAGGGAGATCGCCACTGTTTTTTAAATTATAATTCAATCTTTCGAAATCTTTTTTAAAGCCGATCAAATTAGCGCGCATTTAGAGTCTGCGGTGTCTGGACGGGGGTTGGCGAGCGTAGCTCGTAGGGGGCAGAGCCCCCTAGTTTTATTAAAAGGTACTTATTACTTTTGAGAATAATTAAAAAAATTACTATTTAAAACACAGTTTGATTAAACATCATTGATACACTGCATAAGGCAGAAATGAGACTTAAATTAATAAAACGAAATAAAACTAAATAAATAATAATTTAGAAAATATTTTGAAACTTTTATGCTCAATTAATATGCTCATTTCAGTATTCATTTGAAGTTTTGAATTTTTTAGAAACCATCTTCTTACATCTTAAAATTAACCATCATGTCCAATTCCAAGTCCTACCACCTCTCTCAACATAAATAGCTATGTTGAAATAGGAACTCTCACCATTAATTTGCCAACATAAATTTTGAAATTGGTTTGTTATTTCCAAATATTCCACAGAAACGTAATTTAGAAAGCTTTTAAAGGCCTTTTTTAGAGCGTTTGTTGTTCCTGTAAACACCAGGTTGTAGAATCATCGGCAAAAAGTATAGCCTGTGTAGGATCAGAGACTGTTACCATTGATTCGCAACTATTACTTTTATATTTGGTTTATATTCCCTGAAATTACGTAGAAATCGTAATTTAGGAATTTTTTGGAATGCTTTTCGCACCTCCCCTTCACTTCACTCCTTTATAATTCGAATTTATTTTCGACAGTCCTTCGAGGGCATTTGTATTTTATAAGTAACTACCATGCCATATTTAAAGTTTCTAACCTTTTCAATATCACAGAATCGCAATTCAGAAAGTTTTTAGCTACTGTAACCCTCTGGTGGTAGTGGCATAGACATAAAATATATCTTATGTTTGAGCAGGTTCTATCACCAACAATTTTTCATCATTATTTTTTTAATCGGTTTGGTATTTGATAAGATTACATAAAAAAAGTAATTTATAACGCTTTTCGCTCACTTCATCTTTTTAAATTTGAAATTTTCTTTCGACAGTTCTTAGAAAGCAGTTGCATCTTGTAAGTAAATACCATGCCATACTTCAAAGTTCCCTTCAGTTATGCAAAAACGCAAATTAGAACATGTTTTGCGTTTGCAACCCTCAGATGGTAGTGACAGCAACATAAAATATAACCTACGTTATAGCAGGGGCTGTCATCATTGATTTGCAACCATTACTTTTGAAATAGCTTTGGAATTTCCTGAGATTGAGTAGAAATCGCAAATTAGAACGTTTTTAGAAAGCTTTTCGCGCATTTTCACCGCTTTCTGAATTTCCATTTTTTTCGAAATTGTTCTTAAAGATCTTAATATCTAATAAATACGTACCTTGCCTAATTTTAAGTTGCTAGCCACTACCGATCACAAAAATCGAAACTTAGAACGCTTTCTAGGTGATAGTGATACCGACATAAAACAGAGTCTGTGTTAGAGCAGAGGCTGTCAGCATTAATTTCCTACCATTACTTTTGAAATCAGTTTGATTCTTCCTGAGATATTGCTGACAAATCGGCATTTAGAACGTTTTTAGAACGCTTTTCGCTCATTTTGCTCCTGCATCTCCTCTGAGGTAGTGGAAACAGATATAAAATATAGCCTATTTTGGAGCAAGATCTGTCCCCATCATTTTTACACCATTATATCTGAAATCGGTTCAGTATTTCCTGAGATTGCACAGAAATCGCAATTTAGAACGTTTTTTACAAAGCTTTTTGCGCATTTTGACACCCCTTTTAAATTTCGACTTTTTTAGGAAATGTCCTTAGAGATCATTGATATCTTATAACTAACTACCATTCTAAATTTCACGATTCAAGGCCTTTACGTCACGCAAAAACCGCAATTTAGAACGTTTTCTCCTGCACCCCCTTTGGGGTAGTGACACCGACATAAAACATAGCCTATGTTGGAGCAAGGGTTTTCACCATCATTTTGACGCCATTATTTTTTAATCGGTTTGGTATTTCCTGAGATTGTGTAGAAATCACCATTTAGAACGTTTTTTAGAACGCTTTTCTCGCATTTTCACCTCTTTTAAATTTCGAATTGTTTAAGAACTGTTCTTAGAAATCCTTTATATCTAATAAGTAGCTGATACTTCAAATTTCATATTTCTAGGCCCTTCAGTAACACATAAATCGCATTTTTAGAACGTTTTTTGCTCCTACACCCCCTTTGGGGTAGTGGCACCGACATAAAACGTAGCCTATTTTGGAGCAAACGTTGTCACTAATATTTTGACACTAATATTTTTTAAATCGGTTTGGTATTTCCTGAGATTACGTAGAAACTACCATTTAGAACGTTTTTTAGAACGCTTTTTGTGCATTTTCACCCCTTTTAAATTTCGAATTGTTTAAGAACTGTTCTTAGACATCATTTATATCTTATAAGTAACTAATATTCCAAATTTCATATTTCTAGCCCCTTCAGTAACGCAAAAACCGCATTTTTAGAACGTTTTTTGCTCCTGCACCCCCTTTGGGGTAGTGGCACCGACATAAAATATAGCCTATGTTCTAAGTTGGATTAACACCATCATTTTGACACCAATATTTTTTAAATCGGTTTGGTATTTCCTGAGATTATGTAGAAACTACCATTTAGAACGTTTTTTAGAACCCTTTTTGTGCATTTTCACCCCTTTTAAATTTCGAATTGTTTAAGAACTGTTCTTAGACATCATTTATATCTTATAAGTAACTAATATTCCAAATTTAATATTTCTAGCCCCTTCAGTAACGCAAAAACCGCATTTTTAGAACGTTTTTTGCTCCTGCACCCCCTTTGGGTTAGTAAAACCGACATAAGATATAGCCTATGTTCTAAGTTGGACTAACACCATCCTTTTGATACCATTACTTTTGGAATCGGTTCGGTAGTTCCTGAGCTTACCTCCTACAAATAAACAATTTTTTCCTCTTTATAATAGGAGTATAGAAGTATAGATTATGGAATAATCTTATCGTTTCATTATTACTATTCGGTATTTCCAATATTCAAGCGTATATTTCACGACATATTTTTAGTACATTCAAATATTATAAAAAGATTAGTTTTTATTTATTACTATGTTTAATTGCTTATCTGACATACCTATTTAGTATTATGAAATATTTTGCATTTGTAATAGCGTAACACGACGAAACAATTGTATTGTAGTAGGTAACGCTACGCGTCCGCTCGGATGGAATTTTTTAACACGCACGCTGACCCGTTAAAGAGTTTATTTTAAACACATTCTCGAAATATTAAAAAAAATAACGTATAGAATACTTATTTTTAAATATATCGTGTATAAATAATATTGTTAATGTGTATATAAATAAAATTTTTATATATTAAATATAATCTCTAATAATCTTGTTTATATTATATAAACATACATAAAAGTCCATTAAGTTTGTTTTCATACATGTTTATATCATCTGGCAGCAAATTTCACTTTCCGAAGCCTGATTTACGCCAAACATTTAAAAAAAAAGCCAAAGCCAATATATTGGAAAAGTACCTATTTTTGTCAGAAAGCAGTTTTTTCTGCAATGCACCCAAGTTAAAAAAAAAAAAATAGTGTGATACTAATTTTATGAAACATATTGCTTTTAGGTATTTCAAATTTTTTCCAATTACCTACTTTTTATATACAAGCCTAAGTAAATAAAAGAATTCGGGCATAAATAATATTAATAATGTGTAAATAAATAAAATGTTTATATATTAAATATTATCTCTAATAATCTTGTTTATTCTATATAAACATGCATTAAAGCCCTTAAATTTTAGAATTCTGAATAAAAAGAATTAAAACAAAATATGTACAATAAGTCTTAGAAAATATTTTTATATGATTAAGGTGAAAACAGCTTTACAATCTTTCTTGACCATCAGAAAGGAGGAAAAAACCCATTGATATCATTTATTGCGCTAATTGTCCTCAGATTCTAGTCTCTGTAACCATCATAAACCGCATTTTTTAACATCCAACAATACCTAACGAAAACGTCATTAAAGAAAAAAATACATAACATAGTAAGATTATATTTCAGCTATCTCTTAGAAATATTCTGGAAAAAAAAGCACAAAATACAAGAAAAACTGCGGAATAAAATTTGAAATGCAATGCAAAGTGTAAGTAGCGATGATTTCTTCTTCAACGATGCAATTTTTTTCTTCGTTGCGTGGCCTGCGACGCAGACCGTGCGGGTGCAAAAGCAACCAAACGTATGGCATGCTATGCAAACAATTGGTTAAACGAGATTAGAGTGGACTAACAAAACAGATTGAAGAATGCATCTCATTAAAGAGTATAGCATCTTTTGTATATCTTCTATTCAAATTCCACTGTGATCTTTAAAAAAGCGAAATCAAAGCGATGTGGCTGTAGGCCTATCTACTCTTTTGTAAGCGTACTCTAGTGGACGAGTGAGTTTTCAGATTTTGTGTGAGGTCGTGGTGTCCTGAATTCTATCATGTAACATTGAATAAGACCTATTCCGTCATTTTTTAAATCATACTACAGTATTTATTTATCTGCGGGAATCAAATTACCGAGATAATTTCTTCAATAATTTCTTAATTAGGTAATTGTGGCTGTGTAGTTGCTATGTATATAGTCGTATTAGAAATATCAGCGGATTTTGAATGCATCCTGGCCTCGGGTCTATGAGTTTTCTCGTGAAATTCAAGCCACCTGATGACGTAAAGCGGATTTTCCCCTCAGCACTTTGTTTTGAGGCTTCTGCTGTGAGTTTTCATCAGTTTGGTAAGAGCTTGAGCTTTTTACTTCAATAAAGAACCACCGGAAACCACGTGAACTCATTTATAGTGACACTCTCTGCTACATTGAAATTAATTATTTTTATCTAGAGCGGTCGGTAACGTTGTAGTTCAGTTGACAGTTAAATTTATAAATTGTGGAAAATCATTTCCTTCTCTCACTATTTTATAAAAGTGAGTTTATTTTTTATGATATGCAATAAAATCCCCCACTCCATCGCAAATTCCATGTTTAATGCTATAAACACTTTATTATATTTGGTTATCTCTATCCATGCTTCATCAAAATTCCCCTTTTTATTTAGTCAGCCATTTACAAAACTAAACAGTCAAAGCAAAGTAATCTTTAATTCATTATGTCCAAATGTTTAATAAAAAAAATAATCCATTATTTAGTACATTTGATGGATTTTCCCAATCAAGCTGCCAACACTTTATTAAAAACTTTACAAATCGGATAACGGATTATGAGAATCGTAAAACGTATAGATTTTATCTAAATAACTTTTCTATTTAAAGTAGATTAATGACATTCTATGATTTATGATAGCAGTTTTTATATATATTAAGAATATCCAAACACACTTTACCGTGATAAACCTTATAATATGAATGTTAAATTTATTTTGCTTTACAGTTAAATGAAAATTCGCGTACAAAGTTTTACACGACACATTCTTCAATTTAAAGACGTGTGATTAACATATAAGCATATTTTCTTCGTACAATTTTTATCTTTTGTTGTTTCAATTTTTACCTTTATGGTTAGACTTTTAAAACTTGTCTTCTAACAGACAATCGTGAATTAAAATTGTGTAAAAGGTCACTTGGCATCTAGTAAACATTCTTGATAGTGAAATTTAAATAATTATTCTAATGTTTGGGGATTAAATTGATTACCTTTCTGTGTTAACATGTGAATGACTGTGAAATTTAAAAAATAAGTTTTTATATCTAAAACATATTTTGTTTCTCTTTTTGTGTCAAACAGATCCATAGAACATTTAATGTTTTAATTCTTATAAAAGTGCAATTTTGAGAATAAATTTGGCAAGCTTAGTGTATTATTTCTTTAAAAAAAGAAAAACTTTGTCCTATGTTATGTTTTAAAATGTTATTCACGAATTTGTAAACGCATTACTTAGGTTTGATTGACACAAGTGGATAAATTTGCTAATATTTTATAAGTAATTATAAAAAATTAAACGTTTATATCAAGTTGTAACGAAAGTTTTCCACCACAGTTACTACGGTCTGTGCAAACAGTTCGCGTTGACGTGTTTGCTCACATTTTGTCAAACAATTTTTGAAATTTGAGAGAAAGAGACTTGCTTTATAACACTGTGATGTGAAATTTGTAAAATAATATCGTTATCATTAAGTACAAGGTGTCTGAAATTGAACTATGACGCTACCAGATTAGAACCATCATTTACTCCCAGTTCTGTTACAAAAAGTCAGCTACAGAATGCCACCGAATAAAGTGTACAGCTTTAGGTACTAGTGTTTTATCATATGACACGGTGACGGTTTGGCAGAATGGTGGTTATTTATAAAATTACAGTTAATTATATATATTATATTTAGTACTATGTAATGGTAATTTGGCGGAAAACTTTCGTTACAACCTAATAGTAACACATAACATTTTACCCCCTTTACTTTTAAAATAGATACAAAAATACTTACATCCATACATATATATATACAGGATGTTGCTGAATTCGATCGACAAATTCAGAGGGATGACAGTAAGCATCAAGTAGATGAAAAAATGAAATGGTACATTGGGTCGCAAACTTCTTATTTAGTTCCAAATACAGACGCACATATAACACTCTCACCGAAGCCAGCTTGACGGTAATAATTTTGTGAAAATAAATATTGCAATAAAAATCTAACGATTTGTACAATGTTTTGTATAAAAACGTGATAACATCACAAAAAGTTCTGTAAATACAGGGTGTTCACGCAACCGATGATACCGTATGAACTGATAATCACAGTTCAAAATGTGGAGTGTCAAACGCATACTACTGACGCGTATAATGGAAACTTCTACACATTTTTTTTAGTGTTATCATATTTAAAACAAAGTGGAGCATGCCTATTAGAAGTTTCATTATAATTTACTTCAGTATAGGAAAGTTATTACCGTGAACCAAAATTGAGTTAAGGCAGAAAACCTTGTATTTTTAATTACCCACAAGTTCTGATTGTGTTCCTCAATTGATTAACCCCAAGTTTGTGACCCCAAGTTCTAGGTAATTTTTTATCCTCTTGGACCGTAGTATCATTCCTCTGAATTTGAAGGTCGAATAGGGCAACGTATATCAATAACTGTTCGGTCTATCTATCTATTTTTCTATCTATCTCTATATATAGCATTGCTTAAAACTGTGGATTTATGGAATGAATAACTACTTTTTTTCGTTAAGTTTCGTTAGTTTTGTTTTAAGTTCATAAAACTTTGCTCGATATTAAAGATACATAAACATATCTATGTTACACAGAATCAAAATAAACGCCAAAATGACGACACATATGTATTATACATTCTGATTTCCCTAAATTTTGTTAGGAAATAATTATGAAATCACGTCATATCTTCTAGAAAAATTTCGGACATTTCGTCCAAATACATTGTTAATATCTTGTGTTCACCTTTTGCCTATTGGATCACCTTGGTTCTGTCAGAACTGTATTTTACCAAGTTTGGGGTCAATGGTTGCCAATACTTTTCGAATGGAAATCTTTAGTTCCTGTGTTGACTTTGATTGGAGCTCCCATACCAAATATATTCAAATTATAAAATATATTTTCGACAGGATTTACTAATGGACTGAATGTTGGCTGCTCCATTTGAAAAATTGGGAAAAAAAAACGAGAAACTGTCCGAGACACAAAGCATTGACTCCTAGAAATAGTATAACATAAATATCTATAAATCCTTTTCTAAACTAGTAAGTAGAACATTTTCTAAAATTGAATATATCGCTTAGAATGACAAAGATGGTAAACATAATAATTTGGAAAGACATATACATATTATTCGTATCCATGCATTAAACACTGTCTTCCGGGTCTTTTAGAAGACATTCAGCACCAAATCATCATTGAAGAAATAAATTAACACTAAAGTTCGAACTGTTGTCAATCTGTTCATTTCATTTTGCAAACTCCAAACGATTATTTTTCTATCGTCAATACATATTTCTAACAAGGAATGTCTCCATACTGGGCATACTCAGAATATGTTGAAAAAAATGCTAGTGAAAGTACTCATGTATGTAATAAAGGATCAGTTAAAATTAGCGGCGGAATTACAGTAGAAAATATGTAAAAAAATAAAATACTTTCGAATAATTGGCATGAAAAGACGAAAGCGGCACGCAATTTGGCGAGCAGCACTTTTCCTCGCCAAAAGCAAACGATTTTAATGAATCTGAAAATTGTTTGTTAATTGATTTTGAGAATTCGCGGTATTTAATGAATTTAAACGTAAACCATGGAAGATTTTTTTTACTATTATTACATTTTGTATTATACTTGTTGATCGTTGCCGATTTGAACGAAATTGTGCCATTGTTTTATTCTCCAATCCACAATTTTTTAAATGTAAACGGCTTTATCGGTTATAAAAATAACTTTTAACGCCAGATGAATAATGCTGCCGTAATACATTTCCATACCGAAGAAGTTGTTTCCATAGCAACAAAGTTGAATAGACAGTGATCGATGGGGCATATTTTTGAGTTTGGAACAATTTTAATCAATTTAAATCGTAATATATGATAGTTAAAATTCGTTATAAGTACATATAAATATATATGACAAAACTATAGTTAAAACAAACTAAAAATGACAAAGCTAAAGTTATTTAAATTAAACTTATTTAAATAAATTCAACATAAAAAGTTTTTTCCTTAAAGAGTATTCGACAAGCGTATTTTTTTTAACTTAATTTCCTCGCCAAACGGTGATAAGTCGCCAAATAAGCGAAATTTTCATTATTTTTTTACGGACGTTCTACAGAGGTTCCGCCAAAAATTTTTTTAAACATGGGAGAGGGAGAGGAGATGGGAGAAGAACATTCTGTATTTTTTTCAGATTTTTCTGAGTATGCCCGTATGGAAACCTTCCTTGTAAGTTTAACAGTGATGAAATGTGCAGTTTTTGTTTGTTGACAAAAATGCAACCCTAATACCGATTTATACTGTTTGCAATTTGCTCCCAAACTCTTCCGACTTGCTTTGAAATCTTTTCCCCTTGCATTGAATTCAGCAATTGTTCCTAGTGCTAGTTTTGATTAGGTCGAATGATCTGAGCGGTAATCGGCTTCATATTGCAAACGGTTTTGACGGTTTAACTCAATAGTTGTCACCCGTACCGATGATTATGCTTGGTTCATTGCTAAGCACCACTTTTCCCCAGTCCTCAACAGAACAGCCCTGGAGTTATTTAGCCTACCGTAATTTGAGTTGTTTTTTTCGGTTGAAAAAATCAATTTTTTTTCTACATTTTTCTGTGTCCTTATAGTCTCTGTACAACGCCTCTGATTATCCCTGTTAAACAATTTGGCCGAACTTGAAGTCGTTCAGTAGTTATTTAGTGCTGTAGAGCAACACGTCCGCAGGTGTAAACAGTTTTGGAGTTCTCTAAGTGCATTTTACACAAAATGATTTTTTTCACAATTAGCGGTAATGCGAAAACTATTAAACCCATCTTGCTAAGTTAAAAAAAAAATAATTGTAATATAATTTAAAATTACCTTAAACCACGTTCAGCCATTAAAAAAAAGAGGCACTCTAAAGTGGGTCAGAAATAGACCCTTTTTAGAATGGCAGAAACTGTGTTGATTTTAAACTTTTTGACCTCATTGTGCTTAATAGTCCCGACAATATTATCCACTTTCATAATCCTTAATAAAAATTGATTGTAGACAACACTGGCGACCTATCCGATCCCCGGAAGTGCACGGAATGCAAGCTAGGTCATCCACTCACGCAACCCGAGCAACATAATCAATTTTGTATTTAAAATTTTTTAAAATGTTGTTTAAATGATAATAAATAATGTGCAAAAGACTCGGAGCTAAAATCTGTATTCCTATTCCAGAAAAAAATGCTATAAAACACCTTTTTTTAAAGAATTCTATAGGCAAATGATCCTTTAATAAATTTAATAAAAATTATGATTTCATGCATGTTTATTTAATAGCCTGCAATCGCCAGCATGCGGCATTTGCAAGCTTTCTTAAATCGATTGAAGCGTACTTTACAAATTCCTCGTTTGTATTTCATTGTTTTTATTTATTTTTTTTTTTTTTTTGCATAGAGTATCTGTCAGTCGACAAATCTCCCCTTAATAATTAACAATATATCCACTAAAATTTTTATAAATCGAGTGTTTTTTTCCTTATTTACAAGTATTAATATAATTATTATCTATAAATTCTAGTCACGTTTGCTAATACTACGAGTAACCTAACATTTATTCAGGACATTAAACTTGTGACAATTCCTGTCAGTAATCCCGACATTTTATTATACAGAAGTTTCATGAACTTATTGAAAGGCTGTCAACAGAGTATGCTCAGCATTTGTTGAACATATTTCGATTGAAGTTTCTTTGAAATTTGACAAATTAATATGATAACAGAGCAACGCATGAATTCATCTTTTATTAATAACAAGCTAATTTTAAACAATATATTTTACTTATAAACACTTAAAATATGTAGTACTTTCAAGTTTCCATATTTCTGTTTTATTTGAAAGATTTTAATTATTTTGAAACTTTTAAATAAATTCCATTTTTAATTAAATTAATATGCGATTGTGAATTTCATGAAAGAGGCAGTGGAATTATTCGCAGCGTATGCTATATATATAAACCATTCTACAGATTGCAAAAGCTGTCAAAAAGCTCTTTAGAATACTAAACGACATTTTTATAAAATTTTACTTCGAATTCAAAAATTAATATGATACGCACCAACGCTTCATTTCATCTATTATTATTATTAACAAATTTATTTTGTTTGTTTTCATTTAATGAATAAAACTTCCAAGTAAGGATGAATGTAAATTTTTCGCATTTTTATGAAAGAATTTGAGTTACTCATATAATAATAAATAAACTCATATGAGCTGTTATATTTGTAAAAGTTTTCAGTCAAATGCTATTTCCTTATTTACTTTTTAAACTAATCACAGATACATAAAAAGTTTGTTGGGAAAATCTTTTTTAAAACCTTATGCTGTCTCTCTAAATTTTTTATACATATTTTTGATATAGAGAATGCATTAAAATATATTAAAATATATTTATGTTTCTTAGTAAAAGGTCTTAAACTGCTTTTCCTTTTGCTATTAAAGCTGAGTTTTTTTAAAAAAAATCCTATATAATGGAATTTTTTTTTTTTAATGAATTCGGTTTGTCCGACTTTTGGCCGTCTAAAAGCCCAAGGTTTTATTCTTGTATAAATACACTTGGATTTCCGTGTGATTCATATATGTTATTTATGTTTACAATATGATGTTTAGTACTGGAATGGAAGTAAGTAGCATTCTAACTAGGTTACATGGGCACACTTTGTTTAATTATTGTACAGGGAAAGTCAAAATGAATATAGCGATTATAAAAGGCGATAACTATTTAATAGAAACGAATTTATCAACAAGTTTAACACAGAATGTAGACGGAACTTCAAAATTTTTTTACGTAAGGCGCAGGTGCAGTGAAGCCGAAGTCTACGCATGCGCAATTTGAAACTTTACAACGACAAGAAACCTGTTCACTGCGGCCGTCTCATTTGTAAAAAAAATGGCCAAATGACGGTAAAAATGGCTGATTTTTTTCTTTGGGGCTATGTGAAAGACAAGTTGCCTCCTATGCCCAAAAAAATTGAAGAACTCAAAGTACGCATTTGTAATGTGCTTGCGTCGGTGACTGATCAAATGCTTCAGAATGTATGGCGTGAAATGGACTACCGCCTAGATGTTGTCTGTGTGACCAAGGAAAGTCACATAGAAATCTATGACGCATGTATACAAAATTTTGAAGTTCCGTCTACATTCTGTGTTAATCTTATTGATAAATTCTTTTCCATTAAATAGTTATAGCCATTTGTAATCGCTATATTCATTTTGACTTACCCTGTATATAGGAAAAAAACGTTTGCGGTGCATTTTGATGATGTTACAATATTACAATTATAATTAAATTGATGTGTATCATGGGGATGGATGTTAACCTGCATTCTGAGGAATATAGAATAAAGAAGATTTAGATAAATTTTATGGGGATACACAAAAGAATATCATTACATGGAGATGTACGTGGAAAAATTGCTTGCGGTGCACTTTAATGATGTTATGATACTGGAAACGTAGCTCAATTGATATGGATAAGTGAGATACACTACAACATATTTTCTGTAGATTATAAAATATGCTATGCATAATAACCAGGAACCAATCACTTTGAGCAAATTAAAAAAATATAAGCTAAAATTTACAATCTTAATTGCACGAATTAAAGCAACTTTACGTTAAATCACATATGGTCGTTTAAAGGTTACTCAGATCATCTTTATCAATGTGAAAATAAACATAAAAAATAAAAATAAATTAATAAATAAAAAGATTTAAAATTAAAATGGGTTTAAAAAAACAACATCGGCTATAGCCCCGAGCACTTGATAAAGGAATGAAGAAAGGGGCAAAAGCAAGTGATTAAATATCCGAAAAAAGAAGTGACGTAGAGTTGCGTAAAAAAAAATAAACAACCCCTACTAACTCTGCAACAATACACTGTAGAAGAAAGTTACTTGTACCAAACGATTGGAAATAAGGTCTACTTTTAAATGATGTATATACAATTTGCTTAGAGAGCCCTCTACAGATTAAAACCGGACCAAACTTTGTTTCTTTCAATAGCAACACCCAATTTTGACAATATATTTTAAATCTTCGGTTCAAATTATGCCTAAAACGAAATTTCATGTGATTTGGATGATAAGTTTTTGAATTATAAACATTAAAATTTAGAGCTGTTAATTTTAAATTACATTTTTATATTTTTATTAATATATGTCCTGAAATTATAATCCTAATGTGGTAATTTTGTGTGTGGTTGTAATACTAAAAAAGCGAAACATAAATACATCGAATTTGTAATTTAAAAAAAATTTATAATATGAATTTTGAATTATGAAATTAATATTCGAAAAAAATATGAATTGCAACCTACAATTTTTTTCGATAGATTTATATTTCTTATGTCCTGCTTTAAGCGAATTCTCAATTTCTTCAATTTTTCTTCCAAGTAGCTTTCAAATTATAAATAAAAACATCAAAATGATAGTTTAAGAGGCCGTCTATGAACGACAGAAGAGCATAATTTGGAAAAAATATATATTTTACACATTTTAATGAAACAATTGGGCTGGCAATAGTCGAAACAAATTAAGCGAGTGAAATGGTCTTGCTGGCAAGAAATAACACGTTAAGGTGTCTTGTACCTTTTAAACCCGTCGAAAATTAACGAAAAAGTTCAAAGTTTGAATTAGTCTATCTTTAAAACCTTTGTATGTATAAACATGGAATTTTCGATATTGATTAAACAGATTATGCTTTGTAATATACTACCATTAGAAATTTATTAGCCTATTACAGAATTTGTGTATTGTTGAAATCAAAACAGCTCTTTTTTTTTACTCCAGAAGTCATTGCGGCAATGATATCTTGAGAAGGTATGTATGGATTGTCATGAAATTTGGTAAAGATACTAAAAAAAATATGTGTGTTTAAAATGAACAACTTTTAAGTATTTTCAATGGTACTATTTTCAGTTAGGACTATTTTTATTCATTAAAATACAAAATTTTTATTTATATTTATATATATATATATATATATATATATATATATATTTTATTTTTATTTTTTTTTTTTTTTTTTTTTTTTAGTTAATGAAATAACTTAGGCCTAAGAGTAGTTCATTTTAAACACACATATATGTTTAGTATCTTTACCAAATTCAATGACAATGCATACATACTTTCTCAAGATATCATGCTCGCAATGACTTATGGAATAAAAAAAGAGCTATTTTGATTACAACAATACGCAAATTCTGTAAATAGCTAATAAATTTCTAATGGTAGCATATTACAAATCACAATCTGTTTAATCCCTATCCAAAATTTCATGTTTATATATAAAAAGTTTTTGAAGATAGACTAATTCAAACTTTGAAGTTTTTCGTTAAGTTTCGTCGCGTTTAAAAGTTGCAAGACCCCTTAATAGAAGTGACACAGTCATTTTATAACATTTCAACAATCGAGTACCGAACATTAATTTGGATACAGTACCTATAATAGTCTCATTTAAAGAAAATAATTTCTCTAAAACTGCTAGTACGAATTTAATGAAAATTTGTTTTTATTCTATTTGTAGGGTGTAGAATTTATTTATGGTGTCAAACTTGGGTATTGCCTTTGAAAAAAACAAAACCTGGGTTCGTTTTGATATGTAGATGGCCCCGTAAGAAATTTTATATGCATGATTTAAAAATAGACTTTATTTCCAATAGTTTGGCACCAGTAACTTTCTTCTACAATATATTTTTTTTTTTTTTTTCCAGAGTTAGTAGGGGTGTTTAGTGTTTATTTCCACGACTGTACCTGACAGGAAACCACCGAAAACATGCATCACTGATAAGGATCTCTCCGCACAACAGAGAGAGAAAATGGGTGCTAATTATGTCATTGTCAATACAAATTTACGGTCCATGACATGATTAGCACCTTTTGTCTCTCTCTCCCGTGTAGTGATGCCTTCTGTCGGAGGTTCCTGTCAGGTACTTCACTTCTTTCGGATATTTTCCGGAACTCTTGTTTTTGCCTATTAGGTCATTCCATTAGCCAGTACTTGGAGCTACAAACGAAGAGGTTCTTTGAACCCGTTTTAATTTGTAATCTTCCAATTGTTATTATTTATTTTTAATTTTTATGTTTATCTTGAAACTAACGAAATGGATCTGGGTATCGTTGAAACGTCCGTATGCGGTTTAATGTAATGTTGGTGTAATTTGTGCATTTTAACGTTGTAAGTTTCACCTCATGTTTTTATGCTAAGCATAATTTTTCTCGTTCATATACAGAGATACACAAAATTCAGTTATGTGATTGACTATGATCGATAATTTCTGCAATTGATTTTTCATCTGTTGTACTATTACTTTTGAACTTAACAAACTTTTAGTGTATTATGTGGTGTGTGCATAAATTTTATACATCATGCAGGTATGTATGAATTCGCATACATTACCCCATATCAAAGACAATTACTAAAATGGATCTTACTGTATTTTGTGTTTTTAGGGTTTCGTTCATCTGACGAAACCCTATTCGTCTCACTCCTTTGTCTGTCTGTCTGTCTGTCCGTCTGTCTGTCCGTCACAGAGCCCGTTCTCAGAAACTATACATGTTGAAGACTTGAAATTTTCAGTACTTATAGCTGAACACCTCACATGAAACGAAAATCCTAAAATTTAGAAAAAGTCTTAAATTTAACCCTTTGGGCTCCCACATGTGTATTTCAAACAATTCTTTCTAAGTCAGTCTCTAATAAGGTTGGAGCCATGAAATTCCGCATACTTATAGCTGAATACCTGAGACAACAAGACAAATCATAAAATTTTGAAAAAAAGTTTTATATTTAACCCTTTGGGCTCCAACGTGTGTATTTTAAGCAATTTTTTCTAACATAGCCCCTAATTAAGTTAGAGACATGGAATTTTGAATTATTATAGTTAAACGCATGAGCCCACACAACAAACCATAAAACTTTGAAAAAGTGTTATATTTAACCCTTTGGGCTCCAATTTGTGTATTTTCAGCAATCCTTTATAACAGAATTTCTAATCAAATTGGAGGCATGCAATTTTCTATTCCGATAGCTAAACACCTCAGATCACACGACAAATAATAAATTTCGAAAAAGTTTTATGTTTAACCCTTTGGAGTCCAGCTTGAGTATTTTAAGCAATTCATTTTAACAGAGTCCCTATGTGAATTGGGGACTTGAAATTTTGCATACTTATAGCTGAACGCCTCAGATCACACGCCAAATAATAAATTTCAAAAAAGTTTTATATTTAACCCTTTGGACTCCAGCTTGTGTGTTTTAATCAATTCTTTTTAACAGAGCCCCTAATTGTATTGGAGACTTGAAATTTTGCACATTTATAGCTGAAAACATCAGATCACACGACAGATAATAAATTTCGAAAAAAGTTTCATATTTAACCCTTTGGACGCCAGCTTGTGTATTTTAAGCAATTCTTTCTAACTGAGCCCATAATTAAATTGGAGATTTGAAATTTCGCATACTTATAGCAGAACACCCGAGGCCAGGCGACATATCATAAAATCTTGAAAAAGTCTTACATTTAACCCTTTGAGCTCCCACATACATATTTTAAGCAATTCTTTCTAAATGCAATATAGAAATGTAATGTAAAATGTCTATAATTAAGTTGGAGACATGAAATTTTGAATACTTATAGATGAACACTTCAGATCACACGACAAATAATAAACTTCGAAAAACGTTTTATATTTAACCCTTTGAACTCCAGCTTGTGTATTTTAAGCAATTCTTTCTAACTGAGACCATATTTAAATTGGAGATTTGAAATTTTGCATATTTATAGGAGAACACCTGAGGCCCGGCGACAAATTATAAAATCTTGAAAAAGTCGTACATTTGATCCTTTGATCTCCCACATATATATTTTAAGCAATTCTTTCTAAATGAGACCCATAATTAAGTTGGAGACATGAAATTTTGCATACTTATAGCAGAACACCTGAGACCACACGACAAATAATTTTTTTTTTTCGAAAAAGTTTTATATTTAACCCTTTGAACTCCAGCTTGTGTTTTTTAATCAATTCTTTCTAACTGAGCCCCTAATTAAATTGGAGACATGAAATTTTGCATTCTTATAGCAGAACACCTGAGACCACACGACAAATAATTTTTTTTTTCGAAAAAGTTTTATATTTAACCCTTTGAACTCCAGCTTGTGCTTTTTAATCAATTCTTTCTAACTGAGCCCCTAATTAAATTGGAGACATGAAATTTTGCATACTTATAGCTGAACGCGTCAGATCATAAGACAAAATATGAATTTTTGAAAAAGTCTTATAATTAACCCTTTGGGCTTCAATTTCTGTATTATAAGCAATTATTTCTAACTGAGCCCTAATTAAGCTGGGGATATGAAATTTTGCATACTTATAGCAGAACACTTGTGATCACACGACAAATGATATTTTTTCAAAAAGTCTTATATTATTGACTCCTCTGGGCTCTAACTTGTGTTTTTTAAGCATTTTTTCTAACTTAGCAGCCGCTAATTAAGCTACAGCGAACTAGTTTCACTTGAAAGCTCCGGGAGGGGGGGGGGTCAATTTTTCCCCAAACCCCTCATCTGATATATCATTTGACGACCCTTCAGCCACTCTTTCATTTTATGCACAATAGCCTTTCATATTTTATTTCCACTTGGCCAGGAGGGCTTTCCTATTTTAAGTTTTATAGGTTCAATTTCCTCGACTAATATAAGTGCGAATAGGTTCTAAAACGGAGTTTTGTCGGGCAGATGTTTGTTTAGAATAGAGCACTCCCTAGTTCTGAATTGTGGAGCTAACAGATTTTGCAAAAGTATAGTGCTTTGAAAGAAATATTAAGCGAAACCCTCTATGCGATCTGTGATCACACTTACCCACTTGTTTAAATTCTTTATATAGATATCTCCTTCAATTGCATGAAAAAATTAACTTTCTTAATAATAGCCTATTGGTGTTTTAAAGAGTTTAGAATCTTTTCATGGTGCATATATTTTTTCGTTCTTGTTTGCGTTTCTGTGAGTGTCAGGTCGTCCAGACTTTTCAATCTGCTTTTGCAGGAAATATGACTTCATTTAAATTTTTTTTAATTTTAAAAATGCGTGATTTGGTTTATGCAAGACTTTTTAAATAATATTTTGAAATAATATCATTCAAAAGTACTAAATGTTTTGGTCTTACACCACGCTTCAATTTAGATGGCATACTTTTTCCTTAAACGTGATACTTTATTTTAAAATTAAAAATTTAATAATTTGAGTGATATAAAGTATTAAAAGAATTTTTAAATTTTCAAGAAGGTTAAGTAAATCAAATTCGGTCATAAAACTTTTCAAATAATCTGTATTTGCAACATAATATTTGATCTTTGCAAGGGAGAATAGTTCAGATCAATGCATAAAAACAACAGAGTGCGAAAAATGCGAATAAATGTAACAAATTTGTATATTTCATGCAATGCAATTATTGAAACATGCTCGCATTAAAATGAAGTACACAGCCATGTACAGTGTCTCGTAGAAGAACGTGATGAGTTAATGTCATTCGCTGGTAATATATTCTAAAAAGTTTCCAAACTTTTATGCAATGTAGTGAATATACGTATAGTTTTTACACTCGATAATTCGACTGTAATACAAATATTGTTTAATAATTCGACTGTATTACAAATATTATTTATAATACGTTTCCAGAAATGTAATGCTAAAGTTTTATGTTGGAAATATTAAAACTAAATGGATATTTTTATAATCACGGTTGTCAAAAATGGTTTTCTCGCTCATATACTATTGGTGCGGTGAAAGAAATTGTAAGGCATTTGTGAAGAGTGAAAATCATGTATTTCTTCATTATAGAATTCGACCGAGGCAAAAATTACAAAACACTTATGATATAATCAGTGACGCTGACATTTAAAAAAAAATGTGTGGACTCAAACACATTATATTCAAACGAAGCGCTTTTTCTTCTTTTTTTAAGGGAAAGGAATGAATGGGGAAATGTTAATTCAAGTTACGATAAGTCAATTTACGCTTTTTTAATATATAGTATAAAATTACAATTTTATTAAACTGTATTCTCATTAGATCTTCGCTATATAAACAGTAATATTTTATATACGACGATGAATACGACTGCAAATTTAAACGCAAAGGAATAAAAAGTAAAAAATATGTACAACTCTTATTACGTAATAAATGAAACACTAACGGTTAAACTATATTAATAAAAGAATATTTGTGTATCTGAGAAATCCGTCGCACATAAAGGTCAGAATATTTTGCTTTAGATAAACGAAGATAGGTATAAATGCACGTGGCTGTCAGATTTTCAAAATTTTTATTGGATATTTTGTTATTTTATATTACATGGAAAGATTCGCGTATTTCCCATATTTTACATGTTTGCCGTAGATTTTTAATAAGTTATAAAATCAATACAAATACAATCTTTTAACCCAACATAGTAAATTTTGTCCTCTTTTCGATGAAGTTTATTAGAAATTTGTACATTGATTCTCGAATTGTTCACGATTTTTTAAAATGTCCGCCTTTCATCGAAAATTAGATTTTAGTGTTTTACTAACCGAATTCTATTTGGTACCTTATTCATTGAATATTAAATTTAATATACGTGGATCTATAAAAACTCTGGGTATGAATTTAATAATTTTTTTTAAAATATATAATTTTTATTTATACGCAGTTTTAAAAACATTCAAAACTGAATAAATTCCGACTGTGGAAAAGAAGGTAACGCGTGGGAATTTGCCCAAAGGGATTTAGCGGATACTTTTATACGCAAATGAGCCCACTCTTCATGTAGAGAATGGCGTCTGGTTACAGTTATACGTACAATGAAAAATTATGGACACTAATTTTGTTTAATTAATCACATTTGGCTTTTTTCGTTAATTTTCATACTGAAAATAATCTAACTGTAAAGCAAAAAATCAGTATTTAATCAAATTTCGTATGCTATTTGATTAAAAAAATAAAAAACTCAGTAAAATATCAGAAATTAAAATATATATATATATATGTATATATATATATATATATACTTTTCGTATTTTAAGGAAAAATTGTATACGTTACACTTGTTTAAGAAGTTTTGAATTTCTATAATTTATGATTAACCTTTTAAACATTTGTCAGAAAACATTCTATGTTACAGCTGTGAGTATTTTGCTAAGATTTTGAAGAAATTATTAAATTTAGTATTTTCCCTGAAATTCGGAAAATAATTTTACACTTCAGTTGTTTCCAACCGAACATGTAATTCGCAACTTGTTTGTTTAGCTGCAGATGTTTCAAAAGCTGAATTTATTGGATCTGCTTATCTGCATAGAGATAAATAAGCAAAAGTCATATATGCTTTAATCAGTTTTAAATAGCTGTGCATTCGTCCATATTATAAATACTGACTCATCTTGTAAGTATTCTTTTGAACAATTATTTTTTTAATTTACGTTTGACTACAATTGTATTATATATTTTTTTTAAATTGAGAAATGCTCTTGTTATTCATATGTATTAATTTTTATTAGGAATGTTGTACAATCATATGAAAATATATAACTGTGTATAATGTTATGTAATTATATGCCTTCCCCCCAAAAACACTCTCATTTAAAAAATCCTCCAGAGAATATTCTCTGAATGTCAAAATGATATTATAGACGTCCTTCGGATTATTGTTTATGGCGAGTTTTAGGCAATTGTCGTATTAAAGTCGTAAAAAAGCCTAGATGTTTTCAAATGCGCTCATGTGTTCTTTAGGAAATAATGTTTTAAAGGAGAATATTATTGAATGACGCATCCTACGTATTAAATCTCCAGCTAATATCTTCTGTGTATTTCTGTAAAATATGGCTACTAAAGGATTTATAATACCACACTGTAAAAAAGATGTAAACCTACAAAACTAGTTTTTGTGAAAGCTTCGGAAATATGTATAGTTACTAAAATTTTATCTGTACACTGCACAGAAAAGATGTAAATCTAAAAAACTCTGTTTGTAAAGCTACATAAACCTGTATGATTACTAAAATTTTATCTGTACACTGCACATAAAAGATGAAAATCTACAAAACTATGCTTGTAAAGCTACAGAAATCTGTGTGCTTACTAAAAATTTATCGGTAACACGGGATATTTACATAATTTTTTTTTGTTGCAGTTACATACAAAAATTTAAGGATCCCAGTTTCCTAAAAAATTCTGTGTAATCTTACAGATTTTTTGTTTTACAGTAAAACGTGTATCTGTTACATGAATTTATTTTGTTGCAGTTACATAAAAAGTTCTAGGCATGATAGTTTCCTAGAAAATTCTTAATAACCTCATTGATTTTTTTTTTTTTTATAGTGCACTGCAGGCATTTAGGAATCCGTAATATTTTTATGGGATTATAATATATATTTTTTTAATTTAATAATGTACAAAAATCACGCAACATAGGAGGAGTTGCCAATACTCAGAACGAACCCTCAAAACACAAGTTTTAAGAATGAGCAATATAAAGATATATGTATATCTATCATTATCTTCCGCCTGTATATTTTATAGACGCATTTAAGAGCATTTATTTGAAGCAAACTTCTTCTGAAAGATTGCAACGGTTACTACAGCCTTCCACGTTATTAAAAAAAATTTACATTTGTCGAGTTTACCCTAATTATCTAAAATGCCACAATGTCAATGTCTGAAGAAAAAAATACAAATGCTTCTTAATATACGAAAATGTACTACAATTTCCAACGAAAGTATACAATAACCTCTTTTGAGTCTTCCATGATGCTTACAAAAGAAAACTTCATTTGTCGAGTTTGCCCACATTATCTACAATATCCTGTGTGAAAAGTATTTGATTCTTGAAAAATTTCGACTTCCGGATTTCCGGATGGATTTATACTTTTGGAAGGTCTAAAAAACGATTTGACGATTTTTAGAAGAAGACTGTCTGCATATGACAAAAAAATTTTAGGCACTCTAACTCAAGAACTAATGCATGAAATTTTCTAAAACTTTAGATTCAGTTAGGATTTGATGTAAAATTTTTTGGTTTAAATCACCCAACATGCGACGCCGCTATGGAGCATTTTTCACGATTTCCGCAATAGCTCCATCTGAAGAACTAATGCGCTGATTTTCATAAAATTTTAGATACAGTTACCCATTGACAAGTTGCTGCTGACTGGGTTGTGATGTATCGCGCAACAGGTGGAAATGCTAGGCTACATTTTTCACGATTCCCACAATAGCTCAATCTCATGAACGGATTTTTATAAAATTTCAGATTCAGTTAGATTTTGACCTTAGAGGAGGAATTGAATAGAGAGCGAAACCCTTTGTTCTCTCCGTCGAGCCCTGATGCACTCATGTCGGAGATCTCATCGCCAAAAAGGTGTCTTTTTTTGGCGGTAAGCCCTTTCTTGGCAATTTTCTGTCTTCATTCTCGTGATAAAAAAAAACGCTCCAAAACAAACGCAGACGAAATAGGTCTTGGTGGGATGCGGGAAAAACCGGTTTAGAGCGCATTCTCCCCACCATCACGTGATGGTGGGAAGCAGATATGTGCTTCAAGAAAAGGTTGCCATTTCTGCGTCCAGTTGTATTAGAAGTCTATGATTTTGACATAAGTTATTGCTGATTAGGTTTTGGTGTAAATCACCAGCAGGTGGCTATTCTGCATTTTCCAAGATTTTTAAATAGTTCTATCTCATGAATTAATTCACGGATTTTCATCAATCTTCAGATTCAGGATTTACACGATTTTATCGATAATCATGTTTCAAGAAATAATGCACAGAATTTCATCAAAATTTATATCCTATTAGACCTTGGTATAAATTGGTCCTGATTAATTTTTCGTGCAAATCATGTAAGAGATGACGCTACTAAGCTCCATTTTCACAATTTTCAGGATAACTTTATCTCAAAAACTAATGCACGATATTTAATCAAACTTCATTTTGCATTACACTTTCACATAAATTGATCAATATTAGGTTTCAATGTTTACTGCCCAACAGACGTCACTTTTATGTTCATGTTTGAACCTCCTTTTCAAAAGCATACCATTTGAGTTCTCGTGATGAGTATAGATTGTCATTTAATTTTCGTACTGTGATACCGAATTTTGATGTATTATACATATGAGATTGGCACATCAGTATGTGTTTCAAAGGTTTTCAGCGAATGCAACTATTAAATTTGCAAACCTGTGCATTCAACATCAACTCTGCCAGCAATACTTTTATTTTCAAAACAATTAATTAACATTTGGATCATTAAATCATTCCTTTTACTTCTTTTGCATTAACTCCTCTGAAACGAACGTCCTTTACTGATATTTTAATCTTCTATCTCCGATTTATCGAAATAGAAATAATCCTTTCTTTAAATGACAGAAATGCTTTGGTCATTCAAAGAAAAATTTTCAATTAAAATTTACTGTTCGGAATACCCAAGGATTCTGTGCACTTTATGCATAACATATATGTGACGCTCGTCACGAAGTAGTTAAGTACATAAAAATTGAAGCGGAAATAAGAGATTTAACATTAACAAACAACATATATATTGCAACATACAAAGATATTGCAAGATTTTAAATTTTGTAAATATATGTACGTATACGTATAAAATAAAGATTAAATCACTTTTAAGATACTCAGTGAAAAAGGTAATATAAAATTAAACCATTAAAATGATATCACAACTGTAAAATAAAAAGGAAAAGATTAATCAAAAGATGAACACGGAACATTAGAAATGCAAAAATGAGAAATTATGAACAGATTATGGAATCCTCAGACTAGCACATAAACATAATTCATAGTAAAGATATATTATATCATCAAATATTGTCAGCATTAAACCTAAACATGACAATATTTAGCTCCTTATAACATATTAAGAAATAAAAAAATTGAAAGTAATAAGACAGCAAGAAAATAAATTATGATCCAAATACATTAATTAAAATTATTACAAAAATAATTAATAAAACTCAACAGAGCAGAAATATACAAATGATTTAAAAGAATTAAAAAAAATGTGGGTAAGTGTGATCACAGATCGCACAGAGGGTTTCGTTTAATATTCCTTTAAAACATTTTATCCTTTTGCGAAATCTGTTAGTTCCACATTTCGCAACCAGGGGGCGCATTCACCAGGCGCAACCAGGGGGCGCGTTCTACACAAACCTCTATCCAAAGGAAACTCCGTTTTACAACCTATCCGTAGGTATATTAGTCGAGGGGATCGAGTCTATAGCACCCGAGATAGGTAGACGCCCCAGGAAATTGCACGAAACATTCTTTTATAAGCCTTTTATTATGTGTTATGAACTATGTCAAAGTTTCCAGCAGATCGACTTGTTAGATTTCATAATTTTAACAAAATTGCGTTATGTTAGTTGCAAATTCCACCACCAGGGAGCGCACACTATTCATAACAAAAGTGTATCAGATCGAAACTCTGTTAAGCAACCTATCAGTGGATGTGTTACTCGAGATGGTGGCGGCCTTAAGCGAGAAATTAAAAAAAATTGCTGAAAGTACTATTCGGAAATAGTGGTAACTAAAATTTTGACATTTTTATATTTCATAAGCAGCACGTGTCTGAGTATATCATAGTGCTCAAAAAACGACATCTAAAAAGGTCGTAAACGCTAATTTAAAAAAAAAAAATCCAGCGCCCCTCCCCCGCCCTCCCTTCATAGGAAATTGCATGCACCATTATTTTATAAGCTTTTTATTATGTGTCATGAAGTATCTTGAAGTTGCAAACGGATCGCCTTGTTATATTTCCTAATTTTAACAAAATCGCGTTGCGTTAGTTCCGCATTCCACCACCAGGGAGCGAACTCTATTATTAACAAAAGCATATCTGAACGAAACTCCTTTGCGCAATCTCTCCGTAGATACATGGTCGGGAGGGTGGCGGTGCAGTCTTAACCAACAATTTAAAACATTTTCTGCGATAACAAACGCTAAGATTTAATAAGTAAATCTAGTCCCCCCCCCCCCCACTCCTCGAAATATCACACTCCATTCTTTTTTACACTTTTTCTTATGTGTTATAAAGTATCTTAAAGTTTCGAACACATCGAGTGGCGGTCTTAAACAATAATTTAAGATATTTCCTGAAATTTCTATTCGGAAATAGTGGGATGAACACTTATAAACCTATAAACTTTTTCATATTGAATAATTAATACTTATCTCATAGCGCGCCTTCGAAACACCCCACGCAAATTGTTATATTTCCTAATTTAAATGAAATTTCCTTTAAAAAAGCACGTGCCTCCATCTTAATCTGGCATTTGATGGAAATAAAAGGAATTAATAAAATAATAATTAATATCTCAGCTCGTAATGAAGCTATCTCTTTGAACCGGGTATGTATGAAATCTGCGAGAAATTCCCAGCCCGGATGTCAAAAAATTTAATCGAAAAATTTAATATTTAAAAAGTTTAAATTTCGTATTAGACTTTCCTCCCCTTAAATTTCTCCCGCGCCGATATGTCGAGAGATGACGACAGCTGCCTTCCGGTGAATGGAAATCTGTTTTCATTGTCTTTCCAAACACAGAAATTAATTTTTATCGATCGATTTTTAGTGGATTTTTTGCGTTCTATCCTACGCAGAAATTTGAAATTTATACCAAAATAAAGTAGAATTTTTTCCGCGTATTTCTACACCTCTTACGAATTTGTACGACCGATACTTCGGCAGATCCGATTTTGCTTTTTAAAGGTCCACTTCATTTATTGCTTAAATTACTCCGTGGTAACACTGCACCGGCTGATTTGACGGAGCATCCGCCGAATTTACTGGCAACCCTTAGGTGAAACTGGGGAGGATTTCGATAACGTGTGTTCGCACCTGCATTCAAAAGGTTGATTGGTTAATTTTAGAATTTAATTAGCCCGTAATTAGGTTAATTACCAACTTTTTCAAAATTTTATCATTTGTTGTTTGATGTGAGGTGTTCAGCTATAAGTACCCAAAATTTCAAGTCTCTAACATGTATAGTTTCTGAGAACGGGCTCTGTGACGGACAGACAGACAGATAGAGGAGCGAGACGAATAGGGTTTCGTCAGATTCAACGAAACCCTAAAAAGAGGTACCAGACCAATGCTTCATGTGATGTTTTCAGCTTTGACAGAAAATAAAGAATAATAAATGAAGATAAACAAATAAGCTTTTGCTGCAATCTAGCGCGAAAATAAGGAAACTAGAGCAGTCAAAATACTTTAAGAAATAGTTCAAGGAATTAAAATAAAATAACAGACAATGACGTTATTGTAAATATAGATATAAATAGATATAAGGATTAAATGGGATAATATAGTAATGATCAATAAGTACATAAGGAAATAGGAAGTATATAGTTTTTAATAAAAAAAACTAGCAGATGAATATAAATAATATCTTTAAAAGTACAGAATAGATAATGGATATTATAATATTTAATAATGTGAATAGCAAAATTAATATGTAGATGAAGACTTCGTATTAAAAAGTAATAATTTAAAAGGGTAAAAATACAGGCATATATGATGAGCAAATAATGTAAGATGTAGAAATTATAGTATGATAAATAATTGTGACATGCATAAAACCGTTATATATATTATTTTATATTAAATATTTTTCATGCCTTCAAGGGTTCTTATGAATTCTCTGATCTATCATTTACCTGATAATTGTACGTCTGTAAAAGTCTGCATTTTAAAGCTTCCGTTCATAGATCTTTATCCATAATTAAAAATTATAATTATTATTTATTCATACATGAACCTTGTGTGTTTCTTACACGAATTTTATTTAATGAGCTTTAAAAAATCGGTACAATGCAGTCTCAGATTACCATATCTGTAGTTTATCATTTTACATGACCCAGCTTTGCGTTTTTTGTTGTTGTTGTTTTGTTTAATTTCAAGTTGAATTTTCATTTCATTAAATACATTTAACCCCTTAACGATCGCATTAAATTACGGTTTAAAAATTCTAATTGTTTATTGGCACCACTTTTTTGAAAAAGAAATATTATCTTATTTAATGACAGGTAAAATGATACCATAATAAAGCCAATTACATTATTTTATAAAACTGGTGGAAATCAAACAATCTGATTAAAAGACAGCCCGTGAATATCACGGGAGAGAGAATTAAGGTGTTAATACCTTCAATCTGTTCCGTTAATTTCCCCGATCACTCATTTAATTGTCAACTGTAACTCTGTGAAAGTTCGTATTTCAAATGTTCCATTCATAGATTCCTATTTGTTATTAAAAATGTATAATTAGGTTTATTCATAGAAACACGTTACTTTACAAAACCGAATTTTATTTAATATGCTTTCAAAAAAAGGTGCAACGCAGCCTCAAATTGCCGTATCGTTATTTTATCATTTTACACGACTCCGATCTCTCCTTTAGTTGATAATTGTAACTCTGGAAGTTTGTTTTTCAAATGTTCCATTCATCGATCTCATTTCATAATTAACAGCAAAGATTAATCATGCCTCAAGCATGCGATATGAAACTCTTTCTAACTCTTCCAGAACACTTTAACAATATTTCGCCGTTTAATAATGTAAATAAGATATTTAAGTAATAGTTTTAGAAAACGCATTATATATTTGAAAAATAGAGCAATTACCGATTATAGTCGAACATTTACTGCAATTCTATTACGAAATATACTTGAATTATTTTGAACAGTCCTGTATATTACCTAAAGATTTTTATACAAGCCACGTATTCAGCTAAAATTTAATTCAGGCAAAAAAAAAAAAAACATGCCTAAATTCACACATTTTGAAATTATCATCCGTAAACCGTCTTTTAGTCTGTCCTGTGTTTGCTCCTGTTCATAATTTTATTTATATTCTACAAACATGTGTTAGTATGCTAAATATACTAGTTCAGCTTGAAAATACATAATGCAATTAAAAACCATCTTCAAGCAATTCCCACTCATATTCAGTAATATTTAAGAATTCTTTTGTAATGCCCTGTACATATGAACTATGTCATTTATACATACCCCGTAATTTGCAAAATTCAGATAAACTTAAAAACTCATATCATAACTGAAAACTCATTTCCAGAATTTATCACTAATGGACAGTACTTCGGACACAATACTGTACCCGGTGATATTTTGTGTGTCTCTGAAAATGAACGATAAATGATATGCACATCATATTCTACAGCAAGTATATTGCTGTAGTAAACCTCACTAATGTACATCAATTTCAGTATGAAATAATGTAACATAATCAAAATACGCGGCAAACAGATAATTTTGTCATGGAATTCTTTTGTGTGGCACTGTAAATACATAATATATGCTTCGCAACCCATGTTCCTCAGAATGCATGTGTTAGTGCACTTCATGAGTGCGTATCAATTTATAATGTTTGAAATGGTACAACATGATTAAAATATACTTCAAATGATTTTTTCCTCCATTTCCACCATATTGAATACTTTTCGCTGCCTCTGTAAATGAAGTATAATTGCTACACTCTCCATTTTTATAGGGATCATGCTATAGTAATTGACACATTAAAATCACAATAACATATTAAAATTGCAGAGTAATCCGAGTACATTTACGACAGTTAGAGCACGAAGAGACGGACACAAAAACCGATGTCATAAACACTTTTTAACTATGCTGGGAAGAGTTAAAAATGTATAATTATATATTTTTTTGTATGTTGCATTATAGCAACATTGGATTACTTTATCGTTGAAAATACAGTACTGGCTGTCTCGGTAGCAGTTGTAGGATCACATCCAACAATAATAGCGTAATCGATCCTGTTAAATTAGTATAACAAATTGATGAATAACAGTCGTCGAGTGAAGGATATGGAATACATCTTTCAGTGAAGTTTCCTCAGAATAAATTGAAACGACACATAATATCAACTCAGCACTTTATTAGAACATCTTTTGGTGGTGCAGTTTCCACCAAGACTTCTCCATAGTAATAATTAGGCCTAAAACAAAGTTGTAGATAATCGAATAAAGGGATAAAACAAAGTAGATAATCAAATAAATGGACGGTGACCAGGGGATTGTATGTAAACTGGAAATACGACTCAAATCTGCTGAAACACAGCGAGCATCGACTTTTTGTTCCTCAAGTGTAAGAATACAAATATGACGTAGATCGTGCTCTCAACCAATGAATAATTAAGAATATCACGTCATGAAAAAAGTGCGGACAGAGCAAGCGGATGAATTTGAAGGAAAAAAGGATAACCTCAGAAATGCGCGGGAAAGTAAAAATGGAAGCTAAAAGAATATTCTCGAAAGAAAAAAGCGCGGCAGGAATGGAACATTTAATTTAAGAATACTAAAAGCGTAATATGTAAGCATTTTAGACAAGTGAGACATTAAATTAAAGGGAATTTAACAGAGTTAACGATAGAGATTATATAAGAATAATGATTTAGTGAATATAAAGTAGTAATTTAGAATAGGATAAGGAAATCGCGGAATTAGATCTAATAATGTAACATGTATATATATAAATGTTACCTTGTAAATTTCGCAAAATGCCTTATACGGATTTTTTATATATATATGCGGTTTCAAAAAACGCTGCATTTCAGTTCTAGTTTACCGTATTTATATTTTACCATTTTATCAACTCAGCTTTCATTTGTTTATTTTAAACTTCATCATGATATTAAGCACTAAATACAATTACGGTTTATTTGAAACGGAAAAGGCGCAAGTATTAAATGAAATTTTGTTTCAGTCAAAAATAGAAAGTGTACTTCTTTCAAATGTAATATATTTCCAAAATTTTAAATTAACATATTAAAAAATTAACTAAAAGGAAAAATCATGCAATATTCATAAGTTTCCTGTGGAAAACAATTTCAGCTGTTTTTAATTACTTTCAAAATTAAAAACCTTATTTAGACTTGAAAGTGTCAACAGAAATGATATTTAAACAACACTACTTAGTTAAAATTGATTTTCTGCTTTTTTGACATCTCAGGAAAGAATTCGATTGGATAGTTATGTGAAATGAAATATATCGCTTCAAAAGCTGTTGAGTTCATTTAGGATAACACATGTTTGTATAGAAATTCAAACATATGTGATAAACAACCTAATAAATTATTTTTTTCTGGAGACAATAGAAACGTAATTTTAGAGGTGATTCTCACATTTACAGAAATTTGTAAAGGTTTTAAAATCGATATTTAAGAACTTTGAGGAGCTAAAAACTCCAAATAATTATTAAATAAATAATTAAATTTAAAAAATCAAAAAACCCGACTGCGTAAAAACCAAAATAATTAATTATTTCTCATCAATGTGAAACTATGTTTTCAATTCCTACTATTAGCTCACACATTCGCGATATACATCTTGTTCAAATTTTTAATCGTTAATAAAATACTTATTATTCATCCAATCAAGCTCAAATAATATTTTTTTAAACTTGTAGTGGATGACACTTGTGTTAATCCAGTTTTTTTTCAAATATTAATTCATTAATTAAATTAAATTAATTAATTTTCAATAATCGAGTGAGTCCTTTTTTGATCAAGGCATTTTAAGCGCCACTCAAGAGGAAAGAAGAATTGGAGAAAAAAATTATCTTATTGACCTAAGTAGGAATCGACTTAATTTTTTTTTATTATATTACTTACCTATTTTTTTATTTACTTGTATTGATGTCTTTTAAGTTGTATTTAATTGTTAGTTCCTATCTATAAACACTGTTTTGATGAGGTCTATAGATGGCTATGATGGTTAGAGTTGCAGTAAATCTAGAGATCCTACATACACAACTACCAGGTTGTATTATATTTTAACGGATCTTCTGACTGTAAAATAGTTAATGAAACATCGTCTTCATTTTTAAAGACCTATCCAATGATATGCCGCTCAATAGGGTGCGTAAATTTTCTTTTTCGTCTCTAACGCCATTTGTATTTTACGGCCGCCATTTTGAATTGATAAAAACAAAACCTAGCCTATAACAATTGGTCTGTTAAGACGAATTGATAGAGACCTCATTCATTAAAACCCATCAGTTGTTGGGGGTGTTTCGAGGGTATTAAGAAATCCACATACCCAGATACGCGTGAAACACATAACCCTTCTTTTTAGTCGGGTAAAAGCACTTGAAAGCAATTGGTCATATTTTAAATGAGAAATGAAAAAGGGTATTGCACATTAAGCCCAATTCATATGCATCTATAATAAAATTTGTATGAAAACACGAATAAATAGAAGGACTATTATAAAACGCAACTATTAAATTTAATGTCAATAATATCTATGATTTTGTCATATACAAAGTAAATTTGAAATGTGAAGATCAAATAAAGCACTAACTTTTGCAATTGTGTTTTATTTATGAAAAAAAAACTAAAATAAAAAAATAATTGAAAAAATATATAATATTTTTTATATGTGCTTTTACTATAAACGTTTCATGAATATCAACAAATGCCAATGAAATTAGGTATCGGCTCATAAGTTTATTCTAAAAAAAGTACAATCATAGGGGAAAAAAGTAAACTAACTCTGCAACTAATTAGAATAAACTTACTGGTACCAAACGAATGAAAATAATATCTACTTACATATGATGTATATAAATTTGCTTATGGGTCCATGTACAAATAAAAACCAGACAAAAACTTTTTAATGACAACATTCCAATTTTGAGAATGTATTTTAAACCTTCGGTTCAAACTACGTCTAGAAACGAAATTTAATGTCATTTGGATGATAAGGTTTTGAATAATAAACATTCAAAATTTAGAGCTTCTAATGTTAACCCTTTAGTCCCCGACGGTACTTTAGAGTACCATTATAATAACTTGTTATAAAGTTAATGTAATACATCGATTAGTAGTACTACAAATTAGAATGAGTAATAGATACCTTACTTTATCTAATTCCAAAAGCTTTATTGGTTGCACAAAATATAAATATATTTAGAAGGATGATTTCTTTTTCATTTAAATCTTTTCAGCTGTCTTGACCTTGAAAGATTGTGAGCGAAAAGTTTCTGTTAGAAATATTTCTATTTTTTTATTGTAAGAGCGTTATATTTATACATTTCCTAATTCTATAAAATACTAAAGAAATATTTTAAGTAAAAGATTTGAGTGAAGTTATAAATATTGCATAAAATCCATATGAATTGAAATTTAATTAATTAATTTTAATTAGAAATCCTTCTAAAATTTATTAAGTGATTGTATAAATCTTCTAATGTAGTTTAAAAAATTCACGAAAATGCTTTAGAAGACGAAATTTTCATGAATTCATAATTTGGAATATAAAGGGTTAAATTACATTTTCATAATTTTATTATTATATATCCTGAAATTATAACCCTAATGTGCTAATTTTTTGTGTCGTTATGATACTAAACTACTCGAACATAAATACATTGAATTTGTAATTAAGAAAAAATTATAATATGTATTAGAAAATTAATATTCGAAAAAAATATGAATTGCAATCTACAATTTGTCTTAATAGATTTACATTTGTAATGTCGTGCTTTATACGAATTCTCAATTTCAAAGTGTTGTTCTAAGTAGTTTTCGAATTATGATTAAAAACCTTCAAAATGATGGCTGAAGGGGCGATCTATGATGTGCAGAGAAGCAAATTTTGAAAAAAATATATATTATACTTATTTTATTGAAACATTTGGGCAATAGTCGAAACAGATCAAGCTAGTGAAATGGTGATATTGGAAAGAAATAATACATTAATAAATGTGACATAGTCCCTTCTGTAGCATTTGAACAATCGAGTACCGAACTATAATTTGGATATAGCCCCTAAAATATGTTCATTCTAAAGTAATTATTTTTTTGGAAACTAATCATACGGATTGCGTGAAAATTTGCAATTAGGCTAACTGAACACATTAGGTGTACACTGTTAAAACACTATTCTTAAAAATAAGTAAATTGTACTAATTGTAAATTGTACACTTCGCGATCTTAAAATAGCTCCGAGTACTTAAATCTTAAATTTGAAAAACGCATGTACTCATTTTTTTAGCACATACAGGGACTCGAAAATAGGTATGTATAGAAACACACATACACTATAATTAAAAAAAAAAGAAATCACAGAGAACCGATAAATCACCATTTTTTATTACGGTAATTTTAAATTGCGAAGAATTAGAATTTTGGGAGTAAAAAACGACGAATTTATTATTTTAATTCTTGTGCCTGAGCCGCCCCACGATTTAAACCCGAGTCCTCTTGGTGTGAGGTCAGTATTGTACTGACTGGGCTATAAGAGCTATTATCCGTTGCTTCCAAATGACACCTTTTATCAATCAGCGACGGAAGATCGCTAACAGCAGAGATGAATTTTCCCTTTCTTAAATATTCTAATTCCTAATAAAACAATTTTAAAACTAAATTTTCTTCTTTAACATTTCTAATGAAATTGTTACTAAATTTAAAAAGTGAGTATTATAAATTAAAAATTATAACAAAGATAGACATATCTTTAAATAAAAGCTTGGAAATCCCTACTGTCAATTCGGTATAAGAAAAGGGTTTATCAGAAAACTCATATTTTTGAGCGCATAGGATTTAAACATGAATATTAAGACTTTAAAATACAAAGTATATGCATACATTTATAAATCAAGTATAACTATACACAACTTCAAAATATCATGTTCTCGTTTCTGAATTAATTGTACTTTAAAAGATCGAGTACAAAGAATTTTTCCTTTTTAAGTAGATTAATGCTTCTTTTTGAAGCAATTGTACTTAAAAAATATAAGTACATAAAAATGCTCATTTTTAAGTAGATTATTTTTGAGAGTGTGGAAAGAAATAATACATTAATAAATGTGACATAATCCATTCTTTAGTATTTGAACAATCAAGTTCCGAACTATAATTTGGATACAGTCCCTAAAATATGTTCATTCTAAAGTAAATATTTTTTTGGAAACTAATCACACGGATTGCATGAAAATTTGCAATTAGGCTAACTGAAGGGTGTAGATGGTATTTATTGTGCCTAACTTGGTTATTACTATTGAAAAAAAAAATAAAGTTTCCGTTCGTTTTGACATGTGTACATGGCCTCCTAAGCAAATTTTATATACTCCCTCTCACTGACAAGCCCGTGTTAATACGTTCACTAAGCTCCAGGTTTCACTGCAATACAAGCAATATTTAAATTAATATAATTCTATTGATTTAATGTATTTTTAATACATTGAACAATTATTAATACTTCCAAGGATTGCATTCATATTCGTTATTAAGGTTTTTTTATAAAATGTTCAAAGAATAATTTTTTTTAGCATTTAATTAAAATGCAGAGAAAACAACCTTACAATTTTGCCCTTTTCCAAGACAGTCGGAGGTTTAAAAGAAGACTTTATTCCCAATCGTTTGTTATCAGTAACTTTCTTCTGCAATAATTTGTTGTAGAGTTTGTATCGGTGTGTACTTTTATCCCACGACTGCACATAATCAGCATAGTTAATTTCTTCTACGTAGAATGCTTCTGAATGTTTTAAAATGACAATTATTTTTAAAATTAATTTTCAATGACAACACTAAAATTAAGGGGACAAAAAAGTTTAAAGAGCTTCAGTAGTTGACAGCTAGAACGCAGCAGATAATTAAAAAATCACTTATGTTTTTTTTACCTCCAAAAAAATACCCTTATTCCCAGATAGCTTGTGCACTTTCCTTAGTATTTTCAATTTTGTCGCTTACACCCCTTGGCTTCTAGGATCCTCATATGTAAATGGAAGAAACAAAAAAAGTTTGTCCTGTTGAAATGTCTATTTCTGTGTGTAATATGAATCATCAGAGGCAACAGCCATAGTTGCTATAGGCATCAAAGAAATTCTCCACTACGGTGGATGTCAAATGTCAAAATGTCAAATCTATATTCTGGAATTGATCACATTAGTTAATACACTACAAAACTACTTGGAAACGTTTCCAAAAAATCAGTTTAAAATCTAAGAAATGTTTTTTTTTTAATATATTATAAAATTAATATAGTCTAATCACGTATAAAACGTTTATTGGTGTTTCCTCACTCGCCATTATTTCTGTTCAGCGGATTAAAATATCTGACCACATATCATAAGCAGCAAAGGTTCTCTGAGTGAGAAAGATCCATCAGATTCATCTAGGATAGATCAATCAGCAGAGCATTGGCAGCTTACGCCAAAGGTTCTTGATTCGAATCCTGACCTGTACACTTTTTCACTCAGTCGAAAAATTACAACTCTTAAGATTTAGTTTGTGTTTCAAATTCAACTGTATTATTCAAAACGATTCTAAAATATTCTTCATAGAAAAATATTTTTCTAGCCTAATATTAAATTTGTCAATATAAAAGTTTCTTTTTCAATATTGATTCTTAAATATGCAATTTATTGCTCAATTCAACTGAGAAATTTAGAGGGGTGATGATAGGTATCAAGAGGTTGAAAAATTGCCATAGAAAATGGTGTTACAAACCACTTGTTTTTGAAAAATATAGGGTGTTTCATCCTAATTGAACTTGCGTTGACGGTTATACTTTCGAGAAAATAAAACATTGTTATGAAAATGCAACGATATGTACAGTCGTGGAAAAAAAAAAAAGTAAACACCTCCTACTAACTCCTCAACAAATTATCGTAGACGAAAGTTACTGGTACCGAACGGTTGGAAATAAAGTGTACTTTTAAATGACGTATATAAAATTTGCTTAGGGGGCCATCTACATATTAAAACGAATCCAAACTTCATTTTTTTTAATAGCAATACCCAATTTTAACGAGATATTTCAAATCTTTGGTTCAAACTATGCCTAGACACCAAATTTCAAGTCATTTGAATGATAGGTGTTTGAATTATAAACATTCGAAATTTAGTGCTTCCCATGTTAAATTACATTTTCATATTTTTATTTATAACTTCTGAAATTATGATCCTGATGTTCTAATTTTTCGTGTAGCAATAATACTAATATACCTAAACATAAATACGTTGAATTTGCAATTTTTATAATTTTTTGTTATGAATTATGAAATTAATATAAAAAAAATTATGAATTGCAACCTACAAATTTTTTGATGGATTCAGATTTATTAAGTCCTGCTTTATGGAAATCCAAAATTTCACATTTTTCTTCCACGTAGTTTCCAAATTATGCTTAAACAAGTAAGAAAAAATCATGCATCAAGCATAGATTATGAAACACTTTTCAACACATTCAGAATAATGTAACAAAACTGCACCGTTTTAAAAATTAAAATATTACGTCTAATTCAACCCTATGGATACGCATAATACATTTCAAAAGCCAATTTCAGCTGTTCCCATCCACAATCGGAAAATTATGCGAATTTTTTTCAGCAGCCCTGTATATGATTTATAGGTTTGAATCTATTAACTATGCATGTCAAAATTTAGTTTACTTAAGAGATACATATATACTTCAGGTGAAATTTTACTTTCAGCAATTTCCTCTAATAAGGAGAACGGTACGTGAATACTTTTGTGTAGCCCTGTATTTGAGGTATAGAATTTATATATAACGAGTAAGATGCAAAAAATTAATTAAATTTAAAAGCGCATACCGAATTTTAAACCGTACACTCCAGCAATTATTACTCAAAGAAAGTACTGTACTGTAACCGATTTCTTTTGTGTGTCCCTGTAAATGAATAAAAAATGCTATGAATGTCCTGTTCAACCGTTATAGTAGTTAAATTCAGTGATTTATATCAGTTTCAATACATTTGAAACAGCATAATGTCATTAAAATACTCTGCAAACGATTTTTCCCCACATACCATAACGAAATGGAATACTTTTGACTGCCCCTGTAAATGAACGATTAATCCTACATACTTCATATACAATACGAAATATGCATTGGTGATTCTAAATAACCTTGATCAATTTCTTGAAAATCCGAGTATATTTACGGGAGTTAGAGTGTGGACAGACGGTCAGACAAACCGAATGCATAAACACTTGTAAACTTTGTTGGAAAATGTTAAAAACGTGTCTAAATTCGTCGATATATTTAAATTTCATCTAAGTTTGACATTTTTTATGCTAACTTTTCTTCATAATGTATGCATATTATTAAATGTTATCCTACGTATAAAGTAAATAATTAACAACATTGTAATTTGTTAGACATTTATATTCATGTCTCTCAAACTCCCTCTATATATACTAATTCATAATATTTTCAAATAAAACAGAAATAAAAAGATGCTAAAATACATATTTAATTTTTTTTAATAGATTCTCTATCCTGAATTTCCAGCTCCTACCTAAAACCCAAAAACTCCTGCTGAGATATGACAAAATGACCTCAAACTTTCCCTCACCGCATTTAATTCCCCTAACGGGTATGGGGGAATTTAAAAACTTGCTGATATACGTATTTAATTATTTTTAGTAGATTTGTTATCTTAAATTTCGCGCTTGTACTTAAAACAGCTGCTGAGGTATGACGAAATGACAAAATTTTTTACCACCCAATTGAACCCCTTAAGTGAGAAAATTTCTAAAATCGCTAAAATATATGTTAATAATTTTTAGACGATTTTTTATGTAACTTTTCATGCTTCAACATAAAAGTGCTGCTGAGATATCTCGAAATGACCTAAAATTTTCCTCGTCGTCGCTTTAACACGGTTAGGAGAGGGGGGGGGGGTGATTTTTACAATAGCTAAAATTCTTGTTTAAGTATTTTATGTAGATGTATTATCTTGAATTTCAGGCTCCTACCTAAAACTGATGCAGAGATATGGACCTAAAATTTTAGACCCCTTTAACACATTTATGGTGGAATTTCCGACATAAAACTGCTGCTGTAATATGGCAAAATGACCTAAAACTTTTGAGCCTCCATTTAACCCCCTTAGGAGAGCACTCCTAATATTGCATAAATGTGTTGAATTATATAAGTAGATTTCTTATCTTGGATTTCAAGCTTATACCTAAAACTGTTGATGAGATATGGCGAAATGAACTAAACTTTTTGACCATCCCAATTACTCCGCACCCCCTTAGCGGGGGATTTCTAAAATGATTGAAATACGTATTTAATTACTGTTTAGTAGATTTCTTATCTGGAATGTCAAGCTTCTGCCAGATTAGTGAGGGCGAGTCTAAAATGACTGAAATATGTATTTAATTATTTTTAGTAAATTTCTTGTCTTAAATTTCACGCTTCTACCTAAGACATTTGCTGAGATATGGTGATATGACCTAAAACTTTTGACCACCTTGTTTAAACGCCTTAGGAGCGGATGTCTAAAATCGTTAAAATAAGTGTTTAATAATTTTTTTTAGAGATTTGTTATCGTGAATTTTAAAAAACAAAATTCTAAAAATTTGAGAGTCTACGTAAAATAACACAACGCCTGTGCCTTTAATTCCATTCTTTAATTAAAATTATTGTTATACTTAACTTTTATGCAATTAATTTTAATTAATTTTAATTTTTCTTCTCAACGAGGAATTTGGTACGATCCTGATTTTGTCTTCCATACATACCTATTAATTCATATCTGCAATAGACAAAACCATGGTAATAATGAGAGGTTTACTCTTTTCCCCAACTGTATATGTTAAGGCAGTTCAATTTAGGTGGTTACCCGGTTATTTTCTTATAACTTGCCTAGAACTTCGCAGCACTGAATATGAAGAATGTAGGAATGAAGGACTTAAAAAGTTTTGTTTCAAAATTTGATGGAAGAGATTAATATTAATTTGAAATGTTAAGAAACGAATAAAATTTTTCACAAAGATACTAATTTAAAAATCTAAGCAATTATGGCAATGAACATTTAAGAAAGATTTCAAAAGCATATAATCAAAAGAGATCAATAAGATACTGCACTAAAATCAGTTATATTTTAACTAAAAACAAAAAGTTGTTGACATTTTTCAGAGAATTCAATATGTGTAAATCTATACTTTGATATAATACGTAACGCACTTTTTATCGGTAGTGTGTCGCTGTGTCATTGTAGATAGCTGAAGAAAAATGAATTTCTCCGTTAATTAAACTTGAAAATCGGTAAAATTTGCTATAATTAAAGACAAAATTTCGTGATGTGTGTAATGTATACAAATAATTTAAGCAATTATTTTGAAGAAATGCTTAAGCGGTGATGACTCTGCTTAATGATCAGAAGCTCCAATATTCCAAAATTTTTTATTTTTCTACGGTAAGTAATTTGAACTACAGCTCTTGATTTCTAGGCATAAAAATTGCAGAAATGATGATTTGAAGATTTTATTACAAACTTTCGTTGAAAAATTCGATTTTAATTAGAAAATGAGGAGAGTTTTATTTTTGTGAGACCACAATATAATGCTGTAAGCAATAATTATAATGAACTTTCGCAGAAATCAAAGAATATTTAAAAAAAAAAAAAAAAAAAAAAAAACACAGCAGTAAATATTTTAATGTTTTCATGGAAAACAGAACAAGGTAACTATTTTAAGAGAATGTATTTCGTGTAAATTTCTTCAGTGATGCGCCGACTGATGTGAAATCTGTTCCAACCTCCATAATATATAATCTATGCTAATAATATTATAAAGAGGTAAAAATTGTTTGTTTGTAGGAGGTAAGCTCTGGAACTACCGAAGCGATTCCAAAAGTAATGGTATCAAAATGATAATGTTAGTACAACTTAGAACATAGGCTATATCTTATGTCCATGCCACTGGCCAAAAGGGGGTGCAGGAGCAGAAAACGTTCTAAAAATGGGATTTTTGTGTTACTGAAGGGCCTAGTAACATGAAATTTCGAATGGTAGTTACTTATAAGATACTAATGATCTCTAAGGACACTTCTTAAAATCGAAATTAAAAAGGGGTGAAAATGCACGAAATGCGTTCTAAAAAAAGTTCTAAATGGCGATTTTTACGCAATTTCAAGAAGTACCAAACCGATTTAAAAAATAATGGTGTCGAAATTATGGTGACAACCCTTGCTCCAACATAGGCTACATTTTATGTCTGTACCATTACACCTAAAAGGGGTGCAGGAGCGAAAAAAACGTTCAAAATTGCGATTTTTGTGTTGCTGAAGGGTCCAGATACATGGAATTTGGCATGGTAGTTACTTATTAGATATAAATGATCTCTAAGAACATTTCTTAAAAAATTCGAAATTTAAAAGGAGTGAAGATGCGCAAAAATCGCTCTAAAAACCGTTCTAAATGGCGATTTTTACGCAATCTCAAGAAGTACCAAACCGATTTAAAAATAATGGCGTCAAAATGATGGTGATAACCCTTGCTCCAATATGATCTATATTATATGTCGATGCCACTACCCCTAAACATAGTGCAGGAGCAAACAAGTAAGAAATATCATGCGTTAAGCATAGATTATGAAACACTTTCCAACACTTCCTGAATGCTTTAGCAAAACTTCGTTATTTAGGGAAATAAGGTATATAAGTGAACTAAGTAAACATTTTAGAAAACACATAAAACATTTAAAAAACTGATTTCAGCAGTTACCGTCCATAGCAAATATGTATTCCAATTCTTTTGAACAGCCCTGTATTTGATCTGTAGGTTGATATATATACTATATAATGGAGAAATTTAGTTTAGCAAGAAAACACATAACAGGTTGAAATTTCTCTTTCAGCAATTTATACTAATAGATTTAAACATACTTGTATACTTTTGTAAAACTCTGCAGTTAACCTAATACCTTTATTACACGCTTTTAGCTAAAGTTTAATTCAAAGTAAAACACTCTTAAAACTACCGGAATCACATTTCCAGAAATTATCATTTATAGACGACCATGTATCCAATTTTTTGTGTGATTCCCTATGTCATTTTATATATGTTTTACAAACATTTCTTAGTAAACCAAATGCGGTTCAGCGTAAAAATGCCTAACTCATTTAAAAATCACCTTTAAGCAATTTGCAATCATACCCAGTAACCATTACGAATTCTTTTGAGTAGCCCTGTATATCAATTACAGCATTTATACACACCATATACAATGCATAAATATATTGAAACATAAAAGCACGTAACATAATTAAAAATGCATTTCCAGCAATCATCGCTACTTTACAGTACTTCGGGTACAATATAGTATCTGAAATCTTTTGTGTGTCCCTGTAAATGCTCTGCATTTCGTATTATCCATGAAATAAGTTATAGCAAACCTTAGCGACGTATATCTATTTCATCATACATGTAATAGTTTAACATAATTAAAATGCGCCGGAAATAATTCCCTCCACTTCTATATCATTATGTAAAGGAATTCTTTTGTGCGGCCCTGTAAATGAATAATAACTAATGTTTGGGCCTCATATTGGACAGAAAATACATATTTTAGTCAACTTGATAAATGCATATCAATTTATTATGTTTGAAAGCAATTAACATCATTAAAAATCATTTTAAACGATTTTTTCCCATAGGCCGTAATGTAACACAAAAATTTTGACTGTCCCTGTAAATGAGCTAAACATGCTACAAACTTCATTTGCAATAGGGTTCGTGCTATGTTAGAGGTCACTAACATCCAAAAATTTCAGAACGATCCGAGTATATTTACGGGAGTTAGAGCGCGTACAGACGGACAGACAAACCGAAGTCATAAAACTTTTCAACTTTGTTGGAAAGTGTTAAAAACGGCAAAATGATGGTTTAAGGGGCCGTCTATGATAGAAGTGACTAAATATTTTGAAGTTCCTTATGCTATCTTGTAATCTAACGGGCTTAATTGACTGCTTAAGGTACCTTGATCAAGAAGGGAGCTCTCTCGGTTAACAATCCAGTACCGAACTTCAATTTAGATACATCCCTTAAAATATGCTCGTTTTAAAATAATTAATTTCTCGGAATTGCATAAAAATTTGTTTTTAGACTAAATGAACGGTATTTATGCTGTCATAATTGTGTACTGCTATTGAAAAAAAAAACTTATGGTTAGTTTTAATATGTAGATGGCCCCCTAAGCAAATTTTATATACATCATTTAAAAGTAGACTTTATTTCCATTCGTTCGGTACCAGTAACTTTCTTCTACGACAATTTGTTGAGGAGTTAGTAGGGGGTGTTTACATTTTTTTTTTCTCCACGACTGTACTTTATTTTGCTAAATTGCCATAACATCACGAAAAATTCAGGAAAAATAGGGTGCTAAAGCAATCGATGATACTCTATGAACTGATAATCGCAGTCCGAAATGTGGAGAGTGAAGTGCATACTGCTAACGCGTATAATGGGCTTTTCAACACGCTTTTTTATCTGAACGTATCTGTAAAAAAAAGTGAGAATGTATATTAGAAATTTTAGTATAATATAGTTCAGTTCTCTGAAAGTTATTACCGTTTTCCGAAATTGAATTAAGGTCGAACACTCTGTTTTTTCATTAAATATGAGTTTTGCAACCCCATGTTCTATGATAATATTTCTTCCACTTAATGTCTATTATCACCCGTCTGTATTTGTCGTTCTAATTCGGAAACACCCTGTATAAATAATATAAGTTGGACTTTGCACGTCAAACATGGCAAATGAGGTGCGTTCGTACTATAACTAATTTTATAAATTTTTTTGCACCGTATATTATACTGAATGTATATTTTAGTGCATTTCATAAGTGCATATCAATTTCATTCTGTTCGAAGGCTGTAACCTCATTAAAATGCATATGAAATAATTTTTTCACATCGGTTGTAAAGTAACGGAAAACTTTTGACTGTCCCTGTAATTAAACTATGCATCCGATTTTTATAAAATTTAAAATGACTCGAGAAAAATTTTCAACAATTACATATTTAAAATTTCATACTATTCGGAGGGCCGTAACATCATTAAAATGCACTTGCAATATTTTTTTTTTCCATTGGCCGTAATGTAACGGAAAAATTTTGACTGTCCATGTAATTAAACTATACATCCGATTTTCATAAAATTTGAAATAACTCGACAAAAGTTTGCAACAATTATATATTAAAAATTTCAGATCATTCGGTTGGTAGTTTTTGCTCTGTTATATGCGGACCGACGGACAGACTGAAAGACGACTATAGGTGCTACGTATTTATATAATTACGAACGCACCTAAAAATGGGAAAATAAACTAAATTTTCTTATTCATCGGAATAACTGCAAAATAATGTACAAAAAATACTATTCTAAAATTAAATTATTATAAGTGATTTCTTAAACAAAGTCATAATATCCACGTAAATATTTTAACTTTGCAATTTGAAAATATGAATGATTGCGCTTTCAAGGACTAGAAATAAATATTTAACGTAACGAACATGTTGTTTATCAAATCAGCTATAGTATTCAAATGATGCATTGTTATAATCATATTTATGTCAATAGAAATATTTATATCCCACGCAGTGACTTCATGTATTCCAATATAATTTACTGTATTACGATTTATGACGACCCCATTTGAATTTCAAATATGTCAATACTTTCCATCATAATACGATTGCATTAAAATCATAAAATAAAATATTCACACATTATTCAACTAACTATTTCTTGATAAGCCAGGCGTTTTTTTTCCATTATGATTCAGTAATTTGATTGCATACTATATATTATAATGCGTATCCAATAGAAGATTCAAGTATACAGGGTGTATTTTAACTCTTGGGCAAAACTTTAAAGGGTGATAGTACACATCAAGACAAACAATATTGAATAGGAAACTAAGGGTCCCAAAGATCTTCCGAAGGAGATAGGCCCCATTAAAATTTAGGGTCCAAAATTTCAAATGATTATGAAAAACGGAAAAAATGGTCAATTCGTTTGCGGTTTTCACTAAAACTATTCTCTATGTCAGCATTTTCTTGAAAATAAATTTTAAAGATAAAGTCCAAAAAATGCTAATAGAGGGCACTTTAGACTTTGGAGTAACGAAAAACTATTTTTTACCGTTATTTTTTGTATATTATTAAATGCTTTCAAAAGCTTAGACTTAAACTTAAATTTTGAGCTCAAAATCTGAATCGTTGGAAGTGGTTAAGTAGCGCAAACTGAACTGTGTTCAGGAGGGAGTTCGAATCTCAACTCCTGAACACAGTTCAAGAAAACTGAACAAAGATGATCCTGAACAAAGTTCGTTTTTTTAAGTATTTAATGAGATACAAAAAATAACGGTAAAAAATAGTTGTTCGTAACTCCAAAGTCAAAAGCGCCCTCTATCGGCATTTTTAAAACTTTATCTATAAAATTTATTTTCAAGAAAATACTGACATAAAGATTAGTTTTAGAAAAAAAACTGCAAATGAATCGACCAATTTTTCTGTTTTCGATTATAATTTCAAATGATTATAAATTCATTTGAAATTTTGGACCCTAAACTTTAATGGCGCCTATCTCCTTCGGGAGACGTTTCGGACCCTTAGTTTCCTATTTAATATTGTTTTTCTTGATGTGTACTATCACCCCTAAAAGTTTTGCCCAAGAGTTTAGATACACCCTGTATATCTGTACTTTTTAGTAAAATAAAAGATTATTGAAATTTCAACATTTATATCTTAAATAACATGTATAAAAGAATTTATCTACAATAGAATATTATGTAAGACAATTATATAAACTCAAGTCCTTTACTAAACTTAATAATTAGTAAAGGATTAGGAAAGGAGTTTACAGAAACGAAAAAAAGGGAAATAAAAAAAAACTTTCTGACATCGCTTTCTAATCTAAAAGGACTACTTAATCTTCTTAATGAATTGAATTTTTATAACTGCAGTAATTGCCACTTAATGTTATCACCTTGGGATTTTAAATTTTTTATAACAATGTCCGATAGATAACAATAAGTAATTTTGCGATTACATAATATTATCATCTAGTCTTTAATTTCACTAAGAAAATAATAACTTATCCTTGATGAAACGGTTATTTTTGAAAACGGGTAAAAATCAGGTTAAATTTGTGTCGAAGAAAATATTTAACTGCCCTACCATAACTTTAATACGTTACTTTGCTCAAATTTTCAGGATTTATTTTCAAGATATTTAACTATATATTGGGAATATTGTACAATATGTAGTGGTTACATATTTGATTGTTTTACACAGGATCGCTATGGATTCCTTGATTGTGGATGCGTAATAATTGAATGTTGGGTATATAATTTTTACATAATCAAAGTCTATTTTTTTATTCTGATTAAAACTTAAACGAGAGAGAAAGAGCTGTGGATTGACGACAATTTTTTTTTAATATATGCTTTATACTTCTTTTTTTTTTCTACGCAAATTTAATCTGAAACACTGCTACTTTGACTGTCCAGCTGCGCGTATATGAAAGTGACGTATGAGAACAAAGTGGAGTAATAAAATAAATAGAACTGCAAGTAAAATGTATTTTCTCTACCTAACTTCAATGAAAAGGACTGCTACTTGTACTTTCAACTCTAATAATTATTGGCTCTCTCATTTCAAAACGAAGTGACGTATTTGTATAAATAAGCAGCAATTATTTATTGAAAGATTTTCTGATGATGGGCTTGGGAAATACGGCCTAAAAATACTAAGAAGTTTTAAATAAAATGTATATTTTAAATCTGTAATATCTCTTTTATTATTTTAGTCGCCTTTTAAGTAAAACAGCGAGATTTTTAAAGTCCATATTGTATATTGTATGCTTGAATCAATTTGAAATATTGCGTTTCATCTTATGATTTTATATATTTTTATTCAATAAATAATTTTTTTTTCTCAATATTCTAGTTTAATGTTATTTTTTCATCAAATATTCAGAAAATCGTCTAAATTCATGCTTTAGCATTCATTCTGCTTGATATAATTTTGCTTTTATATTACATTAAATGATTGAATTTTTGCATAAAATCGCACTATGAAATTTATTTTGTATAGTTTAATATAAACTATAAACGTAAAAAAAACCTCTTTTATTCATTTATTCCTTGATAAATTATGTTGCATTGGAGAAGTAATTTATGATATTTTCATCGCTAATATTTCAATGCTTTCTAATCGTACCGAAATTTATTATGAAACTACGGCTTACCCTGTAATATTTTTTCCATCTGGAAGACATCACATATCATTTTTTTCTACATAGCAATATGTTTATATAAAAATGAAATGTGAGCTCGAAATAAAAGTTAAAATTATTAAACAAATTACAGACAGGGAGTCTCAAAAATATGGAAGCGCGATTAAATATTTACCAGTTGGAGATTAGTAGGCAATGTTAATTATATATATAGCCATTAATTAAACATTACTGACCACCATCAATAATTATATATATATATTCAAATAATATTGGAAATAAAATTATATTAATGCAATTTTCTTGGCATTAATTTTCAAAAGGTTACTCTTTTTTTTAAACTTTCTAGACAAAGGTAGTCACTGAAAGAAATTTCCTTCTTATGAAACAAGATTATCACAAAAACTTCAAACCTGTATCCTTAAAATCGTATCAGCTAATCTTAATTAATCATTGAGCATTGTCCTATGGGGTTGCCATCTTAATAAAATATCTCGTCGCAACATGCTAACATCTAACATCCATTCAAACAAACAAACAAAAAAAAAACTTCATTATCTAATATGATAGTTTAATGTTATTTTTTCATCAGAATTTGATTTTTAGAACCTTGCCGTTTTATTTATAAAATTAGCTATCAGTACTGAGATTTTGTTCGTATATTAATTTACTGAAAGTTGAAAAATTTAAAATGTAAGTTAAATAAAGCTTTTAATTTTTTTTTCTAGATAATTGTAAATAGGTTTTATTTTCTTAAAGTACAGTAGAGCACCAATTATCCGTACTCTAATTAACCGGACAGCCAATTTCTCTCAACAAATATTTTTTAACCGAACTTCCAATTATCCGAACAGCCTATTTCTCTCAAAAAAATTTTTAAACGAACTTCCAATTATCCAAACAGCCTATTAGAACTGGATATCAGATTTCAAATGATGATGAGATTGTGGATGATATTCAAGACGAAAAAAAAAAAAAAAAATTGGAAACTAATGCTCTGAAAATGATCAAGGTCCACCACATAACGAAGCCTTTGAATGTTTGGAAACATCTATGAAATGGCTCGAACGGCAGGAGAATGCTGTTCCTATTCAAATAACGTATTTAAGAAGAATTCGAGATATGGCAGCATTGAAAAGAATGTCTTCTTTAAAGAAAGCAACAATCAATAGCTCTTTTGCTTAAATTATAATCTCTGGAATTCAGAAAAGGAAAATAATAAGTAAACAAAAAAATTAAAAAGACAAAAATCAATTTTTAAACATGCCAGCATTAACTAGTACAGTCAGCCTAAAGCGTCGATGAAGTATGAAGATTTTAGTATAGTCTGTAACATCCGTTAAATTGTCTGTCCATCTATTCGAACTAGGGTCCGCCCCGACTTGTTTGGATAATCGGTGCTCTACTGTATTATATTAATTACTAGCTAACCCGTCCGGCGTTGCCCAGTCCCGTGATAACATTTTAAAATTAACCTTAAATTTGTATCATTTTATATCTTTCACTAAATTTTGTCTGAATTACGTGCCCGCTGACTGCCTTTAAATTCGGTAAGAAAAAAAAAAAAAAAATTAACGGACTAAAAGACTCTGGATCTTCTCAACGGGAAACGGAGGGTGAGAGCGGGGATAGTTTGTTCTAAAATATTTATACTTAATTCTAAAAATCACTGATTTACGAGTAATTACATTTTTTTCACATAGAAATTTTTAATGATTTTTTTTTTTTTCAAACTGATTATTTCATCCTTAATTCTGACTATACGTGAACCAAATCGATACTAAATCCTTAGCTAAAAGGTTAGTACATATATTTAAAATAAATACTAACAATGTGATGTACTAACAATGATATTTAAAATATGTACTAATATGAGCTAATGTGTAACATTAAGTAGTGTATAGTTTTAAATCAAAGTATGTTAAATGATGTTAATCCTATGGAACAATGCGCGTAAAAAACGAAAAGTGACTTTAGGGAATAAATATTTTTCGAAGGCTTAAGTTTCGTATTTTTTGAAATAGTTTGCAGTGTTACAAAGTGAATTGAAATGAGTAATTTTGATCAGTGATCAATTTTGATGAGTGTCAATGAGAAATTTTGAAAAAGGCCAGAAATACGGAAGATGGGGTGGCGGGCGCCTGTATTTGAAATGTTTATTTATTTATTTTTTTTAGTTAGTTAGTTAGATAGTTAAAATCGTAATATTTACGTAGCCTGTGTAAAACAATCCAGAAATCATTATTGATATTTAATGTTAAACTGGCTCGTAAAAATATTTTTTTTTTTCATTTGGTCTATTTCAGTAGTTAAAAATAATATCCCTTATTGTCTAAACTCTGAGATTTTCAACAGAAACAGAAACAGAAATCACCCACTCGTGGACAGCCAACCTTGCGGTATAGGAGCTAAATGTCCACGAGGGGAAAAACCCATATCCACCTTCCCACGAAACCCCCAGACACCAGCCGGGCCCGGAAGCCTCAGCAGGTAGGAAGACACCCCCCCCCCAAATAGAAATTTCAATTAAAATTGTACAATCATATCACAAGAGCTACCAAATGTTGCTTAAGCTGGGCGAGCCCAAATAAAACAATATTTTGGATTTTTAAGATATTACAGATATTACCGATCATCAATCAGTTATTAAAATAGGAATACTTGAAAGTAGCCAATTTAAAATTTTAATGAAAAATTAAAGTAGTATTGTTAATGTTAATTAAATTTAATTAAATTAGCTAAAAGATTTCTTGTCATAAATATGATTGCTTTGCAACACGTGAGAAAAAATCGTCAAAAAATACAATCTAATTGAAAAAATAATACGTTTTCTTCTCGCCTTTTTACTTGTTTTTGTCTCGGTTCCGTTATATCATAAAAAACAAAAGAGAGTTCTTATCGTTCGATATCTCTAATATTTTAACCCTCCGTCTACCAGACGGGTCCATTGGACCCGACAGGTACATACAAAATATTCATTCAAACCAGAAATTTCTTTAAAATAAACTAAGTATATAAACCAGACAAAAATAAGGTAAATAAATAAGTTAAATAGTTTTAAATAAAAATTCTGGTGTAGAACGTTTTATTAAAACTTGAATAAAATTCCCGGTAGATCTAGGGTTAATAGATTTTAAATATAAATGTATCCAAGCGTTCTTCAAAATTTCTGTAAAAAATATGCATATATAGTAGGGAAAACTTGAGCCGAAGTCGAAAGAAAACCATCAGTTTTTAATATTTTTGTCGAAATTTCCGCGCATTTTATTTCATGAAAAACATTTCTACTCGTCCGAACGGTGCGAAATTTTCGCAAGTGGTCTAAATCCTATCTATACCGATGCTCTGAAAAGATTGTTTTGAAATACGTACTCTTAGGCAATTTTACCGAAGAAAAACAATCGACTCCGTAACAGGGTTGGCATTTTTGCCGGCAAAAAGGTACTTTTGTCAGGACACTGGAAAAAACTGGAAAAAAACAGGGCAAAAATGGAAAAGACCGCCAAAATGGTAAATTCTTATTTGTCTTTAATGTGTAATAAAATCTAAAAGATAATAAGGATAATAATGGTATAAACAATTAAATTAATAACATATCATTTAATATTTTTATTTAATTTGCTGATTAAAAAATATAATTAAATATTTTTACATATTTTAAATCTTTATAAATTAGGTGGGATTCAGTCTTATACTTAGGAATTTAAGAATCAAAATAAAAAACTGATATCTAATTTTTTCTTTCTTAAGTAAAGTATTTTGTCAGCCATTAATATTTTTTTAATTAGCAAAAGGTTTTATATAACTTTGCTACTTTTGTTTTATGTAATGAGTCTAAAAAAGTAATTAAATTAAATTGAAAACTCTTGTTAGGGAACTAGAATTTTTTTCCCTCCCTCTTACACTCCAAGAAAGAGACAAAAAGTTTTTCAGTAAGTAGCCTGTAGCCATTTTATTTTTTTGTACTATATCCCCCCCCCCCCCCCCAGAAAAAGTCTCTTTTCAAACTCTCAAATCCAGCAGTCCATTGTTAAATGATCAAAATATAGGTAACAAAATACAAGAGCATTGCACCCTGCCTTGTAGTTGGTCAATGGGAAAGTAAGCCTGCAAGTACATCACAGGTTTCATTTATAATTTTTTCATAAAAATTAGTATTCTTTCATAAAATGCACAATTATACTTATTTATCTTAAGAGTTCAAAAATAAATTTAGAATATTGATTTTGTAACTAACTATTAAGTATCTTTTTTTCTTTGTGAAATATTTTTTTCTCTTTTTCTGGGAAAAATATTAAATGGACAGCCTATTTTTGCCACCACTCTGGCAAAAACCTATTTTTGCCGGGATGGTTTTAACCAGGTTTTTACCACCTATGGCAAAAACTTACCAACCCTGCTCCGTAAGGCACAAAGTGATTATGTCGAAAAGATTAAAATTCGTATTTTTAAAGCATAATTACTCCTTCCAAGAGAATATGCTTCAATCTTTACATACGGATTTCGTTTTAACCGGAACCTCCAAAATTGTGTTCTAGGAAAGCGATATTATATGGGAGAAAAAATAGACTACGAAAACAACCAATTTGAATTTTTTTTTTCTCAAAATGTTAACATCTATATTTTTAAAAACTAATTACAGAATTTATAACGTAAATTTACGTTCTTTCAGAATACGTCTTCGTTTTTAACTGTACAATATAGTACAACAATAAATCACATCAAATTGCCCCAAATGCTTCTTCAGCTTCATTCAGCTGTGTAAATCAAGTTTCTAGACATGCGGGAGCACTTTCGAAATGAAATAAATATTTTTTTGATGAGCGTGCGTTGCTGTTTTTAATTAATAACACAGCTAATTATTAGAAATTTAAAATTCTGAGTATAGGATGCTTTGGGCTACTCTTATACAAATGTTCAGCCTTGTACGTATGGTAGATTTCACAAGACATCAAAGATACACAGATAGAGTGAAACATTATTTAATTAGTATAGATATCTAAATTTTAAAATTTCATCAACTGCAAGGAAAACAAAAACAAGATATCATTTATGAAATTATTTTAATTATTTAAATGTTTAAATGCTTATTCTTAACACCTAAAATGATGTAATTACTGACTTATTCATTTAAATATACTAAAATTATTATTATTATTATTATTATTATTTTTTTTTTTTTACATTGAACAATATTTTATTTTAATCAGAAAAAACTATGTGTATTAAAGCTTACACTTTATGAGATTCAAAAATGGAATACTCTCAATAACTAAATAAAATTGTAAAAGTAAAATTAAGTAAAATCTCTAAAGACACATAATTAATATGTTGTCTTTACATTAAAACTAAAATGAATATGAGTTTAATATTTTTTATTATTATAAGTAAGACGGTGTTTTGATGCGATTTCATGTACATCCTCATAAAAAAAAAGTCTGATATATTACAAGCATTAAAATTTTTAATGTTAATGTTAATGCTGATAATTTATCATGCTTGTCTGAAAAGCATGTTTGTTGAAAATGAAAATATATACTTGAGAATTAGTCGCATCCGGAATACCTATAATCTATCTTGTGAAAACAGAATTATATGCTATAGAAACGTCTTTGAAATATTTCCGAAAATCAGTGGCAGTAAAAGAAATATTTTTTTTTTTTTTAATTTTCTTTAAGGGGTCTCAGGAGTCTTACTTTTTACCTGGCGGTGCAATTTAGCAACATGTCAAATTTAATTTTTTTTTCTCAGTCTCTATAAAACATAAATGCATATTTTTTTTAGTATAGACAAGCTAATATATCTTCTATTTAATTTTTTTTTTTAATATTCTACATTCAAATTTTATTTAAATTTTTTTATGCTTAATTTTGATTAAAAAAAAATAAAAATTGTTTTTTAGCCTGCTTGCACTGCGCGCAACATTTTTCACAAACTAATATACCAATTTGCATGAAACTTGGTACATATCTTCATTTTAAGGTAAAGAATAACTTATACTTCAAATTTAGTATTATAATTGCATTGATTATTTAAAATTGGCAATTTTTCAATAAAAGAATGAATTTTTAAAAAAATATATAATTTAAATTTAAATTTCAAATAAAATAAATAAATTGCTTACAAATAAAGCATACGTTTAAGATACATTAGGGTTACATCATTATTAATATTTTTTGGGGGGAAGGGGGGGGGGCTCTGAACCAATAGTTTTGCTACAGTCCTGCGCGCAATGCATCCAAGTCAAAAAACAATTTTAAATTTTTTATCAAAATTACACACCTTTAGCATTGTAGCAAGCTTCCAGTTAACACGCCAAGCTTTCATATAGTTCTTGAGAATATTTAATATCAATAGAGTTCCATGCTTCGAAAGTAGCTGTTTTCAAATTGTCCTTTGAGAAGAAATATCGCTTATTTGCAAAACAATGCTTGCCATTATATACCAAATATTCTGTATTATATTGAATTCAGGCGATTTGGCTGGCTACCGTTATAGAAGTTTCATTTTGAACGACTTTAACTAATCTTTCGACTTATTTGACACATGAATTTTACAGTTTCCTTGCTGAAACAACAATTTTTTTCGGGCCATTTGAAGTTCTATTCAAAGAAACTGCTTAATTAGCATATTGGTGTATTCAGAATTGTTCCTTTTTCATGTAGAAAATCAATGTTGCTTTTCTATTCCTTCCTATTGCACCCCATATCATTATCGATCCCCCTTCTTGTTGTTTAGAGAAAAACACTAAAAGTTCTTTCTTTTTATTCTTCCCATTGCACTTACCATGTGAACCATCCAAATTAAACCTTTTCGAATCAGAGAAAATAACTTTCGCCATTCAGTGTTCGAACTGATTGGCACTCCAAATGGCTGCACTGCTGATGCTCCAAATAGTTGCGTGCGATTTCCTCCCTATTAGCCTTAAGAATTTTAAACAGCATCAGTTTTCTCCGGAGTTTCTTCGAGCTAAGTTTAAATTTATTCATCAATTGTTGTGTTCGACCGACACAAACTGGCAAATTTAAAACATCTCATAATTGTTGAGCTCTTACAATTTTATTTGATGCTTTATTCCTCAGAAGACGGACTTCCTTATTTGTAACTGAGGGTGGTCCACCAGTGTCTTTATTCTTTCCATACTCTGGTGGACCTTTAAGGTATTTTCGGAAGATTTTTTAACTTCTGTTAATAACTCGGCATTATCTGTAGGGTTCGTGTTCGTTTGTGCTCTTAAAACATCAATTTTACCCCGTTCAATATCGGAAATTTGTAAGCCAGATAGCATAGTAATATATTTTTTAGTATAAAACTTAAAAAGATTATTTAGTAAATTTTCTATTGAAACTGTTGTCTAAAACTTAAAAAAAAAATCTTTCTGCTGAACTACACGCGTGCAGATGAACTTTCGAATGACTAAAGCCGTAATGTCTTCGCTTCTGAAATTCAAATTTCGCTTTGAATATTACAACAGATGAAATAGCGCATGATTATTTCAGTCCATATAAAATATCGGATAAAATTGTGAGAGGCCATAATTATTTCGTGCAATGTACTAGCAATTCTCATGTAAACACTTCCAAACAAATGTTATAATGAAGAGCATTAACGTTAACGTTAAAATTAGTAGCATTGACATTAACATTAAAATTAGCATTATTTTCTTGCTCTTGCATTTATAAATTCTGTTACGAAACATAAATGGTTTGTTTAAGAATCGACAACATTCTAAAAACCTATATTCCAAATTTAAAAAAAAAACTGTAAACACGGTATGCTTACTGTACCCATTAAAAACTTCTCAGAAACTTTTCCGAATATCAATATCAATAAAAAAAAATATTTTGTTTCAGAACTGCTTCTTTAAAAGAAAAAAATAAATTATTTCTTTCGTCTATAATAAAAGTGAAAGTAAACGCTTATTCTTAATATTAATTCTTAAAGTTAATTATAATAAAGAATTTTATCGATCATTTTTTTTCTAATTCTTAATAATGACATTTAATGATAATAATAATAATAATTATGGTTAATTTATTAAAAAGATTAATTATATTATGATTAATCATATTAATAATACCATAAATAATTATCTATCCCTTAACGCTATTGTCAGGAAATATCAATAACTGTGGTTACAAACGTTGGAAATTCACATTTACATTTTGAATATTGTGTTTATCCGAGCAGCCACTTCATCGAAATAGGAAATGTATATCATCGTGTTTGAAATTAACAACGGATTCATGTGCATACCACGAATTTTGTTCAACCAAACATAATTTCGTGTATTTGGATGTAAAATTTAATATTTGTATTTGGAATACATAAACTATCGAAAGAGCTCTAAATATTTAATACCAAGAAAAATGATGGATTGAAATTATTACATTTGAATGAATCGTCAAATGCATTGGTAACAGAGATTTAATTCCATTGTTATGCAATTTTTAATTTCTTACTTATTTTCATTATTAATTTAATAAGCCTAATTTGCTTCCATATTTTTAATTTCAGCCATCTATAAAGACTTTGGATTTACACGGAACGCTGGTAAAAACCTCAAGGGAATTAATAGATATAAAAAACATTGTTCTTGTATAACAAACAAATTTTCACCATTCACATATTAATGGGTCTCAGGACTCTTAAAGCTTATAAATTTTCGAAATTTTAATTTTTTAGATATTAAACGTCTATCTTTTCTGAACATTTTCATATGATTGTTTCCTTGAAATTCACATTAAAACAAATTCATTGGGAACAGAGATTTAATTCCATTGTTATGCAACTTTTAATTTCTTACTTATTTTCATTATTAATTTAATAAGCCAAATTTGCTTCCATATTTTTAATTTCAGCCATCTATAAAGACTTTGGATTTACATGGAACGTTGGTAAAAACCTTAAGGGAATTAATAGATATAAAAAAATTGTTCTTGTATAACAAACAAATTTTCACCATTCACATATTAATGGGTCTCAGGACTATTATAATTTTACCCGCTCAATAGCTGAAGCGGCGTTTCCGAAACTTTGAAATCAATTTTCTCCAAATAACGTTTTTAAGCATAACGCGCAGGATATCTCAAAACTTTTGAATATGTTTGCATGAAATTTTCAAAACATATGTTTCCGGTTAGTCTGCATAAACTGAACCTGAAATTTCCTCTTTATTGTTCAAAAAAATATTTTTTTTTAGCTGATTATGCTGTTGAAAATTTAAAAAATTTGTATTAGCTAAATAGAACTTTGTATTAAAACTATAAAATGCTTTAAATGCAAATTTATTTAGGTTCAGGGTACTTATTACAATTTGAAGAATAATTAGGCACAAAAAATATCATTCTAGCTGTAAAATTTAATTTGTTATCCTGTACGCAAGCTGTTATACTAATTTTCTGCTCAACAAATATCTGACATAAAATTAGCAAATAAAGCCTTTGTGCAACAATATTAAAAAGCAGAAAAACCAACGTTTAAAAATGCACAAAAATACATGAAAAACAGCAAACAGCTGTTTCGAATCTACTAGCGAGATTCTTCTTCAGTGCAAGATAGGGAAAAAGGAACAGCGTGCTAGAAAAAGCAAGGCTGAGTAAAATGATAGACAGAGACGAGCTGCCTTATATACCCGATGTGGGTAGCGAAGGCGCCAAAAACAACCAATGAGAGGGAACTAGTGGAAACGACTGGGTGGACAAGTAGCAACATCTACCGGAGAAGGAGAGAAAAAGAAACCAAAAAAGGGGGGGGGGGATAATTAAATTAATGCTTTCCAAATACTTGTAAAATCAGGAGTACTAGATAAGTCATTGATTAAAGAGTGAGAATTTTTAATGACGTGGTAAGTTTCCCAAATCAAGATCGAGGTTTGAAGAACATTTTTGAACATCCGTTGATCACCTAGATAACTGGGGTATTTACCAAATCTCTTGCCAGTGTGGTTTTTCTTATATTGGTCAGACCAAACGTGCTCTTAGATTTCGTTTAAAAGAGCATGAAGGTTATGTTAAAAATCAGGAGCTTAAACGTTCTTCTATTGCTCTTCATTCTTGGTCTTCTCACCATAGGTTCGATTTTTCCTCAGCCATCATTATCCAAAAATGTTCTTCTAACCTCGATCTTGATTTTTGGGAAGCTTACCACATCATTAAAAATTCTCACTCTTTAGTCAATGACTTATCTAGTACTCCTGATTTCCCAAGTACTTGGAAAGCATTAATTTAATTTCCCGTTTTTTGTTTCTTTTTCTCTTCCTCTCCGGTAGTCGCTACTTGTCCACCCAGTCGTTTCCACCGCTTCTCTCTCATAGGTTGTTCTTGGTGCCTTCGCTACCACATCGTGTATATAAGGCAGCGACTCTCTGTCTATCATTTTGCTCAGCCTTGTTTTTTATAGCACGCTGTTCCTTTTTCCCTATCTTGCACTGAAGAAGAATCTCGCTAGTAGATTCGAAACAGCTGTTTGCTGCTTTTCATGCTTTTTTGTGCATTTTTAAACGTTGGTTTTTCTGCTTTTTAAATATCTGACAGTTAGGAGCGCCCTGTAAATAATAATTCTGCATCTTACAATTTTTTAAATACATGAAATGAAAGAACATACTTTTATCTTTTAATCCGATTTAAAATTATGTTTTTAAATCATATACATTTTAAGATATTAAATGTTGAATATTTTTTTTCATTTTTTTTTTCAAATTTTCCTGAGACCCCTTAAGTTATGGCTCGAAAAAATTGTGTCATCAGAGACCGTGACTGCTTCAGCTTGTTACCGAAGTTAAAGCATATATAAGATATAACTTGAGAGCCGGCTATTACTGTAATCTTGCTATTCTACAATAAACGGTCAAGTGCGACTATTACAAGTGTACAGAGGATTCCGTACAATAAATATATTAATTAGTAACTGTGTTATTACGAAAAAAATTGCTAACAGAATAATAAGACTTTTTATAAAACTATACATGGTAGAATTAGGTAAAGCTACTTATACTAGATAGGTAGGTATAAATGGATATACCATGAAAGTTCAGAGAGATATGAAGCCTAAATAGTATGAAATATTGCTATACTGTATAACTCTTTCTTTAATCTTATCCTAATCAGTTTATTATGAACTTAATTCGGTGCTGACAATAATTATAACAACTTCATGTTTAAACTTCATTTGGCATTACATAAACGAAAATTCAGCGTAGTAATAATCTTTTCTTTTATCAGTGTAGTAACAAAACTCTTGTTCAAAGTTTAAAATTTATATTAAGCAAAGTGCCCTTCGAAAGGAGATAACAAAGTTACAATGCCGGGGTTCGTGCAGCGTTTTCCCAGATAGGTTTTAATTAACCTTTAAAGACACGTGTGAAGTATTGATAGAGCCACTCAATTCAAACTAGTTGCGAATCCCGTAGTAATTATGGGATTATTTCTAATTAAATTACACTGTTTTTAACAATTTGACGCTTATTAATTTTATATTAGTACTGGGCATTGCATTACTCAACTATATCATCGAAAGTTGTTATCTAGGCTTTAAAAGCTGATGTCGCATAGAGTAAGCCACCCAAATCTTTATGTATGTCCATACCGCCCTTGACTTTAAGGGTTAATATCTCCGTTAATTACTAAGTAAGTAAGTAAGCACCCACCCTGGGAACCCGCTTTTGGCTTATGGTTAGGTGTAACCCCCAAGCCCAGGGCAGGGAAAAGTTTTACTACCTGCGGAAACAAGCCCAGAACCCCAGTCTCCGGGAAAGAAGACTTCAGAACGACCCGCCTGACACGCCGAAGAGAGCACAAGAGGCAAGTGCCGTGTCCCCGGACCGCCTGTGAAAATTTATGATTATTTAAGATGGCGATTCTTTACCAATCACAATTGGCTACCCTATTGTTTCAGGGCGAGCCTAGAAATATATTACGATTATGATTTATATGTTTTGGAATTTACGTACTATTTGAAAAAATTTTAAGTATTTACATTCATCTTTTCATTTGATAAGAAATATTTTTTTCCCTTTTTTTCACCCTTTTAAACAAAAATATTTATACATATTTACAATATTTCTAGTGGTATTTAAGTTCTTAAAAATAAAACAATCTCAAAAACACCCTTCTATACACCACGTGGACCCATGACATGTCCACCACAGGCAATCAGAAGAGGTAATTATTGAATGTATTTATATTGAATAAAAGAATAATGGCTATTGAGAATATCGTAGTTAGCATAAAGTTTTTTAAGTTGTGCCGGGTCATTAATTATTTTTAGGATGTCCTGAAGGATTGTCGTTTCTGTTCTGTGAAATTTAAACTTCATGAATTTGCAGTTGCCGAAAATGTAATGCATCGGGTCTCCTCGACCACCACATTTACAAAGGTCGTCATCTTTTTTGCCGATATTATAAAGGAAAGACGGGAAGCTGCCGCGGCCTGTTAAAAAGTAAATAGATACTTTATCTTTTGAAATTATTTGGTTCTGAACTTTTGGTACCAGCCCGTGCGTATATCTGCCACCCCCTGAGTGATCCCAGTTGTACTGCCACCTGTCCAGTAATTGGGTTCGAATACATTTTATAAGATAGGACCGAGGCAATTTAACTCCTCGATCCACTGGTAGGTCGCAGTACTGGGCGGCATCATTCGCCAGCTCATCCGCCAGTTCATTACCCGCTATGCCAATGTGGCCTTTTATCCAAGTAATGTAAAAAATTTTATTTTGATTTTGTTTAATTAAATTATGGATGTAATAAATTGAGGGGTTAGTTGGAAATAAATTGTCTAAGGCTTTAATAGTAGATTGACTGTCACTTAATATTTGGAATTTTGTATAAGGGGAGTTAATGGCCCAATTAATTGCCGAAATTATTGCGTGCAGCTCCGCCTGAAAGATTAAATTTTCTGCTCTCAGTTTGACTGTTTTTTCATAAATTTTAATGTTATGATTGTAGGCTACCATTGCATATGCTGTGCCAGAGTCCACCTTAGAACCATCTGTGTAAATCGAAATAAGATTAGTTTTTGTGATAATTTTGTCTGTAACTATTAAGTTATTTAAATGAATTTCCGGATTTATTTCATATTTTAGGATTTTATTTTCTATATCATCTTTACATATTGGTTTGGGTTCTTTAAGTAATAAGTTTTTATTGTGTAAAATATTGTATTTTAGATTTTTATATTCCAGTGTTATTAAGATTGGTGGTATTCCTAATAGGACCTGTAACGTATGTGTTGCAACATTTTTATATGTTTTGGTTATTGACGTGAGACAAGTTCTTTGGATGGATTGGAGAGCGCGTTTATCTTTTATCCTGAGGTCTCCAAACCACACCTCCGAACCATAATCTATAATTTTTTCTAGTACTGCTATGTACCAGGTTCTAAGATAGCCTCTGTCCACCCCCCAAGTAGCCAAGAAGACCCGTTTAATGGATGAGGTTAGCTGTAAAATTTTGTTTTTTGTGCTAGTTATGTGCTTGTCCCATTTTAAAGTACTCTGGAATATTATCCCTAAAATTTTTATTTCCTTTAATGGCTTGATGGTATAGTTACCCAATTTAAAGGTTGGTGGACGTTTATCCAAAGTGTTTTTCCCCAACATAATAAAAGTCGTTTTTTCCTTTGAAATCTGTAAATTTAAGTTATTGCAAATATTATAAAAAAGTTTTATTTTTTGGTTGGTTTCGGTCTCTAAGATGAGTCTGCTCCTCGCTTTGACAACCATATTGAAGTCATCGCAAAAAACATACAGGTCTTCGAATTTACTGTAAAAGTTTATTAAGATTATATTTGCTATGATTAGCCACAGAAGCGGCCCAAGGCACGACCCCTGTGGACAGCCTTGATAAGTTGGTCTTTTAATGTTATTTGTTAAATAATTTGTTATTAGTTCTCGTTCGGATAAGAAGCTAAGAAGGATACATTTTAAATATTGCGGAATTGGTAATTCGTTAATTTGTTGACCCAAAGTGACCCAATTGATATTGTCAAACGCCCCTACAATGTCGAATGAGATAATGCTGCAGTATTTCTATTTTTCAAGATACGTTTTTGCTTTATGTTTTAATTTGTTTAATAGTTGAATTGTGCTTCTGTTCTCACGGAAGCCATACTGGGCCCCGTGAAGAACATTTAATTTTTCTAAGTAGTGATTAATTCTTCGTTTTAGGATCCTCTCATAGATTTTTCCCAGCATGGGAAGGAGACAAATGGGTCTATAGGAGGAAGGTTGGCGTGGATTTTTATTACGTTTTGCGAAGAAGATCACATTTGCTATTTTCCATGATTTAGGAAAGTAGTTAAGAGTAAGACATTTGTTATATAAGTCACGTATTAGATGTTTAAAATTATTGTATATGTTTTTAATAATAAATGCATCAATTTTATCAAATCCAGGGGCTTTTAAATTATTTTGCTCATTAAGTGCTGATTTTATTTCTTTAAAAGATATTAGGGGGGGGGGGGGGAGATCTTCCTCTGCCGCTGGGTCCATGAGAGGTGGATGCGGGTTTTGATGTATTGGGAAATGGTGGTTAAGTAATATGTTGAAAGTGTCTAATTTTGTAGTATATGGGGTTGAACCCTGTAGTGTTGTGTGTATGAAATGATTATTTTTGAGTCTTTTATTCATTGCTATTTTAAAGGCTTGGCCAAATTTGTCTTTTGTTTTAGAGCAGAAACTCTGCCATGATTTAGTTTTTTGTTGTTTTATACGTTTTTTGTATATTGCTCTTTCTCTTTGTAGGAGGGTTCTCCACTTTGGGTCATTTGTTGATTTAAATCTTTTCCGTAATGCTGAGATTTTATTTCGCTGGACCTTCAGCTCTGCCGTTCACCAGTCAAATGTTGGATATAATTTGAAACTTTTTGTTTTTAGTGAGGATTTACAGGTGTCTGGAATTACTTGGTTAAAACCATCAAGCCATTCATCCAGTTCTAGTCGAGTTTTAGTATCAGATAAGGATTTAAGTAAATTATTAATTTTTGGTTTCAAGATGTAATTAATTTTTTTAAAATTTGGGTATCTTGTTTTAAATCTTTTAAGGTCTAGAATAACTGGTTTAAGATTTAATGAGAATCTGATATACCTGTGGTCCGACGTGCTCTCTACTGTGTCATCTACATACCATGAGTCCACGCAGTCCACCAGGTCTTGTGTACAAAGGGTTACATCTGGATTCCCCTTCATGGGACGATTCGGCTGTCCTATAAATGAATGAGGTGCCTCTATATCATTGATCAGAGTTAAGTTATTAGATAATAGTAAGTATGTCAAAATTTTTCCCCGTTCATCTTCTTTCTGATATCCTAAAAGTGACAAGTGGACATTGAGGTCTCCTCCCATTATGATGTGATTCAATGGTTCGAAGAAGTCCAGCCACTTCATATCACCTCTGAAATCACCTTTTGGTCTGGCATACACAGAGCCTATTGTGATCTTGCCGGATTCAGTAGTAAGATTGACGAATACTGCATTATCGTCTTTATATGTCTCTATCACTTCCACGTCCTTTCGAGTTACCACAACTGCCGCTGTTTTATTTTTTGAGATAAATGCTTGCCAATTTGACGGAATTGACCATATGGCTTCGTTAAAGTAGTAAAAGTCCTGTAATAGAAGAACTAGTATTTTATGCTGATTTGCAAATCCCATTAGGGTTGATGTTGCAGAACTTGATCCCTGTAGATTAATTTGAATAAAGGTTAGTTCATTTGGAATATATATTTTCTGTGGTTTTGCAGGGTTATTCAGAATTTCTGTTATTATTTGTTCTTGGTTTACTGTTAAATTTCCATTTTGAGTATTGGAGTTGTTTGAGTTTGTTGAGTTATTAGAATTATTTATTTCTGCATTTATCGGATTGAACTTTCTTGATTAATTTGTATATTTTTATTTCTCTGTGACAGGTAGTACTGTAGTGTTGGACAGTCTGATGAACTCGATCTATGCGGGAAGTCGCTATTTGTTCCAGCACAGTTTCTGCCTATATCGAATTTATTTTATTTATTTGTGCTAGATTGCTTCGCTGTAGTATTAAATATTGTAAAGTCGGACATTCACTAGAACTAGCTGCATGCGGGATGGAAAAAAAATTCGAAAATAATTTTCAACAATGCTTTTATAATTTTGCAACGATAGGTACCGCCAGCGCTCCTGTACGCCTTCGCTGAACGCCCACAATTTGGAATTTGTGAGTAACGGAAAAATGCGATTTTCTAAAAACTATCTGGCATTGGGTAATCTCTATAGTTTTCTTGCAACGTTTAAATTAACTTCTACTTCTCCTACTTTTTCATAATTTCAGTATCAGTAGATACAAAAATAGAGGGTGCGGAGACATAGTTTTGCATTATATTTTTGACGATATCTCTGAAAATATAATACCTAACATTAAAAGAAAGGTATTTTTGAGTTCAGCGTTACGAAAGCTTTCACATGATACCCCAAACGATATTACAAAGAAAGGATTTATTTTATTAAGTAACTTAATTAGCCCTCTATATTATTCCTACACTGCAAAAAAAAAATACGACCAGTTTTCCTGTAGGAATCGGAAAAATAGTTGCTCTTATCGTACCGGAAAAATTTCCGACCCAGCTCGGAATAAAATCCGTAAAATCGGAATAAAATCCGTAAAATACCGTTTTATTGACTATTTCCCTTTTTTTACGGATTTTATTACGAGGTGGGTCGGGAATTTTCCGGTACGATAAGGGCAACTATTTTTCCGATTCCTACAGGAAAACTGGCCGGATTTTTTTTACAGTATACACTGTAAAAAGATAATGCTAGTTTTCCGTTAGGAATCGGAAAAATAGTTGCCCTTATCGTACCGGAATAATTTCCAACCCAGATCGGAATAAAATCCGTAAAATACCGTTTTAGTGACTATTTCCTTGTTTTTACGGATTTTATTCCAAGCTGGGTCGGCAAATTATATCAAGGACTAACTTAATCTGAACATTTATTAAATTCCATGCATTAGTTCTTCGAATAAAACTATTAGGGAAGTCGCGAAAAATTTAACATAGCAGCACCACCTGTTGGACGATTTACACCAACAAAAAATCAGCACCAATCTATAGTAGGGACTAACAGAATCTAAAGTTTTATTAAATTTCGTTCATTAGTTCTTGAGATAAAGCCTTCATAAAATCTGTGCCACATACACATAGACAGACTGAGTCACAGACTCGGAGACAGACATTTTGTAAAAACATGCTTTACGGGATCTCTGACCCCTAAAACGTGTAAATCCGTCGAAAATCGGAATTAGAAAATTTTCTGTAATCCAATATTTTCTTCTTGTAAAGATAGATGAAAGTAAAACGGGAAAAACTATATAAAGTTTAATCTATTCATCGAATGAATTCCAAAATACACTATGGAGTACGTTGTAGATTTCTGTCACTACATTTTAAAAATATTGCTTATCTTATTGCACTACAACTGAAGCAAAAAAATGTCGTAAGGTGGAACATATCCTACAATATCCACACACTACCGTATTATTTATACATTGTTACTTTCTTCTATCTTTACAAGAAGAAAGTATTGGATTCCTGAAAAATTTCGACTACCGGTTTTCGATGGACGTTTCAGAAGGTCCTGAACACGATTTGATGGTTTTTAGGAAATGTCTGTCTGATTGTGAGTCTGTCCGTCAGTCTGTGGGTCTGTCTCTATGTATGTGACAAAAATTCTGTGGGCGCTCTATCTCAAGAACTAATGCACGGAATTTCATAAAAATTTAGATTCAGTTAGACCCTTATATAAAATGGAGCTGATTAGTTTTTGGTGTATATTGCTCAATCACTGCTATGCTGCACATTTTCGATTTTTGCAATAAATCTATCTAAAGAACTGACACAAGGATTTTCATCAAACGTCCGATTCAGTTACAAGTTGACTTAAGATTTTGCTTATTAGGTTTTCGTGTATATTGCCGAACAGGGGGCGCTGCTATGCAGCATTTTTCACTATTTCAGCAATAACTCTATCTCATGAGCTAACATACGGAATTCATAAAAAAATTAGATTCAGTTATACTTTCATAAAAACTGGTTGTGAACAGCTTTTTGTGTAAATCGCCCACAAGGTGGCGCTGCTGTGCTGAGTTTTGAACTATTTTCGCAATAGCTCTATCTCAAGAACTAATGCATGGATTTTCATCAAACTTCAGTGTCAGTTTGACTTTATTGTAAGCTGTTACTCATTAGGGTTTGGTGTAAATCGCACAGCACGTGGCACTTGTATGCTGATTTTTTCACGATTTTTGCAAAAACTATATCTTAAAAACTAATGCACGTAATTCAATCAAACTCAATATTCTGTGACATTTTCACATTATATGAGTTGCGTGTATATTGGACAGATGTTGTTTTTATATCCTTTGAGTGTGAACTTTTGGTTGCTCACATCTAAGAGAGTGAAATTCAATGATTTTTTTTTTTTTTTTTACATTGCGATACTTATATCTCCTTGTTAAATGCATATCTAATTCAGGGAACCTATATACCTTCACAATCGTCATGATGGGCATAGATTGCTGTTTAATTTTGACACTCTGACGGCTAATTTTGAATTATTAACATGCATGAGATAAAAGAAAGTTTTGGGATTGGCACATCCGATTAGTTCATATTTGTTGAATCAGAATTCAAATGCAGTTTATCCAAAAATAGTATATAATTCCCGTCAAAAATGACGGAAAGTGACTAATAAATCTTCAAAACCATTGTTAAAAAAATATTTTTCTGACTTAAAAAACAAAAACAAAATAAGATGCCTCATGCATTTTGTTAATCAAAAAGTATTATCCTTTAATTTTTTATGATTAGAACAAATAAATTATGTAAACTATAATTTGTCACCAGCGCTTAAACGTGCAATTTCCAGCTACACATTCTATGACGAAAATGCTTGTGTAGGCTCCCTCTACATAAAAAATTTGTTGTTTAGCGTGACTTTTTTTTATTCGCTACAAACTAAGTTAAAATTGAAAATTTTATCTGCAAGATAATTAAAATATGTTGTACCGATAAGAAATATTCATTTTATTTGCATTGTCTTCAAATCTGATAAAATGCATTAAAAAAAAGTAAGATTGGAACAGAAAGTTGACGCCAAAAGAATTATAGCAAGAAACATAAGCTACTAATTCATTGGGAATTAAAACGGCCTACAGAGGCGCTGCTCGTACACTTCGGTACAAAAAAAAATGTCCCTTTAATTTCCCTTTAAATAATACTAAAGTGCCATTGAAATATTTTTTTATTGTAAATGCATTCGAAAGTTTTAGATATTCAAATTCGGATAATTTTTACTTTGTCATATAAGAAAGAAAAAATATGTTACAGGAAATCTGAAATTGTGCAAAAGAATAATCATTCTGTATAAATTAAAAATACATGTAATGCATTATAGCGAAAGCTATATCTTTTCTCCATCAGATGGCGATAGTTATCCGTTATTTTTAATTTAGAACTTGTTCTTGTTGTCGTTGGTTTGGCCCTTAAATTTAGAACTTAATCGGATAGTTTTTGAAGGTTTTAAAATAAGTTAAAATATTAAAAGGTTTTAATATACTTTTCAAATATTTTAAGACCAGCATCGGCATTAACCTGTATTTTTTTTTTAATGAAGCGTTCAAAGAGTCGTTCATTTGTTTGTAGATTTGCTGGAATTTGAATCTGAATGGCAACAGTATCGTTTGGTTAGATCTTATTTCTATGTTTATAATAGCTTAATTCAATTTAGAACTTAATCATACTTCATACTCCTATTATAAAGAGGTAAAAATTGTTTATTTGTCGGAGATAAGCTCAGGAACTACCGAACCGATTCCAAATGTAATGGTATCAAAATGATGGTGTTCGCCCAACTTAGAACATAGGCTATATCTTATGTCGGTGCCACTACCCCAAAGGGGGTGCAGGAGCAAAAAACCTTCTAAAAATGCGATTTTTGCGTTACTGGAGGGCCTAGAAATATGAAATTTGGAATATTAGTTACTTATAATATATAAATGGTGTATAAGAACAGTTCTTAAACAATTCGAAATTTAAAAGGGGTGAAAATGCACAAAAAGCGTTCTAAAAAACGTTCTAAATGGTAGTTTCTACATAATCTCAGGAAATACCAAACCGATTTAAAAAATATTGGTGTCAAAATGATGGTGTTAGTCCAACTTAGAACATAGGCTATATTTTATGTCATTGCCACTACCCCAAAGGGGGTGCAGAAGCAAAAAACGTTCTAAAAATGCGATTTTTGCGTTACTGAAGGACCTAGAAATATGAAATTTGGAATATTAGTTACCTATAAGATATAAATGGTGTCTAAGAACATTTCTTAAACAATTCGAAATTTAAAAGAGGTGAAAATGCACAAAAAGCGTTCTAAAAAACGTTCTAAATAGTAGTTTCTACATAATCTTAGGAAATACCAAACCGATTTAAAAAATATTGGTGTCAAAATGATAGTGACAACGTTTGCTCCAAGATAGGCTATGTTTTATGTCGGTGCCACTACCCCAAAGGGGGTGTAGGAGCAAAAAACGTTCTAAAAATGCGATTTATGTGTTACTGATGGGCCTAGAAATATGAAATTTGAAGTATCAGCTACTTATTAAATATAAATGATTTCTAAGAACAGTTCTTAAACAATTCTAAATTTAAAAGGGGTGAAAATGCGCGAAAAGCGTCCTAAAAAACGTTCGAAATGGTAGTTTCTACACAATCTCAGGAAATACCAAACCGATTTGAAAAATAATGGCGTCAAAATGATGGTGAAAATCCCTGCTCCAACATAGGCTATATTTTATGTCGGTGCCACTACCCCAAAGGGGCTGCAGGAGAGAAACGTTCTAAATTGCTGTTTTTTCGTGACGGAAGGGCCTTGAATCGTGAAATTTAGAATGGTAGTTAGTTATAAGATATCAATGATCTCTATGGACATTTCCTAAAAAAATCGAAATTTAAAAGGGGGGTCAAAATGCGCAAAAAGCGTTGTAAAAAACGTTCTAAATTGCAATTTCTATGCAATCTCAGGAAATAATGAACCGATTTCAAATATAATGGCGTAAAAATGATGGTGACAGATCTTGCTCTAAGATAGGCTATATTTTATATATGTTTCCACTAACCCAGAGGAGATGCAGGAGCAAAATGAGCGAAAATCGTTCTAAAAACGTTCTAAATGCCGATTTGTCACCAATATCTCAGGAAGAATCAAACTGATTTCAAAAGTAATGTTAAGAAATTGATGCTGACAGCCTCTGTTCTAACATAGACGCTATTTTAAGTCCGTATCACTATCACCTAGACGTTGCAGGAGCAAAAAAGCGTTCCGAATTTCGATTTTTGTGATCGGTAGGGGCTAGCAACTTAAAATTAGGCAAGGTACATATGTATTACATATAAATGATCTTTAAGAACAGTTTCGAAAAAATTGGAAATTTAAAAAGGGGTGAAAATGCGCGAAAAGCGTTCTAAAAACATTCTAAATTGCGATTTCTACTCAATCTCAGGAAATTCCAAAGCTGTTTCAAAAGTAATGGTTGCAAATCAATGGTGATAGTCCCTGCTATAACATAGGTTATATTTTATGTTGCTGTCACTTCCATCTGAGGGTTGCAAAAGCAAAACATGTTCTAATTTGCGTTTTTTGCATAACTGAAGGGTCTAACACTTTGAAGTATGGTATGGTATTTACTTACAAGATGCAACTGCTTTCTAAGAACTGTCGAAAGAAAATTTCAAATTTAAAAAGATGAAGTGAGCGAAAAGCGTTGTAAATAACAATTTTTATGTAATCTTATCAAATACCAAACCGATTAAAAAAATAATGATGACAATTTGTTGGTGATAGAATCTGCTCAATCATAAGCTATATTTTATGTCTGTGCCACTACCACCAGAGGGTTGCAGTAGCTAAAAACTTTCTAAATTGCGATTTCTGTGATACTGAAAAGGCTAGAAACTTTAAATATGGTATGGTAGTTACTTATAAAATATAAATGCCCTCGAAGGACTGTCGAAAATAAATTCGAATTAAAAAGGGGTGAAGTGAAGGGGATGTGCGAAAAGCATTCTAAAAAATTCCTAAATTAAGATTTCTACGCAATTTCAGGGAATATAAACCAAATATAAAAGTAATAGCTGCGAATCAATGGTAGCAGTCTCTGATCCTACACAGGCTATATTTTATGCCGATGATTCTACCACCTGGGGTTTACAGGAACAACAAACGCTCTAAAAAGGGCCTTTAAAAGCTTTCTAAATTACGTTTCTGTGGAATATTAGGAAATAACAAACCAATTTCAAAATTAATGTTGGCAAATTAATGGTGACAGTTTCTATTTCAACACAACCCTTTATGTTGAGAGAGGTGGTAGAACTTGGAATTTGACATGATGGTTAATTTTAAGATGTAAGAAGATGGTTTCTAGAAAATTCAAAACTTCTAATGAATACTGAAATGAGCGTATTAACTGAGCATAAAAGTTTCAAAATATTTTCTAAATTATTATGTATTTAGTTTTATTTCGTTTTATTAATTTAAGTCTCATTTCTGCTTTATGCAGTGTAACAATGATGCTTAATCAAACTGTGTTTTAAATAGTAATTGTTTAAATTATTCCTAAAAGTAATAAGTACCTTTTAATAAACTAAAATATTACCTTTTAATAAAATAAAAATTTAGTTAGTACCTTTTAATAAAAATTAGACATATAAATATCACTTGGCATATTTCAAATATTACGCGAGCAAAGCCACGGGATTTGCTAGTATATTATAAAAGGATATGATACACATGTTTTATGTGAAAATATGCACAGACATAATTTCAAGTAGAAAAATTTATCATTTAGCTGTCATATGATAGGATATGTTTTTCATTAAGCCCAGCATGCGTTTAGCTACGGTCGATTCGCAAACCAGAGTGGTTCGCACCGGCATCGTTCCGACAGTTTCCCCACTCTCAGATTTTATTATAAGTAGATAAGGAGTACAAACCTAAATAAAATAATGTAAACGTCATTATTTCACTATAGTTTTGATAACAGAATATTAATCGACGGTTGTTATTTTCTCGTTTATAACATTTACAAACTGTTTTTATTTCTTTTCTATCACCTAAAGTCATAAAATGTCAGAATTTATCACATAAATATTTCAGATAAACGAAGACAAATCACATTATTGATAGAAATTTAATAAAAATTATATTAAATAATAATTTATAAATACACGAGACATACTCAAAATATCAGACATTTAAAAAAAAAACTTTCTTTAAAAAAAATTCCTTCCATCACTATAACACTAGATAGAGGGTATCTATACTAAAAATTATTTCAACTGTTTTTTTCCTGCAAGAGAATATTTTTTCTATGCATCGACGCATTAATCATATCGCGAGGCGATCGTTAAAAAACAGAAAACTTTTACGTCTTTATTTGCTCAATTTTTCATATTATGGAGAAGAAAACTTTTTTGTTTTGATATATCACATGGAATATAAGCAATTTAACACAAAATTAACCATTTAAAAGAAAAATCTATTTTTTTCTAAAGGAATTCTTTAGAGTATACTTTTATACGGGTTTACCACTCTAAACGGTGTCCAACGATTTTAAAAGATGTAAAACGTTACTTCAAAAGTCGTTTTCATCAATAAAGAGATTTTTTTTTTTTTAAGTAATGAAATTGAAATATTTATACTGTCTGCCGGTCCTGTAAGTGATATTTAGAAAATAATTCCTATTACACTAAGAAGTAAGGGAAAAAAAAAAAAAAAAAAAAAATTCCTATTCATCTAACACTAAAATAGACCGAGTTACGAAATGTTGAATTCCATAACTTATAACAATTTTTTGCATCTGAACACAGATGAGTTGGGTCATGCTTTGAAAGATCTTACGCAAAGCGCTTAACACGTTGAGTCCCACGTCAATCACCGGAGACTGACAGTATATAATACCACATATAATTTAAAAAGTTGCATTCTAAATAAAGTTTAAGTAATTTCAGAGTTGTATCATGAATGTTCTAAATATTTCTTATCAAAAATTTTAACGGGTTTTATTAAAACACAGTAAACATAAAAACTGCTGTCTTTCACAGGTATCACAAAACGTGGCAACTTGCTTAGTGAATTTTCTGGCCATTCCTCTACCAAATTTTGCCGCATTTTCATCGTAGCATTGTTTACAATACCGTTGCACTTTAAAGACTTTTAGAGTTTTGTTTGTTTTAAATTTTGTTTTTATTTTTAATAGATTGTGAAACGATGAATCTTGTTTCGCGGCCCAAACGGAAAGACAGACAGAATAGAACTTGGCACTCAACGTGTTAAAGTATTAGAAAGATTTATTTCGCCTGTACATTTCTGCACTGCACCCGAGCAAGTTTTAAGGTAACTTTAATTTTTATTAGTTAAATTTTAGATTAGATAATCTAACAGCATTTTAAAATATGTATCATTTTGTTAAGAATGGCGACTGTTGCTTTTCATCATTTCGTGTAACACAAAGTCAGTTATTTTTTTAACTTATATTTTTAGAACAAGTTGTATATTTTTTCTTTAATATGTCAGAGTGAAAATAAATTCCAAGTTTATACTACAATGTTAATTTTACTCTCAACTATTATTTTTTTTATACTTGATGATTATTTATATTTCTAGTAAATTTGTAATCTCTTTCGCAGCAAAAAAGATGCTTCAACTTCAAACAGCTATTACTACTCGGTCCGTTTTAATTGTAGAAAAATTAGACTCTTTTAATCTCACACCTTAGCGTAATAGGATATTTTTACGAATATAACTTATAGGATCGGGGGACAGTATAGAAATTTTAATTTCGTAATTTTTTAAGAAAAGTTTTTATTGACTAAAATCATTTTTAAAATAAAACGTTTTTGTATTTGGAACTATATGTCTGTGCCTAACGGTTTTGGTATTAGTCATTGTGGACATCGTTGAGAGTTGGACATTCTGTATATGAATTGCCCTACGTACTAAACCGTTTTAAGATTTAATAACAAATAAACAATAGAAACTATAGTTTCGTATTACGTTACGTTAAAGTTACTTTTGTATAAGAATAAGTGGGAAGTTGGATGTTTCTATACTACCCGTTCTTTCTTTCTTTTTTCTTTTTCAAAATACCACCAAGAGATTGTGCCCTTATGAACTATTATAACGGTGAAACTAACACGTAAAAGGGATTAATTCTCGTCAAGTTATTAACATCCTTTCAATTTTTTTCTGGAAAAGCCAGTTCGAATGATTGTCGATAGAAAACTATATTGTTTTAAACAATATGTCAGATCAGGACAGTACAGCCCATATGGTGTGGTTCAGAGGCCCAGATCCTTTAAATACACCCAAAAAATCAAACTATAGTTACGGGGACATAAAATTTATTTAACCCTTATGTCAATGACGAAAATTTGCTCTTGTGTCCAAAGACCGGGGTACCCGGGTACCTGCGGCGATTTTAACATACGCGTGTCATAAAACAAACCTATTTCATACAGTGTAACTACCCCGACTTAAGAGAAGAGAATTTGAACGCATTTTTATAAATATTAATTACTTCAGGTGTCAACAATTCAAACAAAGATCATACATTCTAAATGCGGAAAACAGACTTACACCCGGTTTATCAAGCAAGTATGAGTGTAGACCTATTCCGGAACATTCTTAGATTTATCAGTTTCGACAACCAGAACACACGAGTGGAATGTTTTTAAAATGATAAAGTTGCAGCAATTCGTGATTTATGGACTATGCTAAATCCTAACCTATTGAAAAAATATAAACCGACGGAAGACGTAACGGTTGATAAGCAGTTTTTTCCGTTTCAAGGAAGAAAAAGATTCCCACTATACATTCAGTCTAAACCAGCTAAATGTGGGATCAAAATATGGTGGGTATGCGATGCAAATGATTATTAACACATCAGAAATGTGGAAAACAAACTTACATCCGGTTTATCCAGCAAGTATGAGTGTAGACCGTTTCTGGAATATTCTTAGATTTATCCGTTTTGACAACCAGAACACACGAATGGAATGTCTTTAAAATGTTAAAGCTGCAGCAATTCGTGATTTATAGACTATGCTAAATCCTAACCTATTGAAAAAACTAGTTGGATGTGCCAATCCCAAAACTTTCTTCTATCTTATACATCTTAATATTTCAAAAACTAGTTACACATGTTAATACTTTAATATTATTAGTTCATTACTATACCAACTTTGATTTTCATCTTAAATTCCTGCTTCAGTCAATTAAATGAACTAAAAACGAGTTAATCTATATCATGATATTTGTTAAAATTAATAGTTTTTCCTTATTCTGTTGTTATCAGATGTTTGCGAATAGCCGGCTTTGCAGGAAGTGAGTTCCCAAATTTGCACGAGCCAATAGAACTACGAAAAATCCAGAAAAGTATACAAAAATCGCTATCATAGAGCCCTTTACGCGCGATATTTCCAAATTCAAGGAGGACATGTTGGCCAAAGCCAAAAACATGCACAAAAAATTTCGTTCAATTGTATGCATAATTTTATACACTTTTCGATTGTGCAATAACGAAAATGGTACAGACAACGTAATTATAGCGCCCCCTTCCAGCGGAATTTTTTCAAATTCAGGGAGGACCTACATGCCATGACAAAAAAGAAACACAAAAAATTTGGCTCAATTCTATGCATAACTTCATACACTTTTTGATGGAACGATATTCAAAAAGACACAAAAATCGCTATTAAAGCTCCCCCTACCGGCGAATTTTTTCCAAATTAAGGGAGGACCTGCTTGTCATAGCCATAAACTTAAAATAAAAATTTCGTTCAATTCTATGCATAACTTCATATACTTTTGGATGGTACAATCTTCAAAATCGCTGTTCCAGCGTCCCCTACCGGCAAATGTTTTTCAAATTCAGGGAGGATCTGCTTGCCAAAGCCAAAAACTTAAAATAAAAATTTGGTTCAGTTCTATGCGTAATTTCATACACTTTTGGATGGTACAATATTCAAAATCGCACAAAAAACGCTGTTAAAGCACTCCCTACCTGGCGACAGACAGACGGACACACGGACACACGGACACATGGACAGACAGACATTTTCTATAAACATGTTTTTGGGGATTTTTGACCCCTAAAACATGTAAATCCGTCGAAAACCGGAAGTCGAAAAAAATTTCGATTACAATACTTTCTTATATTGAAGGTAGAAGAAAGTAATATTAAAATAGATGTTACCAGGTTTAAAAAGCATTTCATTTAAAACTTTAATTATAAACCGACGGAAGACGTAACGGTTGATAAGCAGTTTTTTCCGTATCAAGGAAGAAAAAGATTCACACTATACATTCCGTCTAAACCAGCTAAATGTGGGATCAAAATATAGTGGGTATGTGATGCAATTAATTATTAACCTCTCAACGACTAACTATGCACCGTAAAAGCAGATGCCGATCGTGTAATAAACCAAGATGAAAATGTTGTGAAAGACTTCTCTCTCCATTCTGCGAGATGAAACAAGAAGAAAAAAAACAGTTGGCATCAGATGTACTTGTTAGAGTCTCAAAAATGGCGCAGAAAGACCAGAAAATCGTGTAAACATTGTGGAAATCCAGCATGTGATGTACATTCGTACACCTTTTGCTATTGTACAGTTCGTCCACAAAACTTCACGTAAATGAAATTTTTTTACCTTAAAAAATATGTCTAAATCTTACTTTCAAATTAATTTCAAGTTTTATTTATCTAAATCTAAATAATCTATCAGTTTTCGTATTTTGCCACGGAAAATTCGCACGTGTACCCGGGTACCCTGGTCATTGATTACAGGTATAAAAATGTTTAATGCCCAAAAATAATAATAATAAAATTCCAAATTTTAAAGTGATTATTCAAAAGGACAGCAAATACTACAAATAATGGATCTAAATTCATTTTAGTTTCTTTTAATATTAACACCCTAAAAACAGGATGAAAAGAGAAAAGTGTACCCGGGTACCCGGTCGTTGACATAGGGGTTAAACATTTTAGAGGATGCAAAAGTGCTGTGCTTCACAGAGAATAAGAGGGGATAGAGACAACACAATCCCGCCGAAGCTCTTTCCGTAGTTCACAACAATCCCAAGGCCAGAAGAGATGTGTGAGGTTTCGCTAGAAATCCACATATCTTGGCATAACAAATTATCCTTAATTTACAAAGGTTTGGTGACTGAACAAAGATACACAAAGTTTTGGCGAGACAATTTAAAGGAATGTAATATGGTTTCCCTTATCGGCGTTTGAATCAAAGGGTTACCAAATAAACGTTTCCTGTGCAGCTTGGCGGCGACAAAAGCTCTCTTTTTTGTATATTCATTAAGAGCATTAGATTCATTGATCGTTACTCATTATTCCTAACAAACAGATATGAGAATTGTAGAGAAAGGACATATGATTTCAGATTGAATATTAATCAAGTTAACGTACTTGTATTAATTTCTGAGACAGCATTCGCTTAAAATATATTTTAATTTTGTTGTTGTTGTTGTTATTTCTTTTTAACGGTAAATTTTAGTATTGATTAAGAGTGACTTATTTACAACGTGAACGAAAGCAGATGGAAATTAAATACAATTCTAACGTTAACAGTCAGCTGCATTTTTATATTTTTTGATTTACTTCTTGAACCGTTTGTTAACGGAAAGAAAATGATTCTGTGAGAACGCACTTTAAGAACTCCAAGTGCAAATGGATTAGAAATCATATAACTGAATATTTTAAAAGTATTGAGTTAAAGTCTTTGAGTAAAAGCACGTAGATAAATATACGTATGGTTTTGAGAATTTAATTAATTTAATTATTTCATTTGCACGAGGGGGGAAAGAAGGGAAAAGGAAATCTTTCTTTTAAAATACTAGAGTTATGTTCCATTTGGTTTTGAATGAAGGATGGGGGCGGGGGGGGGGTTAAACCGATATGTAACAGAAACGATACAGATTTATACGATGATTATATTTTTTTAAGAATCGAACTTGAAGTATATGATTTATATTCCATTATCAAAACAAAATTTAAACATTACATTGTACTTTTATCAAGAAATTTTATGCATCGAATGGCATTTAAAAATCATTCCATCTTTTGCTTAGTTTAAAAAAGACATTTTAATGTAAATCCGTAAGTAAAAACATAAACTATTACTGTTTATATCCTGGAGCTAATTTTTAAATATTTCCTCCTTATGAAATATTAAATTTTGGAAAGCGAAATGCTTTCTTTTAAATATAAAAGTGTTTCTTTTATATAAAAACTATTACTTTTTTACTGTCAATTTAATGGAATTTGTAGACGTATCGTAAAGAGTACGGTAAAGAATTTAAATTTTGGTGAAACAAAATACAAATTGAAATTTCCTTATGAAAACCAAAAAAAAAAAAAATTATATATGTGAAAAATTTAAATCATAAAATCTCATAAACCAATTTAAAAATTTCTGAAGATTTGAAAATGAAGTTTTCTAATTTTTTCAAATTGCTCACATTCTTATAAATCCTTATTTTCTTTTTTTCACTCATTCGGAGTTTTAACAACGTCTTTATGCGTGTGATAAAAATAAGAATTCGATTTTATCTGTATATTTCTACAAACATTAGGGATTACTTTAAATTGAATGTCATAAAAGTTGTCACAAGTTTTTTTCTTTTAAGGTTCACTTTATTCTGTAAAAGAAAATGACGAGATATCAAATTTACAATTTTCTGCCGCAGGTGTTTTCTTTTATTTTACTGATACATTCAAAAGAATTTCCTTCCATTACGGTCAAAATATTGGGTGGTCCACGGTGAAAAATCGTTTGCGGTGTCTTTGAATCACGTTACACTATTTCAAACATATTAAAATGGCTGTATATCAGTGAGATGTTCTCCCAGATACTTATTATACAATTGTGTGCATAGCATTCGCCGTTCATATACAGGGACACACAAAATAATTCAGCTACATTACTCTCTATGAACAATAATTGTTGAAAGTGTGTTTTACGTTGTGGTACGGGTTATAAGTTATTAGTTTTTTTTTGCATATTACTTAGTGTATTTAAATTCTATAGATTTTATACAGGACTGTATAAAACATCTGGAGTATATTTCCACTTATTGGTGGACATTGCTGAAGGGGAATTTTCAACTGTGCAATGCGTTTCCGAATTGAACTAAATTTTAGCATACTATGAATTTAATGACAAATCTATAGTTCATGTAAGTGCTGCACAAAAATTTAGAGTTTTTTCTACTAGTGATGGGAATTTCTGCAATTGGGTTTTGAAATGTGTTATGCATTTTATAAATTATTTATTTAGACTTATTTTTTCACCTTATTAAACTGTGAGGTTTTATTATAATTATAATATTCTCAATGGAATGGAAAGTGTTTCATAATCTATGCTAAACGCATGATTTTACGTTCTACATTAATATAATGAAAGCATTAAAAATTTTTCTTTTATGCCAGCGTTAAATGGGTCACTTTAACCCTTTATCAACTGACGGTACTTATAAGTACCACTCACTTTAAACTTTCATTCCATAGTGAATATTACTAGTATTCTAAAGGTACTTTGCAGAAACACTCTTTTAACTCTACTTTATCCGAACACAGGGCAGCAGTAGTTCTAGGTTTGTTATTTTAGCGAAGAAGGTAACTGTCTTTGAACCAGCCGATGTGTTTTGTGCGACATTTTGTACAGATTGTCACGCTCGTCTTTTTATTGCTGCAAATACAGTAAAGGATATAAGATAGTGTTGGATTTTTTTTATGTGTTCATTAGCATCTTAGAATACAGTTTGACTAGCTATTTTAAGTGAATGGTGTATGTATTTGATTTAACAGTAGTATTACTCAGTGGTGCTTATAAGTACCGTCAGTACACTGGGTGTAAGAGAAAAACTTCTTGTTTATTTTTCTTTTGTGTAGTTATCCATCGTTTTCATCTGCTTTAAAATGTAATTACTAAAATGTAGTGTAGTAATGATTTCCCTGGTATTTCTTTTCTGTTTCATTGCTATTTTTTATAGGAAATTGGAAAAGTTGTGGCATCGGCTCGTTCTTGCTATGCTACAAATGGCATATGTAAATTCATATATTGCATATGTGGAGATGCGAGAGAACATGTTGTCCCTGGAATATAGACGTCGCATAACTAAAGGACTGCTAACAAGATCGAAACCTAAAAAAAAGAGGGTTTTCTAGCCCTTTCAGGAACAAAGCATTTTCAATTCTAAAGTGTTGAAATAAATGATTGGCACCAGAATTTGCCAAAAAATTTGTTTGTAAATAAGAAAATGTCTGTATTTCACATACTTATTAAATCGAAGTTATTTTCTGGTGCCGTTTGAAATTCCTTGTGGGTTTCCTATTAACGATATTTTAGCCATAGTGTACTGACGGTACTTTAAAGTATCACTTTAATTAATTACCTCTAAGTAATCACGGGTGAGTATTTTTTTATGTTTATCCTTTAATTTTCATTGTAGTAACTGAAAAAAAAATTCAGTAGATAAAGGGTTAAGAAAACTTTCAGCAGTACCAGATATTGGCATGAGATATTGCATCATTCTTCACGCTTCCTGACATCCAATCTCCCAACGGATGGAGAAAAGCTTGCTCAAAATGCATTGCTCAAATGTTAATTGCTCACAGTGAATCAACATGAAATGTAACAACCATCACAAAACATTTGGTTTCTCCATATATTTTTGAATAATACAACTGTCTCAATTTCATTAATGGAAATAACGGTCGGTCAACGGCCATAACGGGAAATTTATTTTCATTCAGAATCTGTGTAACCTGTTTGATTAATCCCATTGCGTGTTTAATCGTAGCAACTGACGCAGAGTATTCATAAAAGAGCTGTAAAAGTGTCGTATTCCTGAAATGAAATCAGTTAAAGCTTTTGGATTACTTTCGTGGAATGCTGCCCGCGAAACCTCAAGCACGATGTTATTACTTTCTTCTATCTTTACAAGAAGAAAGTGTTGGATTCATGAAAATTTTCGAATTCCAGTTTTCGACGGATTTACACGTTTTAGGGGTCATAGATTCCAAAAAACAGGTTTTTACAAAATGTCTATCTGTGAGTCGGTCTGTCTGTCAGTTCGTCTGTCTGTATGTGACACAAATTTTGTGGGCGCTCTATTTCAAGAGCTAATGCACGGAATTTAATAAAAATCTATATTCATTTAGACCCTGATATAAATTGGTGTTGATTAGTTTTTGGTGTAAATCGCTCAACAGGTGGCGCTGCTATGCAACATTATTCACGATTTCCACAATAGCTCAATCTCCAGAACTAATGCACGAATTTTCATCAATCTTCAGATTCAGTTAATCCTTGACATGAATTGACGTATTATTCATTTTGGTGTACATCGCTCAACAGGTGTCGCTTCTATGCTGCATTTTTTGTAATTTCCGCAATAGCTCTATCTCCAGAACTAATGGTTGGATTTTCAATAAACTTCAGATTCAAGTATACCGAGATATGAATTAGTGCTGTTTATGTTCTGGTGCAAATCGCTTAACAGGTGGCACTACTATGCTGCATTTTTCAGAATTTTCATCACAGCTCTATCTTAATAATTAATGCACAAATTTTCATCAAACTTCAGATTCAGTTATACCTTGATATCAGATAGTACTGTTTATGGTTTGGTGTAAATCGCTCTACAGGTGGCGCTGCTATGCTACATTTTTCAGAATTTTCGCTATAGCTCTATCTCAAGAACTAATGCGCGAATTTTCATCAAACTTCAAATTCAGATATACTTTGGTATGAATTGGTGCTAAATTGATATAATTTCTTGTACTATGTAAATTATTTAATTTACGTGATTTATATAGAAGAAAGTTTTGTGATGGCCACAACATACTAGTTAGTATATTGACTCAGGACGTGTTACAACAAGGCAGTCTCTTATTTTCTGATGTCTGTAGTTGTTGCAGGCAACATGAATTTTGACTGAGATTCAGAGTAATTTGAAATAGTAGCTTCTTTCGTATTTAAGAGTGCTGGTATCACTGCAGCATATTCTTCTGGTAGAGTGGGTACACTTCGCTTTTTAGAGGCGATTTTGGCATAAATTAGAGCTTGTGAAGTAATCCATCCTGACGTTTACTAAACAATTAGGTATTAGGTTTTGAAATAATGATATACTTCTTCGATGAAAGGAATTGTTTGAGATTGAAGTGCTTGGATTGTGGTCTAAGTTATCAGACACTGCAATCATGAAAATCCCTTGTCGTTGTTTTAACAGACGCACAACTTTTTCTTTCTAGAACTTGCATTTTTACAACATTTAGAACCTCACATATGGCTTCCGAGAGTTCCAGTACACGATGATACCGCATTGAATGTCCAAGTGAATGGAACCACTTGACGATTTCCCTTTTTCGGGATCTACCAAATATTGAAACACCCACGTAAACTGGCACAGAAGTTTCTTTGACAGTTCACTGCCTCAATTTATTTCCGATTGGTTTACGTGATTGTGCATTAAAACAAATTGAATGCGATATTGTGAAAGATGGTTGAGTAATATGTTCATTGCATTCAATAGTTACTCCATATAACAGCATATTTAAGACAGCCAGCAGAGAACGTGGAACATATTTACACTATGATTAATTATTATCAAAATCATCGTTGAATAAGTTCGTACGTTGAAACATATCTCTTCTTACCATTTTCGCTATAAGCAATAAAACAAATCCATCTCCATATTCATCATCTTTACATGCTTGCAACATAGCTTCAGCAATAGTTTTGTCACACGCTAAAATATAATCACTACATGGCATGTAAGCCGTTATGTATAGAAAGTTTGCAAAAGTCCTTTGTCGTAAACGTGAAGTGTGTACATCAGGCATACATAATTGCTCATCTGTTCCTACAAGCCGAGTTAACCACTCCTTATACATTTTTGTCAGGAAACAGATTTAAAAAACTTGTTGAATGTAATTTAAATCCTTCATACTTTTTCCAATTCTGCGAAAGCACAGCATGACACACTGTTATTTCAACACTATTGCTTTCTTCTGACATTTCATTTCTTTGAGACTTCTTGTATAATCCTGCTAGTTCTAGACATTTTGAATGATATTTTTCTACTTGTGCAATCATAGTATGCTAAAATTCAGTTCAATTCGGAAATGCATTTCACAGTAGAAAATTCCCCTTCAGCAATGCTCATCAATAAATTGAAATATACTTCAGATGTTTTATGCAGTCTTGAATAAGTTCTATAAAATTTATAAACACTGAGTAACATGCTAAATAAATTAACTTAAAAACGCCTACCACAACTTAAACACGCACTTCCAGGAATTATTGTTCCTAGAGAGTAATGTAGCTGAATTATTTTGTGTGTCCCTGTATATGAACGGCGAACACTACGCACACAATATTGTATAATAAGTATCTTGGTGAACACCTCACAGATATGCATCCATTGTAATATGTTTGAAATAATGTAACATGATTCAGTTACACTGCAAACGATTTTTCACCGTAGATCACTCTATTTTGACCGTAATCTAACGAAATTCTTTTAAAGGGGTCCGGGAAACAAAAATCTTAAAATTTTCTTAAATTTTTTTATTACATTACAAATTTCTCTATTTTTGTCTGCTTAAAATGATGTTTAAATCATGTTTCTATCTGAATTGGAGCAGAAAATATTCATTTATAAGTTTTGGTTTGTTTTCAAAATTTAGCTTTCAAGCAATGGTTGTCATGAAATAGACTTTTTGCGAAAATGCGTTTTTCTTCATGATGGGTTTTTTCATCATTTCTCGCTTTTAAATTGTTATAAGTCAAGAACTGTTGGCTGTGTTATAAATGATTCAAATTTGGAACATGCCTTTTCCAATTGTTTTACTTTTTTTGATTCAGCAAATTTGATAAAAGTATTTACTTTTCAAAATATGATTTTTTTTTTTTAAGTTACGTCATTTTTTTTCCAATTTTTACTTTAAATATTTCCTTTTTTTTTTTTAATAATTATTTAAAAAAATGCTGTATCTGAAATAAAACTTATATATTTTTGTTTATATAAACGCAAAAAAATTGAAATTCTACTCATAATATTTCGAGTTATAACGATTTTAAACAACCCCACTTTTTTAATAAAATTTAAATTTAAAATTTTTGCAAAAAAAAAAATTGAGAAGTTTTATCATGCTGTTTTATTTACAAATAATATAGTCAACCATCACAAAAAATTTCGAAATTTTGACTCAATAAATAAAAATTATTTAAAAATGTGTCTCAGACCCCCTTAAGTGTCCCAGTGAATAAACGATGAATGCAATTCATACAATATTCTATTTTAAGCATCTTGTTGTGTGCTTTAGCGATATATATACATTTCAATGTGTTTGATATTGTGAAACATTAGAAGCCATCGCATCTATTTGATTTGCTTATTTGTATTTTCTTTCAAAAAGACACATTCTAACATGAAATAGCATAATCAAGAATTGAGAACGTGAGATTATTCTATTATACAAAGGTAGGTGAAAAGCATAATAAGAAAGAGAAATTTATTTTTCAAAAAAGTAAAAGGAAGTTTTTTTGTATTATACAACACTTTTTGTATTTTTTTTTTTTTTTTGTAGTAGTAGCTTGTTATAGTACGTATAAAGTAAATGTACAGATGGTGTGGCTATAATGCAAGTTTTGCAGATTAAAACGCTTAAATTATACTCCGTTAAGAGGCTACTTCAGTCAAACGAAAAGACCCGTTCGCTAATGCTAGTCCTATGGAAGAGATTTATAAAGATATCTCGGTCGCATTTAAATATTTTTAATGATTTCTTTTGCATTAAATAGTTGAGATCGATCTGTATGCAGGCCGTTGTTTACTATTTCGATTTTGTTTACAGGTATTTTTTATGAGAATACTTTCATTTTGGAACCGGTTTCGAAAGTAAAAGCATCCTCATAAAAAAATATCTGCAAACAAAATCGAAAAAGTAAAAAAACGGCCTGCATACAGATCGATCTCAACTATTGAATGCAAAAGAAATCATTTAAAAATATTGAAATGCGACCGAGATATCTTTATAAATTTCTTCCATAGGATTAGCATTAGCGAACGCGTCTTTTCGTTTGACTGAAGTAGCCTCTTAATACAAACCCTCACAAATTCATGAATATGTACAAATTGTGAAGCATTTCAAATATATTTTCCAGATCTACTATTTAAAACTGATTTTATGAAAGAGTGAATCACTTTTGTATGGTTAGGGGTGCGTGTCCTTAGTTCTCTCGTTATCCAAGTTACGTAAAAATAACTCTTATAATATACAATGAGAAAAGCAAAATCTCTTCAATCTAAGCTTCTCTAAAATTTCTTGTTTTCCAGAGACTTTCTGCAATTCCTTTATTAAATTTGCGAATTTGCATTTCTTTTCATAAAGAAACATTCTAACAAAAAGTTTCAAAATCAAGAATTGTGAACGTGAGATTTTTCTATTCTACAAAGGCAGGTGAAGCACATAATAAGAAAGAGACAATTTTTTTTAAAACATTAAATGAAGTTATTTTTATCAAACAACAATTATAGAATTTTTCCTTAGCCCGCTTTAGTACGTGTAAAGTAAACGTTACGATGATATGGTTATAATATATTTTTGTAGATTAATTCAGAATGTGAGCTTTTTCTGTTCTAAAAAGGTATGTGTTAAAATCCTGTTTAAGATGGTAAAGTTTTATTTGTAATAAGGAAAAAAGTATATCGGCAAAAATGATACATGTTAAATGAATTTCACTGTTGATCAAGCGTTATTGTTTTTCGTTGCTTAAAAGCTTTGTAACTATTTCATCCATTCAATTAACATGATAATAATTATTTTGTTTTAAATAACAAAATATTTATTATTTTGTTATGAAGTGTCTTAATAATGGGTCTTTTAAAGTTTTTATCTCCTATCTCAATTTTTTTTCGGGGGTGGGGGGTGGGGGGGGGGGTGTTCAAAAGGTAAAAAATTTGAGTTTTCATAAATAGAGATTTCTTTTCGGGAATGACAGAATCTTCACATCTGTGTCTTAACTCTGGCAAATGATTAGGTAACGCCGTATCACAGATCAGGGTTCTGTCCAGACTTTTCTCTCAGGGTCCTGTTTTTGTAAAATTGCGAAGAGCTTTTTTACATTTTAGTCCTAATTTTGTGAATTTGAAATGAACGTTACACTCAGGTTTTTTTTTTTTTTATATGTTCTACATGTTTTTAAGAAGATATATGTGCGTAAAATACATATATTTGCTTAATATATGTAAAAGTGAAAGGTCATATCTTACTTTTAAATGATTAAATTTGTGAAAGGTTTAATTTAGAGCTGGAAAAAGTTTGTAACAGGCCTATTTTTAAGACAAAGAATTTTGTGAAGGCTCCTTTTTTTAAGGTGAAAACTTTTGAGAAGGGTACTGCTTTAGATTTAAAAAAATTCCATTCGGTTCCATTAGATTTAAAAAAATTCCATTCGGTTCCATTAGATTTTTAAAAATTCCATTTGGACCATTCAGTTGGGTAGTTTTTGTACTGCTATATGCAGCGAAAGTAGATAGACAGACAGACGGACGGACGGACCATATGACGACTTTAGGTGCTACGTCATTATATAAATAAGAACACACCTAAGAAGCACTGAAGCAGCGCTCTTGTAAGCTTCGGTGCAAATTAAGTGCAGCGCTGAGCTAAAAATTTTATCTGAAAGAATATTTCACGAAGATGAACAAATTCTGAAACCACTGAGTCAGAAAACCCTTGAGTCTATACTTATGAGCACTAGATTGAAATCATAGATTAACATACAAGATAAGACACTTCCTTAGAACGTAATGGTAATGCGATTGCGATCTCAGTGCCTTTAGTGACAATGGGGGAAAAACTTCCCATCCTTTTAATATTTTGTTATTAGCGTCTAACTTTTTGTGATCTTTCTTTCTTTAATGTTGCATATTTACGTTTTCAAGAGAATGTTACATCGATACATGAACACAGAATATATATTTTTATTCTATATATCTAATATCTGTCCTATGTTCATGCACCGATATATATATTTTTTTCGTACATAATGTGTGAACGATTTAAGTGCAACAAAAACAAGCTAAAAATTTGGCGTCCAATATTATACATCAAGTAAATATGATATAATTCGATTTAAAGTTTCATAAAGCGATGGTTTAATGTAAAAATATACGAATTATTGCACTCTACAAGTCCCAGAAAATTTCATAAATATTCCCAGTTGATAGAAATTTTTTCACAGTATTTTATTAATTTATAAAGTTTAACGTATTAAACAATCGTTACAATAATCTTTTAAAATTTACTCATTTTCCCTTTCTCACAGAAAAAAAATGTTTTTAATGTAAACAACGTACAATCAGTTCAATAATATTTAAGATATTAACATATAAGAAATAATAATAAAATTACAGATAGGGAAAATTTCTTTTTACAAATTTTTTTTTAATTATATAAATCCAAAAGTTATAAAGAAGCAAAACATAGAGATACTGATATGACACTTGATAAAATTGTATTCGATGTGAATAAATTAACACAATACCCGAATTTAATTTCTTACAATTTCATCTAATTAACATACATATTTACGTTTACAACAGAATCTGGGGGTTTTCTTTTGTATTATTATTATTATTATTATTATTATTATTATTATTATTATCATTTTGTAAGTTAAAGGTGAACGAACAAATACGATAAAAAAAACAGCTAAATAAATCAAACATAATTACAACATCGTTTGCCCTCTACTTCGTTTAGGAAAGTATAGATATTCAAAACATAGAGCGTAAACATATTTCATCAACATAGATAAATTTCGGAGGCTTGTTAATTCTTCCCCTTGTCCGTAGTGACGCTAGTTTTGTTAGCATTACATATTTTGCCGTAAATGTCCCAACTTGTAAGTTAATGTATGGTGTAGTATATCGATTTTTGTTCTACTTTCATATCGAACCAAAATTAAAATTATATAATTATTCACTCTTGTATATCAAGTGTTTTATTTTATTTCTCTGTGAAAAATAGTAGTTATTCATTGAAATTACTGAAAATAATTTTAGATAACAACAAAGAATTTCTGGTCTATAGACATATAAATATGCGTTTTTTTTTTCATTATATATTTAAATATGCAAAATTTCGTAGTTAAAAAACACTTATATGCTACAAAAACATATATTTAATTCATATTTTTCGTAAATTGCAATTATTATACATGTTTTTTTCATTTGCGGTTCGAAAATGAATGATAAAAATTTTCGTTCCGAAAAACAAGTCCGAACCGTGTTTGAACCCGTGTAGAAAAAACTCAAATCCAGCATGCTGCCAACCACGCCACGGAGCCGCTTGCCAAAAAAGGAAATTTATCCTATTATAAACTGTAGCTTGAACTTTGCAACTTATGTTCTCAAGACCCGCTGGGGGCTCCGCTTTTCGACAGTCATATATTTATATACTAACTATACTCTATCGAAACACAAATGTTCATCGCATTCGGTGATGCCAACCTCGGGCTCTCTCCTTGTGAGTCAGAAACAGGTGGGAATTGTGAGTGCTTTAGCCTTTTTGTAGGCCTTCCCATCTGGCTGACCCTGAGACTGTGAGTCAGAAAACTATTGAGTCTACACTTATGAGCGTTAGAGTGAAATATGCTCCTATGCGTACAATACGCTACGTCACATATACACTGGCGGAAAAAAAAATCCCAACACCAAGAAAGACTTGTGTTAGATAAACGAAATTTGGTAGGCGTGTTTATACATCTGAAAGATGACATCGATTGAAATTTCGCGCTTCGCGCATAAGTGTGGCGCTAGTAGCGCCACTCAGAACTTGCAGATAAGGTTTACTCTAAATGCGTGCTGTAAAGTTCGTGGGCGTTATTTAGCTTCGAAATGTGACGTATTGAGTTGATGTTAACGAAGAATGTCTTTAACAAGAGGAAGAAGCCACTGTCAACAGCTCACCGAGTTGGAACGAGGTCGCATATTCGGGCTACGAGAAGGTGGATTTTCTTTCCGCGATATTGCAGAAAGACTTGGCTGGATGTATCCACTGTGCATTATTGTTGGAAGCAATGGCCAAGGGATGGTACTGCCTCAAGAAGACCGGGTTCTAGGCGGCCAAATGGCACTCCTGAGAAGATCACCGTATTCAGCGTAGGACTGTGACGCATCGTACTGCATCTGCGGCAGAAATTTGAGCTGCAGATGGTACCACAGTGACACAATGAACTGTTAGAAATCGGTTACTTCAAGGACACTTCCGAGTCAGGCGCCCTGTAGCGTGCATTCTACTGACTCCAAGCCATTGCCGTTTGCGCGCCATTGTTGTCAAGCCAGAGCTCATTGGAGGACAGAGTGGAGATCTGTTGTGTTTTCTGATGAAAAAGAAACACAACAGATCTCCACTCTACCCACCAATGAGCTCTGGCTTGACACGAAGGGCTTCACAAAATACAATGGCTTGGAGTCAGTGGAATGCACGCTACAGGGTGCCTAGCTCGGGGCTGTTCTTGAAGTAATTAATTTTTAACAGTTCGTTGTGTCACTGTGGTACCAACAGCAGCTCAAATTTCTGCCACAGATGCAGAACGAAGCGCCACAGGCGCACGCCGAATACGGCGATCTTCCCTCTCAGGAGTGCCACGTGGTCGCCTGGAACCCGGCCTTCTTGAGGTAGTACGATCCCCTGACCACTGCTTCCAACAATCATGCCCAGTGGATAAATTCTAGCCAAGTCTTTCTGCAATATCGCGGAAAGAAAATCCACCTTCTCGTAGCCCGAATATGCGACCTCGTTCCAAATCGGTGAGCTGTTGACAGTGACTTCTTCGTCTCGTTAAAGACATTCTTGGCTAACATCAACTCAATACGCCACATTTCGAAGCTAAATAACGCCTACGAACTTTACAGCACGCATTTAAAGTAAACCTGATCTGCAAGTTCTGAGTGGCGCTACTAGCGCCACACTTATGCGCGAAGCACGAAATTTCAATCGATGTCATCTTTCAGATGTATAAACACGCCTACCAAATTTCGTTTATCTAACACAAGTCTTTCTTGGTGTTGGGATTTTTTTTTCCGCCAGTGTATAAGCGCTTTGTTAAGAAAGATTGGGATGGGAGAGAAAGTAAACTATAATTTATGTTTCGTTTTCCGGAAGCACTCTATTAATCAGGCAAACACTAATCAGTTTTCTCAACATGGAATGTTGGCTTTTTTATCTTATTAATTCTCAAGAAAACATTCTCATGTACAACAAACATATTTTACAGACAAACATAACAAATTACGAGCATTAAAATTAACATTAAAATTGATTTTATTTTCTTACTCTTGCATGTATAAATTCAACCATGCAACTAAACCCCTTTAAAAACCGATATTCATTTTCAAAATGACTGATTAATATGCTATAAAAACTACTCGAAAATATTTACCGGATATCAGTAGCAACAAAAAGAAGTTTTCGTTGATTCATTCATTCTGGAAAATAAATTGATTTTTTAAGTTCATTGCTATAAAAGAAAACTTTTCTGAATCATGGATAACTCGTAAGAGGTTATTGTAAATTTTAGTTCGTGGTTATATTATATTTTCACAGATGATGGAACATTTGTCTCTTTTTACAGTGTAAGGTGTAAGGTGCGTTTTCGTAGCTCTACTTATCCAAGTCAAAATATCTCTTATAATATAAAAAGAGAAAATCAAAATCTCTTTAATCTGAGCTCTTCTAAAATTTCTCGTTTCGCAGGTTGTTTCTTCAAGTCATTTATTGGAATTGCGAATTTGCATTTCCTTTCAAAAAGAAACATTCTAACATGAAATTGCAAAATCAAGAATTGAGAAGGTCTGATTTTCTTTCCTACAAAGGTAGATGAAATATATAATAAGAAAAATGCAATTTTCTTTTTCAAATAAAATAAATAAATAAAGGTAATTAATTTTATCATGCTGAACTTTTTTTTTTTTTGGTAGTAGCTCGCTATAGTACGTTTAAAGTAAATCTTATAATAGTGCGTTTATGCAGTATAACCTCAAAAATTCAGCATTGTCGAGACCAACACTAATCCGAATTTTTTTTAATTATATTTTTATAATATACTTTTGTACATTAAAACACATTTGTCTTTTATTACAGAGCAAAGTATATTCCGTTAATTCAAAAACACACAAATTCATGAACACGCACAAATTGTGTAAGCAATCCAAATACATTTTTGAGTTCTACTACTTAAAACTGATTCTTTGAAACAGTGAATCACATTTGTAATCTTATGCGTGCGTGTCCTTAGCTCTCTCGTTATCCAAGTGAAAATAACTCTTATAAGGAAAAAAAAATGAAAAGCAAAATCTCTTCAATCTATGATACTCTAAAATTTGTCGTTTTATAGAAAACTTCTTCAAGTCATTTATTTGATTTCGAATTTGCATTTTCTTTCAAAAAGATACATTCTAACATGAAATAGAAAAATCAAGAATTAAGAAGGTGAGATTCTTCTATTATACAAAGGTAGGTGAAACGCATAATAAGAAAGTTACATTTTTTTTCAAAATGTTAAAGGTAGTTATTTATATCATACAGCACTTTTTATGTTTTTTTTTTTTTTTTTTTTTTTTTTTTCTCGTAGTATCTCGCCACAGTGAAAGAAAGGTATATTCCGTTAATTCAAAAACACATAAATTCGTGAATATACATAAATTGCGAAACAATCCAAATATATGTTTCACATCTGCTATTTAAAACTCATTCTTTGAAAGAAAGAATCACTTTTGTGGCCATTCCATAAAAAACAGACAAAATGTCCTGGATGTGATATTGACATAAATACCTGAGGACATCAGAAGCCAAGTGGTGCAAGTGACAAAATTTCGATTTGGAGTAAATTGAGTTCAAAGTTAATTGATGTCAAAGTTGAACATCGATAATAATTGACTGAATTGAAATCGGAAACGCATGCTTGTTGTACAGTGGTCTTTGAACTCTTATTTCAATAAATGTGAGAAAGGTAGTGCGCAATTTTCTTTAAATTTATAAATAATCAATATTGATTATTATTCGGAAAAAGTGGTTGATCTGTAAAACACAACACATAATTAGAAAATCACTTACATTTCTTTACATGAAAATAAAAAAAGCATATTTCCAGGTCGTCTGTGCACTTAGTTCAACTTTTTCAACTTCGTCACTTATACCCCTTGGCTTCTGCGGTCTTCATATCTATTAACTTACAATCTGTTAAAATAAAAACTATACGTTAAAAAATACGAAATCCTAGATTTTCATATTAGCATAGTTGTATTAATTTGGGGATATAATAACATTGTTAAAACAGCAGGAATATATAGAAAAGCTGTCTCACACGTGACCTCGTATGGCCCTTTGTATTTTTATGGGTGCATCTACTTACTCTCTCGTTATCAAAATGAAAATAACTCTTATAATGAAGAAAAAACAGAAAATCGAAATCTCTTCAATCTAAGCTTATCTAAAATTTGTCGTTATACAGAAAGTTATTAAAGTCATTTATTTGATTTGTGAATTTCCATTTTTTCAAAAAAAATACATTCTAATATGAAATAGCAAAATCAATAATTAAGAAGATGAGATTTTTCTATTATGCAAGGGTAGGTGAAACGCATAATAAGAAAGAAACTTTTTTTTTTTTTTCAGAAAAGTAAAAGGAAGTTACTTTTATCCTACAGCGCTTTTTGTATATTTGCATTAGCTTGCTAAAATACTTATAAAGTAAATGTACAGATGATGTAGTTATAATTTAAGTTTTGCAGAATAAAACACATTTCTCTTAAGTATATTTATAAAGCCACAAAGGAACAAATCCCGTGGCTTTAAGGGATTTTATCTCGTCAGGCCAGCAATAACTCTTTACCCTCAGAAGTCGCCATTTTGCGTGTGTGACGCAGCAAACGAGTCAATAGCATAGCAGTACTCGCGCATGCGCTTATCTAAAATTGTTTGAATTGCTCTTTATTTGTGACCTTGAACCAACACTCTATAAAACTTACAGTTGATACTATTAAAATTTACAATTTTGGCATTCCTTCATGGGCACCCTGTATTTTGATTATTTCTTGATGCATTTATATGCATTGATGCACAGAGTTAATAAATGAAGTAAACAGAAACATTAAAATCAGGAGAAAATAAAGTTTCGCTACTTTTTTTTTTTTTTTTTTTTTAACTATTTGGAAAAATGTTTATTGTTCTCTGTCAAGGTAGGAAATCAAAAGCATATCTGAAGGTTTTTATTGGTTGAATCCGCATTTTATTCGTTTTATGACTGGTCGATACAGTAACCTGTATTTCCCTTTACTTTCAACAACGATGGATACATTCTGTTGCCACTATGACAAAAAAGTAATAAAAACCACAAAAAAATTAATAACTCATAAACAAATTGAGATACAGCTTTCAAACAAAGTGCATTTAAAAGTACATTTTTTTCTCTATCCGACGGTGTAAAAAGTAATATTGTCAAATGTTTAGAAGTTTAAGTATGAAATTTTATTTAAAATGTGTCATCAGATTTCTTGGAAATCTGACGATGGAAAAGCCTTTTCCCGAGCAGCCAATCAAATACTTGGATAATACGTACGAGTCGCAGGCGATTTTTGCGCTTGCAATTTTTACGTGTCATAACACTATTAATGTTTAATTCATGGCGTACGTAATGTAGGATCAACTCCGCGCGATTTTTTATGTCTTAAATTTTAGTCTTCGAAAAAATCATTTTCCAAATGGTCGTTGTAATTTGTTAAATTGCTTTTTCTGATTTTTTTTTTTTTTTTTTTTTTTTTTTTTAGTATCAACTAGCAAAACAAACACAACGGGTTTCGTTGTTCAGTATTTATAAGCTCCGGTGAGTTCCGACTAATTTTTAAGATGTCTCAGGACTCTTACAAATAGTAAAAATAAAAAAAAAAAGACCATTTTCAATATTTAATACCTTAAAATGTGTATGATTTTAAGACACAATTTTAATTGTGATAAAAGATGTAAGTTCATTTCAAATATTTAAAAAATTGAAAGATGCAGAATTAGCATTTTCAGGTGGCTCCAAACTATCAGACATCTGACAAACAGAAAATTGGCATAACAGATTAAGCGCAGGATTACAAAATAAATTTTACAACTGGAATTAAAATTTTTGTGCCTACTTATATTTCAGATAATAATAATTATCCTGAACTTACAAAAATTTGTATTTAAAGTGTTTTTATATTTTTAATACAAAACTGTATTTAGCTAATGCAAAATTTAGAAAATTTCTGCAATATAATCATCTAAAAAATTTTATAAAAAGGAAATTTTAGATTCAGGTTATACAGACTAACATGAAACATATGTTTTGAAAATTTCATGGAAAAAATATTCAAAAGTTTTTGAGATATGCGCGTGATGCCCAAAAATGTCATTTGGAGAAAAATGAAAAAAATTTCAAAGTTTCGGAGCCGCTATTGAGCTCATATAATTCTAAAAGCCATAACTTCTGTTCTAATGGGAATTTTACGGAAAAAAGGATATCAAAACGTTCAGAAATGACGGGTGTTTAACCATTAAAAAAACTGTAATTTCGAAAAATTTAAAGCTTTAAGAGACCCGAGACCCATTAAATATTCACTAAAAATAAAGCTATCTGGAAATTCTATGTCAAAAGGGACAAATGAGGTGCGTTCGTACTATATATAGTTTTATAAGTACAGTCAGACCTTGTTATCCCGACTCCCGGTTTTCACGTCACTCCGCTCATCACGTCAGATTTTCATAGTCCAGCTTTTGTGAATATGATATTTATGTAAATCAACTCGGTATTTTAAGTCATTGAATAATTTTAAACTCCGGATATCCCGACGTTTTAGAAAAATTATCTCTTTTTCATAATCCATCTAAGCACGAAATGTGATAAATGTCACAAAAGTGTCTAAAATACCCCCTGATATAAATAAGAAATTTTACTTCAATCCTTTGTCTGAATAAATACACCCACAAAATATGAATGACCGACTTAATCTCTTGACAGATGTATTAGTCTACTCTTGGTCTTTTTGCTTTGGTTAAGCGGCTCTTTCTTGTGGTTACACAGTATTTTTCATCCAACTAAAACCGAAGCATTGAATTGCATTGAAACAATACGAAATCATCTAACATCCATTTCTGAAACAACGAATATTGATTACAATTCATTATATAATATTGAAAAAAGAATAGTAGTAAGCACATTTTGCGATAGGCAAACCTTAATTCGTCGATATTTCATGTAACAATAAAAAAAACAATTCATCATAAACCTGATTTGTATTCCTTTCAATTTTGTTTTTGTGTTTAGTTTGTTTAATAATAATGTTTTATTGCTTAAAACTGCAAAATCGCTTTGGTAAGAAAGATTAGGATGGGAGGGAAAGAAAACTATAATTTAGACTTTAGATATTCGGAAGAAACGAAAACTTGTCTAAATCATGTATAACTCGGAATAGGTTATAGTAAATTTTAGTTCGTGGTTATATTATATTTTCACAGATGGAGGAACATTTTACTATTTTTACAGTATAAGGAATAAGGTGCGTTTTCGTAGCTCTATCCTTATTCAAGTCAAAATAACTCTTATAATATAAAAAGAGAAAATCAAAATCTCTTCAATCTAAGCTCTTCTAAAATTTCTCGTTTTCCAGAACATTTCTTCAGGTCATTTATTGGAATTGCGAATTTGCATTTCCTTTCAATAAGAAACATTCTAACATGAAATTGCAAAATCAAGAATTGAGAAGGTCAGATTTTCTTTCCAACAAAGTTAGATGAAATGCATAATAAGAAAGAGAAAATTTTGTTTTTCAATAAATAAATAAATAAATAAATAAATAAATAAATAAATGTAATTACTTTTATCATACTAAACTTTTTGTATTTTTATTAGTAGCTTGCTATAATACGTGGAAAGTAAATCTTATAATGGTCCGTTTAAACAATATAACATCGAAAATTCAGGATTGTCCGGGACAACACTAATCCGAATTTTTGAAAATTATGTATTTATAATATTTGTTGCACATTGAAACACATTTATCTTTTATTATAGTGCAAACTATATTCCGTTAATTCGAAAATCCACAAATTCATAAATACACACAAATTTTGAAGCAATCTAAATATATTTTCAAGATCTACGACTTAAAACTGATTCTTTGAAACAATGAATCACTTTTTTAATGTTATGCGTGCGTGTCCTTTGTTCTCTCGTTATCCAAGTGAAAATAACTCTTATAATGATAAACAAATTGGAAATTGCAGATGAAACGTGGCAAATGAGGTGCGTTCGTACTATAACTAGTTTTATAAATATTTTTTGCACCGAATATTGCACTGAATGTATATTTTACTGTACTTCATAAGTGTAAATCAATTGTATTCTGTTCAAAAGATTGTAACATCATTAAAATGCACTTCAAATCATATTTTTTCATTGATCGTAATGTAACGGAAAACTTTGACTTTGAATTAAACTATACATCCAATTTTCATAAAATTCAAAATGACTCGACACAATTTTGCAACAATTTTATATTTAAAATTTTAGACCATTCGGTTGGGTAGTTTTTACTATGTTACATGGGCGGACGGACAGACAGACGGACCGGACGACAACTATAGGTGCTACGTAATTTTATAATTACGAACGCACCTAAAAAGAAAAGTAAAATCTCTTCAATCTAAGCTTCTCTAAAATTTCTTCATTTATTTGATTTGCTAATTTGTATTTTCTTTCAAAATCATACATTCTAACATGAAATAGCAAAATCAAGAACAGATAAATTGAGATTTTTCTATTATACAAAGAAAGGTGAAATGCATAATAAGGAAGATACATTTTTTTCCCCCAAAAAGTTAAAGGTAGTTATTTTTATCTACAACAATTTTTGTATTGTATGTAGTAGCTTGCTATAGTACGTGTAAAGTAAATGTACAGATAGTGTGGTTATAACGTTAGTTTTACAGATTAAAACACATTTGCCTTAAGTATATTCCGTTACTACATAACCTCACAAATTCATAAATATGCAAAAATTATGAAGCAATTCAAATACATTTTCCAGATCTGCTATTTAAAACCGATTCTTTCAAAGAGTGAATTACTTTTGTATAATTATGGGTGCGTGTCCTTAGTTCTCTCGTTATCCAAGTGAAAATAACTCTTATAATACCTACACAATGAGAAAAGGAATATCTCTTCAATCTAAGCTCCTCTAAAATTTCTCGCTTTCCAGAGACTTTCTGAAATTCCTTTAATAAATTTGCGGATTTGCATTTCCTTTCATAAAGAAACATTCTAACAATAAGTTTCAAAATCAAGAATTGAGAACGTGAGATTTTTCTATTCTACAAAGGTAGGTGAAGCACATAATAAGAAATAAACAATTTTTTCAAAAAATTAAAGGAAATTATTTTTATCAAAAAACACTTTTAGAATTTTTGCTTAGTCCGCTAAAGTACGTGTAATGTAAATGTTACGATAGTATGGTTATAATATATTTTTCAAATTAAGCGCACTTGCTTTTTATTACAGTGTAAAGTATATTGCGTTAATTCAAAAACACACAAATACATGAATTTGCACAAATTATGCAGCCATCCAACTATATTTTACAGATTTACTATTTAAAACTGGTTCTTTGAAAGAGTGCATCCCATTTGCATTGTTATAGATGCGTTTCCGTTGCTGTGTTGTTATCCAAGTCAAAATAACACATAAAATGCAAAAAGAGAAAAGCAAAATTTCTCAATCTCTTCATTCTAAGCTTCTTTAAAATTTGTCGTTATACAGAAAGTTTCTTCATTTATTTGATTTGCGAATTTGCATTTCTTTTCATAATGAAACATTCTAACATTAAATTGCAAAATAAAGAAGGTGAGATTTTTCTATTCTACAAAAGTATGTGAAAAGTTCATGTTTTAGATGGTAAAGTTTTATTTGTAACTATCTAAAGTAATCGTCGTTGCCCGGAATTTTAAGACTGTTTATTTTGAAAATTTTATTTCAAAATTAAACATACTGGAGAAAATAAACAATCAAAGTAAGCAGTAAAGCCATCTTTATTTCCGTTCTTCACTAAGAATGGGCTCTAGGGACCTAAACCTTTGTGTAAATTCAAATATACACACACGTATATATATGGAATATATTTAAAAATTGCAAAAAGAAATTCAGAGAACCTCAAAATGTTAAAATATGCCACGAATTCCATAATTGGTTTTTTATCATGTTTCAATTCATTTTTTCATACACATATGACGTTATTTATTTACCTGCTAACGTCCATTATATTTCCAACATGACTTAATATTCACCTTTTTTTTCAGTTCGTAAACTATTTATTTCATTTTCATCTTTCACGTGAAAATCTTGCAATAAAATAGTTATGACGTAAAATTCACTTTTTTTTTTAATTCGTCAAACTATTTATTTAATTTTCCTTTTTCACGTGGAAATCTCTCAATAGAAAAGCAATTGTTGTGGTAAGACTTTTATTGTGAATTTTTAATTTTTGGCAACTGCTATTACGAAAAATGTTTAAATTTGACAGGAAATTGCTGTTAAATGGGTGCATGTTATTAATTATATTATTAATCTATTCCGGATTGCTTTAGTTATCTCGGATGTGTTTTAATACATATGTACCTAACATTTCACAATTCTGGCTTCCAAACTGCGGATTTGCATAGAATTACAGGCAGACAATTTTTCATTTTTATATATTAGATAAGGAAAAATATATCGGCAAATATGATATATGCTAAACGTATTTCACTGTTGGACAAGTTTTATTATTTTTCGTTACTTAAAATCTCTATAACTATTTCCTCCATTCAATTAACAGGATAATAATTATTTTGTTTTAAATAACAAAATATTTATTATTTTGTTTTAAAGTGTCTTAATCAAAGGATTTTTAAAGTTTTATCTCCTATCTCAAAATTTTTTGAGGGGGTGAGGGTGTGTGTGCAAAAGATCAATTGTTTTGAGTTTTCATAAATAGTGAATTTTTGCGGGAATGACTGTTAGTAATAGCAAAAAGTAAAAAAAAGTTTGATGAGATTTATACTGCTTTAATAAACTGTTGTTAAAATAATAATAGAAACTACATGAAGTAGCACTGAGACTACTAAAATATTAAACACTAGCAAAACCCGCGGCTTTGCTCGCGTAACAGTTGAAATATGCCAAATGATATTTGTATGTCTAATTTTTTATTAGAAGAAATTATACTTTTACGAATAACTGCTAATTAAGCCACAGTTTCACTAAACTTCGTTATTACATTGCATTAGGCAGAAATGAGACTTAAATTAATAAGAAGAACTAAAACTTATGCTAAGTAAATGGTAATTTAGAAAGTATTTTGAAGCATTTATGCTTATTTCATACGCTCATTTCAGTATTCATTTGAACTTTTTATAAGCATAAGAAATTTTTAAGAAACCATCTTCTTAGTACGCATTTACGTCTTAAAATTAACCATCATATCAAAATCCAAGCTCCTTGTCTAAGGGTCACATCTCTGGTGGTAGTGGCACTAACATAAAATGCCTATGTTGAAACACAGACAGTCATAATTAATTTACACACGTTAATTTTGAAATTTGTTTGGTATTCAAAAATATTCCAAAGAAAACGTAATTTAGAAAGTTTTTAAAAGCTTTTATAGAACGTTTGTTGTTCTTGTCAACCCCAGGTGGTAGTGGAACCGGCTTAAACCATACCCTGTGCAGGATCAGAGACTGAAACCATTAATTCGCAACAATTACTTTTGTAATCGGTTCATTATTTTCCGAGATTGCATAGAAATCGTAATCTAGGAAATTTTTAGATCTGTTTTCGCACATTCCTTTCGCTTCACCCGTTTTAAATTTTGAATTTATTTTCAACTGTTCTTGGAGGGCATTTATATTTTATAAGAAACTACCATGCAATACTTAAAGTTTCTAGCCTCTTCAGTATCACAGAAATTGCAATTTAGAAAGTATTTTCACTGCAAATAGAGGCGTCCTAAATTTAGACACATATGTGACTGAAAAAGAATTTTAGACACTTAAGTGTCTTAATCTGAAAATTAAGACATTATAGATGTCTTAATTTAAGATACATAAGTGTCTTAGTATGATCATGGTGTAAATGAACTGAGAATAGTGTCTAAAATATCCGCAAACGTCTTATTTTAAGACACTTCGTTGCTTCAAACGTGTCTTAATTTAAGACGTTTTGATTCTTCCGACGCAATAACCACCAGGGGCCACTGGGGCACTGCCAGTCGCGCATGCGTTTTAGATGTCTTCGTTCAAAGTTGGTATACGTTGTAATTCAAACGAAGTTTGTTTTTATGTACGCGTGTATTTTAATTTGTTTTTCGTGGAATGTGAAGTTCTGTGATTTAAATTCGTATTCACTTGGATTATTTATTTATTGAATACGTGCATCTGACGTGTGTGCTTGACATAAAATGTCTCTTAGAAGCTGTCGTCCATATAAGGGCGGGATAGACACAGAACAGAAGTAGACGACGCTTGAAGATTACACCCGGAAATTCTACAAAGCGTGTGCAATGGACTTAATGTTAATTCGTATTAATTTATATCAATAATATTGTGTTATTCATCTTCGTCCTGTCGAAGCTAGCAAAAAAAAAGAAACTTTTGTCTGGCGGGTCCTATTTTGAGGATGAAACATTTCATTCTTTAAATATGGCTAGTCGGATATATTATGAAATATCGTACTAAAATGATGCAAGCCCTTCTCCTTCACTGGGATAGTTTTTGAAATTTCAAATCGAGGAATTTTTCTGACCTCTTGCAACATCGATTGAAGCAAGTGTCATAATTTCTTTATAGTACTGAAATTAGTGTCTTTTATGATTTTATTTATAGTATAAACAAAATCTTGCATGAAATTCAATTAGTTTTGAATCTGTTTGCGAAAAAAACCCATTAATTCTAGAAGTATATATTTTTAAACTTATGACGTTGTCTTTTATTACAAATTATATATTCTGAATTTTCATCTTTTTTTCCCAAATTTAAAGTAATAATATTACTAAAAGAGAGACATTTTAAGTTGAATATTCATTCTCTTGCTTTCGATCGCAGTTTCGTTTCAATGGTTAATTCTTATCTCACGTAACGACCACAATGAAAGAAAAAAAAAGCTTTGGAAAGATCTTTCTTCCTAACGTAAAACCGCAGATTAAAAAATAAGATAAATAAAGTACCTGAAAACGTATGACGTTGTCATGATTCATCTATTATGTGCTCCTTAATTTTAAAACTGCCAGTAAAAATATACATATGTATTTGATTTGAAATCAAGTATAATATTGATTTTTTGATTATTTTTAGTAGAAAAGTAATTTGAAATTTATAATGGGAAAAAGTAAAAAGCTATAACTAGATTTTGTACTTAATATTGTGATTTTTGTAACTGTATTTATATACACTTATACGAAAATTACAAGAATGACAATTAGATGTTAAGATATATATTTAAGACAAATGAAGCTTGGAAACTAAGTTATTTTTTCTTCTTGCTATTAATGTAGGATATTTATTTATTTATTTTTATTGATAGTTGAATAGCTTTTGTGATTACCCTGTGATCTACATAAAAACTTGCTGAAGTGGCATGTGGCAATATAATTTTTTTTTAATTTAATTTTTAAATGATAAGAATTTAAAATTTTTTTCGGGAAAGGAGGTGGGGGGAGGGGGATTTTGTATTCAATTTTCGCAAAGCTGATATCATAAATCCTTTTCGATATTGCACTGATTATAATGAAAGTTTTGAACTTTTAGAGTAGGGCAAGATTAAAAACACAAAATATATTTAACAAAATACCGAAGTAATTTTTTTCTTAATGTTATTAAAGTGGAATATTTATTTTTTAATTTTTTTACTCATAGTTAAATAGCTGTTGTGGTTATCATCTGATAGATATGTAAAATTGCCTATGTGTCAATGTAATTTTTTTTTTAAATCTAATTTTTAAATTATATGAATTTTCCTTTTTTGGGGAGATGGGGGGATTTTATTTGAAATTTTCGTACATCTGACATTTTAAATCTCTTTCGACATTCAACCGAGTATAATAAATATTTTAAACTTTTAGAATAGGACAAGATTATAAAAAAATATATATTTATCCATGTATTTTAAAAGCCCTTAATAGCGGAAACTTCGGGATCGCGGAATTTGTCTGATGATCGGAGATGTCTGCTTTTGGGAGGTAAAAATATACAAATATGTATGCGTGTGCTTTGCGGATTAAAAAAGTATTAGCTAAATAGAGGTGTCCGCTAATCGTGAATGTCCATTAACCTCCACAATGGATACTCCCGAGTACCGGACATCTCTATTTAGATAATCATAGTGTAGGGTTGCATTTTTTGCAAAAGAACTTCTTGATTAAAGCATGGGTATTAAAGCAGTGTCCCGTCCCCCTACGATTTAAGTGCCACCAAATTCAATGTGCAATATTTGTAAAGCTTATATTTTAAATCCGTTTCGAAATTGTACTGAATATAATCGATGTTTTGAACTTTTAAAGTAAAATAAGATTAAAAAAAAAATCATATTCAAAATCATATTTATCATCAAAACAAATATTTAGATAAATATTTTTTGCTTTAATCTTGTTCTATTCCTGAAGTTCAAAATATTGATTATAATCAGTAAAATGTCGTAAAAGATTTAAATAAACAGCTTAACGAAAATTGCATACCAAAATTAGGAGCACCAAAAAAATCAGGCTGCGGGGGGGGGGGGGGGGAAGGGGGGAGGGCGTGTGGAGGGGGCAAGACCCCAGCCAAATATTTTTCCAGGGTTCAACGTGGTCAAACATGGCTACGTATGATGCTTACAAAAAAAATGGTTGCTATTAAGGCGTTTGAAGTGTCTGAAAAAATTCAGACATTTTAAAAAGTCTGAAAATTGAACACTCCGTTTCAGACACTTAAGTGTTTGATTTTCAGACATTTTAATTTACAGTGTTGCTCCTACAACCCTCTGATAGTAGTGGTACCGACATCAAATATACCTTATGTTGGAGCAGGTTTTATCACCATCAGTTTGCAACCATTATTTTTTAAATCCGTTTTGGTATTTCATAACATTGCATAAAAATCGAAATGTAGAACGTTTATACAACGCTTTTCGCTCACTTCATCCTTTAAAATTTAGAATTTTCTTTCGACGGTTCATAGTTTAAATAATTACCATGCCAAATTTCATAATGTTAGACCCCCCCCCTCCAGTATCACAAAATACACAATTTAGAATATTTTCGCTCCTTCAAGACTCAGGTGATAGTGACAACAACATAAAATATAGCCTATGTCGGAGCAGGGACTGTTACCATCAATTTGCAACCATTACTTTTGAAATCGGTTGGATATTTCCTGAGATTGCGTAGAAATCGCAATTTAGAAAGTTTTTAGAACGCTATTCGCGCATTTCCACCCCTTTTAAATTTCAAATTTTTAAGAAATGTTCTTAGATATGATTTAAATTTAATAAGTAACTATCCTGCCAAACGTCATGCTTCTAGACCATTCAGTAACACAAAAATCGCATTTTTAGAATGTTTTTTCCTCCTGTACCCCTTTGGGCTAGTAGTACCAACATAAAATATAATCTATGTTGGAACAAGGCTATCACCATCCTTTTGATCTCATTATTTTTTAAATCGCTTCAGTACTTCCTGAGATTGTGTAGAAATCGCCAATTAGAACGTTTTTTATAACGCTTTTCGCGTACTTTGATCCTTTTTAAATTTCAAATTTTTTAAGAAATGTTCTTAGATATCATTAGTATCTCGTAAGTAACTACCAAGCCTAATTTCAAGTTTCAAACCCCTGCAGTATCACACATGTAGCAATTTAAAACGATTTTAGCTCCTGCAACCTCCAGGCGGTAGTGACACCCTATAAAAAATAGAGCCTATTTTGGACTAAGGGCTGTCACCATCAATTTCCAACGTTTTCTTTTGAAATCGGTTTGGTACTTCCTGAGATTGTGTATAAATCACCATTTAGAACGTTTTTTAGAACACTTTTCGCGCATTATCACCACTTTTAAATTTCGATTTTTTAAAGAAATGTTCGTAGAGATCATTTATATTAATATGTAATTACCATGCCAAATTTTATGTTTCTAGGCCCTTCAGAAACACAAAAATCGCATTTTTAGAGCCTTTTTTGCTCCTTCTCCCCCTTTGGTTTAGTACAATTGGACATAAGATACAGCCAATTTTGAAACAGGGACTAACACCATCATTTTGATACCAATACCTTTCAAATCGGTTCGGTAGTTCCAGAGATTACCTCCTACAAAAAAAAATAAACTTTACTTTTTTTATAATATTAAGTATAGATTCAATTGCATGACATAACATACACCAACAATTTAAAACTGCCAGAGACGTTTTACAACCATACAACACGTAGTGACTTTTACATGGGTAGCTTCGGAATACTTATGATTCATCAGGAGATTCGTAACCTAAACGAAAACACTATAGTTCTCCTCCATTTAATATTTGTTTCTAGTAGAAGCTCTTTTAATCCGGGTAGATCTTCAAGGAACTTGTGGAGAAGAAGAAGAAGAATTATTTTTTATAGATTTAGCATCAGCATCAATTGAAATGTTGAGAAGAGGGAATGGAATCGGAAGTATGCAATCCGATACCGCTGGATTAGGACTTGAAGTATTTGGGTGTATGAGAATAGCAACAGGATCTGTGATGCTAGGATGTATTGCTTGAGAATCACCTTGCTTAATAACTGTATTTTCCTTTCTGTAATTTCCTGTATCGCTTTCTTAAGAATTTACACCATTAGCTAAATATACCTTTGATCCTATACCCAACTCGCATCGGCACGACTCATTTTCGAAATAAAGAGCCTATATTTCTTAACTAGCAGTATTTTATAATTAAAAATCAACCATTTATGCATAAAAATTTATATCCTAGCTTCCAAGTCCGCAAACCATGGAATCAATGTAGTAAAAGTCCAAATCACGTGGTTAACAACTCCTAATTCCATAAGCCAGTAATACATTTTTACACAAAACTAAAAGATTTGTTAGTATTTTTCAAAGAAACTACCTTAATCACATATGTTTTAGAAAGAGCGATAGAAAGCATCAAATTTTTGCGAGATTATGTGTCTCCGAATTTTTATATTTCTTGAAATATTGCCTCTTAAAATATTTACAACAATCTCTTACGACAAATAAATAAAAAAGGCGTTAATGGATTGATTGTTTCGCCATCTTGGGAGTTACAGTCGAAGCCATTCGCCTAATTTAATTCTTGAGCAAAAAAGTAAAATCTTTATGCAAGGAAAATAAAATGAGAAAATATATTTGATATCAATCGCCGTTACGTGAATTGTAGACTATATTTCGAATCTCAGAGAATAAGGAGAAATTATTTAAATTACGTTTTTTTTTCGCTCTTCTGTTTTGAAAGGACAGTTTTTGTAAGAGTTATAGCAGATTCTGATTTTTTTTTTCAACTTAAGTTTATTTCATGTATGTTCATGCATTTTATCTAGATTCCCCGATTGTTTATATGTAAATTTTCTTTTATCAGATGCTTTTGAAAAAATATATTGGATTAAATACATTTGTAATCTGATTTTTCGATATTTAGTTAGTTATTTATTTTGTTAAAATCCCACTAAGCATTTCTTAAGACATGGCCTCATTTTTTATGCCTTTAAATATAGTTTAACACTAGAAAGGCGAGAAATTTTACTCAAGTTTTATAAAAAATATTTTATGACAGAATTTTTATTTAAACTGTTTAACTTGTTTATTTAACTTTTTTCTTATATGTGTCTTTTAAACATATTTTATAAAGAAATTTCTGGTTCGAACGAGAAAATATTCATATAGCAGGGGTTAAAATGACCTCTCATGGTCAATCTAGTGTTAAATATTTTTTTTTATTCCATGAATGAATCCTTCTCTGAATTTTTTTAGAAATTTCTGTAAAATATGGAAAGATGGTCCGCCATTCCCATCATGCATAATTTAAAAAAAAATAATTATCAGAAACACGTTATGATGTATTTAGTAAAGGAGAAAAGGCTTTCTAACAACGCATACTTAGGTACTCGACTTACATATGGTAAATTTTTATCAAAAAATGTTAAATAAGTACCGTAATATAACTTGGAAATTTGATATCACACTATATTTTAGCCACAACTTTCACCTTTTTCTTTACGTTTTTTTCCTTGCTTGGCTTTTTTTTTTTTACTTTTGAAAAGTTGTTTTTTAGTAGATATCAGTTCTTTTTCTTTAAAACAGATTATATATAATTGAAATAATTCTACTCGGTAAAATTAGTTCTTGTATAGCCTTTATAAGAAGGGAATAAACACAATAGTATAAATTTTGTTTACCTTTTATTCATCTTTTAGAGTAATTAATAATTTAAAAGTAAGGAAAGTCAACTTCTTCGTTCAAATTATCAGTCTTTCTCAATTTATATCTCCTTAAAATTTTCTATGAAGGATGAAAATTTAGTAAAAAACTGATAGAGTCGATGTAAAATTGTATATTTACAGTTAGTCTGTCAGTTAATTGTTTGTTCTTTTTTTTTTTTTTTTTTTTTTTTTTTTTGCTGACGGTTTTGCAAAATAAATTTACCTTTACAAATAGCTACGGCTAATCCTAGAATAAAACCCCCCAGGCATCTAAAGAATCGAAGATCTGTTTAAAGATCTGTAAATCAAGCAATTCTAGACATAATGAAGAAACATTTTTGATAAAAAAAATCTAAAAATTTAAAGATATAAACTGTACATATAACTTCATCTTCATTTAGATCGTGTTATAGAGAAGAAAGAATAAATATGTAATTTTATTCAAGTCTGTTTATCGATACCTATTTGCATAAATATGAGAATAAAATATCATATAAAAATTCCCCTAAAGTTATTATCTTTAATAGTCTATTATTAAAGCCGCATATACATTAGAATTAAATTTTTTCCGGTTGAAAATTGCCTGAAATCTATAGTCTTATCGTTCGTCAAATTTATTTTATGTTTTTTTTTTAATATCCAGACACCTTTTCTAATCTCTGACAAAAGATCACAGACATACTGAAGTTATCCAAATACTTATATCTTTCTATCGTATTTCCTTTTTTGAGGGGGGGGGGATGAGGGGTTAGGAAGAGCGCCTAAGAACTTCGTTTTGTTCTTATAATTCGGAATGAATCATTGAAAAGATCTACCTACATAAGTCTTGTTGCAGAATTCTCATTAGCTAAGAGTTGCATCAACTTATACATCATGTGAATCTATTAAATTACTTTTGTAAAATACTAGATGGGAGCCATTGATAGTTCCAGAGCATTTGCCTACATTTTAAACTTGAGTCATATTCAACTATTCATTAATTTTCGATACGAATTAAAGAAGTCGTTGTTTCCATGGCAACTGTACCTTTCACTATTGCTTGTTTGTTTGTTTTCTTGAAAACATACATCAGATCACGTGGGGGTCAAAGCGGGATTCGAACCCGCCCCCACCTACGCTCTCAAGCGATTAGCGGCGTGGTGTCTTATCCACTCAGCCATGGTGGGCCACTACAGCTTTCTCTAATACCCAGATACTCACATTTAACCAGCTGCGCTTAGAATCATGTTCATAACAGAAAACATTTATATGTAAGAGTGGTGACATATGCAAAAGTCGTGTACTCATATTCAAGTTTTCGTCCAAAGTACGGTAACTCAGTTTTCAGTAGATTTCGATTTAACTAACCAGAAAATTTAACAAACATTGGCTTCCTGATTTGATTTTATTCAAAATCGTCTTAACCAACCAAAGTTAATGTCCGGGATCCAGATAAATTATGTTATAAAATTATATTGACAAATCAGTAGCCTCCATCCTTGCAGGCCTTTCTGTGTTTACTGCAAACATAAAAAAGTTCGCAAAAATGCAGGCTTCTGGTTTATCAATCCCATGTCGCTAATAGCGAAAAATCTATCTTGATCCCGGCCTATTCATTGGCTCGTTTATATCCACGAGCCAATGAATGATTTTGTTTCTTTGCTTTGCCTGCTTTGTGTGATGTTTTCGTGACGCGTGTCAAGACTCTCAAATATCTAGGAGCCGTTGGCTTATTTCACCACCATGAAGCTATGAAAGGAGAGGAGCAAACATGTCAATCTTCCCGTGTGAAAAACTAGATACCAAAAAAAACGAGTTCTTTCCCCCTCTTCTACCCTTTTCTCTCTTTATTTTGACCGACAGCAGTCCATTTAGCAGTCTCCAGTGCAAGATGCCGCTATATATGGCGGACGCAGGAGGGAGGGTATTAGCGCGACCAACGACATAATAGATCAGTTCATGTCGTTTAAAAGTCACACGGAGTTGGATCATCTTTACACGATGATTAGTACAAAGCGGCGCACCGATTTTTTTGTGTCTATTGCCGTGTACAGATAATCAACTCCGTGTGACGTGATGAGCTGTCCTTGTATGTCGTTAGTCACAGTTTAGAACATCTTCAAATGACGTCATCTATATCTACTCCACCGCTCCCTGAATACTAGGCCTGAGCGCTGACACAAAAATGGCGGCTGCCGAAGGCAGATTTTTTTCAAAGTGTGCACGGTCCCTTAAGTATTCGTACCAATATTTTATTAAAGTTTATTCCGCTTCATTTTTTTCTGATATTAAACGAGTCGGAGAAATCTTTTATAAAATACTGGTGTCTACATTTGAGGGACCGTACCTATGTTAAAGAAAATCCGCCTTCGGCAGTCGCCATTTTTGTGTCAGCTCTCAGGCCTAGTATTCAGGGGGCGGTGTCGACTCCGAGGCAAACGAAAAAGACAGGCTACTGCGGTGCTACAGCGTCTAGAATATATAGTGTGGAAATCGGCTATCCCAGTAAAACTTAGAAAAAGTGCTAAAATAGTGGATCTCTTATATTTCAAACGATGCTGAAATCCAATGAGTCGATCACAGCAATATCTGCAGGATATTTCCCAAAACTCCAAGACGAGTTTCTAGGTTCTCTGGTCCAGACTCTGTAACATTTTTTTTTTTTTTTACATTTTATTAACATACATCTGACCTATGTGCTTGGCGTCAAATCCGCTGTAATAATATGATGTTTACTTTGAAATTTGAAAATATATCGCAGATGTCGCTGCGATAAGCTCCTTGGATTTCATCGTTAGTGCACATTTAAGGAATACAACTTTTTAGCGCTTCTTGGATAGCAAATTTCCACATTATGTATGCTAGACGCTGTAGCGGTGCATTACACATATGAAAGAGACATATGTCTCTTTCTTCTTTAAAACATATCTTGCGGATGTCGATGCAAATGACTGTTTTTAATTCAACATCGTTGTACATTTAAGGGATTCACTATTTCCGCGTTTTTTTAAGTATGGAGGATATTTAATCTACGTTTTGATCACGTGATCAAGGAAAAAACTTCTAGCGTAAAGAAGGGAGGGCTCCGTAGACGTAGTGAAAAACCTTCGCCAGCCAGTGAAACAGTTCATGAGGAAAGCAGTAGTACACTGTTAAAAATATCGCGAAAATTACCTCTGTTTTTAAAGGCTATCTATTTTCTGGCCAATGAGAACGCAACATTAACACCTATGAAGCGTTCTCATTGGTCAGAAAATAGATAGCCTTTAAAAACAGAGGTAATTTTTTACGATATTTTTAACAATGTAGCCTCCCTTCTTTTCAGTTAGAAGTTCTTTGGGTAAGACGGGTTCCCATCTCCCTGTCCCAGGTCCTTACGGGCCCATACGTCTACGCGCGGAAAGACCCCCGTTCCAAACCACGCGGTGCGTCCCGAAGGTCGCCGCGAGGAGTGGCCCGTTAGGGCCGATCCACACGCAAACTCCAGTCAAGCCGGTGCACTGCCCAGCGCACGTCACACTGGTTATTCCCAAGAGGATGAATGGTCGCATGCGACAGATCCCACCACTTAGCTAGAGGAGCCAAATGGTTCTTTCTCTTGGTTCCCGACTCGGGACGCCCCGATAGCCCGCAGAAACCGAGCACCTATAAAGGAGTCAGGCCCACAAGCCAGTTCGAGGTTACCGAGCCGGAGTTGATGTAGGGAGGCCCCTCAAGATCAAATACCATTATCCGGCAAAGACATTTATGAGGGACAACCGATTAAAGGGAGAAGGTGCCGCTCGCGAGCCCAGGAGAATCGCGGAAAGTTTCTCCTTGAGCGCATAGACAAGCCCTCGTTAGGGGTGGGCTGCGGGTTCGGACGTCTCCGTCCCCCAGTCCACGGGTACCTTACCTACATAATTATTGCACTACACATATTATACACTATGACATATATACACTATGACATAAATACACTACGACATATTATACACTACTAAATGCAAGTTCATGAGACAAAGTCCCGAACCTGAGAACTTCATGCACCACCACCTCCAGCGCCACGTGTGTAGTGGACTGGTTGATTTGCGTTCAACTGCGGTGTTTGACCGCGAAGGGCTCTGGTGCGGCGACCATGCCTTTGGCGACCCAGATCTCAATCCAATGTCCGCAGGAGGAGATCATTTACTATGGCCTTCACTCCTTTCCGCCAATAGCCGTCTAGACATAGATCGAGAAGCGTTCGAGTATGGAAGTTCCACGGGAAGAATCTTTCCCTGATGGACCGCCATAGGGGACAAGAGTAGAGACAGTGTCTCCTGTCACTTATCCCTGTCCCACAAAAACATGTGGGATCCTTCTGAAAGAAGCGAGCCTGATGGTCACCAACGGTGCCGTGTCCCGTTAGGACTTGGTTGAGGTAGAAATCGCCGTGCAGACGCCTGAGGCGTACGCTCGTAAAAAGTTCGTATGTCACTTCGCCTTTGCCCGTGGTGACCCATTTGCTTTGCCATCTTGAGACGGCACGGGCCAAGAGATCTTTCTTGGCCTGTCGGCGGGTGGTTTTCACCTCCACATCAACAGACGGGCGGGTCGTCGCGGCTTTCGCCAGCTCGTCCGCACGCTCGTTGTAGACGTGTCCCACGTGGGCTTTGATCCAGTGCATGTGAACACCGATTCCACTGCTCTTTACCAAGTGCCTAATCTCAGAAATAGACCTGTGCCTTGGCACGAGGCTATTTAGGGCTTGAAGCGCCGATCCCGAATCTGAGTAGATATCGAGCTCACTGAGATCCCTGTGATGGGCGTCTGTTATTGCCTCCTTGATCGCTTGGACCTCGGCTGCGAAAACTTCTGCACCATCGGAAAGGCGGAAATGGCCCTCACTGGCGATCTGACCATCGATCACGGCAGTAAACGCGCAGCCAACTGTGCGGTCTTGCGGCCTGGATCCGTCCGTGTAGTACGAACACGTCGTCCTGGGATTGAGGTCCCTGGTCCATGGGATCCGACCGAGTTCTTCTCGCCGGTAGGATGGTCGCCAGAGATCGACTGACTCAGGGTCGAGCCATGTACCGTCAATGCCCCAGCCCCACCTGACAAGGGCCGTGAAGTCCCTGTCCATTTCTGCACGCAAGTCGAGAGGAAGAACCCCTGACAAGACGTGTAGCGCGTCGTTCGAAACCGTGCTATAACACTTCGTTACGCACAGGAGAAGTCCTCTTTGTGCGCTGAGCAGCCTGTTTGCTTCTGCTACTTTGCCATTGTACCAAATAGAAGCGGCGTACAAGATAATTGGCTCCGCAACAAAGAGATAGAGCATCTTGCGTAAGGGCGGCTTGATGCCCCAGCTGGCTGCGGTGAGACGGTCCATTTTGTGCAGCAGCTTGAACGCCTTTTCCTGAACCACGTTCAGGTGGGGCATCAAAATCAAATGCATGTCGATAGTCACCCCCAAGTAAGGCAGCCGCTGCTCGAATTTGATCCTGTGACCGTTCATAGGGATCGGCCTGGATGGAGCATAGTTGAGCCTTCCTCTTGGTGGGACTACCGTGTAGGTGCACTTAGCGTAGCTGAACTCCAAACTAAACTCCGAAGCCCACTGATCAATCATGGTAAGAACCGGATTCGGGATTTCGGCAAACCTGAAGACTGCTCTGCTTCCTGCCGCTACAAAGACGTCATCGGCGAAGTCTTGAATCAGCCATGCTTCGTCAATATGCGACCGCCTCAACAAGATATTTATCACAACCAACCAGAGAATCGGACCAAGACATGATCCCTGCGGAACACCGACATTAAAGTAATGTTCCCCGACGAAGAGAATGATCGACCGATACCATAGGTAATCGGCAATCAACCCAAATAGATAGGGCTTGATGCCGAGATCCGCAAGGCACCGGTGAATGTCCGCTCTGCGAACATTCTCCGGCACTCTTGATAAGGCGCTCTTGCTATCGAAAGTGATCAGACAAGTGAATTCTCCACCGGCCTTTGATTCGGATATGTAGTCCAGCACTCTGCGCAACGCGTCCACTGTACTGATATTCTTACGAAATCCGTACTGTATGGCGTCGAGCAGTCCATTGGTCTCAAGATGGAGAGCCAATCTCGTTGCGCACATCTTGTCCAATACCTTCCCGAGGGTTGGTAGTAGACAGATCGGGCGGTAGGATGCGGGGTCGCTGCGGGGCTTTCCCGGTTTGGGAAAATGCACCACTACAGCCCTTTTCCAAGTCCGCGGGAAACAAGATACGCTCAAGCAGTGGTTATAAAATGCCAGTAGCCATTGCGGATGGAACTGGAGAACCTTACGGACGATCTCGAGGATGATCCCATTGTGGCCGGGTGCCTTATTAGGCGGCAGTGATTCCACTGCAAGCTACAGCTCTTCTATGGTGAAACAGTCTGGTTCGCCGGTTCTGTTGTGCGCGATCTGCGCTGCTTCATCGGCCTGCAGGAAGTGGTGCCTTGCAAGTTCGTCCTGAGATTCCTCCCAGTTGGATATTTTCTCCCCAGAGGAAAGAATCAGGGAAACCGGGGCCTCCCTTCTCCACTTGCCTCGCACCACCTCGACTGCGCAACCTAGCTTGTCCGTGACCAATCCCTCCGAAATGAATCGTCGGAACGATGCACGTTTGGTGTGCAGGATCGCCTTTTTATACTCTGCTCGCTTATGCTTGTAGAGAGCATCAAGTCTCACCCTCTGTGGCTGCTCCAGCGTTTGCTGGTAGAGCCGACTCAGCGCACGCAACCGAGATCTTTGGCTGGACAGTTGACCCGTCCACCAACACGCTCCCTTGCGTACTGCAGGTGTGCGCTTTTTGTGCTTTTGACACAGCCTCACCAGGATCGACATCAGGTGTTCGACACCTTTGTCGGGGGTGTTGAAGCTGTACCGACCCAGATCTACCGTGCGTAGATCGTGTGGAAACTCGTCCTAGACCAAACCCCTTTGTCTCCACCTGCGGTGGACGTTCCGGGGAAGGCGAGTGCCCGATCTTCCTTGATAGGCCCACGTCATGAGTCGGTTGTCACTGAGTGTTTCGATATCGGACATCATCCAGTCTTCAATGCGAGAGGCGCAGAACCGAGCCAACAAATGTCGACCCAACCTTCGCCATGAGGGCCTTTGAAAGTCGAAATGCTGTCCGGATCGTTCACGATTTCGAGATTCGCGTTCGAGGCGAAGGTAATCATGGACCTCCCTCTGACGTCAGTGGGTCGTTGCCCCCGAATCGTATACTTAGCGTTAAAGTCCCCAACCAAGATGACATTGTCCCTCGGGTAGGTACTCAGTAGCTGGTGTAACGAATTAGTACGATCTGGATGTCTTCTGAGGGTGTGCAATAACAAGTTATTATCAACACCTTCTCATTGGACAGATCGCAACGGATGACTACCACATCAGAGTGCCTTCTGACCGTGCTGAATGAAACACGTCGGCTCACCCAGAGAGCTGCCCGAAAACGGCTGCCCTCCGAACTCACCTGTGCGTATCCCGGCGGAGTTCCGAGAATATTACCCTCGCTCACGTATGGTTCATTCAGAGATACGATGTCGTATCCGGCGGACGAGACGTCCTGTGAAAGCTGGTTTGCCACCACGATGGCGTGGTGACAATTAAGGTGTGCAAATCTCAGTGGATTACTCCCTATGATTGATCTTCCTCAATCGTTCGATCTCCAGCTTGTGGATATGACACTCTTTCGAGCCTGCGGAGTGATTGGTAGGTAATAGTTTACTTCCCGGTCTCCGACGGTTTTTAAAACCGCAATTAGGGCAACACGCTTCGGCGGTGCACGGAATTACATGGTCAGCGACGCCGCAGTGCCCACATATTTGTGTGCCGCGGCACACTGATTGTGTGTGGCCGTACCTCCAACAATTATAGCAAACCAGAGGTCGCGTATTAGGCCGGAAATCCACTTGGCGCCAACACACATTTAGTCGACGGAGATCTGCGAGACGGTCGAATGTCCTATCATCCACCGCCAACACCACATTGCTCCCTCTCTCGCCCATGAACAAAGTTCGGAGCTCGAGGGAGGACCCACTCAGGACGTCTCGGTCTCATGACAAGGAGGCCCTTCGTCAGTTCGGCCGTTTCCAAGGCAGCCTCATGCTTCTCGAGGTCCGCTAGACTGTTCGTCAGGAAGAGAATACCTCCTCCTGAGATGTCCCGCGTCCCCCGGATCGCTATTTTTGCCTGGATGGGGTCGACTTTACTGACTACTTGTTTGTATGTATCATTGGAAGAGACAACGGCGTGTGCGTCCTGTCCCTTTGGACGTACTATGAGTGCTGTTTCCTCTTACGGGGGTGGTCTTGCCTTAGTCTTGTAGCTGCTACCCCGAGGGGACTGGGCCTTGTTTTTGCCTCTCCCGTGCCGTGCGGATTCATGCGGAGATTTCTTATCAGCCGCGTGGCCGTCTTTCGGGTATCCCTTTAGTTTCTCCTTCCTCCGCAGCCTCTTCCTCATACTTTTTGTGACCACCTTCGCCCAGAACTGATTCTCCACGTGGTCAGCCGCTTCTGACTGGGTTTCAGGGTTGCCCTCAGTCGGATTCTGTCTCGGTTTCACTGGCCGAGATTCCTCCTTCTTCGGGTTTCCCCTACTTCCCTGCTGAGAGCGGTCTTTGGTAGGCTTCGTATCCGGTTTCACTAGTCGGGACTGTTCCTTCCTCCGACTACCCTCAGACTTCTTGGCTAGTACGTTGGTCTGCTTAGTGTCCTGAGAGCCTGCCCTGCTCCTTCGGCTTTGACTTTCCTCCCGGGGAGTCCGTCGCGAGTGCTTTGGCGCGACTACTTTTACCTCAGTTAGATCGGTTCCACCTCCGTTGCCTCCCGAGCCGCTCTCATTCGACTTCACTGACGTTCGCAGGTCTGTCGGGTCGCCCGTGGACTGCTGAGCCCTGCTCTTTCGACGTCGGCGTCTTTTACGTGGAACTTTCTGAGTTTCCTCAGGCAGCTCAACACCGCTCAATTCGCTTTCGTCTCCATTGCCTCCCGAGCCAGCCTTCTCCGTTAGACCCGACTTATGCGTTTTAGCCAGTCCTTCGTTCCAGCCCTGCCCCTCGGGTTCGAACCGTCAACTTCCGGAACAGAAATCGGTGATTTCTTACCTCCTTTTTCAGGTGGATCAGAATCCTCCTTTCTCTGCTCAACGGAAGGACTATTCTCCTCTCTGGCGCATCCCGAGCCCATCTCTTCAGTCTGGACCGCCTTACTTTTCAACTTGAGGTTTCGATAGGACATCGATCCCTCTACATTATCGCCATGTTTTGGTACCCCTTCGTTTCGGGACCCTAGCGACAGTCGAGAGCGGTTTTTCGAAGAGTAGGGTGTGTTTCCTACTCCAACCTCTCTGCGGACTATCGGCTGTTCTCCCGTATGCGAGGCTTTCCCATGCAAGAGACAGAGCTAAGAGTGTTGTCGGGTCACGAAGTCCATGAGCGAACAGACAAGTTCGCCGTACTCATCCGTCTTCGCAACCTCGATACTCTTGTCCCGCTCGAGCTTCTTGAGAAATATCGCACCTATGGAGTGCGCTTCCTCTGCGAAAACAGCCCAGATCTCCATTATCTCCGCAAGGGAGATACGGGCGGAATTCGGGTTGATTTCGACTTTAACCTCCGCATCCGCATGCCTATCCTTAAACGGAGCATCAAATGGGGATTAAGGACGTTCGAACTCGAGTCTTGGCGTTCACTGGCCTCCTCTCGGCTCGACTCGTCACCGGTGCGTTCGATAGTAGACGTGTTATTGATTACTTCTACTGATCCCAGCTTCTCCTCCGGGCTCTTGGCCAGGTCTCCCTCCTGGACCTGCCGGGGCCGCACCGCGTCGAGGTGGCCCGGAGGAGGAGGACTTTCCGACCTGAGAAGGGCGTTTCGCAAATCTTTGTTTGCATCAGCCATCCTCAAATGAGCAAGTGTCAAGGACGTTATGCAGTAAACGAAAGATAGAAAGTATCTCGAAAACGCAAGAACTGCGTGAAAGACGTTGGTGCTTTGATATACTCTAGGATTTTGTCAAAGCCAATCTCTCAAAAATAACTTTCTAGAACGCCCCGGGACCGCAAGTTTGCTCTAAGCTGGGTGATGTCCCAAGTTCTTTGGGTAAATTACCGGTATCACTTGACTTTTTTCAGCCTCGAACCCAGATTTGGAATAAAGTCCATTGCTAGGATAGTCGATTTCTACAACATATAATCTAGACGCTATACCAGAGCTATAGTTTCTAGAAGATATAGTTTAAAAATTGACTTATTAAAAAGGTGCTAAAAAATTGTAACCCATAAATGTTGAACGAGGCTGAACGACGAATGTCAATTACAGCGACATATGGTAATTCCAACGTAACTATTTCAAAAGAAATCAATTGAGAAAACTTTTCGCTCAGAGAAGATCAAGAAAATGTTGCTGCTATCGACATTTGTCATTCAGTATTTTTCAATATTTATGGGATTCAATTTTTAGCACTTTTTAAAGCATTACTAGAAGATCCGGTTTCCTCACCATGACCGTGATCTAGGTAGATTTTTCTCTGTTATCACAACGAGATTGATCAATCAGAAGCCTGGATTTTTGCTAACTTTTCACTGTTTGCAAAAATGTCCCTGGATCCCGGTCTATATTTCTAGACGCTATAACTGAGCTCAGGAATAGTACAGAAAGGAAACTCCGTATTTTGATACATTAAGGCCGGGATCTAATTAGGAACAAGTGTGTCTCTATAACGAAGTAGCGACGTACGGCCAATAAAATTTATTGGTAAAAGTGATAAAAACAAATCGTTAAAGGTCTTTGCGAGCGTGTCATTATCGTCAGGCTAATGCATGTTGAATTATTTACCTAGTCTAATAGAGCTACTCCATGCGCTTATCGTCTAATGAAGGATATTCCAAATAAGGGTTCGAGGCTGAAAAAGTCACGTTGTACCGGTAATGGACTTTATTCCAAATCTGGGTTCGAGACTGAAAAAAGTCACGTGATACCGGTAATTTACCAAAAGAACTTCTAACTGATAAGAAGGGAGGCTACTACTGCTTTCCGCATGAACTGCTTCACCAGCTGGTGAGGGTTTTTCACTTCTACGGAGTCGTCCCTTCCTTACGCTAGAGGTTTTTACCTTGATCACGTGATAAAAATATAGACGGAATATCCTCCATTTACCCAAAGAACTTCTAACTGATAAGAAGGGAAACAGGAAACTACTACTGCTTTCTCTCATGAACTGTTTCACTGGCTAGCGGGGATTTACATTACGTCGACGGAACCTTCCCTTCTTTACGCTAGACGTTCTTGCCTTGACCACGTGATCATAACGTAGATAGAATATCCTCTATTCAAGAAAGGGGATTGCCGTTCTTTCGACAAAAACTTGAAATGAGTATGCCTCCTGTGCATATACCACCACTCTTAAGTATAAAGGCTCTCTGTTATGGTGTTGTTTCTGAGCGCTGTTTGTTAAATTTCGATATTTGTGTTTTAGATTGAACAATAGAGAAAAGTACTGTTACTAATGAAACAACAACTTCTTTAATATTAAATGTATAGCAAAGGAGTTCAGAATCAGTGCCTTAAATAGTTTCGAATATGTACTGTTGTTATGACATCAATACCCTTCCTGGATGTGGAAATGCAAAATTGTGTTCAACATAATTGGCCACAATCTAGATAGATTTTTCGCTGTTAGCGAAACAAGATTCTTCAATCAGAAGCCTGCATTTTTGCGAACTTTTCGCTGTTTGCAGAAATGCAGGCTATTGATTGGTGAATCTCATTTCGCTAACAGCGAAAAATTTTTCTGGATCCCAGCCTACATTTCTATAAACATTGCACTTCATCCATGGCACTAAAAAAATGACTCAAAACTTTTATGACATAGACCAGGATCCAGAAACAGCAAAAATTCTCAAACATGCTGGCTTCAGATTGGTCAAACTCATTTCGCTAACAGCGAATATCTATCTGGATCTCGGCCATAGTTTTCTTCGATGAAATCAGTGCAAAGGGATAATATAAAAGAATAGTATAAGATTTCTAAAATGTTTTGGCGGATTTATCGCTGTTTGGCATAATTTGTAAACTTTAGAATTAATTAATTTTTTTCGCTAATTAAGAATAAAAATTTATGTTTTTAAAGCCGAATTTTATAAAAGCAAGAAGATTGAGTAAATATCTGTCCAAAAGTGCATTTCTTACTTTTTTCTGTCCATTATTTAAGTCTCTACCTTGATTTAAACATAAGGTGTGACGAAGAAAAATAATCTGTCATTTTCAGTATCTTGACGTTATTTTAAAAAATCTATATCCCTGTTTATAATTAATGTATGAAGATGCATTTGGTCTCTAACTGAAGATCTTTTTCATTAGATCCTTCTGGTTTTGGTTTTATTTTTCTACGGTGATTGGTTCTTTTGATATGGCAAATTTTACGCTGGCATGTTTAGTCGATTTAACATGGATAAGTTGTCTTCAGTATAATAAGCAGTTACGGTGTCTTTTTTATTCTTGGCGTTTGTTTGTGTGGCTGGGTTAGCATTTTTTTTTTTAGCTTGGCTTGGCAGAACGACCGTCCTGCTTGATAATTTCAAATGTATTTCATCTTCTTCGCTACTGAAGTGTGATGTTTTTGTTTTTCTCGTGTTCATTTTAGATTTTTCACGGTTTTAATTTTATTTATCAACTTTATCTATTTCTGGAATGAACGTTTTTGAAGTTTTCCAATATTTTCTGGAACAAAAATACATCGTTAGGCCCTATTATATTATTGCTATTGAAATATTTGTATTAGTTAAAATTTAAATAATTATATAAATTAATATAATTATAAACATAACAATAACATGATTATTTTTAAAATAATTATACTTAGTTAAAATCCTCACTCCGTATAATTTTGAAATATTGATTATAGGTGGCTATCTCTTCTCGATTTGATGTGGCCATCTCTCCTAAAATTGATAGACAGATTGCCACCCAGTTTAAAGTGTCACTCCGCCATTGTACAGTAGTGAGAAAAAAAAAATAAACACCCCCTACTAACTCCTCAACAAACTATAGTAGACGGAAGTTACTGGTACCGAACGATTGGAAATAAACTCAACTTTTAAATGACGTATATATAATTTGCTTAGGGGGCCATCTACATATTAAAACTAATCCAAACTTCATTTTTTTCAATGGCAATACCTAATTTTAACAAGATAATTGAAATCTTTGTTTCAAACTATGCCTAGACACCAAATTTAAAGTCATTTGAATGATAAGTTTTTGAATTATAAACATTCGAAATTTAGTGCTTCTAATGTTAAATTACATTTAAATATTTTTATTTATAACTTCTGAAATTATGATCCTAATGTTCTAATGCTTTGTGTCGCAATAATACTAATATGCACAAACATAAATTCGTTGAATTTGCAATTTTTATAATTTTCTGATATGAATTATGAATTATAAAATTAATATAAAAAAATTATGAATTGCAACCTACAATTTTTTTGATGGATTCAGATTTAATAAGTCCTGCATTATGGAAATCCAAAATTTGACATTTTTCTTCCAAGTAGTTTTAAAATTATGTTAAAAAAACGGCAAAATGATGGTTTAAGGGACCGCCCATGATAGAAATGACAAATATTTTGAAATTTCTTATGCCATCCTGTAATCTGACAGTATTATTTGACTACTTAAGGTGCCTTGATCAAGAAAGGACCTCTCTCGGTTAACTATCGAGTACCAAACTTCAATTTGGATACAGCCCTTAAAATACGCTCGTTTTAAAATAATTAATTTCTCGGAAACTTATAGTATGAATTGCATAAAAATTTGTTTTTAGACTAATTGAAGGATGTAGAGTTCATTTATGCTTTCAGAATTGTGTACTGCTATTGGTAAAATAAAGTTATGGTTCGTTTTAATATGTAGATGGCCCCCTAAGCAAATTTTATATACATCATTTAAAAGTAGACTTTATTTCCAATTGTTTGGTACCAGTAGCTTTCTTCTACGGTAATTTGTTGAGGAGTTAGTAGGGGATGTTTACTTTTTTTCCACGACTGTACGTTTTTGTTTTAGACTTAAAAGTAATGATTGGTTTATATACGTGCCTTAACAGTCCTTATAGTAAAAAAAAAAAATGTAATATAGGTACTGAAAAACATTCAGATTCATAACTCAACAAAAATGTTCCAACCACTATATTAAATAAGCATTAAAACTACATTTCCTTTTTATAATTGAAAAACACTGCTGCACGTCGCAATGAATTTACACATTAAACTATTTTTTACGAACAAAGTTTATGCTGCAATATATTGTGTAATTTTTTAATCATTTAGACTAGCCATCTCTCCTCTATGGCCATCTAAACTAGAATCACCCTAGTTTAAAAGACAATCACAGTTTGGCCAGGATAAGAAAAATGAACAAGATAATCAGAGAAAGATAAAAGAATATGCAAGATATAAAAATATAAGTATATACTGATATGTTGTATAGATATATTTAATGAAGCCATAAGAAATAAATAAAAATATGGAATAACATTCAAAACGCAATAATGAAACAATTTTTTTTAAAAGAATCATAATTTAAAGCGCAATACACCGAAAACGAAACGGCCCTAGAAGAATGAGTTTCAGGCCCATTCGGCCACGACTCTGCAGAGAAAATACTTGCTCGGTAAAGCCCGTCCGTAATCTAGTGAAAAATAAATCGAATAGAGGACTGTCTGTCTTGGCCCGCGGTATAAGTAGGCTTCGGGACAGACCGGGCACACTGCACACACTAAATCCATATCCAGTTCCCTTAAAGCTCGAAGGTTCGACATTTTAAACATCGCTCGACATTTAAAACATTTCGACTTACATCCGCTCTTCCAGCCGCAAATTCTGGTGACGTTGAATAACAGAGGATTGAGAGTCAACTCTCACAGCACAAAGCCTGTCATACTGCGCATCACACATGCGTACGACAGCATCATTCACGAGTGTATATCGCTCGTCAGACGTCAGCAATACGCCTTTCTCAATGGGGAAGGAGTGTGTTTCCATCTCATCTCACATGATCAGTATAAAGCGAGTTACTAGCTTAGAGTAACTGTCTTGACCTTTTGCACGACGCTAACGTTCTCGCCTCCTGATCATGAGATCCCTGGTTCAAACCTCATCGGCGCCAAGCAATCACGCTCTCCTCAAAGCCATAAGAGTTAAATAAAAATTTGGACTAACATTCAAAACGCAATAATGAAATAAATTAGTTAAAAAAATCACAATTTAAAGCGCAATACACAGAAAACGAAATAGCCCGAGAAGAATGAGTTTCAGGTCCATTCGGCCTTAATCTGCAAGGGATGAAGAGAAAATGCAAGCTCGGCCCATCCCGTAAATAACCTAGTGAAAAACAAATCGACCAGAGGCCTCTCTGTCTAGGTCCGCCGTCTAAGTAGGGCTTCGGGCCCGACGGGAACGCTGCACACCTCTAATTATGTATGCTCAAAGTTACTTTAAAGCTACATTTAGACTTACTTCCGCTTTTCAAGCCGTACATCTGTTGACGTTGAATAACAGAGGGTTAAGAATCAACGAAAGTTATAAAATTCGGCAATTTCTCGACTTTAATCGTAATGAGCCTTTAGAGGTATCATGAATATAATTTAGTTATTACAAATGCGAGTTCATTATTTCAAAAGGACTCAATGTCAGTATTTTGCTATTTTATAATAAAAAGTCTACAACCCTTTGAAACAAGGTTAAAAATTGTGTATTTTTTGTCCTTGTCTAAAGTGTAAACACAGGGTTATAAAAATATGTATAATAATCACTTATACTGAAACAAACCACGCTATAAAATGCTATAAATGTGATTTAATACCATTATTTAGATTAACGTACTTTTCATCGCACAAACGGACACATTTTCAAAACGATTCTTGATAGAAATATTTTTGCCAAATTATTTAAAAAACAAGAACTTGGTAAATATTGTCAAGAGACTTCACGAATAAGGAAAATTAGTGCAAACACATAGCTGCCAACTTGTACGGATTTTTGCTATCACTAAAATATAACAGAAATTTTTGCCTTATTTAATTATCAACATTCACGGCAATTCGACAATTGAATTAAGCAAATTTTTTCCTTAAATTTTAGTGGTAGGTAAAATCCGTACAAGTTGGCAGCTATGCAAACATAAAATAAAATGAAATTGGATATTTGAGAGCGTGAATTAATTTCTACTATTGTTACAAAACCTGCATAGCATCTCTTTGCAAATCTTAGGTAACTCAGGGGACACTGAATGGTTATATCTGAGGTGCAAAACTTTTTAACGAGATATTAAAAACGGTTTGAGGTTCACCAATATTTGTATAGTCGTGGAAAAAAAAGCAAACACCCCTACTAACTCCTCAACAAATTATCGTAGGAGAAAGTTACTGGTACCGAATGATTGGAAATAAAGTCTACTTTTAAATAATGTATATAAAATTTGTTTAGGGGGCCATCTACATATTAAAACGAATCCAAAGTTCATTTTTTTCAATGTCAATACCTAATTTTAAAGAGATATTTCAAATCTTTGGTTCAAGCTATGCCGAGACACGGAATTTCAAGTCATTTGAATGATCAGTTTTTGAATTATAAACATTCAAAATTGAGTGCTTTTAATGTTAAATTACATTTTCATATTTTTATTTATATCTCCAGAAATTACGCTCCTAATGTGCTAATTTTTTCTATAGCAATAATACTAATATATCCAAACATAAATACGCTGAATTTGCAATTTTTATAATTTTATGATATGAATTATGAATTATGAAATTAATATTAGAAAAAATTATGAATTGCAACCTACAAATTTTTTGATGGATTTAGATTTATTAAGTCCTACTTTATGGAAATCCAAAATTTCACATTTTTCTTCCAAGTAGTTTACAAATTATGCTTAAAAAACGGCAAAATGATGGATTAAGGGGCCGTTTTTAACAGAAGTGACTAGATATTTTGTAATTTCTTCTGCTGTCCTGTAATCTAGCAGGCTTCATTGACTTCTTAAAGTTCCTTGATCAAGATGGGGAGCTCTCTCGGTTAACAATCGAGTTCCAAACTTCAATTTGGATACAGCCCTTAAAATACGCTCGTTTTAAAATAATTAATTTCTTAGAAACGTATGTTACGAATTGCAAAAAAAATTCGTTTTTAGGCGAATTGAAGAGTGTAGAGTTCATTTATGCTTTCAGAATTGTGTACTACTATTGAAAAAAAAACAAAGTAATGGTTCGTTTTAATATGTAGATGGCCCTCTAAGCAAATTTTATATACATAGTTTAAAAGTACACTTTATTTCCAATCGTTTGGTACCAGTAACTTTCTTCTACGATAATTTGTTGTGGAGTTAGTAGGGGATGTTTACTTTTTTTTCCACGACTGTACATATCAGTTACAAGTACTCATCAAAATATAAAGAATAATGCACCACGACCTTTTATTTTACTTTATATATCTTGCTTTATTGAATGTGCATACTATACATTTTATAAAAATCATATCGTTATATCTGTTAAAACAAGGATATTGCCATTTTGTTTAATTAACAGATCGCTGCTTAGTTGGAGCTTCATAAATAAAACATCGTAGGGTAATATTTAGCAAGTCTGAAACAATAGAAAAGGGTGTGGCTCGCCATTCTGCCCAGTCATTTAAATGAGTAACCATGAAAGAATAAATAAGATAACAAACAGATTCTTTAATGACAATGCTGTAAAATTTCGTGAACTAAGATCGACTTTAAAGATGAAATACTGAGCAGAAACAGAAATCACCCACCAGCCAACCTTGCGGTATTGGAGCTAAATGTCCACGAGGGGAAAAACCCATATCCACCTTCCCACGAAACCCCCAGACACCAGACGGGCCCGGAGGCCTCAGCAGGTAGGAAGACACCCGCACCCCCATTGAAATTTCAATTAAAATTGTACAATCACATCACAAGAGCTACCCAATGTTGCTTAAGCTGGGCGAGCCCAAATAAAACAATATTTTCGATTTTTAAAATATTACAGATCATCAATCAGTTATTAAAATAGGAATACTTTAAAGTAGCCAATTTAAAATTTTAATGAAAAATTAAAATAGCATTGTTAATGTTAATAAAATTTAATTAAATTAGCTAAACGATTTCTTAAAAATTTATACTAATCCATATTAGGGCCTAATAGGACTTAATAAAACAAAGTTAGTTGAGACAAAATTGATTGAAATCTGAAAAATAAGTAAATCTGAGAGAAACTTCGAATGATATTTAAATGAAATAACAGTCTTGTTAAATTTAATTGTGATTCTGAGTGATGACCTGTTAAGCAAGTTTGCTCTAATTTCTAAAGCTACTTTTTACAAAATGGTTACTCTTAAAAATACGGCTACGTAAAGGATGACTAATAGTACTGAACAAAATATAAAAAATAGCACTTAAATCTGGGTCAATATCACTAAATATATTCCAACTCTGAATTCTCTTTAATTGAAGTGTAGATATCAACTTCTTACCAAAAGGTGAGCTTCTAGGCTGCGGAATCTATTGCACACCCAATCTAAATCAATCGTCATGGATATTGACACAAGGCTTGAATAAAGCTGTGAAAAATGTTTTAAGTATCTATGAGGGATACGACCCGACAAAATCTGACTACATTCTAAACCCTGACTACCACATTTATACTAGCCGGCCGACCTCAGAAATCTCATTAGCATATCACTGCGTAAAATTTCCGCTCCAATCAGATTCTGTGAGATTCTGTCATACGGAAAATAAGAAAAATGACAGAGTAGGCTCGTTCGCGCACCAGTGTTAGAAACTGGAACATAACCTGGCACACAATCATTTTAATCCTAGATTACATTAGCAGCACAGACAACCACCTCATCTAGTTGGGGGCTGAAATTCCAGAATTAGCTAAAACTCGATTCATATATTAAAAGAAAATCAGTCTGTCAAGTCATATCTTGATGGAAAACACCTAAAAACCCGATTTTATCAGTCGACTCGTTGGTTTACCATTGCGTTTTCCTGCACCAAAAGGTATGAAAACATGGCGGACTGGGAACAGGAAAACACAATGGTAAACCTACGAGCCAACCGGTAATATCGGTGTTTAGGTGTTTTTCACCAAGATATGACTTGGCAGACCGATTGCGTTTTAATATGGAAATTGAGTTTTAGCTAATTCTGGAACTCCAGCCTCTAACTCGATGAGGTGGTTGTCTCATGGTTTGTACGTCTCCTTGAATTTCGCAGATAAGAAAATCTTTCGGCACCAGTATTATCTTATAGAAAATCTCTTCTTAAAAGAAGGCGAAATTTTGGACGTTAAACGCATCGTTGCGGTTTTTCTAAATTCTAACTATGTTTTTAAATTTTTCCCTTTATTTTTAAACCCTATTCTCTTATTTTTCAATTTATTTCCTCGACATCGTTCCTGCCTAAGCATTTAGCACCGATTTTCATCCACTTTCTATCCAAATTAACTTATTTTATCTTGTTTTCATCGCTCCTGCTCCGATGTGGAGCAAAATGCCCACCTTTCCTCATTTTTGAAGGAAGGACTTTGATTCGTTGCAACTCTCTTCCTCATCAGCTGCTGAAATTTTCCGTCAAATCCTTAGGATTTGTCCCATTCCGACCCGCATCGATGCACTTCGCCTCCACCTTGGCTGACGAAGTTAGCCGTCAAATCCTTGCCGTTTTCTTTTCAAAATTCGTTATTATTATGTGCCAACTTCTATTTTTATTAACTTTTTCGATTCCTATCTTTTTATTTTGATATAAGTAATTTATATAATAAAAAAAAAAATGTATGGCTCTGGGGCCTATTTTCATCTTTCCCCACGATCCCTGGCTGCTTCTACCTTCCCAATGCTCCAGAATTCGTAAGGAATTCATACTGCTTAACATCGAAGCACTCTGTCAAATTCGACCCACCAAATTCGAATGAGATAAACTGAAGCAAAACAACTTCTGTAGGGACTCAGAAAAAACTGAATTGGTGTATTGGTGTAACCTAGATTTCATTTTCTATAAAAAGATACCGGTAGTTTTCCTGGAGGAATAACGGTATCCGTACGAGGCATGTGTCTATGCTGCCAGTTCTAGATCTGTTCGTAAAGAGAGATATTAGGCACTGCTATAAGTCATATTAGATGTAAATTTCCAACTGGGCGAAAAATGTGCGGACCATTTTTCGCGCAGTTGGAAATTTACATCTAATATGATTTGTTTACCAATTAGAATAACTGTGTGAAAATTAATCTAGTACTGCTATAAGTGCTTTATATTTTGTGCATTTTTTAAAGTAATGAGTAAATACATATATTTCTAAATTTCGACTACTTTTTACTTTCAAATAACACAAATATGCAAAAAATAAATAAGGTAAAATAAAGTAAAAAGGTGGGGAGTTTCGATAGAATAAATATAAGCACAAAAAAATCAATATAAGAAAGTATTTCTTTAACCCTTAAATGCCTGATTTTTCAAAAATCATTCTAATAATGTTTTTCGGCTTTCATTTTTTTAAATAAATCATGGGAAAAATACTTAAAAAATCATATTTTGTTTTAAGTATGGTTTAAGGCTAAAAAATAGTTTGTTACTAATCGGCAATACTGGTCTTTAATTGAAAAAATAATTTTCCTTGATAAAATTCTATAGTATTAAACACACAAGAAATTTAGAAACTTTAAAAAGAAATAAATTTTACTTGTTCACTGCAGAACAAAAAAAGGTATTTCGCAAGCTTCCAAACACAACAAAAAGAACAAGTAGCAACACTTGAAAAAATAAATCTATCTTTATTTTTAAACAGCACAAGTGTTGCCATCTACATGTTGAAAATCGATTTAATAATATTTTCAGAATGTATTTTATTGGCAACATTAGGCACTATAGCTTCAATATTATTCTAAAAATACTTTAGAGCCTAAATTTGGTATGTTGCCAAAAAGCAACACCCGGCATTTAAGGGTTAAAGATATTAAAATTTCACTTAAGGTAACGTAAAAATTAATAAGTGCCAAAAGAACAGTTTCTAATATTTAAATTGAGAAAATAAATTACTTCTTTTCACTTTACTGCCTCTTTTAGTTAATATTTAAAATCACTTTTTTGTTCATAAAATTTAAATGATAAAATGGTCATATTTTTGTATTTTGTTTCATATTTGTGAGAATTTTTTATAACCGTGAATTTTTAGAAATAATTTTCATATTATTTTAATTTTTTTTTTAATTTTTTGCATAACTTAACTTTAACTAAAATCCTTTAAGATCTTTTTAAATAATTTAGAAAATTTTTAAACGAAAAGTTGACTTAAATATTTAATAAGTTTTATTTTCCTCATACGTCGAAATTATTTCTACGCAGTTCATTAAATGTCTTTTGCTTTTTTTTTTTTTTGTTACTTCAATTTAATTTTTAGGTGCGTTCGTAATTATATAAATACGTAGCACCTGTAGTTGTCGTTCAGTCCGACTGTCCGCATGTAACAGAGCAAAAACTACCCAACCGAATGGTCTGAAATTTTAAATATATGATTGTTGCAAAATTTTGTCGAACCATTTCAAATTTTATGAAAATCGGATGTATAGTTTAATTACAGGGACAATCAAAAGTTTTTCTTTACATTACTGCCAATGGGGAAAATTATTGCAAGTGCATTTTAATGATATTGCAGCCTTCCGAATGGTCTGAAATTTTAAATATATCATTGTTGCAAAATTTTGTCGAGCCATTTCAAATTTTATAAAAATCGGATGTATAGTTTAATTACAGGGACAGTAAAATTTTTCCGTTTCATTACGGGGAATGGGAAAAAAATATTGCAGTGCATTTTAATGATGTTACAGACTATACACTTATTGAAGTGCAAAAAAAAAGTATACATTCAGTACAATATGGGGTGCAAAAAATAATTATAAAACTAGCTATAGTATGAACGCACCTCATTTGCCCCGTTTGACGAGCAATTTCCAACTTGTTTATATTATTTTTGTATTTTTACGAATAGAAAAAAAATTACTTATTTAAAATATAATTTTTCCCTGAGTGTTGAAAAATAATAATATTTAGTTTAATAAACTGTATTTAATAAGCATTCAAATATTCCAGATACGTATTTAGGAAACTAGAAGACCGTGAACAAGTCAGAATGACGTGTTTGCATTTGAAAAAGAATGGTACAACATTGAAAAAATAAATTACTTCCAATAAAATAAATACATTATAAAAAGAATTATGAAGTAATAAATTTTATCTTATCTGACTAATGGGATCAAGTTACGTAAAATAGTTATATATACATATATAAAAGTATTCTAACTTAATTTGCAAGTAAATTATTAATTGAATTGGTAAAATAATTACATAGAATATACAAACGAATTTCACACACAAAATTTGTAGAGCTATTTCAGAAAAAAAAACCCATTCAAATTAGTACTAATAATTCTACTTTAAATCATATTTCAATTAACTATTTTACCTCATGGTATGGGTTAAAATAAATATACCCAGTTAAAGCTCACTATATCTCTAATTAAGCTAATAATTAAACATACATATTTTTTTATAAATAAAAACAAACCGTAAGTTTTCATTTCCTAATAAATTTGTTAGCTAATAGTAAAAAAAAACAAAAACAAAACACACACACACTTTATAAGATTGAAAATTCAAATCTAAACAGAAAACATTCACACGTGATGCCACTTGAAATAATATATTTTTTAGGAATAATAACGGAGTTATTCTTAAGAGTCATTCAGGTCTGTGAAGAAAAAATTAAAACTTTCCGATTATAAAAATTCTAACAATATTGCATTGAATACACACCTCTGCTTACATTAAAATGGCATTTTTAAAGGAAGTTTGAATAGGTGGAGTTCGTTCAGATCTCTATATTATCAATGAGCTCCATGGTCTATATTTTTAATCGGAAACGTTCATAATTAACACGTTCACGGCGGCGCGGTGAATCACACTCGACTGTCTCAGAGTTGTCAAGGTCTCCTGCACACCACTGTTATTTTAGAGAAAATGTTGTTCCTTTAAATCGCCCAATTGCTCTAATTAAATAAAACAACATTTTCTATATTAAAATACTGGTATCGAAAACGCCGGAGAATTGGCAGCTCTGAGACAGTCGAGTGTGACCCACCGCGCTGGCGTGAACGTGTTAAACATTCTTTTTGAAATCGTGAAATGATTGCAAAAAGCAGTAAAATGTTTTTAGTTTTGTATGTTTTATATTACTAATGAGCAAAATTATTTAATCCATGGTATGTATTTTAATGAATCTCAAAGGAACGAATCGCATATTGTTCACGATCGCGGACCGCTGGTGAAAACTAAAATAAAATGACTGATTTTAACGACAGATTATCGGGAAACGGGTGAATTCACTCCGAACGGGTTATACACTTAGCGCTATTATATATATATATAATTTCCAACAAATGTAAAGTATTCCGGAGATACTACCATTGTTATCGCAATTGATAGCATGCAACAATGATTTCAACTATAACAATATAAATATGTATAGTATTCAAATACGATTTCAATAAAAATGCAATACTATATGCAATACAAATTTTAATTATTAGTTATACAGATTATATTAACATACCATGCATATAATAGTATACTATTTTTATATAATACAAGACAAAATCCAATACAAATATAAAATACTAATAATAATGTTGGTACTTTCATGTCACACAATTACCAAAATGTGTAAGCACAATAAGAAAAATATTTATAATTGATTGAAGTAAATATAGACAAATATCATAAATTATTACACACAAAATAAGCCGATAAATAACTGATTTAATAATTTGAAAAATGACAATAGCATCCAAATGTAAATAAGTGAGAGTAGGAAGTCAAAATTACGTCCATTTCTAATCATATCATAATATTAAAATATTTATTTGCTTAAAAGACGTCATAAAAACACATTAAAAGTAAATTAAAAAAGCTTTATTTACATGTTTCAACTCATTTTCTGAGTCGTCGTCAGAATGTATAATAGAAAATTACAAATGCGGCTAAATCAAATAGAGAACATTAACATACTTTTTAACGAGAGTAAAATCATCTACAGGTCTAATTTCATTTACAATTATCCATAAGAGAGTCCATTGAAATTTATTTAAGAGTTTCAGGAGTTTGTAACGATACATTATCTTTTCGTATCCCGAACTTATGGGTTGAATGGTTAGATAAATTACAGCATCGCGGCATAGAAGGAACACGAGCAATCGCGAAAATATAGGGCACGTTACATGATTACTTGTTTATTTTCGATGATTTTTTCCATTTTTCATTATGCATTTGTAATTTTCTATTATACATTCTGACGACGACTCAGAAAATGAGTTGAAACATGTAAATAAAGCGTTTTTAATTTACTTTTAATGTGTTTTTATGACGTCTTTTAAACAAAAAAAATATTTTAATATTATGATATGACAATAACATCCTTTAAATATTTAAATATTAAAAAAAAAAAACATATTTCCGAATGTTTGCGTTCTGTTCTTTGTTAAAACTTTAGCTAATCGAGGTTTTACTTTCCTAAATCAACAAAATTAAACATTTATAAGTACTTTTTTTTAATACACTTTAGGAATCCGTGTAATTCACTATCTTAAAGTATTTGCATTTGTTCAATGCAATTGTTCTGAGTACCAATTAAATTTTAATTCAGTTGATTTGGATAGCAATAAATTATAATCAGATTATTTTTAAAGGTACGTATAATTCACGAAATATCTCTTAGATTATCCTGCGATCTTGATTGAAATTCCTTTACTACATTAAATGATATTTAAATCTAAATTCAGTTAATAACAAAATTAAAGTGCAATATAAAGAACTAAATTAATTTAGATAATGAGAGATTTCAAAATCAACGTAGCCAGTTCGTTCACATTATATTATTTTTCGAAAATGTACAAATATGTGTCTTCTTTATCTTAATGCAATAAAATAATGAGATGATGAGCAATCATTAAGTTACTAATTAAAGTTTTAATTTCTATAATTTGAGTTGGTTCAAATGTAAACCATTACTTTTAAAAGAATTGATAGAAGCTTACATTATATTTAATGAAATCTGTTTTCTCACATATTTGTATATTTTGTAGGCACTGAATAACTACATTTTAATTTCCTAATATTACTATATTGAGCTTAAACTTTACATAATAATAATGATAATAATAATTTAAATAACGGCTAAATTTTGCGTCTGGTTATTCGTTTTTTTTTTTTTTTTTTTTTTTTTTTTTAATTAATGTTATAATTTTCAAAGTGTTGTTTTACTGATAATTGTCAATCTGAATATAAGTATACGATACAATTTCAACAGGAAAAGTTTTAAATACAGACGTTATGAACTTTGTATATACCGGATGTCACAAAAATGCCTGATGGATTTTAAAATTCAATAACTTGCAAAATGTGACAGATATCTCAAAATATTTTGCAGGAGGTGTTATGTAAATTTTTATACTGCTATTCCCAGTTTTAGTTACAAACAACAGCGATAGATGGCGCTGAAAGCAATAGGCGCTAAATTCAGGCTGGATTTTTCGGCCTCTCTCTTCTCCCATGCGTAAAAAGGAGATTAAAATGTGTCGAATGGATCCCGAAGTACCAAAAATCGGGTCTGAAATTAGCACCTATTTTTCGCAGCGCCATTTATTGTTTGAAATTCGAACTAAAATCAAGAATCACAGTAAGGAAACTCCTGACATCATACATAACCCTCCTGCAAGAATTCTTTTAATATCTGTCACAGTTTGCAAGTTATTGAATTTTAAAATTCATCAGTCATTTTTGGGACATCAGGTAAGTATTAGTCAAAAGTTTTGTATTAGAATAAAATAAGTTAGAAAGCTCTTAAATTTAAATTAAAATACACTGTAAAAAAAAATCTCTCAAATTAGCAGAAAAAAACTGTTAATTTTGGCGCTAGTGGAAAACCGTTTATTTACAGAAGAATATCTGTAATTTTTCATTAAAACAGTTTTTTTTTTTTCTGTAAAAAGCATGGATCTTTTTCTGTAAAAATCACGAAATCAACCCTTTTTTACAGAAAAAAACTGTTTTTCTTTAAAACAGTTTTTTGGTAAAAAATACAATATTTTTCTATAAAATTACAGATTTTTTTACAGTGTATTTATATGATTTTACTATATCATGAGTATAGTAATTATTCAGGAAATATATTTAATCATTTAAGAGGTGTTTTTGCCATATTTAATCCGTTCAAGACCGGCATCTTATACACGAATATTATTTGTTTGGAACCACTTTTTGTTAATTATTTGACTTAACTTTATAAATCACGAAAATGTCGTAATTAAATAAAATTAATTTTACTTTTCTTTTTCACTGGTATCAAACTCAAGCGTTTTAAGAACATTATGAGGGTGCATATATGCACCCATGGTCCCGAACGGGTTAACATTTGGTATGATTTGTTTTTGTTTTCGTTTAAATGATATAGTAAAATTATAACATAGTTAAATTATATTAGTATTGTGTTTTCTATCGCATTACTTAAAATATTAGGAGAGGGCTATTTGAATTTCGTAAAACTAGTGTGTGTGTGTGTGCCAAGAAAGTGTGAAAGAAGGGTGGGGGTCGAGGTGGATATTTATAAATTTCTGACATAATCTGCAAACGACTCGATTCCAACGCTGGATCCCTACCTTAAAACAGGAGAGGTTACCTATGCGTCACTTATGCTTAATTACATCGCCTCATTATATTTATCAATTATATTCTGTCACGATTCTTTGACGATTTTCACCATGGAATTGGTTTGAAAATGTTTTAAAAACGGATTAACTAACTAATCCATCAAGCGATTTTCACGAATCTCTATAAAGTTTTCGTGACAACAGTCTATATATTACGTACGCCAAATGAGAGACCAATTATAAACACCTTTTATGAGTTATTGTTTTCACTGACAAATAAACATGGAAATCTTGATACAATTTGGAAAAATATCAAGTGTTTCTTAATCTAAATAAATATAACGTAACAACAAACGAAAATACGCACAAACATCTACTGAGTTACCCATGATTCCAAAAAGCGTCCATTATCTTTAGAAATCCCAGTTATCAATATATTTTCGAGATTTCGAAGAAGCATTTGTTAAAACGAAGTTTCTTTTACTGCCTCTTACTTTCGGAAAAGTTACCGAGTAATTTTGCACGGTAAAAATTAGTTCTGTGAACACCAAGTGTAGATTTTTCAGATGCTTTCTATTCTCAAGTAAACATTTTCATGGTCAAAAAATATGTTTTTCAGACGAACAATATAATTTAACAGAATTAACTTTAACATTAAAATCAATTATATTTTGTAATCCTTGCATATATAAAGTTAAACATTCAATGGCAAATGCTTAATTGAGAATTGTTCCTATCGTAAATACCGATATTTCCGTTTGAGAAAACTGATAAATTACTCGGAATCGGTTCCGAAAATGAGTGGCAGCGAAGGAAACGTTGATTTTATATATACTTCTGTTAATCTTCGAATGACATTGGTTTATGACGAAACTAAAGATTAAGAACGCTTTCCTGAATCCTCACTGAAAAAAAAATATATTGGACTAAAATACGGAAATTGTACTGGCAATCGAGACGCCAATTCTATTTCCGTATTTTAACGGAAAATTTTCGACGTAAACTACAGAAAATTTTCCGTTTTTATGGAATTTACGTGATAACATTTCATACTGGCGTCTCGATTGCCAGTACAATTTCCGTATTCCAGTTCTTTTTTTTTTTTTTTTTTTTACAGTGATGAATAACTTTGAAGAGGTTATTGCACATTTTCGTTTGATGTTATGTTATATTTTTCAAGATATAAAAACATTTGTCGGTTTTCTATAGTGTACAAATCTTTCCTTATACAATGCATTCGGAAAATAACAAGAACGAAAAATCATCGCACAGGATAGGTTCCGAAACACTTTCCAGTACATTCAGAATATAGTAACAGAATTTTACAATTTATTAAGATGGAGAATATCTAAATAAACACTCTAGAAAATTCGTAATACATTTGGAAACCCAATCTCTGCAATTACCATGAATAATATGAAAAATATCCGAATTTTTTTTGCACCACCCTGAATATGACAATATGACAGTCCATATTTTCATATGTATATTATATTATTTTCATATGTGTATTGCTAAAAGTTAGTTCAATGAAACATATAACACGGTTGAAATTTCCAATTACGTCACGCAATTTCCGTCAATATGCGGAAGTTCAACTGAGATGTTTTGTGTATCCCTGTATACGATCTATAGAATTTGAAGACACTAAGTAATATGCAAAAATATAGCTACATTATAAAACGCGTACCACAACTGAATACGCATTTACAGTAATTATTGGACATAGGAAGCACTGTAGCCAAATACTTTGGTGTGCCCTAGTAAATGAATGATAAATTATATGCACACGAGATTGTACAGCAAGCGCTTTGTAGTACACATCAGTGATATATACAAATTTCAATATATCTGAAATAGTGTAATATCATTAAAATACACCGGAAACGATTTTCCCCCAAAGGCCGTAATATAACGGAATTATTTTGAGTGCCCCTGTAAATGAACCGTTAATGGTACGCACTTCATTTTGAATGCCCAATATGCCACTGTAAACACTAATAAAATATATCAATTTCATGGCAATCTGACTATTTGCGCGCGTTAGACAACGGACAGACAGACAGACAAACCGTATTCCTAAACACTGTTCAGCTATGTTGGAAAGCGTTAAAAATGTTGAATCGTATTTGGTAATATAATTATTTTCCTAATCACAGTTTAACTAAAATTGAAAAATGTGACTTACCTTTTTTATACAACTAACGATAGTCTTATTTTGATCAGTTTCAATTTTATTACCCGACTGCCAAGAAAAGTTACGTGTTTCACGCGTATCTGGGTATGTAGATTTCATTATACCCTCAAAACATCCCAACGGCTGGATGGATATGAATGAATGAGGTCTCTATCGATTCGTCTTAATCGTCCGATGGTTATAGGGTAGATTTTTTTTTATAAATTCAAAATGGCGGTAGAGACGAAAAAAAAATTACGTACCCTATTGAGTGGCATACCATTGGATAGGTCTTTCAAAACGAAGAAGATGTTTCATTGTCCATTTTGCAGTCAGAAGCTCCGTTTAAATATTATACAACCTAGAAGTTGTGTACTTTGGATCTCTACTTTTAGTGTAACCCTAACCTTCATAACATACATGTATAGGCTTCATCAAAACAGTGTTTAGAGATAGGAACTAATAATTAAACACAACTTAAAAGTCATCAATACAGGTAAATAAAACAAATAGGTAAGTAATATAAAAAATAGTTTCATATTGATGAGAAATAATTAAGTAGTTCGCTTTTTACGCAGTCGGGTATTTGATTTTTTAAATTTAATATATTTTTATTTTGAGGAATACATTTGAAACAATAAATACGTTTCAAATAAGTTTTCGGAAAATAAATGTCAGATTTAATGCTTTCATGTTGAGAGCTTTGGTGTATTATTCAATTAAACACAGATTAATGATTTAAATATTTAAATAGCGAAAGAAAATTAAATGCATTTATTTATTACGTTGAATTTGAAAATTTTCTTAATCCAGGAAATAATTAGAGGCATTATATTTCAAGAAGTTTTGTATTTAATCTAATTCCCCTAACCGTTTACATTTTCAGCCATGGAATCAATAGAATTGTTTTTTCTTTAAGTTTTCATATTTATTGCACATAAATGCATAAATTTTTTGGATGTTCAAAAATACAATAAAACTTTAAACCATATCACGTGAAAAGAAAATGATCATCATTATTCCCTTTACAGTTTTTGTCATATCTATCTATATTATAAAGGACAAACATATCTGTGCGTAGCGCATACGTCATTTTGCGAATGGCAACACTTTGAAATTTGAAATAAAATTTTGGTTTTGCATTTTCTCTACTGCAAATTTTTAAACTTCTATGCATCACACATTTTAACTTTTTACACCGTCGTATAAGGAAAAAAATTCTCTTTTAAATGCAATTTACTTGAAAGCTGTATCTCAATTTGTTTTTTAGATATTAATTTTTTTGTAGTTTTTAATACAAATTTTGTAATCGTGGCAACTGAAGTACTCCATTTATATTGAAAGTAAAGGGAAAATAGTCATGGTTTATCATTTTTATTGATTATATCCTTATTGATGCCATTTTCACATTACAAATAAAAGTAACTTTTTTATAATTTTTGAACAGAAAATGATGTCAGACATTAAAAAAGAACACGCATTTTTGTTCATAAATCAGTTACATTTCAATATTTTTACATTACGCTGATACTGAGTTTGAGACGCTAGGCAAAATGATTCCGTGAGTAAACATTATGTCATATTTAAAACAATACGATAATTTATTTTGATAAAACTAAATATTTGACCGATACTAAATGGTCAATATGACAATTAAAGGCAAATTTCTGAATATTTTTTTTTCGCGGGTATTGAGACTAGAACTTAAAGTTCACATGAAAAGTTGCATCGGACAAACGTGACATTAAGTTTGGAAATACATTCATTAATAATCTATTGCGCGTTAAAATACTTTCAAATTGTGAATTTGAGTGGTGCGTATGTAAATTATGAGAATGTGAAAATAACGTACAGTTTAGATTTTATGGGGGAAAATTTTATGATGTGACAAAGCGAAATACTTTTTACTGATTTTTCATCCCATAAAACAAACATAAGAGCCTCAATCGATAAATTCATCATAATTACTCATTTTGATTACGTATTATAATAGAGTTTAATTTTTCAATAATTTAAGCAGTTGAAGTTTGTGGAAATAATATTTTGGTAATTTTAGGTAAAAAATATTATTTGTTTTAAGAAAGAGTGAAACAACCAATGTTAGATGAATTTTTAATTGTAATTATTTTTGTAGGTTTATTATAAATTCGATCTGAAGTTCCTTTCTAACATTTTAGTTCGTCGAATTTCGACGGTTTGCAACTCGTTTAAATAAAAGCAGAAATTGTTTTTTTCATAAACACCCTTTTATAAGCATGCAATATCTATTTTGAAAATCATACCCCATTTCATATCTCTAATAAATGATTTTACCTAAAAAGTGCCATTAAAATACACTAGTATGACGTATTCACCAAGCCATATTATGGAAAAATTCAGCGCTTTTTTATACCTGGTAGGAAGCTCGAGCTAGTGAATTGATTAAAAAGTATAATAATTTTTTCTCTGTACTTTTTTCAGAGTATAATCATAATTTAATTAACATAAAACTATTACTTTACAAAAACCATATTCTTTACAAACATATATTACACTCTTTATTTTTTATTTTTTATTTCTATATTAATATATAATTCGTTGTTGTTGCATAATCGTCACTTTAAGCCTTTTTAGGCGAGCGTGCTTCGAAGCTTAATTAATTTCATAGTTGTTGTAACTGATATAAAACTATAAACAACAATTTGCCGATTTAATGCTTGTGGCTGACTAATATACAAATGACGCAAACTTAACTTATTACTTTATAATTACTTTTTAAAAACGTTACAAAGTTTTATTGCCATCGCAAACACACATTTGCTCACATTTTATATTAAATTCCAGCTTAACGTGAGTTAAAAATCGAATACACAATTTCATCTTTACATAAAAACAAGTAATATAAAAATTTTGTTTTTTAAGTCAATTCCTACTTAAGTCATCAAAGAAAATTTTAATATAATACCTTAAGCTAATATTAGTTTTTGTTTCATTAAAATATCTCAATTGGCTGATTTTCTATAAGCAAGTAGGTTTACAATGGAAGTCGGCGAAATATTAGAGATATCGCCAAGTTGGCGTCACTTTTGGCGACTCATTTTAGTCGCCAAATTTGGCGGTATATCGCTGAGTTCGCGACAAACTTGGCGGTATTTGGCGATAGAACAGGGCCTCCCCTATGTTAACCCTCCTTATAGATATGAAGATGCATTAAATGCTGTTCAATAACCAATGGCCGCCTTTTTGTCTCCCATAAAAAACTAAAATTAATTAATTAAAATTTAATTAATGAATTAATATTTGAAAAAAACTGTATTAACATCAATTGTTATGCAGTACAAGTTTAAAAAAAATTATTCCAACTTGATAGGATGAATAATAAGTATTTTATTAACGATTGAAAATTTGAACAAGATATATATAAAGTGAAACTTACACTAAGTGCAAAATTACTTAAAAGATGACACAGTATTTAAATGTTAAATTATTTTAATACCTTAGTATACTTTCAACTATAAAACATAGTCTTCTTCGGAGGAATATAAGAAATACAACAGTTATTGATATGTATTCCTCCGAAGAAGACTATGTTTTATAGTTGAAAGTATACTAAGATATTAAAATAATTTAACATTTAAATACTGTGTCATCTTTTAAGTAATTTTGCACTTAGTGTAAGTTTAACTTTAACTCGCCATTAATCATATCTTTAACTCTAGTACTCAGTCTTTGGATTCGTATTAAGCCGTTTCTTAGGACATTTCTTTTAACCGATACATGGACATTTGAATCAAAATATATAAACTTTAAGGTATTAAAATTAAAATAATTTCGCTTGTCAAATATCTTATATATCAAATTTTCACTTTCTGTGTTTAAGTTCACATCTAGAAAATTAACATTTTTACAATTCTGGGAGGAGGGTTCCAGACTCAGAGACGTAGGATAATATGTAAAATCAATTTTTTCAATGTCATTATTTAATTTGACTATCAAAACATCATCTATATATCTATAAGCTAATGTATTACTGTTTAAATTATTATTTCTTTCATATATATGTAAATAGATGTCTCCCAAAATGGAACTGCAACTCCCCCCCCCCCATTGGAATACCCCCGAATCATCTGTTTAAATATTGTATTACCTTCGTAGAGGTAGTTTTCTTGTACTACCAACTGAAATAAATTCATGAAAAAATCACTATGAACATCCGAAGTACTATTTATATTATAAAAAGCTACTATTTTTACTTTTAAATCTGTCAAATCAATTGTGTTATAGAGGTCTGTAAAATCATAAGCGTATAAACTAGTAATATTTTTAATTTATTCAGATTATCTAATAGTGTATAGCTATTTTTGATAATAAAAGACGTCCTTTTTACTGTATCGATACAATCTGTGTTTTTCTTATATTTATTCAATAAATGTGTATTATAAACATATCTTGTCCTATATCTTACAACCTCTGTATCTCTGTAAACACACATTTCCTCATGTAACTTATAAAACGATTCACAATTTTTCTTCATTACTATACTATCATCTATATAACTCTGCATGCTATAAAAGTTTCATACATGACCTTTCCCCCTCTTCTCACTAATCTCACTATAATACACACACACACATATATATATATATAGGGAGAGTGTGAACTAATATTAGGAATTGAACAAGTTGAGTTAAATAAAACAGTGTAAAATGCAATTATTGTTTATCAATGTAAATAAGAAAATTTCGATGCCGAAAATTTCAATGGAAAAAATATAATATACAAGTGATTGAAATCAAAATTATAAAACTACTTCTTGTTGTAACGTAAACTTTTTCGTAACATAAACAGTCACATAATTGAAATGCGTGCACATTCTTCAGATATTAACATTACATGAAAAATCCACAGATATATTTGAAATCAACTTGCCAGTAGTTTTGTAGAAGTGTATTTTTTGGCATCCGTGGAAACACTTCGTGCAAAACATAAAAGTTGTTGAAATAAATGTTAAAGCATTAGAAAAAAATATATGCATTTCCTAACATCCATATCACGAAGAAGTTTCGATTTGATGAAGCATTAGGAGAAAAATTTCTTGGGGCTTTAAGATTCAGCAGAATAATCATGTTGAAATAAATGCTCGACTGCATGAGATCTCGAATATGTATGTTTGAAAAAGAATATTTCTCTGTTTCTTTAATACGCGATGTAATCTATCCCTATCTAAGAAAACATACAAAAGATTTTACTCTTATAGATTGAAGTACGGCAACTTCTTGTTTTTTTGTACAAAATGTACTTATCTTCATCCACTTTTTAAAACTTTATGATAAATTTTGTTAGATTCAAATTATAAGTACTGTTCTAATTATGAAACTAAACGGCTGGCAATTTTTTTAATGAAATATCAAAAGGCCCTTCCGGCATTAACGGGAATATTTGAACGTTAAATAATTAATAGAGAATCTTTAATTGTGAACAATTCTGTAAAAAAAGCAAATGTTGTCTAATCTACAAAATACAACCACAGAAGAAAATTGCCTTTTAAGCAATTAATTTGAAATTTGATTTTCATTTGAAATATTGTATGCAAGGCGAATGGTTCTCTCTGGAAAAATTTCCAAGTATTAATATAGTTTCAATCGATGCTGTATTTAATTAAGTTTCGTGTTTGCATCATGTCGGTGGCTCACGTTAAATATTCCATTTTAAATCCAATATTCCAAATTGTGCTGCGTTTGTAGCCTTGCCAACATGTAATCCTGAGAAATTTTCCAGCCTGGGTATCGTTCGATGTGATTTAGTCGGTAGAATGTCAGTGCGCTGTGTTGATGGCCCGGGTTCGAGTCCCAGCATGGAATATTTTTCACTATTTGTGTCTTTTAAGCAATTAATTTGAAATTTGATTTTCATTTGAAATCACAGTGTTTATGACAAGTTCGTCACAAATGACACATATTTCGCAAATTGGTCACAGTATGACTTCAAAGCATTGTCGCTTTCGTCACAGGTTCGTCACAAAGTTAATGCCAAAATAGTCACAAATGACACACTTTTCACAAATTTGTCACACCGTGACTTCACAGAGTGGTCACAATGTGACGTCACAAACGATCTCTAAAACGGCCATAACGACTTCGCATTTTAGTCACTATGGCGTCACATCGACGGTCACAAAATCACAGTGTGACTTCACAACCACGTCGCCGTGTCACCATGCCTTACGGGGAGCTACTTCAAGAACACTGGGCACCTCGGCTCACCAAACTTATTTACATCTGACTTGTACAAAAAAGACAGGTGTTTTTTAATCTAGTAAAATATAATACACCACAAACCTAAATACAAGGGACATTCAAAACGAAACGAGGCCAAGTGCAAACTGGTGACATAATGGTAATATCGTTGAGTCAGTAACAAAGAGGGTTTCCGACAAGAGCGCGGAAGTCTACATACACGCCGCTAGAGGGTCACGAGTGGAAGTGACGTGACTTCAAAGCTAGCAGAAAAAAGCATGCATCAGTCGTCCAACGCTCATTCGTGTTGTAAGCAGTGAAATGGAGGCGTCAAAAGAAGAGCAAAGAAGTGTTCGATTTCTGACAGTGGAAGGAGTAAGGTGAACGGACATTCCTCGAAGAATGTCGCAAGTGTACGGTGAACACTGCATGTCCCTTGCAAAGGTCAACGCGTGGCACACGCGCTTCAGGGAAGAAAGGGTTTCCTTAGCCGATGATGCACGGTCTGGAACACCAAAACGCATTAGCGATGACATCTCCAGCTGGTTGATGGGCTCGTTGCGTAGGACCACCAAGTTACAGCAAAAACCGTAGCCGCCGAGGTCGGATTGAGTGTCAGAAGTGTTCTCACCATCATGACGGAAAGACTGAACTGGCACAAAGTGCGCGCCCAATGGCTGCCCCACAGTCTTCAACCACAACAGGAAACATGTCGAATGGCCCACTGTTTTGATCATCTACAGCACTACGCCAGGGAAGGGAATGAGTTCTTGGCACGAGTGGTGACTGGAGATGAGCCTTGGTGTCATCACTTCGAACCAGAATTGAAACGACAAAGTCTCCAGTGGAAACATCGAGGGTCACCACCACCAGGAAAATCCAAGGCCATCCACACAAGTGCAGGAAAAGTTATGCTGAAGTTCTTCTTCAACCAACACGGTCCCCTTCTGACAGACTTCCTGCAGCACGGGACAACAGTGAATGCATCGTTACTCGCAAACCTTGACCACCATTCGCCAAGCGATCAAATCAAAACGATCAGGCAAGTTCACCCGTGGGGTCATTCTGCTCCACGACAATGCAAGGTCTCACACGGCCCACACGATTACGACAATCGTGCAGAAATTCGAGTTCTCGGTCACCCTCCATACAGCCCAGACGTCTCTCCCTGAGATTACGCCCTTTTTGGTCCCCTAAAAAAGGCTCTGAGGGGCAAACGGCTCACCCCAGACGACGACGACGTCAAGCAGTACGTGCAGAACTGGTTCACATCGCAACCCCAGGAATTTTATGAGACAGCCATTCACCACCTTATGTCTCAGTGGGACAAGTGCCTCAACAGCCAGGGCCAATACTTCTGAAATACATGTACTAGTTTCCGTTCCTAGGCCTCCGGCTCGTTACTTTTTGAACGTTCCTAATATAAAAGAAACACTTCCGTTACTCAGGATTCCTAAATATGGTCTTTATCTTTTTAAACTACAGAAGCTAATATATTTTTGAAAAAAAAATGCATTTATACAAACAATGATTCTTTTGCATCCACTGATTTTCAAAAACGTTTCCGATTACTTTTTAATGTATTAATTAGTTTAGTCGACCTAGAATAAATTTTTTCATATATTATTCATTCTCAAGCAAGCATTTTCATGTTCAAGAAACATATTTTACAGCAAACATCATACGTAAGTTAGCAGCATTAACACTGACAGAAAAATGAATATTATTTTTTGGTTGGTCTTAGAAATATAAATTTAGTTACACAACTGAAAAGGACAAATTGAGAGTAGACAGCATCCTAAAAACATATATAATGGTTTGATAAACTAATAAATACACTATAAAAACAATTCGTAAATGCTTCCAAAATCAGTGGCTGAAAAGAAACTTTGTTTTTTTAAGTGTTCTTCTAGGAAATTTAGAATTATGAAGATGTACTTTAAACAATTATAGACTACAAATGAATGCTAAGTATTCTGCACTTCATATTCTATAGAAACTATGTTTATGTGCACCTCAGACATACATATGAATTTCATTATGTTTGAAAATTGATAAAATCATTAAAATGCACCGCAGCGATTATTCCCGATAGACTACAACTTATCGAAATTAATTTGAGTGACCCTGTAAATGAACTATAAATGCTACGTATTTCATTTTTTATGCTGGACATACTTTGGCAAGCCTCAATAATATATATAAATTGCATGGTAATTGTTATATTTATATGCATGTATTGCTATATTTATTGCAATGCTGTACATGTTGCAGTTGACCTTAATAACATATATCTAGCTGTCAACATTTAGGCTTTTAACTACCATTTTTTCCAGCAGAAGTTTTTGCCTTATTTAATATTAAAAGTAAGACCGCTAAAATTATTAAAAGTGGCGTTTATTTTTCTGTTCAAAAATATCGATAATTAAAAAGCTTAAATATCAACAGCTATGCATATATATATTTCGTAGCATTCCACGTATATTTTTAAATGCTAAAACTCAGAAAAACAAATAAAAGCGAACATGGAATGATAACGTAGCAGATGATATTAAATCACAAACGCTTTTTTGGAACTGTTACATGTTTATAAGCTTTATAAAGGTTTAGAAAGAAACAACGAAATTTAAAAAATGCAATTATCCTGTACATTGTTCTAAAGCTGTGTTACAAACATGTGTTACACTGATGTATGATATTGTTAGCGCTTAGCACTTGTAGTAATTTAAGCAAAATCCTGATTCATAATATGTCAAACCACTATGTAAAGAAAAATAAGTGAATTGTATCCCACTTTATTTAACCCTCAGAGTTTTATAACACTTTTTAGAATAGAATAGTAACATGTAAATAAAACAAAATGTTGCCATTTCAGAAAAATAAAATTACATAAAAAATTGCTGGAACTCAGCTATGCCAGACGACAACAGTCGCAGACGATAAAATTAATATTTAACAAATATGTTAAGCTGAATAACAGAAAATAAAAACAATATTTGGAAATTTTATTTGAAAAAATGTACGCAGGTATAAGTATAGATACAGAATGGAATAAAATAAAAATTCATTATTACTTATTTCAGTCACAGGTTATGTAATTCTTTCTGTAATGCTGAATGTAATTATGAAGGATTTTCACTATTAAATTCACTCTATTTAGGTGCGTTCATAATTAAGTAAATATGTAAGAACTATAGTCGTCGTCTGTTCCATTCGTCTGTCTACCCGCCTGATGGCTTATAACAGCGCGAAAACTATCTAACCGAAATGTTTGAAATTTAATATATATATATATATATATATATATATATATCAGGGTGATTTTTTTAGGCTTATTAACCCATAACCCGAGCCGAGTAAGACAAAATAATTTCAGTCTACATGCAACCCGACCCGAACCTGAAAGTTCCAATTGAAAAAACCCGAAATCTGACAAACTACAAAAATATTCTAAAGCACCATAACCCGATCCGAGTAAGACAAAATAATTTCTGTGAACACGCAATGAGACCCGAACTTAAAAATTCCATTAGAAAAAAACCCGAAATCTGGCATGAACCAACGCTGAACCCGACAAAAAATTCCAAAGAAAATAACCCGATCCGAGCAAGACAAAGTAATTCCGTGGACACGCAACCCGATACGAACCTAAAATATTTGTTTGAAAAAATCCGAAATATGACCCGAACTAAGTATGATAACCGGTAAAAATATTCTAAAGAACCATAACCCGATCCGAGCAAGACAAAATTTCCTTGGACACGCAACCCAAACCGAATCTAAAATTTCTTTTTGAAAAAAAACCCGGAATCTTATGCCGACAAAAATACTCCAATGAATCACAACCGATCCGAGCAAAGTAAAATAATTTCTGAGGACATGCAACCCAAACAGAACCTAAAAATTCAATTTGAAATAAAGAAAACGAAATTTGACGCGAACCAAATCTGAACCTGACAAAAAATATCCCAAAAAACCATAACCCGATCCGGGCAAGACAAAATAATTGCCGTGGTCACGCAGCCCATCCGAACCTAAAATATTTGTTTGAAAAATTCTGAAATATAGCCCGAACCGAACCTAAAATATTTGTTTGAAAAATTCTGAAATATGACCCGAACCAAATATGATAACCGGCAAAAATATTTTAAAGAATCATAACCGGATCCGAGCAAGACAAAATTTCCTTGGACACGCAACCCAAACCGAACCTAAAAATTCTTTTTGAAAAAAAAAACACGGAATCTGAAGCTGACAAAAATACTCCAATGAATCATAACCGATCCGAGCAAAGCAAAATAATTTCTGAGGACATGCAACCCAACCAGAGCCTAAAAATTCCATTTGAAATAAAGAAAACGAAAGTTGACGCGAACCAAATCTGAACCCGACAAAAATATTCCAAAGAAACATAACCCGATCCTGAGCAAGTCAAAATAATTTCCGTGACACACAACCCGATCCGAAAAAAAAAATTCATTTGACAAAAACCTGAAATCTCACATGAACCAAATCTGAACCCGACAAAAATATTCCAAAGAAACATAACCCGATCCGAGCAAGACAAAATAATATCCGTGGACACGCAACCCGATCCGAACCTAAAATATTTGTTTGAAAAATTCCGAAATATGACCCGAACCAAATGTAATAACCGGCAAAAATATTCTAAAGAATCATAACCCGATCCGAGCAAGACAAAATTTCCTTAGACACGAAACCCAATCCGAATCTTAAAGTTTTGTTTGAAAAAAAATCCGAAATATGACCCGCAACAAATATGATAACCGACAAAAATATTCTAAAGAATCATAACCCGATCCGAGCAAGATAAAATAATTTCCTTGGAAACGCAACCCGAACCGAACCTGAAAATTTCATTTGAAAAAAAAAACCCCTGAAATCTGAGATCAACCAAATCTGAACCCGACAAAAATATTCCAAAAATCCATATCGGATTCGAACAAGACAAATTGTTTCCGTGGGCACACAACGCGAACAAAACCTAAAAATTCCATTTGAAGTCAACCTGAAACCCGACCCGAAACAAATCTTAACCCGATAAAAATATTCCAAAGAACTATAACCCGATGCGAGCCTGACAAAATAATTTCCGTCGACCGGTAACCCGATCCGTACCTGAAAGTTCTAATTGAACTCAATCCAAAATCTGGTTGTTCGGTTTTCGGGTCGGTTTTCGGGTCGACTTCAAATGGAACCTTTAAGTTCGGATCCGGTTGCGTGTCTACGGAAATAGCTTTGTCTTGCTCGGATGGGTTTACGGTTCTTTAAAATAATTTTGTAATTTTCAGATCGGGTTCTGATCGGTTTTCAGGTTGACTTCATATGGAATTTTCAGATTCTGGTCGTATTGCGTGTAAATGGAATTTAATTTGCCTTGCTCGTATCGGGGAACGGCCTAATGTATTTTATTTCAGGTACTGTTCGGGTTAACTTAAAGAAGAACTTTCAGGTTCGGATCGGGTTGCACGCCGACGGAAATTATTTTGTCTTGCTCAGATCCGGTTATGGATCTTTGGAATATTTTTGTCGGATTTAGATTTGATTTTTTCAGATTTCAGTTTTTTTAAATGGAATTTTTAGGTTCGGGTCGAGTTGCGTGTCAACTGAAATTATTTTGTCTTCCTCAGATCCGGTTATGGTTTTTTAGAATATTTTTGTCGGTTATCATATTTGGTACGGGTCATACTTCGGGTTTTTTTTTCAAATTAAATATTTTGGTTCGGATCGAGATGCATGTCCACAGAAATTATTTTGTCTTGCTCGGATCGGGTTATGGTTCTTTAGAATATTTTTGTCGGGTTCAGATACGGTTCGTGTCAGATTTTGCGTTTTTTCTAATGAATTTTTTTATGTTCGCGTCGTGTTGCGTGTCCACGGAAATTATTTTGTCTTGCTCGTATCGGGTTATGGTTCTTAGGGATATTTTTGTCAGAATCGGATTTGGATCGGGTCAGATTTCAGGTTTTTTTCAAATGAAATTTTTAGGTTCGGTTGAGGTTGCGTGTCCAAGGAAATTATTTTGTCTTGCTCGGATCGGGTTTGGTTATTTAGAATATTTTTGTCGGTTATCTTATTTGTTACGGGTCATATTTCGGGTTTTTTCAAACTAAATTTTTAGGTTCGGATCGGGCTGCGTGTCCACAGAAATTTTTTTGTCTTGCTCGGATCGAGTTATGTTTCTTTGGAATATGTTTGTCGGGTTCAGATTTGGTTCATGTCAGATTTCGGGTTTTTTCTAATAGAATTTTTAGGATCGGGTCTGGTTGCGTATTCACGAAAATTATTTTGTCTTGGTCGGATCGGGTTATGGTTCTTCGGAATATTTTTGTCGAATTCAGATTTGGTTCATATATTATTTCAGGTTTTTTTCAAATGAAATCCTTCGGTTCTGTTCGGGTTACGTGTCCAAAGAAATTATTTTGTCTTGCTCGGATCGGGTTATTGTTCTTTAGTATATTTTTGTCAGGTTCAGATACGGTTCGTGTCAGATTTTGCGTTTTTTTAATGGAATTTTTAGGTTCGGGTCGTGTTGCGTGTCCACGGAAATTATTTTGTCTTGCTCGTATCGGGTTATGGTTCTTAGGGATATTTTTGTCAGATTCGGATTTGGTTCCGGTCAGATTTCAGGTTTTTTTAAAATGAAATTTTTAAGTTCGGTTCGGGTTGCGTGTCCAAGGAAATTATTTTGTCTTGTTCGGATCGGGTTTGGTTATTTAGAATATTTTTGTCGGTTATCTTATTTGTTACGGGTCATATTTCGGGTTTTTTCAAACTAAATTTTTAGGTTCGGATCGGGCTGCGTGTCCACAGAATTTTTTTTTGTCTTGCTCGTATCGGGTTATGTTTCTTTGGAATATTTTTGTCGTGTTCAGATTTGGTTCATGTCAGATTTCGGGTTTTTTTCTAATAGAATTTTTAGGATCGGGTCTGGTTGCGTATTCACGGAAATTATTTTGTCTTGGTCGGATCGGGTTATGGTTCTTCGGAATATTATTGTCGAATTCAGATTTAGTTCATGTATTATTTCAGGTTTTTTCAAATGAAATGTTTAGGTTTGGTTCGGGTTACGTGTCCAAGGAAATTATTTTGTCTTGCTCGGATCGGGTTTATGGTTTTTTAGAATATTTTTGTCGGTTATCATATTTGGTTCGGGTCATATTTCGGAATTTTCAAACAAATATTTTAGGTTCGGATCGGGCTGCGTGTCCGCAGAAATTATTTTATCTTGCTCGGATCGGGTTATGGTTCTTTGGAATATTTTTGTTGTGTTCAGATTTGATTCATGTTAGATTTCGGGTTTTTTCTAATGGAATTTTTAGGTTCTGGTCTGGTAGCGTGTTCACGGAAATTATTTTGTCTTACTCGTATCCGATTGTGGTGCTTTAGAATATTTTTGTCAGTTATCAGATTTGGTTCGGGTCAGATTTCGGGTTTTTTCAATTGGAATTTTCAGGTTCGTGTCGGGTTGCATGTAGATTAAAATTATTTTGTCTTGCTCGGATCGGGGTACGGTCTGTTGTAATTTATTTTTTGAGTTCGAGTCAAGTTATGGGCAGTGGTGGAATTCAGCCGGTTCGCACCGGTTCGGTAGAACCGGTTGTGTTGAGTTCGGCGAACCGGTTGTTAAAAGGATACTTTAAATGCGGAAATCGCATTTACATTAATTTACTTTCTTAAAATTTATTTTCTTTATTTGTACAACAATATTTCCTAATCATAACACTGTGGCATATTCTAATTTGTTTCATTTAATAAAATCATGCTTCATTTTCACAAAATATTTTTTTCTTCATCAGTCATATAAGAAACAAATTTAACTTAAAAAAAATAAAAAGAAATTTTTGGCGATTTGAAGAATTTTGGGATCCAAATCGGCAGCCAAGGCTAACCCTAGTTTTATGGCATGATTATGCAACGCTATATTAACTACTTATATTCGAATATAAGGTACTTTAGAAATATACTTAATGTTTTCACTTATCACTGATCAATAGCTAATAGCTAGATAATTAGATTTAGTAATGTATTTCCCACTGCTTTAAAAAAAAAATATTGTTTTTCATATCTTAGAAATAATTTAAATTAAGTAGTTATTTTCGTAAACGTAACAAATTTTTAACTTTCATAAGATCTGTTAATTTTATGTATAGTAATATTATAAAGATGTAAATTTGTTCCTTTGTGCCTTTGTAAGTGGTAATCTCTGGAACTACCGAACTGATTTCAAAAATAATTGTGCAAACTGGTGGTAACAGACCTTGTTCCAAAATAAGCTATATTTTATGTCGTTGGCCTAGACACCGGGAGGGTTGGGGGGGGGGGGGGGGGTGAGGAGGAAAAAACTTTCTAAAAATATGATTTGTGTTTTACCGAAGAGCCTAGAAACTTAAAATTTGGAATTTTAGCTGATTATAAGATATAAATGCTCTCTAATGGCAGTTTCTAAAAACTTCGAAATATAAAAAGGGATAAATAAGATTGAAAAGTGTTCTAGAGATATTCTAAATTACGATTTCTACGCAATTGTTACAGATACAAACATGAAATTTGTAATGCTAATTACTTATGAGATATAAAATCTCTCTAAAAACAGTTTCTAAAAAATTCAAAATTTAAAAGGATGAAATCAGCGCAAAACGTTCTGTATTAAGAAGTCTCATGAAGTCTCAGGAAATACTAAACTGATTTCAAAATTGATTTTGGCAAAATGATGGTGACAATTCCTGTTCAAACAAAGGCAATACTTGGTGTTGGTGCCACTACCACCAGGGGGTGGTAGACCATTAAACTAGAAGCTTGAAATATGACTTGATGGTTACTTTTAAGATGTAAATGCTTACTAAGAACGGTTTCTATAAAATTCAAAACTTCAAATAAAAACTGAAATGAACATAAGTTTCAAAATACATTCTAAATTATTCTTTATTTTAATTTTTGAATTATTCGTAGCAGTATAATTTCGTCTAATAAAAATAGGCACATTAAGACCACTTGGAATAATTCAACTATTGCATGATCAAAGCCGTGAGTATTGCTAATACAAGTTATATTTATGAAAGCATTTTCCACGCTCTAGCATATTTAAAAACATATTATGGTCTATAGTTGCCGAGTCCTCAGATACTTTTTATTTTACGAATTTCCAGCGTTGTCTGGCCTGATTTTTGTACGAAGAAACTGTATAAATCCCTAAAATTCTAACTATCGAGAAATTTTCATCGTGCAAAAATTTATCTCTTTTGTTATAGCATGTATGATGTTTTTCTAAGTATGTTATAAGAGCTAAATGAACGCATACGAATTTAAATTTTGCAACATTTTTCTAAACTAAAAACTGTTTCTAAGATGGTAAAGAACAACAATTGAAATATTTTTGTAATTCGAAGTATTCTTAATTTAGGAATTTGCTCTTGTACATCCATAAGATGTGATGCCCTACATACTTTATAACTGATATTTCCTTTATTATTGTACAATTTAAATGAAATTGCTCGTCTTTCAAAAGCACGTCGAACAAGAAGTATTAAGCATCATAAAGGATGAAAACTTATGAAAAAAATTATTCAATGTTCCAAAAGCTAAGGAAGAAAAAAGCCCATTCAAAAGAAAGACAGTGATGGTTTTATTACGTCAAAATTTGAAAAAAATATCAAATTTGTAGAAGATCATAAATGTTTTAGAGAACTCGGGGACATGTTTTATTAAACCAACATACCGAATAGAAAAGAAAAATCATAGACTATTGAATTTTAAACATATAAAACCAAGCTGCATTTATGTTGAATACACGGATAATCTACTTCCCCTCCCCCCCATCGCATTACAGGAATATAGGAGAAGTAACATTTCCAGTTAAAGCAGCGGAAGATTTATTATTTATAGTTAGTGACACTTACATTAATTATTTCGGATTTTTTTTTTTACTATATTTTAAATATTTTTCTAAAATTATGTAGTTTTTGAAAGTATTCAAAAGACCAAAAATGTTGTCAGAAGTTTCTGCAAGTTCAATGTCAGAAGTTTCTGCAAGTTTATCAGAAATGAAAAAGAGGTTTTCGAAGATAAACATAAAGAAAATAAGACTACTAACTATTTCTAATGTATCAAACATAATGACGATTAGTCTAATTGGCCTACCTCTAAAAGAATGGTTTCCTACTTTTATAGTGAATATATGTTAAGATAAAACCACACAAGATCTTGTTAAAATTTTAACTGTCTCACAAGCTTATAATGGATCGGAATAATTGCTACAATCGGAATTTACAGTATTACAAACATGACTTTCAGTTGTAAATTTAGAAGTGAGTGAAAAAAGCCCGGCCCAGGTTTCGAACCAGGGATGTCTTGGCTGAAGCCACCAATGCTCTACCAACTGAGCGATCCCGGACGAATCTGGAGGACTAATTCACCCAACTAACTTTTAAAGGTCTTCACCAAAAAACTTCACCATCTGGTCTGATATCTGAATCAGTTCAATCGAATAAATCGAAGATTATATTTCGAACTTCAGTAAACGACAGCATGCGTAATTATATTAGATAAAATTTAACACAGTTGTTCAATTGGTAAATAAATCACTAAAGTTGTAAATTTCCAAGTGGTAAAAACGTCCGGCCCAGGATTCGAATCAGGTATGTCTTGGCTGAAGCTGGCATTGCTCTATCAACTCAGCCACGCCGGACGAATCTGGAGCATTAATTCACCCTATCTAACCTTTAACGACCACAGCATCTGGTCTGATATCTGAATCAGCTCAACAGAATAAATCGAAGGTTACTTTTGGAGCTGCAGTAAATGCTGCATGCGTAATCATATTAGATTATTTTTTAACGCAATTATTCAATTGGTAAAGAAATCATAACAGTTGTAAATTTCCAAGTGGGTGAAAAAATTTCGGGGATTCGTACCAGGGATGTCTTGGCTGAAGCTGGCAATGCGCTATCAACTGAGCCACCCCGGATGAATCTCGAGGATCAATTCCCCCAACTAACCTTTAACGATTACAGCATCTGGTGTGATATCTGAATCAGCTTAACAGAATAAATCGAAGGTTACTTTTGGAACTGCAGTAAATGCTGGATGCGTAATCATATTAGATTATTTTTTAACACAATTATTCAATTGGTAACTAAATCATAACAGCTGTAAATTTCCAAATGGGTGAAAAAAGTTCGGGTATTCGAACCAGGGATGTCTAAGCTCAAGCCGCCGATACTTTACCAAGAGCATTGGCGATTGGGCGCATTTTTTTTATTATAAAAGTAATTTTAGAGTCATTTGAATCTAATTACAGAAGACGACATTGACAATTATCTCGGTGAAATTTAGTGACAAAATCTAGCATTAAACACGCATTAAAAACATCCGGAAATCATCACTAGAGCCGATTTATCGACATCAGCTTTGAAGAAGTTACAAACATTTATCACCAAAGCAACGATGTAAATAATAATTTTTGACATTCCGGGAGTTAGTATTCTCGTGACATTAGAGACTGTTAGAGTTTTTTTATATCTAACTGGTTCCATCTTTAGATCATGGACATGTGTTGATTCTTAAGCTTAGCTTTCTGCTATTTTTGTGTTATCCTTATTGTATATTCTTTTGTTTTCTAATTTGAGGCATGTAATTTTGGTCGGTTTCATGATTGGTGAATATTTATTAAATAAATTACGCCTTTTTATAGGCAAACACGTTTTAGGAACTTCTTTTTTTCACTATACCAAAAGAGATATTTTTAGCAATGTTCTTATAATATTGGAAAGCGTTTCATAATCTATGTGTGATGCTTCATTTTACTTTCATGTTTATACGTCAAAAAATCATTTGGGTAGCGATCCGGTTGTTAAATTATTTGAATCTCACTACTGGTTATAGGTTAATAAGCCTAAAAAAATCACTGGATAATAAGCGGTCATTTTTTAATGAGCCTAACGCTTTCTAGGCTCTTTGCAATAAGCCTGAAAAATATCAGGCTAATTGGAAAAAGGGAGATGATTCTCCAATTAGCCCGGCTCTTTGCAAACAGCCTAGGTTGTTTGCAAAGAGCCGGATTTCTCAATTAGCCTACGACATATATATATAATTGTAATAAATTTTGTATTCATTCTGTTTGCACACTGTGAAAAAAATCCGACCAGTTTTCCTATGGGAAATAATGTAGGAAATATAGTTGCTCTTATCGTACCGGAAAATTCTCTAACCCAGCTCGGAATAAAATTCGTAAAAAGAAGGAAATAGGCAATAAAACGGTATTTAACGGATTTTATTCTGAGCTGGGTCGGAAATTTTTCCGGTACGATAAGGGCAACTATTTTTCCGATTCCTACAGGGAAACTGGTCGTATATTTTAAAGTGCATAAGAGTGGAACAGCTGTTGTACCAAGATCTAAATATTTGTAAAACTAGTTATAGAACAAATGCACCTCATTTGTCACGTTTTCTATACAATACCCGACTTGTTTCTGTAGTTATATACAGAAAAGTTAATTGTTTTATAAGATAACAAGTCTTTTCTTTTAATTGAGATTCTAAAATTTTAGAACTCTTTGAAAATTCTAAATCTCATATTAATTCAGAATGATCAGATTGATTGAATAATTGATAAATATAATGCCTATATTACACTAAAAGTGATAATTTCTGAATTATCTGAATTAGAATCGAGCGAGTTTTTAAACATGCCTGGTAAAATAAAATCCCAAATTTATACGTTGTGTCGAATAAGTAGCAAAGATGATGACTATTTCGGTAATAAAAACTTTTTTTTTTTTACTTATAACCACTAATATTACTTCAGCAACAATATAATAAGTAGTGTGATATTTAGACCCCGTCCATACCAAACGGATACAGAGTCTGGAAACTTATTTTTACCTTTAGACAACATTATTAAATACCACACACGAACATACTATAAATTTGTGGAACTTATGGCATTTCCCAAGTCGTTACGCAATAATAAACACTTCTAGCACACATTCTTCGCACACATTCTCACACATTCTTCGCACACATTCTCACACATTCTTCGCACATTTATCTTCGCACACATACTTCGCACATTTATTGTTGTGTAATAAAAGCTTTTTCAGTAAAAAAAATGATTTTTCATTTCATTTAATTAAGTTTTTTTTAATTTAAATAAGCAGATTGTAACTTTGTCTACATATTATAAATGTAAAGCTTGAAAAAAAAAAATGGTGCGTAATACAGCGTTTCCATTATGATTTTTGAATTCCGCACGGAAAACGATGTAAAATATCGATAACATTTCCAAAAAATGTTTTCATTGTAGATATGTATTATTTTGTAAATTTTAACTCGTTAAAATTCGTTCGTAAAAATTAGATAGTCATAATAATGATTTAAAACGATAAAATCCGACTGTTTAAATTAAAAACCGTCTGAAGAAATCGATCAGTAAGATTTTCAGTAAGTGAGAACTAGAGTTTCACTTTCACAAATAGAAAACATCCTTCTTGCTTTTACTTTGTGATAAAATTCATCTTTTTCTACTAAGAATTGAATACTTATAAATATGTGAATATTAAAAATTAAGTAAGGAATGCTTACCGAAAGTTGTTCTTATCATTATTCTTTAATCATCTCTAAATCCTTCGACAAAATATAGATTTAAAAAAATCTTTATTTTGTAACTAAACAGACGTTTTAGGGTAAACTCTTTAATTAAATTAGAAAACTTAGGTTTCAGACTAGGCAAAACAAAATACCACTTTTGTAAAAGTGTCTTAAGTGGAAGAATGTTTATACCCTAAATAAACGTGGGGGGGGGGGTATATGTAAATAACTGCACCAATTTTCTATTTTCAAAAATAAATTTTCATTAGTGAATAATTAAATTTTCAATACTATTATAATCACAGAATTTTTAGAATTTTAGAAAAAAAGGAAAAAAGAATGGAAAAATGTCTTAGAAGATGTTTTGATTCATGTACCAGTGTCGTTAATAATAATGAATACTCGTTAATTTTTAGAATTACCACGATTCCTGAAATTCCATACTTAATATAGGAAGGGGTTAATATATTTTATTGAATGTCTAACGTAATGTGAATTTATTACTTAAAATCATGTATCGATTGTTATGAACCAATATTCATTTATGTCATAATATATTATTCATACAAATGAAAGCGGTAAGCACATAATCAAGCTTACCTTCATTGTCTGTTGTTAGGAGCTAACTCAAATTATTTTGAATTCTGCACTCATAAAGAGCAGCTAATATTTTCAAAAAGCACAGTGATAATATCAGTTAGTTTACATTACGAAAATGTCCTTCCTTTGTGACAAAATTCCTCTTCTACTTAATAAAAATTGAGCACTTCTGAAAATGTAAATAGTAAAATTGAAGCTAGATATCGCCCAAGTAACTCAGTGGCAGAGAGTTGGCATGTAATGTCAATAATCCTGATTCGAATACAGGCTTCGTAATTCTTCCCTCTGCTGGTTTTACGCATCTGTGCCGAATTGAATAAAAATGCAGCAATTAAAATTTCAATTTACTATAAAATATGCGTCCGGCATTTTCTACTAATTTCCATAAATTATGTTGGTATTGTAAAAGTTAAGTAAGGAGTGCTTTTATAAAAAAATGTTTTTTACATCATCCGTTAATAATTTGCTAAACGCCCTACAAAAATTGATTTAAAAAATATTTATTTTGAGACTAAACAGACGTTTTTGCTTAATCTCCTTAATGAAATTAGAAAACTTAGTTTCAAGCTAAGCAAAAACAAAATAGCAGTTGTTTTCCTAATACTTTAAAATTATTTTCGTAAAAGTACTTTAAGTGGGCGAATTTTATAGCGTAATTTTATAGCGAATTTTATAGCGTAAAGGAAAGGAAATGTAAATAATTGCATCAATTTTCTATTCTCAAGAGTAAATTTTTATTGTAGAATGATTAAATTTTCAATACTATTATAGTTACAGAAATATGGAGGACTTTCGAAAAAAGGAAATAATGAACGGAAAACGGCTTAGGAGCTGACTTGATTTATGATTCGCGGTCGTTTATGTTAGTGATTAATTGTTAATTTTTATAATACCACCATTCCTGAAATTCCAAATTTAACATATGAATGAGTTTGTTGAATTTCTTCGTTAATGTGAATTTATTATTCACAATAATATACTTATTATTATTAATCAATATTCATTTTTGACACTATAGAGTAGGTGGGGGCAAAGATACGCACTGGCTGATTTAATATGAAGAAACATTTCTAGAATCATGACCGCTAGGTGGCAGTTTGGTCTCAAGTGTTGTAGTTGTGTGTTCAAACCTTGTGAAAAAAATCAGCACTCCGTGCAAAGAAAATGAGATAAGTTTAAATTTTTTAATTCTGATCTAATATTTTTTAAATTTCACTTTATTGTTTAACTAATAATACCTCGAATTTTTACAAATCTAAAAATTCAGTGGAGAGCGGATGCTCTTTACCTTCTAAATGTCCCCTAGTTCACCTCTACCGCATTTGTTTACATTTGTAGGTAGCCGGTTATGTAAAATACTGCAGAATGGGGTAAAAGTACGCACCCGTCTTGGGGCAAAGATACGCACAAGTTTAAGATGCGGGGTTTTGCCCTATCTTTTTAGCTAGATGCAAAGCTTTCCAGAATTACGTTGAGGAAAGCTTTATTTTTTAAAAGTTTGTATTGTACAAAATATAATAGCTACTTAACTATTATGAGCTAGTTAACTACCTTTTCCTTTTTCTAGTTAAGTGTTTTTTTTTTTTTTTTTTTTTTTTTTTTAATATAGAACCTAGAAATTTACGTACCTACTTTTAAAAATCAATATTTTTGTTTCATAAAACGATTTTGTTTTAAGTTTTAACCCTTAACTTCTGTTAACGGTCTCACGGACCCCTGTTATATTCAGTTTTCACAGTTTAACTTCTAATTTTCAGTTTAACTATTGATGTTAGTTTAATTTTCATTCCTTTGGATGCTTAGTAGTATTGCTAAAGACTTCTAAATGAGGAGAATTTTTATTATCACAGGCCTTTACATTACGTTTAGCGCAGAAACATTATCTTATGAGTCAGTTTACCGGTTTATTCACTCTACGATCAAGCGGTCTCGGAGACCGCTCACTGTATTTATGGAACATTTTTTGTTACTGCACATAAGGGTTAACTTCTGTTTGCGGTCATACAGACCGCTGAATTTTTCTTTATTCGCGGTTTAACTTGTAATTTTCAGTTAACTATAGATGCTAGTGGAATTTACTATATTATTATAATTTAACCATTGTATTAATTTCTTCAGGTGTCTAGAATTAACGCTGGAGACTTCTGAATACAAGAGTTTTTATTATAGTAGTGCTGTACGTAAAGTTTAGTACAGAAATAATATCTTATAAGACAGTTGACCCTGTTATTCAATCTACGGACAAGGGGTCTTTGAGACCGCTCACAGTATTTATGCAACAATTTTTGTCACAGCAGTAAACTGCTGTCACTTAGGTTAACTGCAATTTGCGATCTCACAGACCGCTGTTTTTTTCTTTTTTCTAATTGTTTAATTTATAATTTTTAGTTTAACTATAAATACTAGGGAAATTTAATAATACTTTTACATAACTCATTTGTGTTATTGGAAATGGGACAAAACTCCGCAATAATGGGGCAAAAATACGCACTGCGTACTTTTGCCCCAACCGATGGGGCAGAGATACGCAGAGTAATTGATTTTAAAAATTGCAATTTCTCACGTAATTATAATTTGACAGAAATCCGATTGATGGTGATATGTGCCGAAGGTTCTAATCTAACATGTTATTCACTTGTTACATAAGTTTAGACCAATCTGTTCGTTAAAAATCAAAATGTATGGAAAGTGCGTATCTTTGCCCCCGCCTACTCTATTATTTATACAAATAAAAGAGGTAAGTAATTAGGCTTATCTTCATTCTCTGCTGTTGCGAACGAACTCAAATTGTTTATATGTATTTTCAGAGAAGACGTATGAGTCAATCAAAAGTACAAATAGCAAATGCTAACAGACGAAACATAAATCTTTATTTGCTGCTTTTCAGACAAAATTCCTCTTCCTTTAATGGAATTATACACTTACGAAAATGAGAACAGTAGAATTTAAATAAGGAATTCTTTCCAAAAATTGTTCTTTACACTATCCTTTAATCATCTTTTAATCCTTCCACAAAACATAGATTTAAAAAACATTTATTTTCAGCCTAAAAATACTTTAGTGTAATCTCCTTTATCAAATTTGAAAACTTAGGTTTCAAGCTAATCAAAAACAAAATAGTTATTATTTTCATAATATTTTGAGATTACTTTTGTCTTAAGTGGACGCAGCTTTATATACTAAATAATAATGGAATAGAAATAGAAATAATGGCGTCCAGATTTTATGCTGAAGGGAAATCTTTTTTTTCGTTTGGAGAAAGATTAAATTTTCAATAGTGTTCAAGTATTGCAGAAATTTGGAGAATTTTGAAAAAAAGTAAAAGAGACAGGGAAATGCCTTATAAGAAGACCGTTTTATGTGCCAAAGTCGCTAATAATAATGGCTGGTTATTAATATTTAAATAACTTCCATTCCAGAAATTGCATATAATAAATGAAGGGGATTATATATTTTATTGAATCTAACTTAATGTGAATTTATTATTCAAAACCTTACATTGATTTTTATGAATCAGTATTAATTTATGTCACTATATATTATCAATACAAATGAAAGCGGTAAGTAATTAAGCTTACCTTTATTTTCTGTTGTTGGGAGGTAACTCAAACTAATTTGAATTCAGTACCCATCAATATAATAAAAGCTCAAGTCATGTGACTGTCATCAACAGTTCCGGGTTGACCGCTTCACTTTTTATATGCCAGTCGGCCAAATTGGCAATTTAATGTTAGCCGGGAGCAGGTGATAAATCTCCAAATATTGTTCCAACGCCATCATGTCATCAGTATTATAATAGTCCATTCATAAACAATTTTTTGCGTGGTAAATTAAAACAAAGCTTTGATGTTGAAATTAAATGTCATGGTTTATGGTATTATTTATTACTTTTCTTTATTCTTTTTTTTTTTTTTTAAGCAATAATTGAGAGTCATAAATTTTAAATATTCAGTTTTAAATTACAGTTGTGCATTTTAAATAAAATGGGTGAAAGTACTATATTTTATATGAAATTAATGACATACGAAAAAATACGATGGAAACAATGTTTGGCGATTTATTACCTGCGCCCGGCTAACATAATAATGCCGAGTTCATGATTTCTGTATCAGAATCTTCGGATTTGGCGAAGGATTGAGCAAGTAAATTAAATTATGTATAAAAATTAACGTGATACAATGCTTAGCATATATTTAAAGGAGTCCAAACTGGTCACCAATGGCGGCTAGTTAAGAAGAGCTAATATTTTCAAAACTGTTTCCATTGTAGATCTGTGTTAATTTTCTAAATTTAAATCATACGTACGAATTTATTAAAAAATATTACGCTCAGTGATAATAGCAGATAGTTTACATTACGAATTTTTTTAAAAAGAACGAATTTTACAATTTTTAAAGGCGGCAGATAAGTAAGATGAAAAAGATGAAAATTACGCTTACAGATAGAAAACGGTTTTAATTCGCTTCCTTTGCAACAAAATTCCTCTCTTTCTTAATAAAAATGTGACAGTTATGTTAATGTTAATAGTAAAATTGAAGCTGGATGTCGTCTAGGAATCTCAGTGCTAAAGCATTTCCACGTTGTGTCAATGACCCTGGTTCGAATCCAGGATTGGATATTTTTTACTCTGCTGGTTTTACGCCTCTTATCCAAGTTGAATAAATATACACGAATTAAAATTTCAAATTACTAAAAAAATAGTTGTCTGAACTGCACCATATCAAACGTATAATAATGAACTAGCCTCTGAGTTATCCAAGCAAAACGGATGTTCTACTGACTCGTCTGAGAATTGGACATTCTAGGATCACTCATAAACATCTCTTAATTCAGAAGGATACACCCATGTGTCCACATTATCATTTAGATTACATGACCATTCATCATGTTTTAATTGACTGTCCGGGCCTCCGGCACTTGTACAGAATTTACTTTAATTCATCATCACCAATCTTGATAAACCTCATTGGGGAAACACCTCATGGGGCACTATTTACTTTTTTAAAACATGCTGGATTTTATTTTGAAATATCATTTTTATTGCTTTCATTGGTTAAACGACCCTGTTTTATCTTTTACACTTTTGTGGCATCTGGATGGGAGACCCATCCAGACTGCACTTGCTTTAAATTACTTTTACTTTTACGCTACTGTTTTTAAATTAAAAATTTTTTACTCTTCTACACGTTTCTGGATACATCTGGATGGGGTACCCTATCCAGATTGCTTTTCTCATTGCTTTCTTTATTTTACTTACATTTTGTTTTTTATCTATCTTTTGGCGCAGCATGTCCCCTAAGGGATTTTGCGCCATAAAACCTTATACAACCAACCAATCAACCATCCACAAATGATATAAGAATAGTAAAATTAAGTAAGGAATGTTTTCCAAAAATTGTTAAAAATTGTTCTTTACGGTATCCTTTTATCATCTCTTAAGCCTTCCGTAAAATAAAGTTCAAAGAACATTTTTATTTATTTATTTTTTTAACTAAACCGACATTATAGTTTAATATCTTTAAGGAGGTCCGGGGCTAAAAATTCGCCAAAAAATGGAATTTATTTTTTATTACTCAAGGGTACATTATATGCAATATGGCATGGTTTTATCACAAAAAAAGAGGGGAAAAAAGAATTTTACGCGTTAATCTTAGAAATTTTCAAAATGCCTCCTGCGCTTTCCATATCAAGGAAAATCCCCAATATTTTTTATAAAAGTTTGGTTTATATATATACATAAAGCTGTGCATCGAATTTTATATATTTGAATATAAAGGCAACAAAAAATAAAAATTGAAAAATTTTGAAATTTTTAATATTTTTTTTTAAATCTTTATATTCGAATATATAAAAATTCGATGCACAGTTTTATTTATATATATAAACCAAACTTTTATATATAAAAAAGAATATTGGGGATTTTCATTGATATGGAAAGCACAGGTGGCATTTTGAAAACTTCTAAGAAAACCCGTAAAATTCCTTTTTTTCCACCACCCCCCCCCCCAAAAAAAAAATATATATATATATACGTATATATATATTTGTGATAAATGCATACCATAATGTATATAATGTACCGTTGAATAATATTTAAAGTGAAATTTACAAAAAAATTAAAAATTCATTTTTAAAGTCCCTCATCCCCGACTTTAACTATATTTAACTCAGAATAATTGTTTTCTCGATTTGTCAACTTTAAAAGGATATATCCAAAGTTCCTTGCAAGGTATATGTATGAAATATTCAAAAGAGCTTTTATGCTATATTTCCAACAAATTGTCTTCAGGATTTTTAATTTTGAGGGATAATTGTGAAAATATGATAATTAATGCAAAACTCACTCTTAAAAAAACTTTATTTTCTTACTTAAATTTTAAAAAAACAATCATAAGCAATATTTTAAGAAATCCTGAAGACAAATTAAGATGACACATTTTCTGTACACAAAAATGTAAAAATTTTGTAAATCGAGTAAGTACTTCCAGAGTTATATCAAAAATTAAATATGTTTAAAATTTTAAATTATAAATTAAAAAAAAATATCAACAATTTTTCAGATTTTTTTTCCATTCAATATTTTTATTATATTAAAATATATTTCAGAAAGAATTTCCATAACAAGATCTACATAAAAAAAAAAAAAAATAGAATTTTGAGCCCTGGGCCCCCTTAATGAAATTAGAAATTTTAGGTTTCAAGATAAGGAAAAATAAAATAGTCGTTATTTGCCTAATACTTCGAAATTACTTTTCTAAAAGAGTCCTGATGAAAGACACAACTGGGTGCAATGCTATAGGAAATATGCGAGCTTTGAGACACGTTTTCCGGGAAACTACCCGATCGATTTTGCTGAAGTTTGGAATCATTATTCACCGATTTAACCCTCCGGGCGTCTTGTAAAAGGGTAAAATTGTAATGCTGTTTTCTTTGCATTTTGTTTTAAATGCTAAGGAAATATGATCCTTTCAACATTATAAAAAAAAAAAAACTCAATTACAAATATGAATGAAGTCCTTGAAAGTATTAGTCATTCTTCAATGTATTTAAAATTCATTAAATCTATAGAATTATATTATCTTAAATATTGCTTGTATTGCTGTGAAACCTGGAGCTTAGTGAACAGAATATTACGCCCCAAAAACTTAGAAGGTTAAGCTCAAGACTCCTGACAAATAGTTTTTTTTTTTCAGTGACTAAAACTTTTTACTTTAAAGCAATGGCAATTTATCAGTAATTTACCGATTTTTTAGAATTTTTTTTTTTTTTTTTTTTTTTTTTTTACAAAAGTGATTAATTTTTTTTAAACTGTCTGCCACATATCGCTTACCCGCAAGAAAAGTGACACATCACGCAAAAATTCCTTTTGCGTTTTATTCCACTAATAGGTCTGCAGTAGGTGTGTTTCGGTACAGAAACAGTATCATAAGTTTAGCTACGGGAAAAATCACTTTATTACGCTATATGTCATTTGTGACCACTGAAGAGGGATGTCTCATCCACTCATCTCTCCAAACCTTATACTAAGTCTTTGTTTTTAAGTGTTTTGTGTTTCTATGCCTATTTTCATTCCTGCATACAGAGCTAAGTGCTATAAGAGATGTAAATCTCCAACTAGGCGAAAAATGTCCTGACCAGGATTCGAACCTGGGATCTCCTGGCTGAAGCCGCCAGTGCTCTGCCATCTGAGCTATCCCGGACGAATCTGGTGGAACTTTTTAACCCAGCTAATCTAAATGATTATAGCATCTGGTCTGAAACCTGGTTCAGCTCAACAGAATAAATCTCAAGTAATGGAACTCCAGAAATCGCTGGATACGTAATTACACTAGATTAATTTTAACACAATTATTCCAATTGGTAAATAAAATAAAGAGATTTATTCTGTTGAGCTGAATCAGGTTTCAGAGTAGATGCTATAATCATAAAGGTTACCTGGGTGAAAAAGTTCCAGCAGATTCGTCCGGGATAGCTCGGATGGTAGAGCACTGGAGGCTTCAGCCAGAAGATCCCTGGTTCGAATCCTGATCCGGACATGTTTCGCCCAGTTGGAAATTTACATCTAATATGATTGATTTACCAATTAGAATAATTGTGTTAAAATTAATCTAGTGTAAGTGCTTTAGTTTCATGTTACAGTAAAACCTTGCAAATTTTCTTTTGTCTCTCCTGTGAAATTTACTTTTGTCGATATGTGCCATTTTTATTGCGGGTAAGCGATATGATCTTATATGTGTACTCTACCACCAAAATTTTGCTATCGAAATCGCTGGAGTACTTTAGGAGTTAATGGGGATTTCAGCTGAAAAGTACAATTTTTCGGAGAGCTAAAAAAACTTAGACACTTCATACTTGTGTGAAGTTCTTTCACAGTTTTGTCAAACACATAAATTACAGTATATATAAACACGTGAATAAAATTTAGTTACATATAATAAATGAGTATAAAATAATAGAATAAAACTAATGTGAGTGGCAGTAACGGCCCAGTCGTGTCTTACCTTAAAGGGGCTGGGAAAGCCCCATCACTGCCATGTTAAATTCACCAAATTTATGTACCTTTTTCTCAGAAATGGTAAAATATAGAGGCCTATATTTTTTAGAGTAATTAGAATGACATTTTACGTATTTTAACGGGCCATTTTATTTCTAAGTGAAACTGAAAATTAATTATTAATTATTTATTGAAAGTCATTTTTAAATTAGCATTTTTGGCAAGATTTCACTGCCTAAAATAAATAATTCTCAACAAATATTTAAATCCCTGTGTTAAAATATACAATACAATATAATATAAGTATTTAAAAAAATCTGAGTTCATAAGTTAAATAGATATTGAAAAAAAGGAACACAAACATGAAAAATCCAAGTTTTTGAGAAAAGTCAGTTAAGGATTTAAATGGCCATTAAGCTGTGAAATACTCTTAGAAAGAATACATCTAACACACCTTTTTTTTTTTTTTTTTTTTTTTGTATAAATAAACATGTGTGATACATCGTTGGAAAGATAAAAGTTTAAACTATTTAATGATATAAAAAAGTAAAAATCGATTTTTTTCCCAAATTTCGCTTACCTGGTCCCCTTAAGTGGAAGAAATTTTATAGCAAATAACGACATCATATTTATATTCTCAAGGATAAATCTTTATTGTCGAATGCCATAATTTTCTGTACTATTCTAAATGCAGAAATATGGAGTACAGTAGAACCTCGATTATCCGAAGTAATTGGAACCGAACATCTTTCGGAAAATCGAAATTTTCAGATAATTGAGAATGTTTAAATTTTAAGATTAAGGCGAAATATATGAGATAATCCTTCTTATGGTAACAAGTGCTTTATAAAAATAAAGCAATAGCAAAGTAGAAACATGACTAAATTGCCTGAGCTTTAATTTTGAAGTTTAGTACATTTTACGTATTTCATTTGTTTTGTTTGTTGCAGTTTCGATTGCTTTTGCTTTGAAGCTCTATCACGAAGTATTTAAATATTATTAGTTTGCCAGTATCACAATCTTTCTGCTGCTACAACCAAGCCAAACCTTATGCAAAACATTCAAAAACTTCAGAATAGCTAATTTGTTCGTTTTCTTCGTTCGTTCCCCTCTGGAGTTTACGGGAGATCGAGTTAAATTCAAAGGAATTCAAACAAAGGGGATAGAGAATATTTATATGTACTCGTGGTTCGGAAAGGACTGCTTGCACGCGAGAAATATGATAGTTAAAAAAAAAGCTTTCAAAATGGATTTCGCACACAAGGAATGTAAAAAGTATATAAGATATTATATATCATTAAAAAAAAAAAAAAAAAAAAAAAAAAAAAAAAAAAAAAAAAACCTTTAAAAATGGATTTTGGTTAACCGAGAGTTTCGGTTAAAAGAGTTTCGGATGAAAGAGGTTTTACTGTATTTTGAAAAAGGAAAAAGAGCAAGAAAAATTTCCTCATAAAAAGTTTTTTTTTTTTTATGTGTCAGGGTCGTTAATATTAATGAATACATTTTACTTTTTATATTACCTCCATTTTGAAAATTCTGTATATAATATATGAAGGGGATTATATATTTTATTGAATTTATTTATTTTATTTAATTGTGTATTTATTATTCAAAATAATATACTTATTATTACTAATCAATATTCAAATATGGCATAATATATTATCTATATAATACAAGTGGACAGTAACTAGGCTTATCTTCATTCTCTGTTGTTGGGAACGAACTAAAATTGTCTTTATGTATTTTCCAAAAAGACGTATGAATCAATCAAAAACACAAATAGCAATCGCTGACAGACTAAACATATATTCTTTTTTGACAAAATTCCTACTTTTTTAATAAAAATTGAAGAAATAGGCAGAATATTGGAAAAAAAGGAAAGTTGGGAGGAAGAATGCATTGTATGCAGATTTTATTTATGTGATACGGTGGTTCATCATAATGAATATTCGTTAATTTTTATATTACCTTCGTACCTGGAATTCCATATATAATATATGAAGGGGATTATACATTTTACTGAAACTCTAACTTAATGTGTATTTATTATACAAAATAATATACTTATTATTAATAATCAATATTCATTTATGACATGTATATTATCTATGTAAGTACAAGAGGTAAGTATTTAAGCTTATTTTCATTCTCAGTTGTCAAGAACGAACTAAAATTGTTTGTTTTTCATTTAAAACATGTGAATCAATAAAAAACACGAATAGCAAACTCTGATAGATGAAATATACATCTATATTTGCTTCTTTTCTGACAATATTGCTCTTATTTTAATAAAAATGATATGAATAAATAAAAAAATAATATAAATGAAACACAAATTTAACAGACATGTCATTGAAGTACGCTCTTAAAGCTCTGAAATTATCAGAATATAAAGAATGCCGTAAGTCTTGGAATAATAACTCTTAGCATACCACTAATACGTAAATATCACTTTTGATAAAATTCAAAACTTTATTTAATTATATAATTCATATTTTTCTTATGAAAAATGCTTTTTAATAGTTAGTGCACAATCTAAAAAATATATTACATGTAAAAAATTATTACTTTTCAATTTAAAAAAAAAGTTTTCACCTACATTCTCTACATTCTGTAAAGCCGGGTACGATACCATGGTTTTAATAAACATTGTACTCATGAAAATGCGAATAGTAAAATCTAAGTAAGGAATGGTTTCTAAAGATTGTTCTTTTCATTATCCTTTAATCATCTGTCAAGCCTTCCACAAAATATTTTTTTAAAGAAACATTTATGTGGATACTAAACACATGTTTTAGTGTAATATCCTTAATGAAATAAGACTAATTAGGTTTCAAGCTAAGCAAAAACAAAATGGTGGCTGTTTTCCAAATACTTTGAGATTACTTTCATAAAAGAGTTTTAAGTGGATGAATTTTTACATCTAAATAAAAAGAGAGAAATTTAAATAATGGCTTCAATTTTTTATATTCAAGGGGGAAGTCTTTATTGTAGAATGATTAAATTTTCAATATTATAATAATTACAGGAATATGGAGAATTTTAGAAAAAAGGAAAAGATAAAGGCAAAATATCTTAGAAGATGATTTTATTCATGTGACAGGGTTGTTAATAATAGTGAATACTTGTTAATTTTTATATTACCACCATTCCTGAAATTCCATATTTAATATATAATGGGAATTATATATTTTATTGACGATCGTCAATTTTCTATTCTCAAGGTCTTTATTGTAGAATGATTTTCAATACCCTTCAAATTGCAGAAATATGCAGAATTTTGGAAAAAAGGAAAACAAAAAAGAAAAATTCCTTATAAGAAGATTTTATTTATGCGACAGGATCTTTAATAATAATGAATGCTCGTTAACTGTAATGTTACCTCCATTCTTAAAACTCCATTTTTAATATAAGAATGGATTATATAATTTATAGAAGGTAAATATATTGAATATTATTTTTCGATGATAAAGCGTTCGTCTACTTTATAGTAGGTCCCATTTCCAATCCAGCGAGCGCAAATTCCTCGAGACCTTCAGAGAATGACGACAGATTAAACATATTGTTAAACAGTATCATATAAAAAACTACATATACTTTTGGCGTATTTTAAACCGTATTTTCAAAGGGAAAAACATATCCGAATTCACAGCTAAGTTCTTAAAACTTAAAACTAAGTATCTTAATTTTTTTTTTAAGTTGTTTGAGGAAAAGCTACAAAACTCTTTCGTGCGCGAAGAAAAAACCAAAAAGATTACGATTTAATGGTAGCAGTGGTAATCGCCACAAATGGGAAGAAAAATAATTGGTAACCAGTGTTTTGGAATTTAGTAACACAGTGTAAAAATTCAATCATAACCATTCACTGCGCAGAGTGATTCTAACAGCTAAAAATACGCAACAGATAGTAGCGTAATGTTGACTTGTTTATATGAGAATCCACATCTGTAAATAATGACTTTTAAAAACAACAAAAGATTAAAAAAAAATCGTTTCGAAGACTGACCATTTTTTATAACACACGTACGTGTTACAAACAATATCTTTCACTAGATGCAATAGATACGATACATATAATAAACTCGCAACTCATAATCTGCACCTTACTTTTGAAATAAGCATTTTAAATTATAATATCCTTATCCTTATAATATTATAAATGTCAATGTGTGTCCGAATGTTTGAATGAAGTGAACATCAAAACGGATGAATTAATGCTTTTGTATCTTTGCATATAGATTATGAAACGGAAAAGAACATAGGCTATGTTTTATTTATTTTATCCAAATATTTCACTTAATAATTCAAAATTTCATACTTTTTCATACAGAATCAATTGACATTTTCACGATAAAATTTGACCAATTTTCTTTCCCGTTGCCAAGAAATTCTAAATCTGGAATAATAACTTTTCTTCTACAATTAATTAAAAATTAAAATAAAAAGAATTCAAAAGGAAATATTTATGACGTCGTATTTGAAACGAAAAATGTGTATTTTTTATTATACATGAAGGATGAATATCAGTTACGTTAATAAGGGGTTTTCTGTAAAAAATGGAGTCATAATTAGAAGGGAAAAGAATGAAAAAAAATCATAATATTAATAAAGTTATTCGCTTGGTAAAAATATGACGTCATATTTGAAATAAAACAGATATTTTCATGCATTCGTTAAAAATGCAAGGGACATGAACATCAGTAAATAATGAAAATAGATAAATAATGACGCCATATTAAAACGAATAACAGAAATTTTTTTTACTAATGGACTCTATTCTCGCTTTCAGTTCGAGGCTATAAAACAACCATTTTACTAAATTGTGACGTCAAAAGAATACTATTCATACTGATTAAAGAGTTTGAATATAAGTTACAAACAAATGAGAGTTTTCTTTCAAAATTCACGTTATGATTATAAGCAGAAGATATTTTTGGTGGAAGAAAGGGGAATTAAAACGGATTAATATATTTTTTGACGCTTTCAATTAGTATAAATGGTACAAAAACATGATTAAAGTAAATTTCCCAAAACTGAAAACATATTTACACACATCGAAGCTTCATGAATGAATTTATTTCACAGAAGCTAAAATCGTCTGCGGATGTAAATATATCTTCTGTACATTTAAGTGGATAGTTATTGCCCACTATTCATAAGAATTATGTTTTAAAAAATCATATACTATTTTAATTAATTATTTTTAAAGGTGGCAGTTAAAACATGTCACAAAGGCGATTTTAGTAAAAGCTTTATCGTGTAAAAATGATGTAATATTTTTTCATGGAAAGCATTAATTTTAATACGACAACATTAACATATATTTATTTCAATTTCGTCAAAGCGATGTCGTTTTCGTTACACCAGCTACGAAAGTTAAAACGAAATCTTAAAATAATAATATACCTTTTAGAAATAAAATTTTGCACCAAAAGTCGCATTATTTCAAAATGAAATTTTAGCTTACATTTTAAATATATTTTATTACTTGAAATTTAGTATATTTAATAAAAATAATGTTTCAATGTTTTTCTAAATGTACAATAATATTGGATTTCATTAATCGATTCTATGTTTTAAACAAATTGAAATGCATAGTTTTAAATGATTCTTGAAGTGAAAGATAATATATATATTTTTTATTTCGACAAGTATCATTCCGTAAGATAAACTAACCTAGTGAAAGCGTCGTTATATTTAAATCATTAGCTGCTTTTCTTTCAGAAAATGTTAGCATTTCATAGCAGTTAAACAAAATGGCGTAATTTGCTAAGAACTTAACAATAGCAAATACATAAGTTTAACACCCTTTTACCGTACAATCTCCAGGAACATTGGTTTCAATAAAATTTAATAAATGGCACATCAAAGTCGACTTTAAAAAGTTTAGCAAGTAATTTTAATTTGAGATTAGGCTTTACATGTGACATCATTTACCTGTAAAAAAGAACCAAACCCATTAATAAAGCAATAAATTTGCCTTTTGCCTCAGATCCCTCTAATTTTTAAAGGCATCGGGATTATCGAAAAGGGCAAAGGAAGAAGGGAAATTTTCTTTCGATTTTAAAATATCAAAATCTATAGTTAAAAATCTCTCTGAAACACAATCTCGCCCCCCCATTGGAGCATATTCCTGCAAATTTCAAAGCTTTCATAAGCCAAAATTAGAGCACAACAATAGATATGAAAATGTTAATTCATAATCGGGGTGCTTTTCCATAAATAGATTTATTCCGTGAAAGCAATAAGCAACTCTATTGCTTAAATAAGTATTTAGGCTCAAGAGTCTTCAGAGCATGATAAATATTTTGATATTATTGGTAGATCTAGAGTTAATAAAAGTGTGGTACCGTGAAATTAAAGTGTAATAAATATTTGAAAGTTAAAGATATTTCTCGTACTCTTATTATTTATTTTTGAACTTTGATGCTTCACCACGTTTGATTATTACTTTTTAATACCATTTATCTTTTTTTTTCTTCCAATATGTGATTTTTTGGAATATAAACATAATGTTGCATGTTGATCTTTCGATTATTCTAATCTTATCAAAGTCACGTCTGAAGTGACCTGTTAATAACCACTTTCCTTCAAAAATATTTACTAATGTATTTCTTAAAATAATATTCGTTGTCTCGAAAACATAAAGTAAATCAATGTCCTTGAGCGGAATAAATTTAAAATAGGATAAATATAAATAATAAAATAGAATAACAGAGATGTAAATTTATTCTTCATTTAATCATAGAAAAGGTGTATGAAATTTCATGCTCACGAAAGAAATTTAAATGATCCTATATATATAAATAAAAAAAAGCAAATTGGGATCATCAGAAGCGTTTCTACTATAAAATGTGATAAAAGGCTAATTATATATGCTTTTAATTATCGAAATTTTTTGCTTAATTGGTGAATTTCTTCTTCTTTAAATGTTACGTGAACGCAGTCACGGGTAACAGCTAGTAGAATAATAAAATTGCTAAATAAAGTAGTTCCAAAATGTTAAAATGCATTTTAATAATACAATATAAAAGCATACAAATGATTCACTACCAAAAAGATGATTAACACAATTTAAAATGATGTTAAAAAATCAAGTACTTTGGGCTATGTACCTAGCCTTCAACAGGATTTCAGATTTAAACTGGAGTTACGAACACGGTATGGACAGCTAGCGTTTGTATATTTGACGCTGTTTTACAGATTAATTAGTTATTTCGTTAATTAAAATAATTATTACGTTCTTAAACGGCGATGTCATAATATTTAAAAAAAAGTATTTAAAAAATCTTGCGATGCATCGTGACGTCATAAACATTCTTTAGAATAACAGAAGTCTTAGCCGAGAGGGATAATTGAGAAAAATAATATAAATAAATAAATATACAACATTTTTTTTTATTCGTTTTAATTAATATATTCTAAACGTCATTGTTTCGAAATATACATAGTTGACACTTTAGTGAGAGCCTTTTCCAAATTTCTTGAGGTTTATTTTAGATTCCAATGCCAACATTCTTCCATTTTTTTATTGTTCGTTGTAGTTTGGCAAATTGTTAGGTGATAGTTTTTCTTATATAAATTTTTGGCGAGATAATAGAGAAGTATCAATATATTTTATGCTTCTTATTTTCAGTGTAATTAAAAATTCCAGAGAATAGCTCTAAAAACACTGGTATTTTTGTACCTAGGGCTATGCTTTTCGGGAAAGCAATTCTTTTGGCATAATTTCTAATTAATTTAATTAAGACAATTAAAATAAAAAATAATATAAGTATGCTTGCACATTAATGTAACAATTTGAAAAGGGTTTAATAGTTAAGTATTACTCGAACAAAAGTAATAATAAAAAAATGAACAATGAAAAGAGCAATAAATGGCATAATTGATGCTTATTTCCTCATAAAATAAGTAGTACTTTCATGTGACAAGGAGAGTACTAACCATGGTCATCACAAATTTTGATTATTTTTATATATGTTGTAGGGTAGAGGCCCTTTAGTATCAGGTTCAACGGATTTTATACAACGCTCCTTAGTTTAGAGATACAGGGTGGTCTAATATTATAACACAACTTAAATACTTATGTTGTATCGAGACGACAACGTTGATCGTCTCTCCGTTGGTACGGCGTTTGCTCGTTAATCAGCAGCTCGAGTTCTATACCGGAACGTACTACATTTGTTTTTTCTCATTTTTTGTTTTATAAATATACTTGTAATTAGATTTTAATAATCTCATTGTCAATTGAAAATTGTAATATTGTGTATCCATTATAATTTTAACCTATTTATTATTTTATTTGTAACTATATAGTTGTATAAACGTCATAAAACTGTTATTTTTTTAAAATCACTTTAAAAATGTATTTCATATATTCTTTGTCGATGCAATGATATTGAACATTTGTGTCAATTTGTGATTTTAATGAAACATCATTTATGTATTGCCTTAACTAAGGAAGTCAATACGGGGATAAAATTACTCTAAAGTAAGAAGCATAATTTTATTAAAAATTAGCATAAGAATAAAATGACAACTTATTTTTTTGTATATTAAAGATTTTAAAATTTGTAATATGTATGGTTACGCTTTGAATTATTTTGCTATCCCATTTATCTTCTTTTTGCCTTTATTTTTATTTTATTTTAATATGTTTTATTTTATCATAACTAGAGGCACCAGAACAGTTTTTGCGACGGTTTTGGAATTTTTATTAGTCACTAATAGAACCAATAATCTTTTAAATCCCTTTTAATGATAAGAAATGTTTAATGCTAAAAAATGTTAAGTTAAAATTTAAATATGTTAACATTATAATTAATGTACGATATTAAAAATTTTAAATGAGGATATTAAATTTTAATTAAATGTATAATTATAAAACAAAAAAGTCCTTCCGGCCAGTGCCGGGAGGAAGAGGTAGCTTTCATATTGCTTATTTTAAAAAAGCCGACTTATATTATTCAAACACACGAAGCTTAATTTACTGAAAACCGAATATAGGAGATCCAATACTAATTTTTATCAATACTAAATCATTATGAATGAGAATTTCGTGAAATTAGTCAGCTTTATCCAAGCTGCTTTTATTTAAAGTAACTTATATTTGGCTGCCAAATTCGGCGATTTCTTAAAGTATTTGCCATTTTAAGACAACATGGTGGATGAGGCTAACCAGTGAACTTGGTCGAGACCTTAGTAATTACTGTGCACATGCTCACTCATATCGGAATCGGTTGATATATACGATCGTTGTCGAAGGCAAAAAATCAGATTTTTCAAAATGTCACCCACATTAGAAATTGAAACTGCTATATATCTGAGCCATTTTTTAAGATAAAGACAAACAAAAAATGGTCCTGAATCCTTATATCAAGGTCCAATACTTAAGAAAGAAACCTTTTTCAATTTCTAATTTTTTGCACCTCACTTTAAATATAATTTTTTTTTTTAATTTAATGGCCGCCATTTTGAAACAAGATGGCTGATGAAGCTGGCCAGCAAACTTGGTCGAGATATTGTTGTATACTATCCACATGCCTTTTTACATCGAAATAGGCGAATACGTTTCTTATCGCGTGACGAATACAAGATCGTTTCAAAATGTTAGCCGTGCTAGAAATTCAAAGTGCTATAATTCAACCATTTTTTAAGATATAAACAAAAGAACAAATTTTCAGAAACAAAAACTGCTCCGGAATCTTTGTATCAAGGCCAAACACATAAAAAAATCTTTTTCATTTTCCAATTTTTTAATACCTCATTTTAAATTTTAAATTAGATTTTTTTTAAATGGCAACCGTTTTGAAACAAACTGACCAACGAACTCGGTCGAGACATTGGTATGTACTATGTACAGACTAAGTTACATCCAAATCGGTTCATAAATACGCCTGTTATCGCGTGACAAAAATCAGGTCGTTTTAAAATGTCAGCCAAAATAGAAATTCAAAATGCTATAACTCAGCCATTTTTTTTTAGATATAGACGAAATAAAAACTGTTCCGGAATCTTTGTATTAAGGTCAAACACATACGAAAAAAATCTTATTCATTTTCCAATTTTTTGGTATCTCATTTTAAATTTTAAATTAAAAAAAAATTTTAAATGGCCGCCATTTTGAAACAAGATGGCGGATGAAGCTGGCCAACGAACTCGGTCGAGATATTTGTATGTACTATGTACACACCAAGGTACATCCAAATCTGTTCATAAATACGTCTGTTATCACGTGACAAAAATCAGGACGTTTCAAAATGTCAGCCACGCTAGATATTCAAAATGCTATAACTCAGCCATTTTTTAAGATACAGACGAAACAAAAACTGCTCCGGAATCTTTGTATAAAGGTCAAACACATAAGAAAAAAATATGTTTTCAATTTTCAATTATTTGGTACCACATTTCAAATTTAAATTTTTCTTACAATATTAAATGGCCGCCATTTTTAAACAAGATGGCGGATGAAGCTGGCCATCGAACTCGGTCGAGACATTGGTATGTACTATGAATATACGAAGTTACATTTAAATCGGTTCATAAATACGCCTTTTATCACGTGACAAAATTCGGGACGATTCAAAATGTCAGCCACGCTAGAAATTCAAAATGCTATAACTCAGCCATTTTTTAAGATATAGACGAAACAAAAACTGCTCCGGAATCTCTGTATAAAGGTCAAATACATAAGAAAAAAATATTTTTCCATTTTCAATTTTTGGTACCGCTTTTCAAATTTTAAATTTAAAAAAAATCTTAAATGGCCGCCATTTTGAAACAAAATGGCGGATGAAGCTGGACAGCGAACTCGGTCGAGATATTGGTATATACTATGTACACACCGAATTACATCCAAATCGGTTCATAAATACGAGAGTTACAGAGTGACAAATTCAGATATATATATATATATATATATATATATATATATCAATTTTGAACGTGGTCTGGGGGTCATGATCGATGAAAATATACCAAAATTCTTTGAAATCGCTTTCCTCCGAACGGCTGCAATAGGTAGCTTTTTTTAATGAAAGCTACCTAAAAGGAGAAAAACAACCGTATCTCCTTCCGGTATCGAACCCGAGCCCGCGGAACAACCAGCAAATGCCGTACCAACTGAGCTATGACAAACGCCGTCGTCTGCTTACAAAGTAAGTATTTAAGTTGTGTTATTATATTGTACCCCCCCCCCCTCCTCGTGTTTCTCAAGAACTAAAGAGCGTTGTATAAAATCCGTTGAACTTGAGACTAGGGCGGGTTTACCCTACAACATATATTAGAATAATCAAAATGTGTCATTACCGAGCTTGGCCCTCTCTTTGTGAGTTTTCAAAATGGAGTTCAGACAATGTAGACAGAAAGATATTTTCATAATTATTTAGCTTAAACGATTTAGAATAAAAAAATTCGACAACTTGTAGATCATATTAGATGTAAATTTCCAACTGGGTGAAAAATGTCCAGACCGAGATTCGAACGAGGGATCTCCTGGCTGAAGCCGCCAGTGCTCTACCATCTGCGCTATCTTGGACGAATCGGGTGGAACTTTACATTTAATATGATTTGTTTGCCAATTGGAATAACTGTGTTAAAATTAATCTAGTGTAATTTCGTATCCAGCGATTTCTGGAATTCCATTACCTGTGATTCGTTCTGTTGAGCTGAACCAGGTTTCAGACCAGATGCTATAATCATTAAGGTTAGCTGGGTGAAAAAGTTCCACCAGATTCGTCCGGGATAGCTCAGATGGCAGAGCACTGGCGGCTTCATCCAGGAGATCCCTTGTTCGAATCCTGGTCCGGACATTTTTCGGCCAGTTGGAAATTTACATCTAATGTGATTTGTTTACCGATTGGAATAATTGTGTTAAAATTGATCTAGTGATTTATAGATCATTCAATTAATTAAAGGCCTTAAATTTGGCATAGCTCGAATTTAGGTTATTGATAATTAAATTGATATTTTAATGTTGTTAGTGTTTTATTTATTTATTTATTTATTTATTTATTTTTGTGTGTGTGCGTGTGAAATCAATGAATGTGTATTTGTAGGATTATTATACTTCAGGACTGAACAGGTTAAATTACATGCTTGCTAATGGGAATTTTGCAAGTACAGGTGTAGTGTTTGCGCAATGTAACAACCTACATTAGCTCGTATATACGGTGAAAGCCACAATTGTCTTCAAGACCAAAATTATAGTCCAGGCAATAGGGAATTTTACCTAGCAAAATTAATGGTAGTACTGCAAATAGGGTTTCTAGATGTTTCTTGGGTCGCTGAATCCGAATTTGTAACTTCCCACCAAAATTTCCCCGGCAATCTCCCCAAATTTTGGTAAAAAGCCCCCCTCCCCCAAAAAAAGTTTTTTATTAAAAAAAAGTCATTTTTTTATTATTTTAGAGAAAAAGTATCCAAAAATTCAGAAAGTAGATAAAATTTCCAACAAATTAGATATATGACATTATGACTTAGGATAAAGGGGAAGGGGGGGATCTGCCTCGGAACATGCGCCGCAGTGCTGCAAAAACTAAGTTGCGCAATTCCACTTTATCACTCACACGTTTACATTCGCCCTCCCATCTCCTCTCCGAACTTTCTCTATAAGGTTTGTTTTGAGATTATTCGGTCGCTGAATCCGAATTTTTAACTTTCCCCAAAAATTTACCCCCCCCCCCCGAAACCCCTTCCAAATAATTGTTTTAACTTAAATTTCTTATTGTTTTAGGGGAAAAGCATAACGAAATTCAGAAACTAGACAAAATCTGCAACAAATAAGATATATGACATTATGAATTACGATGAACAGGGAGGGTGAGGGCTGCCTCGGAACATGCACTGCGGCGCTACGTGCACTAAATGATGAAGTCCAGGCAATAGGGGATTTTATCTGGCAAAATTGATACTAGTTCTGGATTTCGACTCACTTTATGTTTTTTGGGTAGCTGAATCCGAATTTGCATTTTCCTATCAAAATTTCACCCGGCAACCCCCCAAAAAATTGATTTTTTGAAAAAATTTGGTTTTTCAGAAAAGCGTATTTAACCTTATAGAGAAAGTTCGGAGGGAAGATGGGAGGTCTAATGTAAACAAGTGAGTGGTTAAATGGAATTGCGCAACTTAGTCCACGCAGCACTGCGGCGCATGTTCCGAGGCAGATCCCCCCTTCCCCTTCATCTTAAGTCATAATGTCATATATCTAATTTGTTGCAAATCTTGTCTACTTTCTGAATTTCTAGCTACTTTTCCCCTAAAACAATAAAAAAATGGAATTTTTTAATAAAAATCTTTTTTGTGGGGCTTTTCACCAAAATTTGGGGGTGTTGCCGGGGGAAATTTTGGTGGGAAGTTATAAATTCGAATTCAGCGACCCAAAAAACATCTAGAAAGCCGATTTCCAGTACTACCATTAATTTTGCTAGGTAGAGTCCCTATACGGTCTCTATTGCCTGGACTACAATGTGCATTTGTGATTTGTGAATGGAGGATGTCAGAGCTGACGGGAATTCCAATTCGGCCAAATTATTGGGCTCGTATGGTAAGTACACTTGCGTATGGGTGTACTTCTGTACTGAAGGTAGGAAACGTTTTTGGTGTATTGCGAGGCACTGTGTTCAAAATTATGATTGCATAGAGGAATACAGGATTATACCCCCCAAAAGATAACTGGAGAAATGTAAAATATGCTAGGGGCACATTTTGCAGAATGCAACCCCCCCGTTTCCTGATTTAATGACATTTTTGTGTTGAAGTAGGAGGATTTTTACTTTAATTATTGGAGTTTTCGGGAGTTAAAGAAAAATATTTATGCATAAAATGCTCATTTAAAAAACCGGGATATTTCTGGCAGAGTATTTGATGGGCAGAGTATGTTCAACCCGTAATCGCGCAGCTTCTAACTGATGTGAGATATACATATTACGTACGCCACGCTGTGATACTAAGAAGCTGAAGCGGGTATTACGATAATTCATTTACCTCACATGCAAATAATTAGAGATTATTTAACACTTAATTATTACCTTTCTTTAAAAAAATAAAGTATAATATTTTATCAGAAACAACAACAAAATTTTTTTTCTATTTTTTCTCTTATTCCAAAGATACCGTTTTATTGCCTGCTGCCATAGCAACATGATAAATTAAATTTCATTAAAAAAATGCACAGTAGTAGAAAAATATTTTTCTAAATTGAATAATTATTTTTTTATTTTGGTTTTAGAATCAAATTCATGAACTTCCGTGGGTAGAACGGGTTGAACAGCTAGTTTATGTATATTTATGAAAAATGTGCATTTTCTGTTTAGAATGACGTTGATTTCAAAAATGCAAAAATATACCGAGAGAATCTGAATTTTTATTAACTTATAAAAACAAAGTACGCGTATTATTTTTATTATTATGCTATTTTTTAGGGTGTGACAACACAAAAGATAAGATTTAATTAGACAATTAAAAAGGAGTGATTTCTATAATGTGGAATTAAGGAAGGTATAGTGCTATGTAAAGTTTAAATGAGTGCCATTCTCTTAACATTGGATATTTATTGACCCGATATTCTAAATGCACATTGCTAAATTAAGAGCTTTCCAACAAGCCATTTTTCATCACTGAATGTTTCCTGGTTTGGGCTGCAATTGAGTTGTTGCATTTTTATCATGCTCCAAAACGTTAAAGATGCGTCTGAGCTCTACTAAACAGCACTATCGTTCTGTTTGCAGAATATAACGAACTACCCAAGCAGCAAATAATCCCTGGCCGAACTTCCGCCGAATGTTCTATTCTGACTGTTATTCGCCCGAGCGACCTGAGTCCCTGAGATAGGCAATTATGACTTCTTGGTCGCTCGGTAAACGAACTATACGACTATCATAGGATCCTGACATGTTGTACATAGGTTTTGAACATACTGCCGACCTCTTTATGCCTACTGGTTCCAGGCTGTTTTCTTGTTGTTTTTCTACCTTTCTCCCCACCCCAGGTTTGTTTCCCTCTTGTTTTTGCGGTTTACTAGCTGAGAAATTCCTACCCTTTAAAAAGTGTGTAAAAAGTAATTTATAAAGAAAAATACGAGATTTCTCTTAAATGAAATATTAAAAGCTATGACTGAAATTATTTTTTAAATAAAATATATGGAAAAAAGTGATTTTTTTTTTTTTTTTGTGAATATAAATTGCTTAGCAAATTTTCTACTCAAATTAGTAAATACGTATCTAAAAAAATAATAAATAAGAGCTCGTCAAATGCTGCAAATGAAGCCTTGATATTAGAAGAAATTTTATGTGCTGATTTTCAGGAATTATAAATGGTCATTCATACTTAAAAAAATATTTTGATAAATAAGAGCATAATGAAATACACGGTTGTACTCTTACCTTAAATAATTGTGTATAAAGACTAGATTATTTTGAGCGATTTAGATAAATAAATTGAAAATGAAGTATGTTAGGTAATAGCTAAAATTTTGAATATTAAAACAATTATTTTGCGCCAAATTCGTTTTTAAAGAAAGATTAGATAGTTGATGAGTTAAAATAATAGCACTTTACATAGCACTTTAAGTATACACACATAGTTCTTAATACATAGCACTTTTAAAAACATGTCTAAAGATTTTTTATCAAGATTATTATCAAAATACTTTATAACATTAAGATTTCAGTCAAATCTAAACTAATATAAACTAAAATATTTCACGTTTTCTGTAATTCAATAAACTCATAAAAGAAAGCAATCTCTTATTTTAATTCCTGAAATGCATCAAATATGTTTATAAAAGTAGGGTTTCCATAAATGATGAAAAAATTATTACATTCCCATTTCTAGGTTTTTCTTATTTCCCTCAGCCCATGTTCATTACAATTTTGCGAGGTAAAAAGTATTCAGTATTTGGCATTAAACCCGATCATTCAAGGAGATTCTTACGGCAATATTTCCAGTTTTTCCCTGTTTCACCATATTCTAACTTAAAGAAAGTAATAAAAACGAAAATTGTTCTTTAAAGTTTTAATTTTATTATCTAATATTCTTTATTTTAGTTTCTTCGTTTAAATCACAAAAAATAATCCAGTCTTTCCCAAAATACATACATACATATATATATATATATATAATCATTTTTTTAAATTATTATTAAAACTAATTTTAAGTAATAATAACTATTCGTAATTCCATAAAAATAGTGAACATATTTCTTCTAATTTACAGATAAGTTTGCGGTATATATCGAGCGATCTTTACTTTTAAAAAGATGAGAAATTACTAATTTCTAAAGAAAATGCTAAGAAATTTATACTCACTCACGTCACATTACTTCTTCGCATGCCAGTGGCCTTTCTCCGACTGGTTTAAAATGGACATTGCTTGCAATATAAAACGAAAGAACTTTAAGGGGTTGGATAAAGGGGGAGGCAAAAGACCTTGAAACGTTGTAGGAATTCATGTGATTCGTAATTGACTAAAACAGCAGGGAATATTGCTGAGGGACACGAATTGTCGGGAAGTAGTCGGATCATAAAGTCGGCCGATGTTATTTTTGTAATAAAGATCACCAAGTCAAATAAATAGGTTATTTCGATTCCTGCCGATACCAGCATTAAATTATGTTAAAAGAGTGTGATTTATTGCCACGATAATAACGTCAGTAGGGGATTACCAATATTCCGCCGATAATTCGGATAACGCCCCAACTGATTTCGACATATTTTGCTGTCTGGGTATGAGTGGATCCCATGGTCTAGCCTGATGTAAATATTTCACTTCAAAATTTGTAAAATGATTTTTTATGCTATAAGTAACACTAAACACATTTGCGTTTGAAAAATAACTATTTTACTATAATACTTTTTAAATATGTTTTTTTATTTATTTAAAAATAGACATACAATTGAAATAAACAAATTTTAGTATTGCTTTCATGTCATAAAAGCCAAGTTATGTAAAGAGCTAGTTAATCTATTTTTTTATTGGTAGTAGCGTTCTTTCCGATGCTAACAAATGTGCGTGAAAACGACAGATATCCTTTATTTTTCTGTAATTCCCTCAATTAATTTTGTGCCGCTCGGAATCTAAGGTTTTTACGGTAGTTTTATGTTATTTATTGAGCATTTGACAATCTATGGAGTATAAATGTGAGATGGTGAGTTGGCTAAAAAGATCTGGAAGTCGGATCCTGCCTTGTGAAGTTGAACATGACTTGCAGATCTAGTTCGACGTTTTGAGACCTCCACATCGTGCTCTGGCGTAGTATTTTTAGGCTTAATTTGAAGTTAAATTGAATCTAGTTTAGAGTATCTTAGTTAAAACTCCCAAGACCCTATATATGTATTTTAATGATATACTAGAGAAACATAAATATTTAGTATTGAAATGCTCACTCAAAGATGACGCTATAATGTAGCGTAAACATATAGATAGATGATCGATAATAGTCAACGTTACAATCAAAGTGTGACTGCACCGGAAAAAAAATACCTGCAGTGACAGATAAAAGTTCTTTAACCCTTATTTCAATGACCAAATTTTACCCTTCTATCCAATGACCGGGGTACCCGGGTACCCGTCGCGATTTTAACATACGCGAGCCATAGAACACCCCTATTTCATACATTGTAACTTCCCCGCCTTTAGAGTTTTTTTTCTAATGTCTACTATGCATCATGATAAAACCATCACAAGACAGAAAGATAAACACAAAATGATTAAGTTTTATAATGAAACGAAATAAGGAGTGAATATAATGAATAAATTATTGGGGCAATATACAACACATAGGCGTACAACCACATGACCACTTGCATTATTTTTCTATATTGTGGATATAGCAGTACTTGCTACGTATATTATGCATTCTGAAAAAATTGAAAGTATACTGAAAAAATCTTTGCCCGTATTTGAAACTGCCACACGTTAAGAAATCAGTCCAAATAGCTTAAAGTGAAATGAAACAAGAAGGATAAAAGCAATTGGCGTCAGATGTGCTTGATAGAGTTTCAAAAAGGGTGCAGAAAAAACAGAAAATCATGTAAACAATATGGAAAGTCAGTATGTTATGTACATTCGTACAGCTTTTGCTGTTGTACAGCTGGTCTACAAAATTTCACGCAAATGAAATATTTTTTACCTAAAAAATATATCAAACGCTTATCTTCAAATTAATTTCAAGTTTTATTGATATAAATCTAAATAATCTATCAATTTCTGTACTTTTCCACAGAAAATTTGCATCGGTACCCGAGTACCCTGGTCACTGATTACAGGTATAAAAATGTTTAATGCCCCAAAATAGTAAAAAAAAAAAAAAAATCCGAATTTTAAAGTGATTATACTAATGAGCAGTGAATACTAGAAATAATGATAATCTAAATTCATTTTAGTTTCTTTTGATATTAAAAGCCTGAAAACGGGATAAAAAGAGAAAAAAGGTACCCGTGTACCCGGTCATTGACATAAGGGTTAAGCTGAGACTTTTATTCTACGAAACACAGCTTTCATCAAAAAGTTTCTGTAATGTTCTTCATGAACAAACTTAAAATTAAATATAAAGTGGGTATTGATGTAACTGGTTGAATAGATATGAAGAAAATCGTGCGCCTGTTTCACATTTCCATTCAAGATTTTATATAAATGAGGGCAGCAAGAATTTCGTGTGAACTTTATGAACTATTATTAAAGTTTAAGTGTTTTTTTTTAAACCTTGTTTTGAAAATTCAAGTTGTTTTAATGTGAATGTCATTAATATCTTGCCTAGTAACTTGGGTCATCAAAACTTATGTTGTATACATAAAATGTAATGCGTGAGGCAGGAAAACTGATATGATTTATATTATAGTTTTCTCCAGAAAATTATTATTGAATTTATTAATTAGTGTTGTTACACGATTAAAATAAATTGTTAAATAAAGAAAAGGTCGGACAAATATGGGATTAATTGTTGTTGTTTATCATTTCATGCCCATATTGTTTTCATCATACATTAATATATTTTTAATTAAACTTTAGTATAAAAATATGTAAAAGTTCACAAAGTATTAAAGGGTATAAATACAATATTTCATTTAATAAATTAATAGTTTTTGTTAAACGTATCTATGTTATATTAAAGTAGATTATAAAAATTTGTAAAGAAGAACTAAGAAATACTGTATATATAAATATACTCGTAAGAAATACTGTATAATCCTTCAAGATTTAAAATAAATTACTTCTCTTACTTTAATTTTCTCAGATCATAAGAATTTAAAATTACGCCTCATAAAAAGAAATTGATGATAGAAAATAATAAAATTTTATTTTTATTATAATTTTATTTTTTTTATATTATAATCGTTCTTACTTATAAGTTGGAAAGATTATTAATGTTTTTTATTCGCATTTTCAGATTTAATAATCTGGTTTATGTTTCCATATGTATATAAAAATAATATATAGATTCGAAAAAATAATTTTTGTAATAATTTAAGGTATTTTAAAATCAAATGTAATAACAATTCTTTGGTTTTCTTCTTATCACAAGTCAATTTTCAGAAGTATACAAAAATAATATACAATTTAGAAAATCTATTTTTTGTAATCATTTAAGATTATTTAAAATTAATGTAAAAATGATCATTCAGTTTTATTCTTGTTTATACTTTCACAAATGCACAAAAATGATATACAGATGACAAAAAGTATATTTTGTAATCGTTTAGGATAATATAAAATCAAAATTATAAATTATCCTTCAGTATTCTCCTTGTTTATCAAGCAAAAAAGGTAATGTATTAAAAACTGTTGTTTTTAAATTCATACGAATAAAAATGGCAGTAAAAAAGTCCTTCCGGCCAGTGTCGGGAGGAAGAGGTAGCTTTCATATTCCTTATTTTAAAAAAGCCAACTTATATCATTCAAACACACGAAGCTCAATTTAGTGGAAACCGAATATAGGAGATTCAATACTAATTTTTATCAATACTAAATCATTATGAATGAGAATTTCGCGAAATTAGTCAGCTTTATCCAAGCTGCTTTTCTTTAAAGTAACTTATATTTGGCTTCCAAATTCGGCGAATTTCTTAAAGTGCCTGCCATTTTAAGACAACATGGTAGATGAAGCTAACCAGTGAACATAGTCAAGACCTTAGTAATTTCTGTGCTCACTCACATCGGAATCGGTTGATATATACGAGTGCTGCCGCATGCAAAAAATCAGATTTTTCAAAATGTCACCCACAATAGAAATTGAAACTGCTATTTCTGAGCCATTTTTTAAAGTAAAGACAAACAAAAAATGCTCCTGAATCCTTTTCAAGGTCAAATACTTAAGAAAGAAACCTTTTCAATTTCTAATTTTTCTGCACCTCACTTTAAATATATATATATTTCTTAATTTAATGGCCGCCATTTTGAAACAAGATGGCTGATGAATCTGGCCAGCGTACTTGGTCGAGGTATTGATGTATACTATCCACATGCCTTCTTACATCGAAATAGGCGAATACGTGTGTTATCGCGTGACAAATACAAGATCGTTTTAAAATGTTAGCCATGCTAGAAATTCAGAGTGCTATAATTCAACCATTTTTTAAGATATAAACAAAAGAACACATTTTCAGAAACAAAAACTGCTCCGGAATCTTTGTATCAAGGCCAAACACACACAAAAAAAATCTTTTTCATTTTCCAATTTTTTAATACCTCATTTTAAATTTTAAATTTAATTTTTTTTTTTAAATGGCAACCCTTTTAAAACAAGATGGCGAATGAAGCTGGACAACGAACTCGGTCGAGACATCTGTATGTACTATGTACAGACCAAGTTACATCCAAATCGGTTCATAAATACGCCTGTTATCGCATGACAAAAATCAGGCCGTTTTAAAATGTCAGCCACAATAGAAAATCAAAATGCTATTACTCAGCCATTTTTTTAGATATAGACGAAACAAAAACTGTTCCGGAATCTTTGTATTAAGGTCAAACACATACGAAAAAAATCAATTTCATTTTCTAATTTTTTGGTATCTCATTTTAATTTTTTTATTTTTTAAATGGCCGCCATTTTGAAATAAGATGGCGGATGAAGCTGGCCAACGAACTTGGTCTAGACATTAGTATGCACTATGTATAAACGAAGTTACATCCAAATCGGTTCATAAATACGCCTTTTATCGCTTGACAAAATTCTGGACGTTTCAAAATGTCAGCCACGCTAGAAATTCAAAATGCTGCAACTCAGCCATTTTTTAAGATATAGACAAAACAATAACTGCTCCGAAATCTTTGTATAAAGGTCAAATACACAAGAAAAAATATTTTTCCATTTTCAATTTTTTGGTACCACATTTCAAATTTTTAATTTTTTTAAAAATTTTAAATGGCCGCCATTTTGAAATCAAACGGCGGATGAAGCTGGCCAACGAAATCGGTCGAGACATTGGTATGTACACACCGAATTATATCGAAATCGGTTCATAAATACGCCTTGTATCGCATGACAAAATTCAAGACGTTTCAAAATGTCAGCCACGTTAGAAATTCAAAATGCTATAAATGAGCCATTTTTTAATATATAGACGAAACAAAAACTGCTGCGGAATCTTTGTATAAAGGTCAAATACATAACAAAATAATATTTTTCCATTTTTAATTTTTTGGTACCACATTTCAAATTTTAAATTTTTTAGAAAATTTTAAATGGCGGCCATTTTGAAAGCAAACGGCGGATGAAGCTGGCCAACGAACTCGGTCGAGACATTGGTATGTACTATGTACACACCGAATTACATCGAAATCGGTTTATAATTACGAGAGTTACAGTGTGACATAGGTCAGATATATATATATATATATATATATATTTATATCAATTTTGAACGGAGGGTGGTTTCGGGGTCTGGCGGTCATGATCGATGAAAATATACCAAATTTTTTTGAAATCGCTTTCCTCCGAACGGCTGCAATAGGTAGCTTATTGTAATGAAAGCTACCTAACAATTTCAAAATGGCAGAGAAAATTGTTATTTCTGTATATCCTTTGAAAAAGTATAATTGTTTTAATATTTTTCTAAAATCATTCCCTAGTGTCATATAAGAAATAAAAGAGTTATTTCTAAGTCTAATTAATTACAAAAATTAATACAATCAAGGCAAAGCCGAATTTAATACAAATTCCCTATAATCTTAAATTTCAGTTGTGTGTACTTAAATATGCGAAATGATGTTTTCAAAGAAAGAAATGACTTTTTTAGGGATATTTTGGAAATGGGCTACAGAACCCCCCTAAACATAGAAACTACCCTAGTCAAATCTCTATACTAAAACACATTAACAGCTTCACACTTATGCAAACTGTCTATTAGAAATTGCATAATTAAAAAAAAAATCGTACACTTAAAAAAAAACTCTGTAGTTCTACAGATGTAAAGTTACATGCTTACTAAACTTTCACCTGTAACTGTACGAAAAAAGCTGCAAATCTACAAAACTAGTTTTTTAAAGCTACAAAAATCTGTAACTTTACAAATGAATCTGCTAAAATTTCAGTAATCTTACTAAACTTTTATTTGTAACCCTGGCTGCAGTTACATGAAAAGTTCTCGGAATCCCAGTTTCCAAAAAAATTCTTAGTAACCTTACAGATTTTTTGATTTTCGGCGCAAAAGTGTGTCTGTTACATGAAATTTTGTTGTTGCCGTTACATGAAAAGTTCTAGGAATCCAAGTTTCCTAGAAAAACTTTAGTAACTTCACAGATTTTTTTTTACAGTGTAGGCGTATTTTTACACAAATGCATGCTATGTAATGAAATATACACACTTAAAGTTTAAATAAAATGTACCATAAAATTCACTATAAAACAAATAAACTAGCATTTATAAAATTTAAAAGAAATGTGAAAAAACTTAAAAAAAAATTTAAAATATTTTCGTCAAATCATTACATTTTTCTTTTAAAGCTGATATATATATAGCGGAAAATGCAGGTCATTGTTACTTTTTTCATTATTACTAAAAATTTATATTTTGAGATACTTTGGAAAATGGGGTACGGATCCCCCTAAAAACGAAGAAAAATATCACATTGAAATAGCTGTCTACTAGTAAACTACATTAAGAGTTTTATACTTATACACTGTAAAAAAAAATCTGTAGTTCTACAGATGTAAAGTTACATGCTTACTAAACTTTCACCTGTAACTGTACGAAAAAAGCTGCAAATCTACAAAACTAGTTTTTGTAAAGCTACAAAAATCTGTAACTTTACAAATGAATCTGCTAAAATTTCAGTAATCTTACTAAACTTTTATTTGTAACCCTGGCTGCAGTTACATGAAAAGTTCTAGGAATCCCAGTTTCCAAAAAAATTCTTAGTAACTTTACAGATTTTTTGATTTTCGGCGCAAAAGTGTGTCTGTTACATGAAATTTTGTTGTTGCCGTTACATGAAAAGTTCTAGGAATCCCAGTTTCCTAGAAAAACTTTAGTAACTTCACAGATTTTTTTTTACAGTGTACTAGTTTTCTATTTCAAATTGCTTGATTTAAAAACAAGCATAACTATATGTGTACGGGGTGTATCTAAAAATATGGGCAAAAATTCACGGGGTGATAGAACGCAGCTATACGTGCAAATTTCGTCATAAAATGTATGGTCGGAACGCAAGCGGTGAGAAGTTAAAATGCAGTTTTCCACTGTCTAAGGGCGATGGATTAGTCGAGGTCGTCTCGTAACTTAGCCACCAAGATTGCCGGATCTCTCGTGTTTCAACTTTTTCCTGTGGGGTCGTATGAAAAGCCTAATCTGCGTTTGCCCCATTGAAACTGATATGGATCTATTCGGGAAATGCCTGGTGTCTTCGCAAATGTGCGTAAGTCCCTATCCCGCAGATGTGAAGCTTGCATTACAGGTATCGGAAAATCTTTTGAGCAGTTTCTTTGAGCATGCATATTAATTAAATTCATATTAATATAATGTTATCTGAAGTATCTTCTCTCATTCTTGTGTTAATTCTTTAACTGCCACAGTGGAAAACTGCATTTTAATTTTTCACCGCTTGCGTTCTGACCCTATATGCTATGACGAAATTTGCTTCTATAGCTGCGTTCTATCACCCCGTAAAGTCTTGCCCTCTTTTTAATATACACCCTGCATATATATATGTGTCATTCATAATGAAATACATAATGAAATTAATAGCGAAATACACATTTAAAGTTTGTAAATAATTCTTTATAAAATTTATTTTTAAACAAATCAAGAATTGTACAATTTGTAAAGGACAATGTTTACAGGAGGAGAGTGTCGAACATTGATGACTTAAAAGCCAGAATTACAACCGCAATAGCCTCTGTGGATGCCGACGGGCTTACCGCTACCTGGCGTGAAATTGACTGTCGACTTGATATTCTCCGTGCGACGAAGGGGGCACACGTGGAAGTTCATTGGCAAGGGTCATGAAACTTTTTGAGTCTATCTAACTATTTATGTTATTAATTTTAATCTATCTTTATTATTTTATGAGTTATTAAACATCAAAATGGGTCCCGGACTTTATAAACACCCTGTATAATAATAAATATAATGTTATTCTTTTTTCGATATTTCTTCTTTTACTTATTTCTAATCGATTTCATAGTAAATTACAGATAATTGGTAGTCTTTTCTAAAGGCTTGTTGAAAAGCTTCTATACCCACGGTGAAGGCATTATTGCTATACTGTGTTTAAATCCACCTTAATGATTTAAATAATTATGCGGTGGAAAAGAATGTTGAATGCTATTATCTGGTACATTTAATCTGCATTTTATTTCCTCAAATTTCCCGGCAGAGTAAGTTTATCCAATGGTTAAAGTGTTCACTCATTTGATTTATAGTACTTTATGCTTGTGAAAAGTTTTGTAGTTTTATTTCTTTCTCAATAATGTACAATCTATGTATGTTTTAGAATACATAAAAGTTTTTGTAAAGAAATTGTACGTCAAACGTGTCAAATGAGGTGCGTTCCTACTTTAACTAGTTTTACAAATATTCTGATCATGGTGAAATAGCTGCTACAGTTTATGTAAAAATGCATGCATCTAGCATTTATTGCGATTCTATATATGAAATTCAGTAATACGAAAATAATGGGACTCCATTTTAAATAGGACCTATTCACCATGGTAATCTAGAATCATTACCTATCAAGGGATATCACTGAATTGATTTCGTATAATAGTATTTATTTGAACGAAGACAACTCTTATTGATATCTTTTTAAGTTTTTGATTCGATTTTTATAAAATTTCAAATGACTCTAAACAATATGTTATGTATTAAATTTCAAACAATTCGGTTGGGGAGGTTTTGCGCTGTTATATGGGGACAGACGAACGGACCAGGCGATGGCTATAGGTTCTAAGAATTTTTATAATTACGAACGCACCTCAAAAGTTATTTGAATTTATTTCCATTAATAAAAGTGAGAATAACATGGCTGAAGGATATCTATAAATTCGAAATAATGTGCTATTAATTCAATATTAGACATATTAAAAATAGAATGCAAACACATATTAAAAATAGAACATATTAAAAATAGAATTAATGATAATAAAAAAAACGATGCATGAAGTAACTAACAGTAACCTAGCAGTAAACAGCAGCATTTTGCATTTTCCCCCATTCTGATTAAAAACAGCTGCAGAGGGTAGAACGGCGCACGTTTACGCAGTGCACTTTTTCCAAAACGAGTTATAACTGGCGCGCCACCAGTCATGACACATTGATGCTGCTCTAAAGCGGGTATTCTGGCGCCTTTTTGAGTGTTAGTCGAGCTTTGGTATAGCATGCGGAAAGAATAATCTATTTTCTGTCATGGTGAGTAAATTTTGTGCTGAATTTATTGAAACTTATTATGAACTAATAACACTTAGTTCCGGATAAACAAATATATGAGCATTAGCAAAATTTTATCCTCTTTCAAGAACTGTATTTGTATGAGCTTAAATTTTATTAATTTTCGTTGCACATTAAAAATAAATCCAAACATGGTGACGGGGCACGTTTACGCATTGACATCGGCATCTTTACGCACGTTCTTACAGCGTAAACGTGCCCCTGAAGCTTTTTTGCTCCGTACTGTCTCAAACCTTTTTAGTATTTTGAGGCTATTTAGTTTTGCAAATCATTTAATATATATAAAGAGCAGTGTAACGCATCCGGGGTCGTACCCAGTCTCCGATAAGATCTTACCAGTCTCCGATAAGATGGAGCCACGTTAGGCTTAATTACGATATGAGATGTGTAAGTGAAAACTTATCTACCTAAATACAAATCTTTTCTACCTGAAAACCTTTCTGTTCAACATAATTTATTCAAAACTAACAAAATTTGAATGATTTGCGCAGTTGAAAAACAATTTCAGAACTAGAGTTAAAAGCATAAGTTAGCGCAAAACGTCAACAAACGGTAGCGAGTCATTCACTTGATTCATTGAAAAAAAGTTAAACCATGGAGGTATACTTCTCTCGGCGCAAACAACTTCTGTAAACAAATTAACTCTGTTCTCCCGATCTGGGAGAAGAACAGATCCACGCTCCCTCCCGCACTAGAGAAACACGTTCTCAACAAGGTCGAAACGGTTGCAAAACTTCGGTTCTTTGGCGGTCGTTTTCAAAGTGAAAATGGCAAAAAGCTTCGTTGAAATGGATGAAAAAAGATTCTCATTGCTATTTTTATTCACAGGTAAGTTTTATGAATGCTTTTCACTCTTTCCTAAATATCTTAATTTTTCAGATATTTATGTAGTTTTTAAGAGGTGTAATTACAAAGAAGAAAAAAATTGTTAATGCCTGTTTTTAATTGTAGTGACTTTAATATATGTCTGTCTAAAGTTTAGCTCAATACTCCGAAAATTGTTCGTTATTTATTTATTTACTAAAAAAATTAGTTGTGTTATACTTAAGAATAATTGATAGTCAGTCAAAAGAGTGTAAACAAAAATAATAAGATGATCGACTTCGCTTTCTAAATTTTTCATCGATTTCTGATAGCAAAAAAAAAACGAGGGGGGCGGGGAGGGAGTTTACAATATCAGCAGAATGTCTTATGTGTATTTAAAAATAATTTAATGTGAAAGCAGGAAATTTAAATAAATAACCATGAATATTATTTTAAATATTTATTTTAGCATAAAAAATTATTTATTTATATATTGCATTTGGACTATTATTTTTATATATATTTTTCATATAATAAAGAAATATTTATATGACTGTTAAAACTAAAGTTTGAAAAGGTATATATTTAAAGACATTTAGTCAAATCCATTTAAATAAGTTGAAAAGGGAGCAGCTAATTTTAGTTTGAGTTTTTTTTTAATGTAACATCTTTTTCGAGTAAAAAACATTTTGTACAGTTATCAAAGATAGGCATTAACCATGTTTGATTCTTCTTTGTATTACAAAAATTTAAAAACTACATACATATAATAAAAAAAATTAAGGTTACGAAACACTAAAAGGCATTTTATAAAACTTATCCTTGAATAAAATAACTTTCGTCTTTTACTTACAAGTTTTATTGGCAGATTTAAAACACACTGAGACTTTTATTTCTTTAAAATTGAATCTTGTTTGGAGGGACGGGAGGAGGGGGGGGGATAAAAATATAGTTTCAAAGTGTTATTTAAAAAAAATATTAATTATTATTAGTATTATTTCAATAGTTGCAGCACAGGAGACTTTTTTTGAACTCATAGTTTTATTGCATATTTGTTATTTTTTTGTTTTATTAAGGAATCTTAATTTTGTTATGGTATAATAGACGGAAAGCCTCGTTTACCCATAAGTATTGTAAATGCTAATAGTGTGTTTATTGGAACACAAACTAGCCGAACTTTGCTCATCTGAACGCTTCCATATTGTCAATTATTTTTATCAGTTTTTTTTTTAATTTTAAGTGAAAAACACAATTTTTACCCACCATCCTAGGACGGGCATTTACACTAGTCATTTAATGTTTAATTGAGTAACATATTCTTCTCTTATAGCTTACAATCATAAAGTTCTGCCTTCATGCCTGTTAGAAGAGAAAAAGAAAAAAAGGATGGCACAACAAAACAAACAGAAGAAATTACTTTAAAATTTACTAGTTTCTATTGAAGCATTCTCTAAAATTAAGAATGCGTTAAGAAAAATATACATATTGTATCAAAATATTTATCCTATACATAGAAATCCAATTAAATTTACAGTGTTATTGAAATTCATAATTATTTTATCTTTAATTTAGTGAATTCATGATTTTAATGTATTGCAAGCACAGGATTTAATTAAATTTTTAGTTTCATGAACTCCGACGATTAAGTTATTAATGTATTAGTAGATATTTAATTAAAATCAGTAACTTGAAAGCTGCAATATAAAGTGAGTAACAATAAATGAGTTTTTTTCTTTATTTGTAACGTATATAAAAAATAATATATATATTTTTTAATTGTAAATTTCGTTATTTATATTACAGCATTTAAAATTTCTCTACTTCAATCTCACCAAACTATATAAAGAAAAGAAAGATGCTTGTCTGTGTGTGTTGTCCTCTTAGTGATGACTATGGGGATCTATCGCACGTAGAGGTGTGACAATTTCATTTAGGATATATGAACATTCAGGATATCAACAGGTCCGAACGGACCTGTTGATATTCCTTATAAACAATTTTTCCTTTGTTTTTACATAATTTCTTGAGATATTAATTAAAAAATAGATTCATTAAAAACTACTAAACTAAAGGACCCTTTTTGGTACCAACGCCAATATTTACCAAAACGATATATATATTATATCAAAATTGGGTGTTCGTATTGAAAATATAAGTATTTCTTATAATTTCAATATGAGGACGTTCCACTAAGCTCGAGATTCTATACCGAAAAAATTGTGCGCGGGGAAAGAAAATTGACTTGATTATTCGATTCAGCATCAGCAACTGCATTAATTCTTTTACTGAGGTTTATTTTCCGAAAATAATTTTTAATTTGAAGATTACTGTTATTATTTAAGTAAATTCAATTTCTTAAATAAAGAAAAAAATAATTGCACAAATATGGGATTCATCGCTGCTTCTTTTCATTTCATAATCATATTATTATCACTATACATTAATATTTTTTTCTTAATCTTAATATAATATATATATATATATATATATATATATACATTAAAATATTATAATCTTAATATAATATATGTATATATATATGTATATATATATGTATATATATATATATATATATATAGATATAACATATATCTATATATCTATATCTATATCTATCTCTCTCTCTCTCTCCCTCTCTCTCTCTCTCTATATATATATATATATACATGTTACGGTTAATTTGAAAAATCGGTTATTATTAATAATTACCAAATGATATCCAACTAAACTGGTTAATATGATTAATTTATGAGAATTTATCAAATTAACCAGTTATTATTGATAATTACCAATCAAGTTCGGTCAATATAATAAATTTCAAATCGTTTAGCTGAAGATTTTCATTACGTATGCGTATATTTATTCTGAATCAGCGTCTCAGTATTATACAATTGAAACGTTCTGAAGACAATCCGACTAACTGCTTTTTAAGTGTTTTTTTTTTTTTTTTTAACAAAGAAAAATTGAAAATTTCTACATATTTGTACAGTGATAAAAAGTTACTTTTGATAAAAAAATTAATGCGTTCAATCAAAATATCCCGAGAAAAAATATTATATAGATACAATAGCTTTTATAATTACAATAACTTTAACTGTTTATACTGAAAATTTTCATTTGATGGAGTTAATCGATTTGAGCACTGAACGGCTCAATTGTATAACAGCTTTTGTGAACGTGAAAGTTTGTTTTTGTCTGTTGGCAACAACTTGTCGTTATCAGCTGATTGTTTACTTTAGATTTAGGCAGCCGCATCTTTCAGGACACTCACTAATACTTATTGTTCACCAGTTTCGGTTGTTTTGAGTACCATGCAGTGTCAATTTGACGTTATTTTTGTTCTGAGTTCGAAATTTATTCAATTAAGAGCGTTAAAAACTAAACGAACCGAGGAAGTTGCTTATCACCTAATAGATGTGTTCACAATATTTGGAGTGTCTTGCATATTTGGAGTGTTTGGAGCATCTTGCAAAGTGGCAATGGCCGATAATTTGCTAATAAAATTATTGAAGCAGTTTGTGTAATGAGGGAATCTACTCAAATATTTTTCATGGAAAACCAAGACACAGTCAATCGCAAGGCTTATTTGAAAGGACAGACAAATCTAGACATTGAAAACATATTATCCACTTGGCTTGAAGCTAACAACACATTAAAGTGGTCGGAAGGAATAAAATTCATTCAATTTATAAAAAATAGAGCACATCACTCTGGAACAGATCGCAATCCATATGAAACTTTCTTTCGCTATAAAGCGAATATAGGTTTAATAACCTATTTGGCACTAGATACTTTGTCAGGAATTACAGGGAAGAAGATCTTATTGTATAAGAAATCAGTCTAGTAATGATATACAACTCCAGACAGCCCTCTCATTCCACGATGAAAATACATAACCAATGAATGATGATAATATGAACGCTGAACTCTATAATTCGAACGGGGTTTTGGAGGAAACTATTCCAGGTTCAGTCAAAAACGGTAATAAGAGTTTTTACCAAATAGAAGGGTAACAATATATTTCTGAAACAGCAAGGAAAAAATATATTTCGATGATGTTGCAATGGAAGCTTTTGAAGAAAACAAGGAAAACCCTTCTTTTTCACTAGACGAAGTCTCGAAAAATATTCAAGAAGATCGATGGTCTGCTAAACAATTACTAAATAAGCAAGCGGAAGAAATGTTACGGCTTTCGAAGTTAAAATTTCCAAGTGCAAATGTAGGAGAAACCATCTGGGTATGTGGATTTCTTTATACCCTAGAAACATCTCAACGGCTGGATGGATTTTAATGAATGAGGTCTCTATAGACTCATCTTAACCGTCCGATGACTATAGGCTAGGTTTTGCTTTTATCAATTCAAATGGCGGCCGTAAAATACAAAATGGAGACTGAGACGAAAAGAAAATTCTACGCACCATATTGAGTGGATAGGTCTTTCAAAATAAAGACGATGTTCATTGACTGTTTTACAGTCAGAAGCTCCGTTTAAATACTACACAACCTGGAAGTTGTGCAGGTAGGATCTCTAGCTTTACTGGAACTCTAAACTTCATAGACATCTATAGGTCTCATCAAAATTGTATTTATAGATAGGAACTAACAATTAAACACAACTTAAAAGTCATAAATACAAGTAAATTAAAAAATAGGTAAGTAATATAAAAAATAGTTTCACATTGATGAGAAATAATTAATTAGTTCGCAGTGGGGTTTTTTGATTTTTTAAATTTAATTTATTCTATTAGATTGGCATAAGAATTGCCTCATTCCGATTTAAATTCTTTTAATATATTTGCTATACGCTAAAATTAATTTAATTGAATTTTAAATTTAAAACTTGCAACTTATGCAACATTTTTCTTAATATACATTGCTAAAGGTATAAACTTTAAAACTGAAATATTTATTCTTTCACCCTTTCACTGTTAGATTTCTCCATAATTCATTCAGTAATTATAAAAATAACTATTTTTAACCATTTAGTCCTTGCGTCCTATTAATATAACACATCTTTTGTTTGAGTATTATTGTCTCAAAAATGTTTTTGTTCATACAGTTATGATAGTACATGTTCCAGTAAATGAAACATTAATTACTAAGCTAAATTAATCATATTGACCGAACCTCAAAGGTAATTATTAATAATAACCTGAAATATGATTAATATGAAATATTTATCAAATTAACCAAAAGACGCTGTTATTATTAATAATAAACGTATTCATCAAATTAACTGTAACATATATACGCAAATTTAATAAAAGCTATAAACATAAAATATCATTACATAGAGGAACTGATTTGTTTTAATGTATTTATGTTTTATTAAAAAATATTTGAAGAATCGATTAAATAATCGCCTCAGCATGAAATACTAAATAATCCCTGACGCTTCAAAATAAATTATCTCTCTTAATTTAATTTTCTCTGTAGATAAGAGTTTAAAATACCTCTTCATAATAAGAAATCGGTGATAACAGTAATTAAATTATATTTTTATTATAATTTTTATTTATTCCTCTTATTATCTATTTTAATTAGAAGTTAGAAAGGTTATAACCATTTATTTTATTTTAAATTAAATAATCTTGTCTGTATTTTCAAAAGTAAATAAGTATAATACATAGAATTAAAAAACAAATGTTTTCCTATTCATTTAACAGTATTTTAAAATAAGCGTAAGAATGATTGTTCGGAATACTTTTTATTTATTATTCAGATGAGAAAGAAAAAATCATGCGCCAACCATAAATTATGAAGCACTTGCCAACACATTCTGAATAATGTAACAGAACTTCACCGTTTATTAAGTTGAAATAAGATGTCTAATTGAATCATTTGGAAGCACATAACACATTTTACGAGGGTCGATCCAGAAATTAGGTTCCCATCAAATTTACAAACAGACAACATTGTTTATTCTCATAGAAATTTACATCGTTGGAAAGAAGAAAGTTTGCTCTATTTCTCTATACAATCGCCATATTTTTCTACGCATTTTTGTAGACGGTGCTTCAGTTTTTGCATCCGAATATCGTAGAACTCTGCCACCAACCCGTTGAAGAACCGTTTCACCTCTTCTTTGACGTCATCATCTCTCCGGAAGCGTTGGCCACCTAAGTGTTCCTTTAACTTAGGGAACAAGTGATAATCACTAGGTGCGAGGTCCGATAACCGCCTCCAAACCACTCCATTCTTCATTGTGGACTTCCTTCCGACCGGCACTAAACTTCCTGCATCACTTTCGGATGTGTTGAACGGACATACACTTCTCGCCGTACACCTCTGCCAACTGACGACGAATATCCACGAGTGGAATCCCTTTAGCGTGCAAAAAAGCGAATTACCGGACGAATCTCACACTTGGCGGGATCAGCAATGGGAACCTCCATCTCAGACGGCTGCTGAACCAAGAATGAGTGGCGCAGCGAAGCGCAACCGGGGGAATCGCGAGTGCGCGAGCAGCAGCGCACAGTGCTGTTACCGTATTTCACCTCGCACCTTCTCGTAGGGCTCGAGTTCTTTGAGAACCTTACTTCTGGATTTACTCTCGTAAAACTAAATTACAACAATTCCCATCTACAGTCGGAAATTTATACGAAATCTTTGAGTAGCCCTGTATAGGATATATTTGTTTGTATCTATAAACTACATGAATGCAAAAATTTAGTTCAGTTAGGAAATATATACCACAGTTGAAAATTCCCCTACGGCAAGTTCAGCTAATAAAGAGAATGGTACGTGAATTCTTTTGTGCAGCCTTGTACACGATGTATAGTATTTATACATAGCGAGTAACATGCAAAAAGTTGGTTAAACTTAAAAGCGCATAACAAAAATGATAACGTACTTCAAGAAATTATTGCTCAAAGACAGTACTCTGCAACCGATTTCTTTTGTGTGTCCCTGTAAAAAAACGATAAATGCCGTAGTCGATGAATGCCCTATTCTATAGTAATCATCTTGTTGCAAAATTCAATCATTTATATCAATTTTAATACATTTGAAACAGCTTAATGTCATTAAAAAACACTGCAAACAGTTTTTGCTCCTTTCACTATAAATAATATAGCGTTACTCCATAAAATTTGTGACAACTTTGCTGCGTCTATTTTATTGAGTAATTTAACCAATATAACTGGCGTTACGTTAAACTAATGTGAAATATTACACCTGTTATATAAGTTTAACTCGTACCATTATATAAGTTAAATTACTCCATAAAACTCGAAACAGCATGTTGCCACCAATTTTATAATACACTAAGGGTAGCATGTTGCTGGAGGCAGTATATTACCGCCAATATTATTGAGTAACATTACATAATGTTTTTGCAGTGTGGCCACAATGTAACGGAATTATTTTAAGTACCCCTGTAAATGAACTATTAATGCGAGACACTTAATACTGAATACTCAACATTCTATGGCAAATAACATTAACATATATCAATTGCATGAAAATCCGAAAATATTGAAGCGAGTTAGAACGTAAACAGACAAATAGGCAGGCGGACAGACAAAACAAATTCATAAACACATTTCAACTATGATGAAAATTGTTAAAAATGTAATGTCTTAAAATTTTTTTATTATTACGAATAAGAATTTAAGCAAATGCAACTTATAAACGTCTAAGAGAGTAATTACTTCTGCATATCATTTGAAAAAATTTTAATTTTTGTAAAATCCTTCGAAGACATTCATATGGGTTAATCTAGAAATAAAAGAGATATTTTTAATTCTGATTAAGTAAAACAAGTAATATAGTTAAAACAGCGCATAAATTTATATGGATTCCAGATAATGTGAAATTACATGCGCGTTCTCAAAACAGCAAAGTACAATTCTCTAAGAGGATACAATATTTTTTTGGTTAGTACCTTGGAATATGTTATATAGAAGCAAAATTTACTAGAAAAAAAAGTGAGTGGGGGGTGATCTTATAGGAAAATGGGGTACAAAAGTATAATTTTCTATTAAAAAAAAATATATTTTGATATACTTCGGAAAATGGAGTATAGATCTCCCTAAAAACAAAGAAAAATATCATAGCCAAATAGCTGTGTCTATATATATTTAATATTATTATACAAATAAATTAGCTTCTAAAACCCACTTATTTCTGAAATATCTAAAATCATATTTTCATCAAATCATCATAGTTTTCTTTTAAAGAAGATGTATAAAGCGAAAAATGCAGGCAATTAATATTTTATAACAGTACTAGCAAACCCCGCGGCTTTGCTCGCGTAATATTTGAAATATACCAAGTGATATTTATATTTCTAATTTTTATTAAATGGTACTAACTAAATTTTTATTTTATTAAAAGGTAATATTTTATTTTATTAAAAGGGTTTTTTTTTATTAAAAGGTACTTATTACTTTAAGGAATAATTCAAAAATTACTATTTAAAACACAGTTTGATTAAACATCATTAATTAATACGCTCATTTAAATATTCATTTAAAGTTTTGAATTTTTTAGAAACCATCTTCTTACATCTTAAAATTAACTATCATGTGAAATTCCAAGTCCTACCACCTCTCTCAACAAAAAGGGCTATGTTGTAATAGGAACTGTCACCATTAATTTGCCAACATTAATTTTGAAATCGGTTTGTTATTTCCTAATATTCTACAGCAGGCGTGTCAAACACGCGGCCCGCGGGCCACAACTGGCCCGCCGACAATTTCTTTGTGGCCCGCCAATCCTTTGGCATTGTACCTTTGTTTAATTCAGTTACGAGTTGCAACTTTCCAACTGAGTGAAAAAGTTGGCAATGGGGCAAAGTGAGCAATTAGGTATATATTAACTATGTTCGGTAGCAAAATTTTTCTGGTAACAGCAACATAATTTGAACGAGAAAATGTGTTTCATAAATGAAATGAAATACGTAGCGCATAAATACAAGACACAATTTATTAAATAATTTTTTTTCAAAATATGTTTTAAGTTTTTACTTGAAAGAAAATCCTGAAGATTAAAAGTTATACCTTTGCTAGATTAACATAGCATGTGTAAATTAATTTTTTTTAAGGTAATACAATTTAGAAAATCAGATTAAACTTTGTAGATTTGATTGATAAAAAGTAATGCCAAGTATTTTTTTCGAAAAATAAGATATAATAAACTATGAACTATAATAATAACTTTGAACTTTACTTGAATATTTGTTTAATATGGCTATGTTTTGTACGTACAAATATTACTGTGTGCAATTCTAATAACATTATCTACTTTGTTTGATGTGGCCCGCGTCTTTTTATGCAATGCTTAATTTGGCCCGCGGCGGTAGACGAGTTTGACATGCCTGTTCTACAGAAACGTAATTTAGAAAGCTTTTAAAGGCCTTTTTTAGAACGTTTGTTTTTCCTGTGAACCCCAGGTGGTAGAATCATCGGCATAATAGCCTGTGAAGGATCAGAGAGTGTTACGATTGATTCGCAACTATTACTTTTATAATCGGTTTATATTCCCTGAAATTGCATAGAAATCGTAATTTAGGGTTTTGTACAACTACCATGTCATATTTAAAGTTTCTAGAATTTTCAGTATCACAGAAATCGCAATTCAGAAATTTTGTAGCTCTTGAAACTCTCTGGTGGTAGTAGCACAGACATAAAATATAGCTTATTTTTGAGCAGGTTCAATCACCATTTGGTCATCTTTTGGTCATTTTTGGTTCTATCACCATTTGGAGTGGTGTCATCATTATTTTTTTAATCTGTTTGGTATTTGATAAGATTGCATAAAAATTGTAATTTATAACGCTTTCCGCTCGCTACACCTTTTTAAATTTGGAATTTTCTTTCGACTGTTTTTAGAAAGCAGTTGCATCATGTAAGTAAATACCATGCCATACTTCAAAGTGTTAGACCCCTCAGTTGTGCAAAAAACGCAAATTAGAACATGTTTTGCTTTTGCAACCCTCAGATGGTAGTGGCAGCAACATAAAATATAACCTATGTTATAGCAGGGACTGTCACCATTGATTTGTAAACATTACTTTTTTAATAGCTTTGGTATTTCCTGAGATTGAGTAGAAATCGCAATTTAGAACGTTTTTAGAACGTTTTTCGCGCATTTTCACCGCTTTTTAAATTTCTATTTTTTCGAAACTGTTCTTAAAAACCAGGTATATCTAATAAATATGTTCCTTGCCTAATTTTAAGTTGCTAGCCCCTACCGATCACAGAAATCGAAATTTAGAACGATTTTTGCTCCTGCAATGTCTAGATGATAGTGATACCGACTTAATATAGCGTCTATGTTAGAGCAGAGGCTGTCAGCATAGATTTCGTACCATTACTTTTGAAATTAGTTTGATTCTTCCTGAGATTGCTCACAAATCGGCATTTAGAACGTTTTTAGAATGCTTTTCGCGCATTTTGCTCCTGCATCTCCTATGGGGTAGTGGAAACAGATATAAAATGTAGCCTATCTTGGAACAAGATCTGTCACCATCTTTTTTGCACCATTATACTTGAAATCGGTTCAGTACTTCCTGAGATTGCATAGAAATCGCAATTTAGTACGTATTTACAACGCTTTTTGCGCATTTTGACCCCCTTTTAAATTTCGATTTTTTTAGGAAATGTCATTAGAGATTCATTGATACCTTATAACTAACTACCATTCCAGATTTCACGATTCTAGGCCCTTCCGGAAGGCAAAAACCGCAATTTAGAACGTTTTCCTCCTGTACCCCCTTTGGGGTAGTGGCACCGAAATAAAACATAGCCTATGTTGGATCAAGCGTTTTCCCCATCATTTTGACGCCTTTATTTTTTAAATCGGTTTGGTAATTCCTGAGACTGTGTGGAAACCACCATGTAGAACGTTTTTTAAAATGCTTTTCGCACATTTTCACCCTTTTTAAATTTCGAATTGTTTAAGAACTGTTCTTAGAAATCCTTTATATCTAATAAGTAGCTAATATTTCAAATTTTATATTTCTAGGCCCTTCAGTAACGCAAAAATCGCATTTGTAGAATGTTTTTTGCTCCTGCACCCCCTTTGCAGTAGTGGCACCGACATAAAATATAGCCTATCTTGGGGCAAGCGTTGTCACCATCATTTTGACACCAATATTTTTTAAATCGGTTTGGTATTTCCAGAGATTATGTAGAAACTACCATTTAGAACGTTTTTTAGAACACTTTTTGTGCATTTTCACCCCTTTTAAATTTCGAATTTTCTAAGAACTGTTCTTAGACATCATTTATATCTTATAAGTAGCTAATATTTCAAATTTCATATTTCTAAGCCCTTCAGTAACGCAAAAATCACATTTTTAGAACGTTTCTTGCTCCTGCACCCCCTTTGGGGTAGTGACACCAACATAAAATATAGCCTATTTCGGAGCAAGCGTTGTCGCCATCATTTTGACACCAATATTTTTTAGATCGGTTTGGTATTTCCTGAGATTATTTAGAAACTACCATTTAGAACGTTTTTTAGAACGCGTTTTGTGCATTTTCACCCCTTTTAAATTTCGAATTGTTTAAGAACTGTTCTTAGACATCATTTATATCTTATAAGTAACTAATATTCCAAATTTCATATTTCTAGGCCCTTCAGTAACGCAAAAATCGCATTTTTAGAACGTTTTTTGCTCCTGCACCCCCTTTGGAGTAGTGGCGCCGACATAAAATATAGCCTATGTTCTAAGTTGGACTAACACCATCTTTTTGATACCATTACTTTTGAAATCGGTTCGGTAGTTCCTGAGCTTACCTCCTACAAATAAACATTTTTTACCTCTTTATAAGATGAGTATAGATATAGATGAGTATAGATATAGATGAGTATAGATTTTTTTTCATCCGAAAGTTTTGTTTTCTGAAATAATCTCCTAATAAATTTAAAACCACGGGAAAGTCTTTTTAATGACTAGTCAGAAACCTAATACTAACATGATGAAAGCTTTATTGGTATTCTTACTTTAATCCACTTTAATGAGTTAAGTGTACAGTGGGAAAAAAGTTAGAATGCTATCTTTTGGTCCATTGAACATGATAATTCACTTAATTCAAAAGAATATTAGAGGCATTACATTTCTAGGACATTACTGAACCTTCGACATCACCAATGGGTATAATGCTCGATAATTTGATTTATAGAACTAAATTATGTTTTCTATATCTTTTTCATAAATATGGAAGCTATTTTTATCGTAGGAAATAATTGGAAGTTTTTTTTTTTTTTTTTTTTTTTTTTTTTTTTTGTACAGGCTAGTAAGAAAATCTGATACATCTACACTGAAATCTCTATTTAAATAAGAAATCGGCCGAAAAGAATGTTGAGTGAGTGTATTTTATCCATCGAATCTGAGAAATCTCTTAATACAAAAGTTCATTAGAGGCATTATATTTCTAGTAGATTCTTGACACGGGAAATTTCCACAAGGATTGAAATGTTCAACGATTTGATTTATAGAATATATGTTTGTAAAAGAATGCAGTTCTGACTTTTTATTTCTTTTTTCATAAATATGCAATATAGGCATTATATTTCTAGTAGATTCCTGACACAGGGAATTGCCGCAAAGTTAAAAATGTTCATTTATTTTATTTATGAAACTAAACCTTTATAAAATATTGTGTCTTTTTCATTTATTTTTCATAAATAAGCGACGTATTTATACCGCTGTAAATATGTGGAAGTTTCTGTTTTTCCAAAGACTTGACGAAAAGCTAATGCATCCATGTTGAAAGTTTTATTACTATTTCGTTTAATCCACCATAATACTTTAAATAAGTATGCAGTGGAAAAGAATGTTGAATGCTATTATTTGGTTCATAGAATTTGAGAAATCTCTTAATCCAAAAGAACATTAGAGGCATTATATTTCTACCAGATTACTGACCCGAGAAATTTACGCAATAGTTAAAATGTTCAATCATTTCATTTATAGAACAAAATCTTTGTAAAATGTTACATGTTTTTATATTTTTTCATAAATATGAAACCAATTTACCTATTTTACCTTATAAATATGCAAAATTAATATCTTAGCAAACAATTAGAAGGTTTTTTTTTTCTTAAAGACTATTCGGAAATCAGATACATACATTTTGAAATATTTATTGCTGTACTTAGTTTAATAGACTTTAATGATTTAAATAAGAATGAACTTTAAAATGATGTTAATTGTATTATTTTGTCCATTGTTTCTGAGAATTTTTTTAATTCAAAAGAACATTAAAGTCGTTGTATTTCTAGTAGATTCCTGTCATTGGGAATTTCCACAATAGTTGCAATGTCCAATAATTTGATTTATAGAATATAACTTTGTAAATGTTTATGTGTTTTTATTTCTTTTTCATAAATATGCATATACTTTATTCCTTTAAGACTTGACCAACACAATTGTGTAGATGATCCTAAAGAAAAAGAAAAAAAAACATTTTCCTCTTTTTGTGCGATTTACAGACGAGCCTGCATCCACAGAATCCGCCTTTGGTATTGTGACAGATTTCTCTGTTTCTTTAAAATTAATTTAAACTTAACTTTATTGCTTTTAAAAGATGTGTTTCTTCTCCCTCCTCGTTAAACTGAAATATGTCATTTTAATTCATTTCTTAAAACCATACAGAATTTTATCTAGATGTTTTTCCCCCTTCCTCTAACGTCTTTAATTCATCACGCTTTAATGCTCAGCTTTATGACTTCAGTTATCAGTTACATATTTTCGTTCCGTTACCACTCCTAGTTCTGAAAGATAATATAAAATGTATAATGCAGCTATTTGTAACATTACGTTTTCATTTAAATTCATCCGCTTTCGCTCACGTCATACATAACTACATTCTTTAATTGCTCATAAAATTTAACCGTTGGGGAAACATATCAAAGGTAACCTTGATTTAAGTGAATTGGATCTTTGTAATCATCCCATGTACGTTAACTTAAATAATATGCAGCAACCATTTAGATTATCAGATTAGATTATTAATATAAACATATCCAGTCTTTTTGTCGTCGTCTAAGTGAATATGAAAACGTTTTTTTGGCAACCCAGGCGTCACGCGTCTAGTAATTATACCAGATAAATTCTTACAATTCAATAAAATGCTTCTCACTATGAAAAGTTTTCTTCAAGCGAATAAAAAAATAGTTCAAAATTCGATCATAGATGGCGCCACTTGTCCAAATGTTTGGTTTCATATTTGTGTTTTTTCTGATTTTCAGATTAGTTTCGATTTGTTTTCGAAGTACCAACCTACGTAGTTAGCCTTTCCGCTGAAAATAGTCATTTCTGTGCCACACCGTCAAAACTAATCTGAAAACCAGAAAAAAATGCGTGCTTGAAACCAAACATACGGACAAGTGGCGCTATCTATGATCGAATTTTGGAACTAATTATTGTCATTCGCTTGAAGAAACTTTTCATCGTGAGAAGCATTTTAGTCCAAACCGCACTCCTACATGACAATTTCTTGATTTTATATTGAATTTTAAATTGCGTCAGGGGCTTTTGGGACACCCTGTGTTTCTAAATGATTCTTGATCCAGAGAATTTCCACAATACTTCAAGTGTTCAACCATTTGATTTATAGATTTATATATTTTCAGAAGGTTATATCGTTGAATTTGTTTTTCCTAAATATTCAATCTATTCATTTCGTTGTAAATAGTTGAAAGGTTTTTTCTAAAGACTAGTCGAAAATTTAATAAGGTTAATTGGGGCAACTGAGCCATGATTTTACTATGTGACTCTGGAGCTTCTGAGAATTCAGCTTCAAAAAACTAATGTTCATTTGAATTAAAGTCTGAACTTCTGTAAATGTGTTCAGTTAGGATTCCTCTATCAGAAAAAAAATGCTCAAAATTACATTTTAATATTTAAAAATATAAAAATATGCACATTTCCTCTTTCTTTCCTCATGGGTCCAATTGCCCCATAAAAACGGGGTAAGTGGACCAGGGGGTTCTATGTTCCACACGCGTTAATATTTTTTTATATGGATATCAGGTACTGTTTGAAAAAAACAACTTAAAACAAACAACTTAAAAAATTTAAACCAGGCAGATCATGTAAATTATGTATCAACTAAAGAGCGTTGAAAGGGAAACCTTTACTGTCAATTTGTCAAAAAAGCACAAAAAGTGAAAATATTAGATTTATGTATACCAAAAACATAAAAATACAGTAAGTACAGATAATAAGTATAAAATTGACATGGGTATTTTAAGGAAAAAAAAATAGCAAGGTAAATCTATGAACAAACGGCTACGTAAGTACTTAAGTACTTTATCTGTATCCAGGGGTCGCATTATATAGGGAAAATTTTATTGTTCCTACCAGAACCAATAATGTGTTACCTTCCTGATCATTTTATTTAACATATTTTAACGAAAAGGTCGATAAAGATATTATTTTCAATATAGTGGTAGGAACAACAAAAGTTTCCCTATAGAATGTGACTCCTGTGTATCGTACAATTTCAAGGTTTCAATTATCTCGCTTCCAGGGGCAAGGTACTTGCATTTGTAAAATGTTGAAATAATTTAATGACACCAGTATTTGCAAGAGAATCTATTTGTAAACAAGTAAAATTATACTTCCGCGTACTTAATAAAGGTGAAATTTTCATTATAAAATTCCGGTGTAAATGTGGCTATTAGGGATTAAAATTATGTGATGCCATAACGGCATCACCGCCTCTCAAGGGGTCAAGAAATTTGGTTTGATACCACCCAATATGCTTTATTTTATTTTATTATGTAATTTTAATAAGGTATTCTATAATTTTCTTTATTGTGAGCAAAAAACAATGGAGAAATTTATTTCCTGTAGTAAGAGAAACTAAAAAAAAAAAAAAATATTTATAAATATTGGCGTAACTGGATCCATCATGGTCCAGTTATCCCGGATACATGACCCAGTTACCCCATTCTTGAAAAATTTATGAGATAACTGGCACACCTGGCTTACATTTGAAACATGAAGTAAATATGTGTAGATACCTAATAATATTAATGTAGTTATATGCCTTATCTTTAAAAAAAAGTTTGTTTAATAAAAGTACTTACAGTATTTTAATAAAAAGCCGAGGAAGTTCAACCATATTGACGTTGTTTTTAAAAAAAGAAACGTAATTTTTTAATAACCTATCACTGCAAAGAGAGAGTTATGATTGAGTTGACACACGTTGTTTTAGGAAGTAGAGATTAAGGTGCATTGTTCACAAAAGCTAAAACTTAAAAAACATCAACAGTGGGTCCAGTTACCCCAACAAACCTTACATAGTTTAATCCACCTTAATGATTTAAATAAGTATGCAGTGGAAAAGAATGTTGAATGCTATTATTTGTGCCACTGCATCTGGGAAATCTCTTAATTCAAAAGAATATTAGAGACATTTTGTTTCTAGTGAAGTCTTGACATGCAGGGAATTTTCGCAATATTTAAAATGTTCAATCGTTTGATTTATAGAACTAAGTCATTCGGAAATGTTATGCCATTTTATATCTTCGACATAAATACACAAGCCATTTGTTGAAGCACGCGACTTTGCTTAATTATAATTTTTGTATAATTTTATCTTTGTTTTAGTTGTGCCGTGTGGTAACAAATAAATTTGATTTACTTTCTCGAACATTTATAAACGCCGTTGAAAATGAGTTTATTTAATCTCGGACTTGAGACGTCGTTATTTTTGTTTCTGAAAATAATTAAGTTTTAAATTTGTAGTATCAAAAATATTTTATTATGTTAAAAAATATTCTACTAATTATTCTGTTATAACACCATTGCATAAATTCAAGTTTTATGAAATTATCACTCATTCAAAATATCACTCAGAAAGAATAATTTAAATTTTACTCCATCGACGCTATTTAAATTTTAGAATTTAGAAAAACTATTTTATGATTTTCATAAAAATTAGCGCTAAGAAAGAAAACTAACAAAGAAATACATGCTGCAAGTAATGCAATGGTGGGAATTTTTAAACACAATGTAGGATAACTAACGATAATAAAAAAAGGATGCATTTATAATAAGGTTTAATTAAAAGATACCTCATTCAAAATTTTGCCATGTTATCCATCATGAATAGACAGAGCTGCATACTGTCTGCAGTTTTCGTGCTAATAAATCTTTTTAACTCTTTCTAAAACAATTGTTAGCATTTTTCAACGTAGTTGAAAAGTGTTTCTATCTTCGGTTTGTCTATCTCCTACCGTCTGGAAACTGTTTGTCATCTGCCGTCTATCCGTGCTCTCAGATTACCATGCTTGAAATAAGTCAGTTATATTTACTGTGTCAAATTTGATATTCCAAATAAAGCATGTTTCATTCATAGTTCATTTACATGTCACTCAAAATAAATCCACTATATTATGGCCTATAGGAAAAAATCGATTGTGCTGTATTTTAAAGACAATACACTATTACAAATATAATGAAATTGCTACGAGTTTATGGGCTGCACTGAAACATGCTTTCTGTAGAATATGGACTACAAAGCATTTATCATTTATTTACAGAGTCACACAAAAGGATTCGGTTGCATAATGTTCTATATTAAAAAAGTGTTTCCATTGCTTTTAATTATGTTTCCGTATTTCAAACCTAATTAAATTTATATATATATTACTATGGTTCACTACAAGATATTTTCTGTTGAATATGATGCGCATTTATTCTTCATGTACAGGGACACATAAGATTTCGTATGCATTGCTGTCTATTATCGATAACTGATGGAAGTGCTTTTGCAGTCATGTATGAGGCTTTAAGTTAAATAAAAGTTTTGTGTAATACGGGTGTGTATACACTGTATAGACGATATACAGGGATACAGAAAATAGTTCGTAAGCAGTTCTGAGTAGGAGTATGAACTGAATAAATGTGGATTTTAATTGAGTTAATTATGCATTTAGAAGCCTGATTAACAAAAGTAAAAGTAAGTAAATCAAGAAATTTTTTATTGATATGCAGCGTTACGCAAAAAACTCGATATATTGCAGTCAACAGATTATATTTTCTAGAAATGAGTTTTAGTATATATAAGCTAATTTTTGCCGGAATTAAATTTTAGCTTTATGTGTGAACATGTATAAGTTTTGTTTTAATAAAAGTTAAATTTAGTTAAAAATCTGTAAATAAAATACAGGGCTGTACAAAAGTGTTCACGAATGTTTTTAATAACTGGTAAAAGTTGATGAAGGAGAATTTTCAATTGCGCTATGCATTTTCTTACTAAATTAAATTTCAGCCTACTATGTAGAATATCTAAAAATCTATGCATCATATAAACGGTTCCTTCCCTCAATTTATTTCACTTTTTGTGGAACACCTGGGAATGGCTGAATACGAGGGGATTAAAACTCATATTTTATATTTTATCAACCTTTGTTATCCAAATTTTTCTGCAAATGTGTGGTACTGAATAACAGATAAACTAATTGTATATATTGTGTTGAAATACAGTCGCAGTATATAGCAATAGCTTTTTCTTTTATATGACCTGAAGGTTTCTACTATATGACGCAACATGGTATTAACTTTGCTCTGTTCGAGTTACGTATTTGTCTGTTATTTCACCTACTCAAAAAAGATTACAAGATGAAGATAAATTTGCCAAAGTAATGAAAAGTTATTGTTCAGAACACCCCCCCCCCCCCGAAAAAAAGAACATATCTTAATACAATATTTGTGAAAGCTTCCGTTAATGTTTAAAAAGCATTATTTTTTGCACTTCTTTAAATAATGTGATAAAGAGAACAAAACGCAGTCTTTATGTTCTTACAGATATCAGTACATAAATCCGTTTTAATGTCTCACAAGGTACATCTTGATACATTTTGAATTATGCCAAATTTTATCCAAATATTAAATGTTAGCTAATAATAATGTTAGATTCAATTAATTTTTTTTTTTTCGAATATGATTTAAAATAAAATGTTAACAATGTGCATCTTACAATGATTTTCCAAATACAACACAAATTTCCATTTCATTTCAAAAGAGAAAAGTTTTAATAAATAATAATACCTAAATAATATTCAATTTTAATAATACATTAAAATATATTATTAAATAGGTAAGCTATGCTATTTTCTACTTTTTTGCTAATATGCCTCATGAGCCTGTAATTAATTGAGTAAGAGAAAAATTATTGGTATTGTACAATCGTATTACTCTGATGACATCTTATAAAATAATATTTAAAAATTGAGTTCATTAGTATATTTAGTTTTTAGAGTAGTTTCTAATTAGAGAAACGATAGTTGTTTCTGATATCCGAATCTTTATAATAGAGTTTCAGAATAAGATGAAATATTTTTAAGGAAGTACCCTAGAAACAAGCATTAAGGAGAATGTTTTCGCGCACGCATTATATTAGCTTACTTTATTCCAGAAATTCAATAAATGTTAATCAAGAAGCGTGTTTCCATCGATCTTAGAGAATACCGTGTATTTAACCTGGAAATTGAGACAGCTTTGTATAGTATTCGAAATTCAAATTTGTCATTTAATTTTAATTTAATGTGTACCTTGAGCTTGAATTTGCAAATGAGAGTGTGTTAAGAATAATCTGCATAATGATTGAAATTATTTATCGTATGTAAAGGAGTTTAATTAAAATACAGTAGTATTGAAATTTATTGAACTTTAATAATTTACATTTAATTGACTAGATTCTTGATTCTAATTGATTTCGAGAACGGGATTTAATTAAAATTTCGGTTTCAATGAAATCTGTAAACGGAGTACTGCAAAGCGGATAAATAATTAAAATTAGTCGAGTGATTATATACAAATGCATATATGCTCTCTACATTATTATCTAAAAATCGAGAAATCCACTTTATTATCTAAAAATTGCCAGAATAAGAAGCAAGTGAGAATTTCAGAATATCATTACATAACAATGAGTTCGAGTTTCATTTAACTCTTACATCGTTTTTTGAAACAAAAAGACGAACGAAGATCGTATGGCTAAAGGGTGAGAGAATGAAACGTCTGTTAACCTGGCATGCTCATAGGCACATATGTGGACGGGTTTTTTTTAATGACTTTTTTATAAAAAAAACAAACAGCCAAATCATAAAATTTGTACGTCTCTTGTTGAGGCATTCTGTGGTGAACAAGTTATTTTAGAATTTATGGTCTTTTCATTATTGAAACTAATTATAATTATAAACAAATAAAAAATAAATTTAAAAAATAAAAAAAAAACGGCTGCGTAAAAAGCGAACTCCTATTTTTTATTTACTTGTATTGATGACTTTGCAGTTGTGTTTAATTGTTAGTTCCTATCTATAAACACTGGTTTAATGAGGCCTATAGATGTCTATGATGGTTAGGGTTCCAGTAAAGCTAGAGATCCTACCTGCATATCTTCCAGGTTGTGTAATATTTAAACAGAACTTCTGACTGTAAAATAGTCAATGAAACATCGTCTTGATTTTGAAAAACCTATCCAATGATATGCCACTCAATATGTTGCGTAAACATTTTTTTCGTGTCTACCGCCATTTTTAATTTTACGGCTGCCATTTTTAATTTATAAAAACAAAACCTGGATTTTAACCATTGGACGGTTAAGAAGAATCGATTGAGACCTCCTTCATTAAAATCCAACCAGCCGTTGTGATGTTTCGAAGGTATAAAGAAATCCACAAACCCAGATACGCGTGAAACACATGACGCTTCTTGGCAGTCGGGTAGAAAAGAAACTAAACGCCTACATATGTGTCTAAGGACATGAAGGGGTCAGTGGAGAATATTACAAAAATTTAATGAATAACTCAAAAATGAATTGGATTCTACTGAAAAAAATGGAGGTTTGGGAATTTTCTTATTCATATCTGAGGGCTGATGGAAGTACTAAATAGAGTAAAAGAGTGCCAAAATTCAATGTGAAAATTGTTGTAAATAATATTTTGAAGTAATGATAATTTTCTGCATATTCCGCAACGAAATTAAGGCTCGAGACTGAAAGATCCGGAGCGAGTTTCCGTGTAGTAAAGGGAAGTGGGCATCCCCTCGGGCTAAAAATAAAATTGGAAATATCTTACCTATTATTTCTAGCACGCTAAATATAGCATAAAAGGGATATATTTGTAAATTTGTCGATGTGTAATCCTAGCCTCGTCAACGATTACACCATAATGTTACATAGTAATTTTAACACCTTCAGTTGAAATTTTATGCAATTTACGGAACGAGTTTCCCAATTTTGTCACAGATTCCGAACCCTCTTGAACTGATCTATAGGGTATTTTTTAATGTAGAGAGCAATACACATTCTTATTCAGAATAAAAATAGGACCTTCCGTTCTAGAAAATAAAATAGCGAAAAATAAAGATGCAATTGAATTTTGTAACCGCCACCAATAGTTCACTGTAAAAAATGATTAGTTACAGAGCGTTTGATTACAGTACGATGGCAGTTGAAATAATTTAAACGGTATGCAGAAAAGTAATATTTTTAAGTTTCATTCATAATTAGTTTTTTATAACAATGAAAAAATAATGAATTTTGGATTTTTTTAACTTCTTATTTAAATAAATGTTTACATAAAAGTTGAAAATTAAAACATGCTTTATTTTTTTTTAATACTTCATTTCACTAAACGTTCCATGTGCCTTTATGAAATTCCAGTTTTCATACGAACATGTGTTATGTTGTATTGAATATCAAGAAGACTAAGAACAAATATCCGTTGTAATGATGCCCTTATTTGCTTTTATCATTACAAATACCACACATTCATTTTAAAGTATGATTGTTCAAAAATACAAATCGAATAGAAAAAATTAGATTAATGATGCTGTCATAAAATAATGGCAAAATATTATTAATATCCCATTAAAAATATATCTTTAGTAATGGGAATGTTTTTGTATTTTCAAAGAAAAAAAATAGAGGCAGAATTTACAAAGCATTTATTCTTACATGTAGCTGTATTAAATAAATTAAATTTATGTTCTTTAGTGGAAAGAGTGTAACACCATACTGCAATTTTTATGTCATTTTACCCGCGTAAACATACGTTATCAATATTATGACAGAGGTTTATTGAAAAATAGACTGTCTAGTTTGTCACAGCTTAAAATAATATTTGAAAAAAATATTTTTTTTGAAGTTTAAGATGAAAGGTTTTGTCTTTTAACACTTGGATTTCGGAATAGCATTTTAGACTTCAATTTCCTTTAACATTACACAGAATAATAAAATATTAAAATTAAAAACAATACTGCATATAAAGCATATATTTTCGTTATTGCTTTAATATATGTAACTGTATATTTTTTTGTCATATTAAAAAGGCATGGGCATTTACACCACGTGCAATATGATAACTAAATAAAATGAGATAAAACACACATTGCTAAATGATGTATTTTGTTAAAAACATTAAAACTGCATTAAAAACTCACAAATTCTGGTATTGTAATCTAAACACATTTTCTTCCATAGTAACGAAATATTATTATTATTATTATTATTATTATTTTTTGCGAATTTTAAAATCTCTTAAAGTACTTTTCATATGTTATAAAACATAGTACTTATACTCATATAAATTCCTTAATTTCAGTTGTAATAATCTTATGATAAAAAATATAAAATGTCAATTTAAACACTACATGAATCTAAATTAAGCAAAACTTCCTTTTCTCACATCTTCATATAGTGTATATGATATATGACATATTTATCAGTTATTTTTTAAAGCCTTCAAAATCCTGACCTATGATATTCTTAAACTTTATAGCTTATTCAGTTATAATGCATTTGGCGCCATATATAATATTGCATTAGTTTTACTGACAATAGGAAATATAACTGTAAAAATGTTAAATATTTTGACTCTGTTGTCAGATTAAGGAATGTTGATATGAAACATGTTTTTGCCAGCTTCATAAAAAACTTGAATGTACAATATATGGGGCATTCTCAGAATCTTTTGACTTTTGGGGAAAAAAATCTGGCGAAATTAAATTTGCTAAAATAATATTTTAATCTGATAGACGAATGCCTTAATGATTCAAAATAAAGAAAAAAAAATGGTTAGCAGCGAAAATTTTTTTATTTAACTGAGGTTTAAGTTAAATTTGCGAGTTTAATTTTCCTTACCATTTTACCCCTATAACTTTTTATTTTCTTCTAAATTTTTACTTATAATGAATTTGCATAGTACCCACGGGACATTCAAATAAGAAATAATAACAATGTAGTACTTTTAATAGAGAATTTTTGTATAACATTGTCTTAAAGGGGTGTTAAAGAAAGGACGTTAAGGTAAAAAAAGGGGATGGTATTGGAAAAAAGGGACGAAATGGTAAAATAAGGGACGGTAAGGATGGAACGGTAAGGAAAATTACTACCTATTTTTTAGGAAAATCATGTTAAGACTAAGTGACAGTCACAATGGTCATGGATTTTTAGAAACAGTTGTTAACATTGTATTATTATTATTTTTTTTTAATTTACCTCGAAAAGTGCAGGAATAAACCTTGCGGACCGTGAGACTACCAATAAAGCCACGATGCTTGAAATTGATATATAAATGCTGATTTATATTCTACAGTAAATTTCCTGCCAAAGAATTGTAGACATTATTTCTCTAGCATACTTCGGCATGCGAAAAAACTTGAAAAAAATTCTGTGGCTGTATCTGAAATGATTTTCTGTATAATTTTAGAAGAGGTATGGTAAGGAATGTAAAATCCAGGGGCAAAGTTTAAAAAATAATAACAACCCTAAAAATGTGTGCAGGTTAATTTTTAGCTACATATTTATATAAAACAATAGTTCCAGTTTCAGAAAAAAATTACATCGAATTATTTTTATTGAAATAATTTTTTACAGACAGCTCCAAACTTAAAAATCAGCATCAGGCACACGGGGCGGTATAGGAGTTTTCCAGGTGTTTGGACCCCCAACATCGTCCAAAACTTATTTATCTCGTTAATATTGCTGTGCAATTATGCAATGGGATGTTCCTCAGTATATGAAATTTAAAAAAACACAAAAAAAGTGTATTAAAAAAAAAATTATTATTCAGGGACATGAAAGTCAAAAGATTGTGAGAATTCCCCATATACACATTTTTATACAATCTTCTCATTTCATTTTTCTTATCAGACAAAAAGCTTTTGTTTTAATGTATAGTTTTTAGAGAGAATATTTGTGGCTACGTAATGCTATCCGCAGTGAGAACTACATTATCGCAGATATTGTATCTTCGATTCACAATACATTTAAAATTCTATTGCTTTTGAAAAAAATATTTTTTGAAAGTTGTATTAAATCAGATGTTTCGGAAAATTGAGAATAAGATCTTATGGTATCTAACATTTGCTCTTGAAATTTTCAATTTATTTTTATTTTGATTACTTTTACAATCAGCACATTTTTTTCTCCCCTAATACAAACTACATTATGTAGCTCTTTCTGTGTCCTATTAAAATAATGTTCTTTTATAGAATTCACAACAAAAAGCATTCTTTTATTGTTAAATTGCTGTACAATTAAAAATATATATATTTTTTCCCATGCTACTTCAATTAAAAAAATTTTGACAGCTCAACTCCGTTTCCTGAGAAAATTTATATACCAATATTGGTAAAATTCTAAATTTATTATTTTCAAAATCGTAGAGCTTTAATGAGATAAACACGAGTGTATAAAATTTAACTTACAAGCAGTTTTATTTGCTTAGTTAAACAAGTTAAAATGAAAGCATGAAATCATGAACACAGATGCCTGATAGTACTGATAGTATGAGACACCATGTGATAGCATGGCGAAGAAAACGACAAGTTTGAAAGACGCAAAAACGATCTAGACATGATGTATGATATTCTCTGCTTCCATATGGTATTGTTGGATTGAAATGCTTACACTGTTAACAAAGCTGTTTCTGTCAGATTGAGGCAACAAATTTGACTTTATAAAAGATCAGTATCCATGATTTGCATCCCCAGGGTGAGAATGAATGTTTTTCCCTTTCTTTAGCATTCCAAAAATGCTTTATAAAAGTTAAGTTACAAACAGTTTTATTTGCTTAGATTATAAACAAGTTAACGTAAAATTCTGAAATCAGTAACACAAATGCCTGATAGTATGAGACACCATATGGTAGTTTGACCAAAAAAGGAAATTTTGAAAGACACAAAAACGATCTAAACATGATATATGATATTCCCTGTTTCCATATGGTATTGTTGGCTTGGAATGCTTCCTTACACTGTTTGTTACTGACAGATTGAGGCAACAGATTTGACATATTTAAAACATCAGCATTCATGATTTCCATGTCCAGGGTGAGAATGAACGTTGTTCTCTTTCTTGATCATTCCAAACATGCTCTATAAAAGATGGTCTATAAAAGTTGTTATAAACAGTTTTATTTGCTTAGTTTATGAACAAATTAACTTCAGAGCATGAAATCTGGAGCACGCTTGCCTGATACTATAAGACACCATATGGTAGTATTGCGGAGAAAAGGAAATTTTGAAAGGCACACAAAAGTTAAAAAACGGATTAAGCATGATGTATGATATTCTGTATTTGTGTATGGTATTGTTGGCTTGGAATGCTTCCTTACACTGTTTGTTACTGACAGATTGAGGCAACAGATTTGACATATTTAAAAGATCAGCATTCATGATTTCCATGTCCAGGGTGAGAATGAACATTGTTCTCTTTCTTGATCATTCCAAACATGCTCTATAAAAGATGGTCTATAAAAGTTGTTATAAACAGTTTTATTTGCTTAGTTTATAAACAAATTAACTTAAGAGCATGAAATCTGGAGCACGCTTGCCTGATACTATAAGACACCATATGGTAGTATTGCGGAAAAAGGGAAATTTTGAAAGGCACACAAAAGTTAAAAAACGGATTAAGCATGATGTATGATATTCTCTATTTGTATATGGTATTGTTGTCTTGGAATGCTTCCGCTACCGCTAATAAGGTTGTTGGTGACAGATTGAGTCAACGAATATGATCATTAGTATTCATGATTTGTATGTTCAGGGTGAAAATGAACGTTGTTCTCATTTTTGATCATACCAAACATACTCTAAAAAAGACTGTTAGAACCTGTATGATATTCTCTGATAAATAGTACTGCTTGATTGTAGTGAGACTTACATTGTTAAAAAAGATGTTGTGGCAGCTCAATGGAACAAATTTGGATTATCGAAAAATTAAATATTCATGACATAAATAAAAAGAAGAAAAACCAACGTTTAAAATGCACAAATAATTATTTGTGCATTTTAAACGTTGGTTTTTCTGCTTTTTAATATTGTTGCGCAAAGGCTTTATTTGCTATTTTTATATTCATGACTTGGAGAGTTCTCGTTAGGAACTAATATTGTGCTATTTCTTAACCATTCCAAACATGCTAAATGGGATTAAAATCCAATGACTTTGAGGCCCGAACTAGGGGATGAATATCATCTCAGTGAATAAAATGATTTTAAAATTCTACTCTATATGATCTAGAACTAAGGCTGTGTTTAGAAACAAAAAGCTGTCCCTTTCATTCTAAATTAATAAAAATGTCATTTTGCGTTTCTTTTCCAACCAGACTTGTGTTTTTTTCACAAAATGGCGGGAAATTCAACAATGCAAAGGAGAAAAGAAGATTAGACAGAACTTGAAGGAAGCGTTTATCTCCATATAAATATCCGTAAGTTTATTTGTAAAGCTATTAAAGATGAATAGCACCGCCTGACCAGAACAAAGAGGTCTCAGACCAGAACAAAGAGACCGCAGACCATAACAAAAAGACCGCGAGTTCAATAATACATCTATCTGGACCTGAACGTACATAAAATGAATTAATGTCAGATTCCCAGAAGTAAACATATTTTCATCCCTGTATCGTCCTGTGGTTATCGCTGTTCTAATGATAACAGTGATTCCGAAAGGGTGTGCACAGTAAAAAAAAAACTGTTGCTTTTAAGGAAAAAACTGTCAGTAATGACGACGATAAAACACAGTTTTCATATCGGAAATATTCAGTATTTATTACGTAATTTAAGGAGTTTTTCAGCGTCGTTATATTTGATAAATTTGTTTCTGTAAAATCATCGGATGTTAAATTTTTATAGTTCATGCAAGCTCTTGAATATATTAAAAAATCAATCATAAACATTTAAACCAAATGATAAAATTGTTTTTTCCGTTAGAAGCTGTTTTCATTTTAAAATTACATAATTCACATTTTATGGAAACTTTTTTGAACATTATAAAAGTAAGAAGAAGAAATGACATTTTCTAATTTTTAATTATGTGATTAAATAACTTTTTATGCGTCACTTTCTGTTTAATAACATTATATTTGTTTTATTAAGTTACATATGTATCTATCTGTCTATATATTTATTTACTCAATATTTAAAGATATTAATTGGAAGGCACTAAAAAATGTAAGCATATATCTAATTTTCATATGTTAAATTATATGTAATGTACATTGTTTTCTGTAATTACTAATAATTACACAAGCTATAAAAATATTAATTATACCAAATACTTTCTATGTAAAAATACTCAAGAGATGTTAAGTAATCTATATCGAATAAAAAAATTAATGTGATAAAATCAGTAGACAACCCTTTTATACAATTATTATCTCTATTATATTCGATTATGTAATAAAAACACGCTTTTTTCTGGATTGAAATGGTTCTTGCACCTAAAAGTTAGTAAATAAAGTTCTCCTGAAAACAAATTGATTGAAAACAAGTTGCTAATTTTCCGTTAGTTTTAAGTAAAAGATGTTTTCAACAACAATAATAAATTTATTTCCTTCAAAAATCAATTTCCGTTCAAGAGTTTTAAATGGTTTGTGTCCGATAACATAAAGTTTCACTTTTCGTCAATTTTCATTTTATGCTTCAATTTGACATTCAAAATTTTATTTTCTGATTTCTTAAAAACAGATGTAAGATTTTTCTTTGAATCATCACTGCCTATATGGCCTTCGTTTAACCCGACTGCCAAGAAGGGTTATGTGTTTCACGCATATCTGGGTATATGGATTTCTTTATACCCTCGAGACATCCCAACGGCTGAATGGATTTTAATGAATGAGGTCTCTATCGATTCGTCTTAACCGTCCGATGGTTATAGGTTACGTTTTGTTTTTATAAATTCAAAATGGCGGCCGTAAAATACAAAATGGCGGTAGAAACAAAAAAATTACGCACCCTATTGAGAGGCATTTCATTGGATAGGTCTTTGAAAATGAAGACTATGTTCTATTGACAATTTTACCGTCAGAAGCTCCGTTTGAATATTACACAACCTGGAAGTTATGTAGGTAGGATCTCTAGGTTTACTGCAACTCTAACCTTCATAGGCATCTATACGCCTCATCAAAACAGTGATTATAGGTAAGAACTAACAAATAAACACAACTTAAAAGTCATCAATACAAGTAAATAAAAAAATAGGTAAGCAATATAAAAAATAGTTTCACATTGATGAAAAATAATTAATTAGTTTGCGTTTTACGCAGTCGGGTTTTTGATTTTTTAAATTTAATTATTACCTTGTTTCTAAATTTATATCAGAAATTCCGCACAGTAATTTTTGCTCTGTTAATGACAATCATTTTGTTATTAAATAAATTAAAAATTCTTATTTCTAACCTTCCTGTATGAAGATGGAATTACCGAATATGAAAGGAGTCCAAACTAACAATCTTGACAGGAATGGTGAATAGAAGCACAAGTAATCAAATTTCAATGTCGATGCTGTTTAAACTGCTAACGCCGATTGTCAAAGCCAGGTGATACATCTTTGAAAGGACCTGTAAGGCTTAGGTTTTAAGTAGATATTTTCCGGCATTATTGCGATCGAAAAAAATTATCTATTCAGAGAAAAATGTCCCACATCTCTCGGAATTTTCGATACAATACTATAATCTTCCAAAATTTCAACCCTCGTCCAAACAAGCAACTATTTGAGTAGGCCTTTGCTTTCTAGGATAAAAATGTCCAAAAAGCAGTTGGTCTAATATACAAGGTGTTTTCGAATGCGACCGACAAATTCAACGGGTAAGCTTTGAATTAATTTGATTAATTATTTAATTAATTGATTTAATTTAATTAATTTAATTATTAATAAGCATGAAGAGGATGAAAAATTAACATAGTATATAGCGTCGCAAACCCCTTTATTTAGTCACAAATACATTGTGTTTCACCCTAACGGAACTCGGGTTGACAGTAGTCATTTATTGAAAAATAAAAATACTGTAACGAAAACGTAAAGCTATGCACATCTTTCAGTTTGAAATGTGATAGCATCAGGTAAAGTTCTGCAAAAACAGGGTGCTCACGCAATCGATGATGCCGTATGAACTGGTTATAGCAATCCAAAATGTAAAGCGTCAAGTGCATACTGCTGACGCATATAATGGAAAATTCTACAACATTTTTTGATGTTGTCACATTTACAACGAGAGTCATCTTTGCTATTAAAAGTTTCATCATAATATAATTCAGTTTATGCTGACGCTTATAATGGAAACTTCTACCACATTTTTTGATGTTGTCACATTTACAACGAAAGTGAGCTTTGCTATTAAAAGTTTCATTATAATACAATTCAGTTTATTCTGACGCATATAACGAAAAATTCCACCGCATTTTTTGATGTTGTCACATTTACAACGAAAGTCAGCTTTTGTATGAAAAGTTTCATTGTAATATAATTCAGTTTAAACTGACGCATATAACGGAAACGTCTACCACATTTTTTATGTTGTCACATTTATAACGAAAGCCAGCTTTGCTATTAAAAGTTTCATTATAATATAATTCAGTTTATGCGGACGCATATAACGGAAACTTCCACCACATTTTTTGATGTTATCACATTTACAACGAAAGTCAGCTTTTCTATTAAAAGTTTCATTATAATATAATTCAGTTTTCTAAAAGTTATTACTGGCAACTCAAGTTGTGTTAGGGTAGAACAAACTACATTTTTGATGAAATAGGTTATTTGCGATACCATGTTCCATTGCAATTTTTGTTCCTCTTGATGCACAGTATCACTACTCAAAACTTGCCGGTAGAATTCATCAACACACTACATGTATATATTTTTGCCTAAATGTTAAAGTTAACTAAATAGTGAATTGATATTAAGGGGACACACTACCTTTAAGCTTTCCATAATCAAATTTCGGTTTTTATGTTAATCTGAATGTTTACAAATTTCTCAATAATATAAAAAAAAAAAAAAAAAAACATTGAAAAATCTGTATTATTTCTTGAGTTGAAACCATTTATAGAGGATGAATACAATTGAAAGTCCGCTGATATTGAAACTTTATAACATTTTTTTTCGCCCAGATGAGTAAATTTAGAGTTTGCGCGCACTATTAATTTCAAACTATGCCTACACTTTACTACAGCTTTAAAAAAATAAGCAAATAAATCTCACGTATTTTGGTTACTTTTTTTTTTTTTTTTTTTTTTTTTTTTTTTTTTTTTTGCATTTGCATTTGCAAAACCAGGAAAAAAAATTTCAAAAAATTTTACTTTTTTTTGTGCTATAATTTAATTTTAAACAAAACTTTGTGTATATATTTTGGTTTTAATTTAGAAATACGAGTGTTATGATTATACTTTTGTTCAAAGTTTGTTTTCTGTATGCCTAATTTAGAGTTTTATCATGCGCCCAGTACTTGATGATTTTAATTCACGAATTAATGAGATGAATTTTCAAATTTCGAATTTCAATATTAATTTTATATATACAGCATACATTTTTCTGGATAATATAGCTAAGAATATATACTTTTGGCAGAAAGAGAAAAAAAAATAATAAAAAAAAATAAAATAAAAATAAAGGTGGTATTAATTGCATATTATTCGTGTTTTGACACTTTAAAAAAGGCGATATTTTTTATCGTTTCCACAAACTCTAAAGTCCGTTTCCCCCTTAATAGGATTTCGAATGTTTAATTTTAGCTGCTGCGATGCGATTTCAAATTTGTATGCTACTTACCTAATAACATGTACTTTTGATAAAAATTTTGCTCCATTTCTCTTTTTTATTGAAAACATTGCGGTACAACCTAATAATTTGAAATACATGTGTATATAAATTGATATACAGGTTTTGGAGTGTTATAAAAAGCTTTTTAATTAATTAAATAAAGTTAATTTTGATAAAAATCATATAAATCCCTTTTCAATATAAATTTTATTCCTCAAAAATGAATATATATATATATATAGATTTTTTTTAAATTAAAATAATATTTATTCTTGCTGAAAAAATTACGTGTCGAAATATATCGAAACTGTCTTGAAAATTATGCATGAATCTATAATGTAAGTTTTTTTTTAAATCATATCCTTTGCTGTAGGTTTATTAATAATTCAATTCTGACATTATGGAACACAGATGATGTGTAAGTAACGCATCACAGATTATTTAAGCAAACCATTCAAAATCACATTCAAGGTTCCTTTAAGTTGTATCATTAATAATTTTCTCAGAATAGAAAAGCTGAAAGGTATTACGCTTGTAAGTTTTGGTGGACATACGTTAACGTTTGACAGGTTATATGCAAAATACCCGGTTTTATGTTTGAAACTAATTAGAGTTTTGTGTTTAATATTTGAAACAATATATTACAAAGTATTTAAACTTACATAATATATTGAAAGTATAGTTAAGAATTGGGAATTTCTGAATGTATGAATTAATCATGTATTTTAATTTTTTGTTTCAATGTTATTTTTTCTTGCGAGTACAAAGTTATATGAAAAAGTAATTCAGTACCGTAAACAGGGATGACTTTTCCACCACGGGGTAAATTCGTCTCACCATGACATAAATTGTTTAACAGAATTTTACAAACTGAGTTTGGCATCAACTTTAGAGCTGTTTTGTTTACTATTTCACGCATGATTTTATAGGAGGAACTTTTGATTGGAGAAGTTATTTATACTTGATGATGGTAAGGGTTAAATATATATATATATTACATAATATGCCTTCTTTAGAAATCAATGATATTTGTGTATATTAATTTGATATTTTAGATTTTAAACGGACTTTATTCTCAACCGGCATTTCAAATTTCAATTTGGGGTGAAATTGTATCAGGACAAAATCACCACAAATATTTAATTTTTTGGAAAATAAAAACATAAAAACAAGCATTTACTGCAACATATAAACGTTGTACTAATATATATATATATATATATATATGTAACCATTAAATAAACATTACCGATCACCAACAAAAACTGTGAAATTATGAATAAAATGACATTAACCAATAAAGTTCCCCCCAACACACTTAACAACATATATATATATATATATATATATATAATTTTTCTCCAATTCTGTCAAAAACCAAATCAATAAGTTACTGCTTAAACGCGAAACTGTGGGAATTGTTTTTTTTTAAATTACAAAGATAATATAAATATTTCTCCAACATGGAGTAAATTATATTCTAAATAATCTCCTCTTGTTTTACTAACAACTTATTACTTACAATATTAACAGATATTGACAATATTAGAATTGTTTAGGAGTTTTCTTAGGAATTTATATTCTTTCCACATCACGATTAAACATTAGTTTAATCTCTATAACTTAAACTCCCTAACGTAGAAATTTTCCATACAATTCACAAGTCATATAAATAAAAGGAAAAACATGAATATAATAAATTTAAAATTTATGTACAAAAATTTCAGACTACCGGGTAACACTATTGTAATCCGAATTCATGCTTTTCTCCAATGAACTTGTGGGTCACGGAGCCACCAGTTCACTGGTTCTTAGGGAGGGGGGATATTGTTATATAAAAATTTTACCTTTTACTATTCATTTAAATTATTCTAAATTGCCGGTCTATTCATTATTTCCTTTTTTTAATACGCTCTATTATTTATTTCTAGCTAAATTCCTCTATTTTTAAAACGCGTATCTTAATAATAGATTTATTCCAAAACGCAATCTAAACTTTTAATCCCTTCATTAATCGTTATCGTCTACCAAACTGTAAAGTTCTGAACGCAGTTACTTATTTTTCGAATGTTTATCAAAGCCATTTTTATTTTTTTATTCTATTTCATATCTTTTTCCCGCCAGCTGGGAGACAATCTTTTCACATCGAAATCATTCCTTTAGCGGCACTGGGATTCTTTCCTGTGATGTTTCTTGACCGATCTCCATTGACTGAGTGTCAGATCCCAGTTTCACTTCGAGGCTCGTTCGTGATTTCCGTTGGTTTAGCTTGAAGTTTTCATTTCAATCGGAATTCCTCCGCGCATTCTCATAAATAGCGAGAGCATGAGCTCAGAATGAGAGATTTTTGTGCTGTGATTGTTTACATAACCTGTTACCCGGTGTCCTTAGCCATGTAGAATATTCATTTCGTAAATTAACATCTATTTAGCATGAGTAACTAGTTTATGCTCGAGTGAAATGCTCTGATTTCTCATCTGCGGGAATTGTTTAGTGTTGGTGTGTTCTGATGGAATAAACAGTTGTTCTATGACTACGTTTCCATGTGTTTAATTGGGAAAACCCCATATTTCTTCATACGCCTTTTTTCGCCACTCACGCTGCCTTGTTTTCATAATGAAAAAATAAGTGTTTGATTGGACTGTACCAATATTATCATCGCTCTACAGCTTCTATATTTTCATAGATTTGATACCTCCGCTAGCAATGCTTGTGCTAAGTGGTAGAATTGCTTACAACATCACCAACGGCTGATTAAAATGTGGTATGACTCCAGTAATACGTAATAAGCACGATGTGATATTTCAACTACACCCATTAAATTGTTTCGTAACAAGAAGCCGGCGTAGGATAATGTCGACCTACTCTACTTTACACTTCTAAAAGGAGACCTTCAATTAAAAAAAAAAAAAAAAAAAAAAAAAAAAAAAAAAAAAACTGTCCCTCCGATTTATAGTGTCCCTCCGACAGATATAGACAGTTATTATATCGTGCTCAAGTTAAATATAAATTGTCATATTCTCACGAATATCGCAACTCAGCTATAGAAAAATATCAATATTTGCTAACGGAAACATAGGAAATCGACATTTCATTCTGCAATATTGCGTGTATCCAAAAAATGTTCAAAAATAATAAAGTAATATAATCATGCTTGTGTCATCTGTCCAATTTATAGTAAACCAGCGATGTATGATCCTCACTTATTGATACAATTCATACTTATTAATATAATTTCCTGCATTACGGTGCATGGAATTATCATTGACACTTTCAATATAAGAAGCATCAAACGATGCTTACATTCAATTAACGCATTTCCATATTCGCATTTAATGAATTTAATATCTGAAAGGACACACAACGATTTTCATTTTTTGCACAGTCCTACAACACATATTAAATTAAAGCTTTGTAATATAGTGATAAATAATATTTCTGATAAAATAATGAATAGAGTCAGAACACTGTTTTAAACACTAGTGTCGTAAAGGAAATTTCACCTTGTTATTAATAAACTTTATAATATACTTATAACTACTTTAAAGGTGACACAAACATATAAAAATATTATTTAATGCAACCCTGAGATCTATCCAACACACACGAATTCATTTTCAAAGGGGGAAAAGATGACTGACTGAATAAAAATACATTTTAAAAATAAAAACAAAAATAGTACGTTTGCGCAAGCGGAATTCATTCCATTTCTCTGCAGAGGGGTGAAAAAATCAGTTCATATTATCAGAAGGTCTTGAAATATTTAGGATCTTGTACCAAATTACGGGAATATTATAGGAAAGGACATCGTTGCAAATATTATCACTTCGAAGTAAAATTTCAATGAATTCACGGATTATTGACGAGTAATGGTTAGACGTTGAAATGATCATCTTAGCTTTTTCGAAGTTTATCTGAATATTTTCTTTTTGATGCAATCTGGATAAAGCTGTATTAGGTTTGTTAAACTTGATATCAGAAATGTGCTCTTTTAATCTTTCCTTAAATTTTCGAGATGTCATACCAATGTAAAATAAACTCTTATGCTGTTCTGTGCTGAATGGGATGATGTAAACTCCTGCTTTTTCATAATCGGGAATAGGATCAATTTTACTGTGAATCAATTATGAAGTGATAATGTTTGTAACGATGTCCTTTCCTATAATATTCGCGCAATTTGGTACAATATCCTAAATATTTCAAAACCTCCTGATAATATGAACTGATCTTTTCACCCCTCTGCAGAGAAACGGACTGAACTTCGCTTGCGCATGCGTACTATTTTTGTTTTTGTTTTTTAAATGTATTTCTATTCAGTCAGTCATCTCTTTTCCCTTTGAAAATGAACGCGTGTGTGTTTGAAAGATCTCAGTGTTCATTCAATAATATTTTTATATGTTTGTGTCACTTTTAAGTAGTCGTAATAGTTATAATTATATTATAAATTTTATAAAATCTATTTATATAAAATCCAAGTCTCTGTGTGTCCCTCACGATTCCGGTAGGACCGCCTCATTGAAATGAGTAATTGTTAAAAAATACTAATGCAGGGTTACCACAGTAGCGCCAAATGTTAGCCAACTTTGTGACAGCTGGCTAATTTGGCGAAATTCCAATTTAAAACCATTTATCTTTCATAAAGGAGGTCTGCGAAATTTAATTTAAACTCCGCTCTTTTAAGATATTTTTTCAAAATCTATGAGTGAGAATTTAAAGTACACCTTTACATCTTCCTCCCGATGCTACTAATAAAATAACCGCCAATAGACGACGCTATACTGTGTGAGCTCCTAACTGTGCGATTTTAATGTGCTTTAGGTACTTTTCCAGTATAGGTGCCTTGGCGAAAAAGGAAATTTGGCAACATATTTTCCGGGAACCTATTACTGTTTCATTTTATATACACACGCCTTTTTTTCGATATTTATGCGATTTATTTAACATAAAAAAGCCGTTTCTCTAATTTTATACAGAAACAGATGTAATTTGTACATAAAAACATCAATAATATACATATAAAATAAACATATAAAACAAACAAAAACGCTCATCAAGTTTGTTTTCATAGCTGTTTATATGATTTGACAACAAATCTCAATATTTTCCCGTTATACGGACACCATGCCAAAATGTATGCTAATGCGCCAATTATTTCAAAATGCTAAAAGATATTTGTAATTTTATGCTAGCAGTTTAATATGAGTTTTATTTTATTGCTTTATTTTATAACACTTATTTGTTCACTTATTTTAATTATATATTTGTGATTTAATGAAATAGTTCGTAAAAGTCTGGAATTTTCAAATGTTATATTTTTTAAATGCTCACTTTAGTATCGACATGTTTTTTCTTTTATTTTTCAAATGCTTCAATTCACGTGATTTTCATTTTGCGCCCACTATTACGCTTGGCGACAATGGTATCCGTATAACGGAATAGTACCCAAATCTGACTTTCTGATGCCCAAATTACACCAAGCTTTAAAAATAAAAAACGCCAAAGCCCCTACAGTGGAAGAGTACCAAACTGTCTATTATTTTGCGCTAGCTGTGTTATAGTTTGTACTATATGCAAGGGGGTTGGAGCGAAGAGTTTAAACATTAAATATTGAAGTTTTGGCACAGATGTCATATACGCCCCATATTGGCGCGATTTTTTTCTGACGCCAATGCCATATACACAACGGGTACTTAACTGGCGCCAAAGTGTCGTTATTTTGCTTGATATGATAACCCGGATGTTGTTGTTTATGCTGTTGATGTTTTCGCCAAATTGTCGTATATGACAACTGTGCCAAAGTTTCTATAAAGCAGTATAAGGCTAAAGAAGAAAGAAAAATCATGCGTTAAGCATAGAATATGAAACACTTTCCAACACATCCTGAATGCTTTAACAAAACTTCGTTATTTGGGGGAAATAAGGTAAATAAGATAACTAAGTAAACATTTTAGAAGACGCATAAATTTTTTTAAAAATTGATTTCAGCAGTTACCGTCCATAGCCAATAGTACCGTTATTATATGCTACTATTTAGCTAAAATTTAATTTAAACTACTCTTAAAACTACAGAAATCACATTTCCAGATATTATCATCCATAGACGGTTATGTATCCAATTCTTTGCGTGACCCTGTATATCATTTTATCTATATTCTACAAACATTTCTTAGTAAACTAAATGCAGTTCAGCGTAAAAATGCATAACTCCTTTAAAAACCCCCTTTAAGCAATTTACTCTCATACTCAGTAACCCTTACGAATTCTTTTGTGTAGCCCTGCATATGAACTGTAGCATTTATACACACAGTATAGTATGCATAAATGTAGTGAAACATAAAAGCGCATATCATAATTAAAAATGCATTTCTAGCAATCATTGCTTATGTACAATACTTCGGAGAAAAGTTTCTTGGCGAGAAAGAAGTTTGCCAACGTATTTTCTGACAACCTATTTACTGCTTCATACTCACAAGCAATTTTTTCCATATGTATGCAATTTATTTAATATAAAAAAAGCTATTTACCCATTTTTATAAAGAAACAGAAGTAATTTTTGCACAGATGTCATATACGCATTGGAGTTGGCATGTTTTTCTCTGACGCCAATTTGGCAGAAATCTCTCTTTCGAATATCAGTTACTTATATATTTTTAAATTATTTGCTATCATTTTGAAAAGGAAACAACTATAAATAAATAAAAGTTTGAATAATAATTATAGAACAAAACAGTTTATATAATTAAAAACAGAAAATAAAAGTAAATAAACAATTTATTAATAAGTAAAAAACTAACCGGGTTACCATAGCAGGCAAAATAACACCATATTGGCGTCAGTTAGGTATCCCGGTTCATATCTGAAATCTGTGCCGTAATTTGTATATAAAAAAATATTATATATATTTAGAAACGATTTTTTCTATGTATATAAGTGCATATATAAACAAAAATAAAAGTTCATTAGATTTGTTTTCATAGCTGTTTATATATTTTGGCAACATATCTCACTTTCTGATGCCCAAATTGCGTCAAGCTTTTTTTAAAAATGCTCTATTAGGGGAAAGTACCTAAATAAATAATTAACAGAAATAACCAATTATACAAACTAAAACTTTTTATTTCGAGATCAAAGCATTGTTTTTAATTTCAATTAAAAATACATATATCCTTGGATAATTTCAGTTGAAATTAGGTTCACAGCTTAATATCTCATTCCATAAACCTAAACAAACACAAGTGATTCATTCATCGTGAAACGTCAAAAATATTAAATCGTTGAGGTAATCATTCACAAAGTAAGTTCTCCAACAATCAATGGACAATATTCTAATGACGTCATAGTAGGTAAAATGGTGGCGGTATCGTTTGTTTATGGTTTGAAATCACAAAAATTTAATTTTTCAATGTCTCTTAGTTACATTATTTTATTGTCATATTTATGAGCTCAGAACAAAAGCATATTTTTTTCATTATTTAGTTATTAAAGACGGAAAAAAATTATAAATGCATGATTTGAAAATTTTAAATAATTTTCTGTACTTCTTAGTTATCCCGTCGACCAAATTACTGTCGCCAAATTGCAAGATTAATTGCCAATAATGGTTGTTATTAATTAATTAATTGTAAGATTAAATGCCAATAATTGCCAATAAAACCATTAATTCGACGTTTTATTTGTATTTTTATTAATGTTTTTCTAATTTATTTGTTCTTTCGTTATTTAAAATAAAAAATTATGTCAATGTGTATAATTTGGCGAGTGGTTTGGCGATTTACATAATTTGGCGAAATTGGTCGACGGGATAGCTAAGAAGTACCTAATTTTCTTTCTTAATAGTAAAAAATAACATCGGGAAGTAACAGCGGGTTTAAGTTAAATAAGTTTAACTGTTTAATTCTGTTGTAATATTCAAAATAACTGTATTTATTAGATTTCAGTAAACATCAGGGCCTGATTAAACTTTGAAATTAGAGAAATTACAATGTCATTTCAGGACCTTTCTTTTGGAGAAGCTTTTCTAAATTCCACATATACATGGAAACTCTTCAGTGTTAGAAATATTATTCTTAGGACTGACATAACATCAGAACGGCCTGCAATTTTACACAAGTTTTTGAAAACTACTTTATATCAGAAATTTTACTAAAAACTGGTTACTTTTTTGTTATAGCGGCCCACACTATTAGGATTATGACAAGTTTCAGCCAATTTCGCCAACGTCATAACCAAGATCGTGAAGCACACACACATATAATATCATTTCATGAAATCGTATACGATAATTTAATAGTTTTTACCTTACTTAAAGTGTGTAATTTATTTATTTTTAAGGCTTAACAATCTAAATTGTCCAATATATGAATTTAAAAAAATGTAAACAAAGATTGGATTGACATGACCGCAAAAAGCCTCAAATCTGCATAACACTTGGAACCAAACTGTGCAGATTAGTGGTCTTCTACTGTACACAATTTTTCATAAATGTGTTTCGTTCTTAAAATGTGTTATTTTCATCTATCACTGCGGAACAAGCGAGAAAACTCATATTCTTGCACATGAGTTGTATATATATTTATATCTAAATTTCCGTCATTTTTGACGGGCTACCTTTCTAGTAATGAATAGTTAATAATTCTGTTATTGGAATTAATAATAAAATGTCTGTGCTAACTAGTGTCGTTGTTTCTGTCGTCGTCTTCGCGTCAAAAAAATGTGTCATGTCTGGGAGAAAAGCGATAGAACTTGAAGAGGATTTTGACTTCATAAATACACCTTTAAAATGTTATACTAACCAGAAAGTGTAACACTGACTCTTCTTTACTTATCTCATAAGTAGAGACCTCAAAGGGAGGGATCATTAAACACCACTGATTTCACGTGCCTGTTGGTGGTATGGACACCGCGCTAGCAACTACTTGGAATCATTCTCCAATGTATCGATAATTCTTCTTATTCTCATTTAACCCATCTCTGCCAAACTTCCGATTTTTTTCAAGTCAAAAATTATGTTCTTAAACAGAAAGTTTATTTAATGAACTTATTTAATAACACAAGCCTGCATGTTTTTGAGGTGTAATTTCTGATAATTGATTTTATGTATTTTTTAATGCTGAATCCGAAAATTACCTTTATTTTTAACCATCATGTCAGGATTTTTTGGAAATCGTAAATTTCAATGGTAAAAAGTCAAAACATAGAGAATATTTGATACTGAAAGATACAGGAAATGGTTGTGTTTCTTCACTTTTGATAACTTATTTTTATACATTTTTTAGCGCTGAATTCAAAAATGCCCTTCATTTTAACCATCAAGTCAGGATTTTTTGCAAATCGTTAATTTCAAAGTGAAAAAATAGCAAAATTCTTATAGTATAAAATACATGTAATGGTTGTGTTTTTTAAATTTTGATAATTGATTTTTATGTACTTTTTAGCACTAAATCTGAAAAGAACCTTCGTTTTTAACCATCACTTCAAAAATTTTCGCAAATCGTAAATTTCAAAGTTAAAATGTAAGAAAAAAATGCAAAAAATCCTGACGTGATGGTAAAAAATGAAGGCCAGAAGGCCATTTTCAGATTTAGCGATACAAGATACAAGATACGTAAGAATCAATTATCAAAAGCTAGGTAATTTGACACAACACAAATTTTGCTGGCTTGTGTAATGTGTCTGGTTTCTATGTGACACTTATTTGCTTTTATTTATCAATTTAAATTTCTTGTTCAAAGTAAGTTTATTTATTTTTAAGAAATTTGAAGGTTGGCATTTATGTTAATCCTATTTATTATGTTACATACTTTTTTATTTATTCTTATTAAAAATATATGAAGAAGTTCAGCATAGAAATGTAACTTAAGCTATTTGATTTTGACTTTAAATCGTACTGTTTATAACTAATTTAAAATTCGATAAACTCTTAAAAAATAAATACAATCATTAAACGAAATTCAATATTCTTCAGTAATTCAATCCTAAAATACACAATATGAACATTTAAAAAGTTCACTGTTTTACTTAAAACGCGACAAAATAATAATATACATGTTACGTTAAAAAATATACATTTTATTTAAATTTTCTTAATAACTTTCGGCCTGCAATTCCAGCAGCCATCATTAGAGAATATTTTTATTATTAATTGCCGTTCCATTCATACAAATACGTCGCTTCGTTGAAAACGGGAGAATCTATAATTATTAAGGTAGCTGAAAGTAGAAGTTGCAATGCCTTGGAATATACCTTAATAATTATAGGCCCTCCCATTTCAAACAAAGTGACGTATTTGTATGAATGGAACATCAGTTAATAAAAAAATATTTTTCAGGTTCTGAGGAACATATACTATTTGTATTTGATTCATTTAACCTTTTAAAAGATACACAACGATTTTTCGGAAATTTAAATTACTGTACTGCAAGACAAAAGAAATTATCTTAAACGTTTGTTTAATAAAGAGCTAAATGAGGCGTTGAATTTGAAAACGGAGCAGGTTAGTTTTTTGAAAAAAATAGTTTAACATGAATCTTATTATAAATTAACATTAAATTTATTGTAATCAAATCACAATAATTAACTTTTAATACAAGGATAAAATTGATTCTTGTAATTTATTTGGTTAATTGTATGCCAGATTTTGTCTTGCGTGAGGTATCCTGATATTTCATACGTTAAAATGGATTGCGAATATGGTTTCTTATACATTTTTGCATAAGAAACGTGCATTATAAACCTTATTATTTTGTTGGCCTTCTAAGGAAAAAAACACGTATAATATATTTTTTGTTGTTTTATCCCCGCAAAATATTCAGAAAATTTGAGATATACTTTGTTAGCGTATCCTTACAGAAATATATGTTCAAGCAAATCAATATTCATACTTTGCTTTCTCCAAAGAATTTGAATTTTATAAACTCTAAACTTTAAATTCAATACGTTCTTTAGAATACTATCAACAACCTTTAACAGTTATATTTACCTTCATTCTGTCTATTTTCTACGTGCGTAAATCTGCAGGAAATTAAAATACGTTTTTGAAGCAAAGTAGGATATTCCCTTTTTGAAATGTAAGTCATTTCAAGTTTTGAAGTGACATTATTATTCAACCACAGTACAACATGTCAATAGTTGAACACCCATGGGCTGCTTATGCTATAAATATTTTGAATGACGTTTATTTATTCACATTAAATAAAATATTCAGTTTGGAAAATATTTATATATATAGCTTGTCAGTGTGAATGAAATTAACTATAGTGTTTTGTTTGAGTGAGTATAAGTCTTTTTATGAAAATTTTCAGGTTATATGTTATTAAAATTTTATTTCTAAAATAAGCTGATTAGACAGACTTTTCTGTTTTTCGTGAGACGTTCTTTCTTAGGTATATCTTCTAAAATACTGAAACAAATTAGAATGCGGTCTTGAACATGCTAGTACTAAAATTACGTATGCAATTATGTATGGAAATCACTTTAAATCATCGAAAATACGATAAAAATTACTAAAAGCGATAAAAAATAGGCATTAAAGTTATATAAATACCTTTATTCAGATCGACATGTGTTTTGTCGCTCAAAATGCGACATTCTCAGATCTTTGTTGATACAGATATTTTTGCTAACTGTGTTAAAAACAAGAAATTGTAACTTCAATTAAATTTAATGCAATTTTATATATGTATGACAAGCAGAAAACCTAAAACTAAAATCAAAGAATATATAGCAGACATCAAATACAACAAGAGAACTACAGCTTTAGCCAGATTATGTAACAAATAACATTTACAGGATCAGGATCACTCTGCCAGGGAGCCAACCAAAAATGGCATAGGCATGAACCCCTGACAGAAAAGTACCCTCTGCGACCTGCAAAACCACAGCTGGGGAATAGCCCAAGAAATACAATGACAAAAAATAAAAGTAAAAATCACAAAGAGCGCCCTGGCGCTTGAAAAGTGGTTAAAATAAAACAAAGATTAAAAATTAAAATTTATATTTTATAAACGAAAAATGTTTATTTAGTTCGTTGTAAATAAGTCTGAGTCTGTGATAATTTGACTTCGAGAACAGTATGTTACGCATGTTCCAGCTAAGTGTCCGGTTACGGATAAAGTTAAATGAAGTAGGCATCAATGGACATTTACCAAACAGATAATGTTTGACATCACCGATGTTTCCACATAGGCATTTATCACTCTGGCGTTTTCCCCTTTTATAAAGATAACTAGGAAATGCCCCATGTGCAGATATAAAATAGGCATGAACTTGCGAGAAACACAAAAATGAGGTATCTACTTTTTTAATAATACTATGCGTGTCTCTTCCCTTATCGATATAAGACCATTCGTTCTGCCAAATTTTAATAATATTGCTTATTGTAGAACTGCTTCACAAACGAAACAGGGATAGTAATGTTTATTTCAGCAACAAATGTACCAGTCTCAGTGACTGATTTGGCAAGATAGTTTGCGCGCTCATTTCCGACGAAACCAACGTGGGATTTAATCCAGCCTATATTAATAGTTTTATTATGCAATAGTCGTAAATTCGTATAAATATTAAAAAGAATTTCGTCCGTTGGAAAAAGATTTTGAAGCGCTTGAACTGAGGACAAGCTGTCTGTATAAATGTGGAATACACTGTATGAGGAGACTCTACACCACTCAATTGCGGAATCTAAGGCGGTAAGTCCAGCCTGGTATACCGTATTAAATAATTTAAGTCTAATTCTCTTCTCAAAGATAATATCTTCTTTCAAAAATACCACAAAAGCCGCTCCAACGCCCGTAGGCATCTTAGAACCATCTGTATATAGAACATTTACAGATTGATTATAAAAATAGTAGAATAATTTATCAATCATTTTATTTACCTCCCATTATCCGGGAATCAATAGAGATCTTTTTGCGCAACGAGAATATTTGCAATGATTCCGCCTCCATTGAGTTGCCTAAAAATTGGAAAGAGATGCTCTGCAGAATAAGAAACAACAGTAAGACATTATTTCACGTTCACAAATATCCATTTTTATTTTATTTTATGTTTGCAGTATACATGTGGTCTCGTAATTTTATTTATCAATTTCATCTTTTTATAAAAATTTGCGAAAATATTTGTATCAACGAAGGTCTTGAGAATGTCGCGTTTGAGGGATGACACACACATCAATCTGACTAAAGATATTTATATGCCTTTTAAGTGCCTTTTTTATCAATTTTACTAATTTTTAGCTCTGTTTGAACAAGCTATTATTGTTTAAATTTGCGAAAGTTTAGTATGGTACTTCAGTAGTACTTATGTTTTTGATTTGTGAGTCGTTTATTTTTTGTAGTAAGTTTATGAATCTTAAAAGGTATCTCTTAAATAATGCGTAATTGTTTTTTTTAGTGGTGTTTTAAATAAGAGCAAATGGATGGGAAAAATTTGAGTTTTAATCGGAATTGCTGAAACCTTACTTTTAAAATTTTTAACACGTTCGGACAAAGTTGAAAAGTGCTTTTTTTAATTCGACCTGTCTGTCCGTCCACGCTCTATTTTTCCATGATTGCCATGAAATTTTTAGATGTTATTGGGTATCACTAAGGTATATTTGGTATTGAAAATGAAGTGTATAGCATTTACGGTTCATTTATAGAGACACTCAAAAGAATTTCGTTACATTACGGCATATGGGAAAAAATCGTTTGAGGTGTATTTTAATATTTCACTATTTTAAGCATATTGAAATTTAAATACATCACTGAGATGTATTTCGCCCTTTACTGTAGAATAGGGTGTGCATAGAACATATCCTTCATTTACAGGAATACACAAAAGAATTTGGTTACAGAAAAAAAAATAAACTGGAAGCGTAAAAAATAGAACGTTAAAAGCATCAAAAATTTTAAATTTTAAGCATACCGGTTTCAGTAGCATATAGCATACCTTCCTCAGTGTTAAGGATGGCGGAAATTTGCTGACATATATAGGAGAGATGGGGATTGAAGTTAAAGGTTTATTGACCAATAGGAAAACAGAGGATTACAGGTAACAGCCAATAGGAAAATATATGGGAAATGGAACCAAAGTAGTGAGGGAAAAAAAATAAGAGACAGAAGTTTTTATGTAATATTTCCAACAATCGGATAATGGGGGAATAGCGAATTCACAATTAACAATATTTTTTAAATTTTTATAAATATGAAATGTTTCAAGGAAGTTAAGTTCGTGTATAGAAATAGGTTTAGAGATTATTTTAACCGAATTGAAGTCAAAAGTATGATTCATCTCCCAGCAATGTTTTGCAATAGAGGATTTATTGTTTTCTTGTTTTTTAATATAATTTTGATGTTCTTTGATACGAAATTTTAAACAGCGTTTGGTTTGTAAAATATAGAAAAGTTCACACTGGCAATTAATACGGTAGATACCCCATGAATTGGATAATTCAATAAGGTCTTTCAGTTTGGAGAGGTTGCGTTTTTTTTTTCTCACTACCTCGGTTCCATTTCTCATCTATTTTCCTATTGGCTGTTACCTGCAATCCTCTGTTTTCCTATTGGTCAATAAACCTTTAACTTGAATCCACATCTCTCCTATATATGTGAGCAAATTTACGCCATCCTTAGCACTGAGGAAGGTATGCTATATGCTACTGAAATCGGTATGCTTAAAATTAAAAATTGTTGGCGCTATTAACGTTGTATTTTTTACGCTTCTGTTATATTGCACCAAACTCCTTCTTTATAATTAAAAAAAATAAACTATTGAAGTCTATGAACAGCAATTGCTGGAAGTGCATTTTATGCTGTGGTATGCGTTTTTATATAGAACAATTTTTTTCAATATAACGTGGTGTGTATCAATTCTATAGATCCTATACAAGGCAGTGCAAAAGTTCTGAAGTACATATTTGTTTATTCACGGATATTGCTCAAAGGGAATAAATTTTTTACTGTTCTATTCATTCACTGAAATAAATTTTAGCATAATATGTAGTATACATACAAAACCATAGATCATACACTGGGCTGCATTAAAAACAAAAACCTGATATTTATCCGACTTTGATTATAATAGCGAAATTTTGGTTTTCAAATCCGGTATGAGTTTTGTACTATGTCCAAAACCTGTTCAAAAATGTTTATAACACCCTATTCATCGTTGTGCGTTTTGTATGTGCATCTCAACGGGAGTGTTGATATTAGAAATAATGTGTTTAATGATTCTTAACGTAATGTTATAATGAAAATTTAGTATGCAATGTGTGCTGGCAAAAAATCCTATCCAATGATACCTCATTCGTCTTTATACTCAACTTGTCAGACAAATTCAGAATGCAATGCCAAATGTTTTCAAAAAATCCTATCCAATGACTCTTCATTAATCGTTGTACGTTTTATTTTACTTGAGGAAAAGGGATATTTACAGTAGAAATAATATATATGATGATGATAATGTTTTTTTAGTGGGATGCTGCGTGGAATCCTATGTATTTAATACACCTGTTTTTATTTGAGGAGAAAAAGAGATGGCATTTATTGCATTTTATGATGGAGATCTTGTATGAGTATTATTTCGGTGTTCTTTAATTTCTGTTTGGGAATTTTCCGTAAAAGCCTGAGTAACTGTTTACAAGCCAGGTATCACGTCATAAATTGTGACGGACAGTGTAAGTCTAAATACAACAATTTCGCTTAACCCCTGACCGCCGAGCAAAAGGACAAAATTGTAATGTTGTTTTCCCTAAAAATTTTTCGACATGATATAAAAAATTTAATTACGTATAGGAATTTAGCCCTTAAAAATATAAAACATAATTCACTCTTACAAAACTGGATTATTATATTAATTATATTAATCTAAAAAATGCTTCTGCTGCAGTGAAACCTACAGCTTAGTGAAAGGATATATCAGTTCAAGGCGATGATAAGGTTAATAAACAGCGAGGTCTCACTCAGTTCAGTGCGTAGTGTGTTGACCAATAAAAAGAGAAGTCTGGTCATATGTTTGGGGTTTCGAAACCAGCGAGTAGTTCTAAACGTATTTCAGACATGACTAAACAAGCTTGCAACGCAAATCAGCGTAATCCATATCATAGAACTGTTGACATAACTTCCTAAAGTTTTGAAATTTAAAAGGAGCTTCGTCGCGTATCAGCACTCCGAATAATGATAAAATCTCGTTTTTGTACAAATTTATATAAATCATAGGGGGAAGCGCGTGTGGAAAAATTACAGATTATCATGTATGATTGGGGTGTAAATTTGGGAAAATCACGTGAGATAGATAGCGTAATAGGACGGCGCGAAAACTTCACATAAATTTTATCTTGTCATGATATCTATGTTTCAAAAAATAATGAATGTGTTTAAAATTCACTGAAAGAGCGCAGAATGTCTAAAGGTATTTTGTTAATCTTCAGGATAATCTTCAAGATCTTTCAAGATAAAACAAAATTAATGAAAAAACATTCCATTAATTTAATATAATGTTATTACTTACTAATTAATGTTAACTCGAATTTATGAGAAATTTATTTCTCTAATTTCTTTTAATTATTCTTTAACTACTGGAAATTCTCTAATCATTAATAATCCTCTCTGTGCCAGCAAACAACCCTTAGAGATTAGTGAGTCATACTTATCATGTTTTCCTCCTTCCCCAGATTGAAAACTGATTTTTGAAAATCCTTAACCAATAGTTTTTAAAAATCCAGATTTCTACAATAAAACTCTCCCTTACGGAGAGGTATTATATTTTGCCAAATAAACTGTATTTTTATTAATTAATTTTGTCAGTATTTATGTCTCATTATTTATATCTTATTTTATAACAAATCCCTTTCGCTTGTTTTATTCAGTAATATCCTATCACACATTAGGCGAAAAAAATCGCGCTCAAGTATTTTTCATATCAAATTCTATCCTGTATAAAATACAGACTTGTATTAAAAATATGCTTTGAGACTTCGAAATAAATAATTTCTCACACAAGTAATTATTTTGTAAATTAAAAGCTACTGTTTGAATTAGTGTACCTTTTAAGGAATATATTATCCAAGGTAAAAAAAAAATATGTTTTACTAAAATTCTTTTTAAAAAGATACTCGTGTTTTACTAAATAATATGTAAGGTAGTTTCGATCACAAATATTCTAAACCATCATAAATTTCATTCCATTTTATTTTAATAGATAAACAAAATGTAAATGATCCCCCATCCGCGTAAAAACCAGATTCTCCCAAATATAATCACTTAGAAAAACAACTCAGATACTGTCTATCCTGCGAAGTACATGGCTCTAAGTTTTATTACGAGTGGAAGAAATAATGTAAAAGTTTGAATTGTACACTTGAATCATTTGTATTTTTTCGTAAGGCCCGAATTTTCAACAGAAATTTTCTCGAAGGGCCTAAAATTCAAAAGGGAGTTTTATAAAATCTTCGTGGTGATATTTTAACTTTCGACATATTTAATTGTTCTGGATTCAGATCCTGTCTTTTTGGGGAACAATCTGTATTTTTAGAATAATTGTTCTCGATGGGCCCTCTGGAAAAATGTTAAATCTCACGAAAGTAGGAATTCATTTGTAACATTGACCATCATTAGCAAAACCGAGACATACTTAAAAATTATTAACCGATAAATGAGTAAAAATCACGTAACATATCTTTCAATCCATTAGCACTTATCTTCAACAATTTTACCTCATACCATATACTTCGCTAAAAAATTCAATCACTAAATATTTTTCTATTCCAATCATTAACTTATTCCTTCATTAATATTTTAAATCACTATCTTTATTTATTTCCATAATAACATATTTCGTTCACATCTGAAATTTCATAAAATACTATACTTCACTAAAATAAATTCAATCTCTTAAAATTTCTGAAGTCCATTCATTAAGTTATTTAAGTTACTATTTAAAATTAATTTCTTAAATAATATTTTTCTTTCACATCTAAATTCTTCTTCATACAATGCTATATTTAAAAAGATTCTATCTTGAAAAATGTCTGAAGTCCAATCATTAAGTTACTATCCTATTAATATTTTAAATCACTATTTAAATTAATTTCTTAGTTAATATTTTTAATTATGCTTTCTAATTAATTCAGTATTTCGTCACTAGTAAAAATTTCAATTCATACTGAAACACACTAAATTTTTAATCTTCCAAAAATGTCCACTCTTATTTGAAAATTTTCTTATCTTCCCCAAAAAATTCTTATCTCTCCAAAAATCCTTATCTACTCCTCCACTACAATACACCGCTGCACTCAGACCTTCGAAACCGCCACTTCACTCACACCTCACCACGAACACTTCATTCACCCCTCATCACCACCACTTCAGATACACCACATCCACCACCGCCTGAGGCTCAACTGGTATTTTCCCCTTAATATAACAACATCCACCAGTTATAAAACAGCCACCATCAGGGGAAAATTTAGCGGCTCGAATGTTCATGAATGTTCATTGCTTAAATAGCTGAAGACGAGTCTGTTTCAATCCTCCTCCTCAATTATATTCTCGCCCCTTCCTTTGAAATAGACTCTTCTCCAGCTATTTAAGCAATGAACGTTCTAAACTTTCACACTTCTGAATTTTTTTTCCTGATGATGACTGTTTTATAACAGTTATAAAGCGTTTGGGTTTTAACTCATTTGGCGGTTTTTATGTTCTAAAGACCTTTTTATGCATATTAGCACCATTTTTAGTGAATTAAATCAGGAGTTTCAATTCGTATATTTAGTAAAAAAATTTTACGAGACAAAATGATGAATTACGTCATCAGTAGAAAAAACGTTCTTTTGATTTTTATGCATGACTTAGTGAAGATGACTGGTTTTGTTTGCTAAGAGAAAACAAAATTGTTTCTGTGTAATGTTATTGCAAATTTGGCATTTGACCATATTTAATCGTGTTACATCACTACCCAGCCATTTACTGCTTTATGTACTGTGCATTGCATTAAATGTATGTATTCATCTTCAAATACGTGATATTTAATTGAGATGTATTGTGTTTAAATTATTTAACTATTTATCATTTCCAGATACATCCTATGCAGATTACCATACTTCATACAGAAAAAAGTCATTCTAATGTATCAAAAATGACTAATTTCAATACACGAATGTTTATATATATTAACAAGTTATCTTTTATTTATATTAACTTTATAAAGCTGAACAATTTTTTTTTTTGTATTTTTCTATCGTCAATTATTGAGGGAATAGTACTTCAAGTTTGTTGAAATTAATTTAATAAATTCATTTTGTAGCATCTCTTCAAAATCAGGACTCAATTATAAACAAAGTTCCTCCGAACAGCAGGCAGTCAAGAGCTTGTATGTTTTATTGAAAACAGACAATGTGTAAAACACACTTCATAGTTTGTAACTGCAAATTGTTCAAAGATAAACTCAAGGTGCCGTTTAGAATGTCGTTAATAATTTTCTCAAAGCAGAACAGTTGAAAGTTATTCAGCCCTTAGATTTGATGGCTATAAGTTAATTTTCAGACAAACTGATCAGACAATCAAACTGAAACTAATTAATATTTTGCATTACTTAATAGATATAAGTTGACACAAAATATTTAAACTGACTGGTGAAAGGAATTAACCTTTTGAATTAATTTTTTGTCGTTGACGAGATTTCAGACAGGTTCGGGTTTTAAACAATTTAGAACTCAGTAAAGACGATGTTCTATTAATTTTAAAAATATTTTTTTATATGAAAACAAAACAAAAAGTTGCTATCCGACGCACATTTTATTTCGATATTTTAAACAAAGATGTAAAAATTCAAATCACAAAAATTAAAATTATACTCGATGTTTCGGTTTCTTTTAAAAACCCCATAATGTAACGTGTAAATAATTTTTTGCCGATTTGTATTATAGAGAATTAACTGCTGCGGATTGTTTTAAAGATAAACCGAAACGGTGAGTATAAGTTCGTTTTTGGTGATTTTTATTTTTACATCTTTGTTTAAAATCTCGAAATAAAGTGTACATTGGATAACAACTTATTGTTTTATTTTCACATTTGAGTATACAACGTGAAAGTCTTATTTTGTTATATTTCTTTATTTCACTATTTTATTTTTTTTTCTATGTATAATTACAGGTACAAATATTATTTTCAATGTGAAACGATATATAATATTTACTCACTGATGTTTTTTATGAACATCTTTCAAAAATTTAAAATATGTATTTTTAAAGAACTCGGATCCAAATTCGAGTAACGCCTTGATGTGGCTTTAAAGGGTTTGTTTTAAAATTTAATGAAATATATGTTTGTTTTGCCTTCGAAAGCATATTTACACATTCAAACAATACTTTTCTTTCAATTTTCCAATACACTGTTAAATATACAGCGTGATTCAAAACTTATCGTTCAAATTTCGTGGAGAGGTAGGGAATACGTCAGAAACCGATTTTACATAGGAAAGTATGTCTGCAAATGTATGCATGCGTATTCAGAGGCCAAAGTGTGTGCTCAAACTTCCATTGCATTCCAATCATTGTTTTGACTTTCCTAAAACTAGTATTATTTCTTCTCCTATTGCCACTTCTAACTTGGACTTCTATGAAGCCATTTACATCTTTAAACAATCCAAAAATTTCGTTAATGACCTTTTTTCAACACCTTCATTATCTAACGGCTGGAAAATTCTCGTTTAATTTTGTTCTTTTCGGTTCCTTGAACTATTATTTATTTATTTTTTTAATTGGTTTGTTTTTTACTTTTTCTTTTCATTTTTCTTTTATATATTTTTTGTTAGTTTATTTTATTCTTTGTTTTTAACTTTCTAACCGGGAAGAATATAATTAAACGAGAAGTTTCCAGGCGTCAGATAATAAATGCGTTGAATAAATGTTACTAACGTGATTTTGGAGTTCTTAAAGATGTAAAAGGCTTAGTGGAATCCAAATGTAAAGTGGATATAGAGGAAGAAATAATACTAGCTCTAGGAAAGTCATAACAACGATTGGGACGCATTGGAAGTTTGGGTATACGCAGCGCCCTCTACATACGCATGCATACATTTGCGGACATAATTTCCTATGTAAAATCAGTTTGTTGACATATTCCCTACCTCTCCAAGAAATTTAAACGGTGAGTTTTGAATCAGCCTGTATAACATTTTCCCTGAACTTATATTGTAGTTTGAAAAGTAGTTATTTCAATAAATTGATCTATATTTTGCCTCATGTATGTGGATAAAATCCATGTAAAGGTTTACTTTGCGTCATACTATCCACTTGTTTACAGTAGCCTTAGTTAACATGCTATGACACAAATCTGTACATTACACATTGGTACATTTGTGTATTACACAAATTTTACTTACGATTTTGGATAGAGTGACGCGAATGATAAATCAATGTATTGAAATGAACACATTTCAGAGCATAATACACGCTAATTGAAAGTGTAATATCTAAAAGCGCATTAGAAATCTAAAAGTATTATTTTAATGTGTAAATATGCTTTTGAAGACAAAACAAAAATATATTCATTGAATTTTAAAACATATCTTTGAAAGCCACGTGAAGGAGTTAGTCAAACTTTTATATCATTCCTTTAAAAACCATATTTTTAAATTATGAGAGATGGGAATGAAAAAAGCATCAGCGAATAAATTATATATATATATATATTCCTGTCGAAAATTATGTTAGCATCTGTGAATATAAATAGAACAAAAACGAAAACAATGAGAAAAATATGCATATATGTTTGAAATTAATAGCATAGCGTCCCTCAAAATTTCATATAATTATTTTTAAGTCCTATATTTAAAATTATTAGATCCATAAAGTAAAGTGCTGCGTCACAAACTTTAACCCGTTAAGTGTTTTCATACAGATACTATACAGTATGTACATAATTGGATATGTCACCCTGACAGGCTATTAAATGAAATCAAAAAAGTACAAACTTGTTGTTCAACTGAAACCAAAAAATACAGTTGAAAGCTTAAATTCAACACAGTTATAAGTATTCAATGTGTACCCCATCCAGAAACTCGAACGATATCGAGGCAGTACAATAAGTCATGCCACACTTTTCTCAGCATGATATTTTTTGTGGGGTTGGGGAATCATCAAAGATCACATGTTTGTTCCACCGCTTCGAAATGAAGTTCTCGAACATAGGATAGGCATATCTGCAACCATTTAAAAAGTCACACCGGACATCGTGAAAAAAGTGTTGGATGAGTTATCGTGCCGCCTCGATATAGTTCAAATTTCTGGAGGGGCTCACATTGATTACTTATAACTGTATTGAATTTAAACTTTCATTTGTTATTTTTCATTTCCGATGAACAACAAGCTTGTATTTTTTTTTTTTATTTCAATAGACATGTAAAGATGGGATATTAATTTATTTACACCCTGTATATTCATAGCGAAAGAAACATTTCTTGTTTCTTGCAAACATCATTAATAAATTAAATTATCTTACTCAACTATACTAACTCTGAATGAAAATATTTTTTTTAAAAACAGATATAAGCAATTATTATAATGTACTCTAAATAATTACTTGGTAACATATTCTCACGAATATCGTAATTTAATTATAGGAGAACATCAATATTTCCACACCGAAACATAGGAAATTAGCATTTCCATTTTGGAATATCGCATGTATACAAACAATGCATTAAAATAATGAAATAATATAATCATGCTTGTGTCATTTGGCTGATATATAACAAGCCAACGGCTGTGTTTATTGATACAATTTCTTGCATTACGGAATCTCAAATTGACATTTACATTTAGAATGTTGGTAGCATTCTAACAAGGCTTACATTTGAATAATAAATTGTAATGTTAACATTAATAAACTAACTCTTTCATGGGACACACAATGATTTTTTAAAAATATAATTCACATTGCAGCAACACACAATATATTAACTACATCATTTTTTAGTATTGTAGTAAATAGTATTTCAGATAATATAATGAATATAAATTATCTCACTTGAATGAATTTTTTAAAAATGCATTTTCTAACCGGTGTTGTTGTCGTTTCCAGAAAAATGCCATGGCGCATTCCTGAGAGAAAAGTGCCAAACACTGGAGAAAAGTTGGTCGGTATACATACAGCCTTACAATTTTTATGGTAACCAGACAGTGTGGTATCGATATTTATCTGACCTCCCTTTGATATTTATCTGACAATTATCAGCCCCTCAGCGAGAGTTCAACAGCACTGATTTCACACGCTGGGTAGTGGTATCGGCACGGCGCTGACAATAACCTTGGAATTACGATCCAAAACACGAATAATTCTGATTATTCAAATTAATTCATATCTGCCAGCATTATGTTTTTTTTTTGTATGTTAAAAAATTTGTTCTTAAACAGAATGTTTATTTAATGAATTGTTTAATAACGTGTTTGGATTTTATGCGGCACTTATTTGATTACACGTATTATTTTTAATTTCTGGTTTGAAGTAATTTTATTGATTTTTTTAAAAATTGGAATGTTGGTGTGTATGGTAATCCCATATGTTATGTTACATTCTTTTTATAATTTATTTACTTATAATACTGAATGAACTGATGAGATGCAATAAAAGTATAAAGAATTTTAATAACAAATCTTGCGTCTCCCTACAAAGTGGTACCACATCTTCTATGCCCCTGGCGAAGAAAGACAAAGTACTTTCAAAAGGCCTAACGCATTCCTTATTTTATAGTGTTATTAGACTCTAAATAAAAAAGAGTGACTATTCACTCATCCGGAGTGAATAGTCACTCTATCGCAGAGTCAAAATATGCCCAACCTCTTTAGAGTGACTATTCACTCTGAGCCTAAGTGAAATTTTTGACTCTCTGAAAGAGTGAATAGTCACTCCTTGAAAGTGAATATCCACTCTAAACAGGGGTGGATAATCACTCTTTCGGAGGAGTGACTATTCACTCTTGCTAAAGGAGTGCAGTTTTTCACCCCTGGTGAATAGTCACTCTTTTATAGGAGTGAATGTTCATTTTTTTTGTAGTGGGTGGTTTTTTTATTTTGCTTTTATGGTCATTTTAAAAGAATCGCATCTTTTACGGCATGCAATGGAAATAGATACAAGCGTGGTAAAGATTGTAATAAAATACTTTATTAGCAATATTTATTTAATTCATAGTTTATAACACTAATTGAACTTTTAAGGAAAAATTCAGTTAAAGTTACATACGAATTTAAATTAGATTACTGACAGAAATAAACTAAAATATTTTATTCGAATCTTATCCTTTGTGTTTGCTTTTATTGCATGCCCTATAAAGATATTACTTTTAAAGTTTTATTAATAACTTTTTAATAGGTGGATGTTATATGTTTAACAATGTTTGATCTCATTTTAATTTTTGTTTTAAATATAAAACCGTACTTTTTCCTTAAATTATTGCTATTTTTGTAAAGTGGTATTGTTCTAAAATATTTTTAATCTTTCCATTTAAACGCAATGCTTATAAATTCACTTCTTTTTTAAATAAGTTCTAAGCATGATTTAAATATTAAGAATGTGTACTTTTTTTTATCCGCTGTGATATGCTTTTGTTTTATTTAGTATGAACATGAAGTCTAAATTTTGAGTTCTCTGGAATATGTATATTTTTTTCTTGTAAACATATTCCTTAACTTAATCATGATTGATAATTTTCGTTCGTTATTGCCATAAGCCACGATAAGTCATATTTAATTTAAATTTTTTATTCGCGTAGATATTGTATTTTGTGACTATGAGCAAAATAGATTTTATATGTTTTATAGGAAAAGATTGACCTCGGAAATAGAAAAAAAGGAAACTTAAAAATAAAGTAAATGACTTCATTAGAAATATTCTTATTGTTTTTAAAACATTTTAGTGTAAAAAAGTGGTTATTAATCTCTTTAAAAAATATTCAGACCTGTATTATGTAAGCAAATATGAGCATTTAAAAAAATATACAAAAGCAGTCTTATTCATAAACTTCAAAACAGGCATAAAATATATATATATTTTATTCCAATGCTTAAATATCATGTTATATTGTTTAGCACCAAAAATTACGTGTATCAAAAACGTAGAAAATGTTTTTATAATAGAAAGAAATTTAATAACTGATGCAGACTATCTATAATAATTTTTTTTTTTATATTACTCAGTCTCGAAATTTTAAAATCATAACCCGCAGAAAAATATTTACATACAATTAAAAAAATTAATATACAGTAAAACCTCCCTAAGGCGACCACGTACCGTTCCAATAAAATTGGGTCATTCTGAGAGGTGGTCTCTTAATGGAGGTCATGTTTAAATCTAGATTTTAATTGTTTAAAAATGGTAACAATGTTACTAAAATTTATTTTTCACATTTGGAAAAAATATAAAAAATTAAGTATCGAAATAAAAGTTAATTACATAAGTTAATTAATGTAGAGTTTTAAAAATGAATACATTGTGTGTAAGCTTTGCTTTAATTTTACGGTTTTATATTTTATAATTTTTATCTCCAAGTCCTTTCGAAGTTCGGTAAATAAATGCATTTTTTTGTGGACGGGAACAAATAATGACGGTTTCATTACTTTATCTATTTCTATGAGAGTTTTCCGACAGAATAGGGCAGAGGAGTTTATTGACCGTCATTCTTAATTTGTAATCAGAGTTAAATTCATTGCCTAAAAAGGCACAAAGGGACTTAAAAACTCTTAAAAACACTTAAAAGTTACCAGGATAAAAGAAAATCTAAATTAGTTTAGAAGTTTGATGAATAATGCACTCTCCGGAATTATTTTTTTAATAAAACCTTCTTCAAGCGGCCAGGAAAAAACGCAATTTATTTCATTTTCTTCAAAGAAATTGATCTCTCATGGAGGGAGTTTAATTGGGATGGTCTCTGAATGGAGGTAAAATTAGTATTAAGCCTATGGGAATAAATTTCGTTCCATGAAAAAATGGTCGTTCAGGGAGGTGGTCGCTTAATGGAGTTGGTCGCACAGTGGGGTTTCACTGTACCAACCTTTTCGTAATAGCATAAACATCAAATATCATATTTAACTCCGAAACAATAATAAATACTCTTAGCTGTATATAATCCGAAATCAGTAAAAATAAATAAATAAATAAATAAATAAATAAATAAATCTCATGTAACGGCAAATTAATGTTTCCGAATGTGTCTCCTACGAAATTTAAACTTCCAGAAATTCTTCTCTTATGACTCAGTCACCCTTTCAAACGAATGAGATAAAACTTTTTTGTTTTGATCTTTGGCAAAAATTTGCAACGCAGCATTGAACGAGAAGAATAAAATATTTACTCATATTTTTGTAATTCACATTTCCCGAACTTATGATTTGCTAAGCATTGTGCGTATTAAAGGTCTGAACGGACTGAAATTTCCAAGCTCGGCACCGGCCCGACTCATAGAAAAATTCGGCCCGGCCCGGCCTGTAGAAAAAAAAAATTGGCCCGACCCGGGCCGGTAAAAAACTTAAAAGTTTGGCCCGAGCCCGGCCCGGCACGAAAAAAAAAAGTTAAAAGCACGGCCCGACTGAATTTCAACAAAACATTGATTTTTTTCTTTCTTTGAAGTATTAAAAATGTGAAAAATGCTATACAGTAAGACGGAATTGGATAGAAAAGAAAAAAAAATGCATTTATAGACAAGATTCCTTCTTAGCGAGTGTAAATGTATTACATATTCTTTTCTTGTGTATTAGTATATTAATTATGCATGGATCAACACGTTAGTGAGTTTAAAACTGGTTCCGTCATAAGCAGGTTCTTTTTCACACGTTTTATTATGTTTTAATTTAGTTATATTTTAATAAGCGCAGAAATCTAGTGTTATTTAAAAATAATAAATTTTAATGTTTAAGTGTAGAATAATGGCCATTTGAAAATGTATGCATTTTTTGCAAAAATGTTTGGGCCAGGCCTAATTTTACTGACCTTTGAATGGACCAGGCCACGCTGACACAATGATTTTCATACGGGCTGGGTCAAAATTAGGACTGAAAATTTTGGGCCGTGAAGACTCGCAATGAACCAGTCCCGGCTTTGTACAGAAAAAATAAGTTAGTCCCGGCCCGAACCATCAGAAAAAAGTGTGGCCCGGGCCCAGCCCGAGTTCCGTGAGTGAAAATCGGGCCAAGCCGGTCCGTGCAGATCTCTAGTGCGTATTCAATTGTTAAAAGAATTATATTTCAAACCGCTACATGAAGAAATATAACACACAATCACTTTTGAACACTCTAACGATCAATCTTTTCCTATACAACATACAACTATTTAGCTAATAATCTTAACGTTTCACATATCTACACGGATAAATGCTTAAAATTAAATAAGACTTACCTTTATTTTGTGTATTCCATAAAGAATAATTTTAATGATATCCGAATCTGTTAATCGTAAAATGGCGGACGAAAAAGTGATCATTTTTCTTATCTTTTAAGGGTGTCGTCGCCTTGCTGCTCTGATTGGTTAATAAGCAATGCATACGTAAGTCACTCTTTCAGGAGTGAGACATTTCATTCCTTTCTAGAGAGTGGAAAATTCCACTCTTTAAGGAGTGTATTTTTATAAAATTCACTCCAAAAAGAGTAAAAATGCCTGTCACTCTTTCAAAGAGTGAGCTTTTCACTCCTCCCAATATTAGGGTGTATGAAGTTTGTATGCTTTTATTTATTTACTACTATTAAAATTATATGGGGCAGTTTATCACAGAAATATAAGTTACTCTATTAGATTTTATTTTAAATCGTATAGTTTCTGATGATTTTAAAAAGTAATAAACCGTTTAAAAATAGTCCGATAAAAGGATACATTTTATATACATTTTTGAAAATGCACAAATGTTTCTCTTACTTGAATTTAAAGACAGTAAAACTTTTATTGCTTTTTATAAGGTCCTTGCGAAATAAAATGTATCAGAATTTTATTACATATTTTTTTATATTTTTATCAGCAGATTTTTTTATAATATTTCACTGACGTGCAAGTTAGAGTATTTTGAATAACATTAAATTTTCTCTATTGTTTTATTCAAAACATCCTAAGGAAGTCAAAAGCGATTCCTATTAAAACAAAAATGAAAACAGTTTAGAAATGGGATTAAGGATATATTGCTGAATATATATCTTTAATTAAAAATTGTAACATGTTACATAAAACTCATTGTTTAAACTTTAAACTTTAATTGATAGTTTGTGAGACTAAACAGTGATAACAGCCTCTAATTTTATTTATAAAAGATCTTCCGTGTTGATAAGTAACGATTTTCTGTTATAAAATGTTTTCATCTTTAAAAAGCCGAAATGAAATTGAGTTTCATAAAAATATTAATTAACATTACTCCTTTATGGTAAAAGTCATGTTACTTTGCATGTAGTAGCGGTGATTTTTATTATTTGCAGAATATTCTGAATAATAGAACATCCGGATATTTTATTTAAGATTATACACCATCAAAACAGTGGTTATATAATAGTATCATATTAAACATAAAAACGTAGAAATTTAATATTCAACACTATTGTATTTACCGCATATTCTGGTGAATAACATGCATTTTTAAAACAAGAACATAGATCAAAATTATAGGTGCTCATTATATGCCAAGAATAAGCACGAAATCTGAAAAATGAAGCATGAGAAATGAGACTTCTGTATTAATGAACAAGAGAAGAAGAGGTGGATTTTTCATTGAGTAAATCTACTATTACAAATTCTTTGTTGGGATTCGAGCATATAAGCATCATTGTAGCGTATATCCTCTCTAACTTTGTGACATGTCTGGCAAGCCCATCACGTGAATGAGAGATCATGAATCCAATACAAGATTAAAATCGCTTTATTTAAAACTTTAGCGGAAGGAATGGCGGATAAGACCTCGATGAATTTAGCCTCCCCTCTATGATAGAAGTCAATCTTAATATAAACTTTAAAAAGAGGTGAAATTAAAACAAACTCACATAAAATTATCTTCCTGGAACGCACTCAGTACACTTTTAAAAAAATCTGTAAAGTTACTAAAGTTTTTCTAAGAAACTGAGATTCCTAGAACATTTTTAATTAACGGCAACAAGAAAATTTCCTGTAACTGTCACTGTTACCGGAATTTTTGTTGTTGCCGTTACAAAAAAGATGTAGGAATACCAGTTTCTTAGAAAAACTTTAGCAACTTTACAGATTTTTTTTACAGTGTAGCTAACTTCAGTCTGGAAATATCCAAAGTGCAGCTGCAATGAACGTGGTTAATAACGCCCATGGCAGTAAAGTTGTGTTGAGAGATATTTTATTTCACAAAACAATTTCTCAGAAAAATGGCTAGCCGGTGTCTTTTCCTCACATTCGAGCCTTTATTCCGCAAAATTCGATAGCTGAGGCTGAAACTTCAATATTAGATAATTCGGCGAGAACTCCCAGGATAATTGGTTAACGGTGGTCTTGACTACCGTAATGAAATATATGACCCAAATTCACTGTATCGCACTTTCATTCGAATATTTATACTCCTGCAGACTGAATAACGTCACCTAAATTTACATACAGTTATAGTTAAATCGCGAAAATGTAGACTACAAGGAAAACAAATGTAAATCGGAAAATTAGAGTGCCTATAGTATAGAGTTAGCACACAGGTTATCTTTTGCGACATGTTAACATTCAAACTACTAGAGAGCTCTATAACAAAGTTACTAGTCCCTTACAACCTCACTTCGCATTTGCTTTTATTCTTCTTATATTTTTACTAATTATATATAGTTTTGAGTGCTATTTATAGCATTTTCATGCTACATGTCTCATGAGCGTTTAAAATAATTATGCTTGTTAAACGGTAATTATATCTAAAAACCAGCATCAACAGTCGATGTACAACATATCTATAAAAAAATAGGGGAAAATCGCTGTCTCAGCGCTCCCTTCAGACTGATTGTTCTAAAATTCACGTGGGAGCTACTGGCCATAGCTAAAAACATGCACATGGAATTTGGTTCAATTCTATGCATAACTTCATACGCTTTTCGATGATACAGTATTGAAAAGGGCATAAAATCGTTGTTACAGCGTTTACTTTTGGCAGAATATTTCGGAATTCAAGAAGAATCTGCTGGTAATAGCCAAAAACTCACGCAAACAATTTGGTTCAATTCTATATATAACTTCATACACTTTACGATGGTGCAATAATGAAAATGACTAAAAATCGCTATTACTGCACCTCCTTCCGGAGAAATTTTTGTCAATTCAAGACGGACCTGCTGTACACAGCAAAACAAATACACAAAAAATTTGTTTCGATTCTGCACTGTAAAAAAAAAAAAAAAAAATCTGACTAGCTTTCCTGTAGGAATCGGAAAAATAGTTGCCCTTATCGTACCGGAAAATTTTCCTACCCAGTTTGGAATAAAATCCGTAAAATCGGAATAAAATAAAAAAAATATCGTTTTAATGAATGTTTCCTTTTTTTGTGGATTTTATTCCGATACGATAAGGGCAACTATTCTTCCGATTCCTACAGGAAAACTCCTCGGATTTTTTTACAGCGTATGCATAACAACATACACTTTTGGATGGTAAAAAGTGTACATTCGTGCACATGGACAAACGAACAAACCAGCATTTTGAATAAAAATGTTTTACGGGATCTCTACCTGCTAAAATGTGTAAATCCGTTGAAAACCGGAAGTCGAAAAAAACTCGATTACAATATATTCTTCTTTCGACAGAAGAAAGTAATAAAACTAGAAAACAGGAATTCAGCTTTTTCAGAATTTAGCGTCGTCCCGATGAAAGAAAAGTAAGTGTATAACAATATACCTAGAACAAAACATATTTCATTCTTTACAATGTAAAAAAAAATCCGACCAGTTTTCCTGTAGGAATCGGAAAAATAGTTGCCCTTATCGTACCGGAAAATTTTCCAACCCAGCTAAGAAAAATATCCGTAAAAAAAAAGAAATAGTCAATAAAACGGTATTTTACGGATTTTATTCCGATCTGGGTCGGAAATTTTTCCGGTACGATAAGGGCAACTATTTTTCCGATTCCTACAGGAAAACTGGTCGCATTTTTTTTTTTTTTTTTTTTTTTACAGTGTAGAATTAAGGGGGTCCAGGACACATTTAAAATAATTTTTATTTATTCTGTTAAAATTTTGAATTTTTTTGTAATTGTTAATCATATCATTTGTAAACAAAATCACGTGATAAAACTTCTCATATTTTTTTTGATTTAAAATTTAAAAATTATTTAAAAAGTGGGGTAATTTTAAATCATTATAACTCGAAATATTATTTCTCGAATTTCAATTTTTTTTTCATTTAAGTAAAGAGAAATATATAAGTTTTAATTTTTATTCAGTATTTTTAAAAATATTAATTTTTAAAAAATCAAAAATATTTAAATTAAAAATTGAAAGTTATTATGTTGCTTAAGAAAAAAAAAAAAAAAAAAAAAAAAAAAAATCACATTTTTAAAAGTAAATATTTTTTTTCAAATTTTCTGAATCAAATGTAAAGTAAAACAATTGAAAAAAACATGTTCTAAGTTTGAACCATTTATCTTTAACGCTTCTTGCCTTATGACAATTTAAATACAAGAAATGGTGAAAAAAACCATCATGAAGAAAAACGCATTTTCACAAGAAGACGTTTTCATGACAACGATTGCTAGAAAGCTAGATTAAAAAAAAAAAAAAAAAAAAAAAACTAAAATGAAAAAACAATATTTCCTGTTCTAATTAAAATAGAAGCATGATTTAAACGTGATTTTAATCTGAAAAAAAAAATAATGTAATATTTTTTTAAAGAAAATTTGAAGATTTTTGTGTCCTGGACCCTCTTAAAACACATGCTTTTATTTTACATAAAATGAAGCCATTCACATCCGGAGGAAGAAGTCCTCATTTACCATCTAGTCTTAAACAACATCTGTAGTAAAGAATGCATATAACGTCATTATCGTTTAATAATATACAGATCCAAAACAAAAGAGATATCACTCAAGAAACTCGACACAGAAAATCGGCTATCTAGTGATTCATATGCCTCCATTTCTTTGTAATATTAATATAGATACTTAGAATTAAATATACTTTGTAATAGCTCTATGTTTGATCAGAAATCATTCATTTATAATTTTTCAATATTTCAATATATTTTTTCAATATATTTTTTCCATATTTTTCATTTCAATTACATATTTTTTTTCCCATTATTATGGGACAATTACAACAAAAAGATGTAATTATTATTTTTCAAATATGTTTCTTTTACTTTCTACAGAAATGGAGTACTTGAGTTCCCAACATTAAACAATTTGTGCTAAAAAAAAAAAAAAAAAAAAAAAAAAAAAAAAAAAAAAAAAATTGTCTCAAAATTAAATAGAAATGCAATTTTCAAACAAATTGCATTTAAAAGTACTATTTTCTCCAATACAACGGTATAATAATTGAAAATATGCGGTACTTAAAAGTTTTTAAAAATGCAGTAGGGTATTTAAAAGTACAATGATACATCTGCTTTCTTTGGCAGCTGGCTTATACAACGGAACATTATTTTTTGGAGACTACATTTAAATTGCTAGCCGAAAGAAATAGCACATTGGGTTTAAAATACAGTCTCAAATTATAGGTGCCCGTAATGTTTCAGGGTGTATATGGTACTTTAGTAAGAGTGGAATACGTTAAGTGGGCTAGTCGTAACATTGGGTTAATATAGGCAAGTAAAGAATGAAATAAAAATTATTACCTTTGTTAATGTATGGCGAGAAACATTGTTGATGCGATAAATATTCGTATATGATCCCTATTGATGCTATTTTTTATTAGTAATATCAAATACCGCTCGACAGCCACTATTTCTTCGTTTACCATTGTTCTTGCTTCTTTCTGCATTTACATTTTGGGGAAATAACTTATTTTAAGCTATACCGTCGATCGCCGTAAGATTGCTACTTTGGTTACCTTGGTCCAGCCCATAAAAAAGGTTTTATTCTTTGTATTGAACAAACAATACAAGATAATTTGGACTTTTTGCCCTTGAAAAATAATTTATACCCTACTATAGGGTATTTGAAAAGTTTGGGTGTAATTTAATTTTTTTAATGGCGACACTGAATGTGTTTGTACACCCTCAGAAAGGAATACTCAGATTTCACGAAATTTTCTTTGTTTTTGACGAAATAGTTTCCTGGTATAATGCTCCGAGCGAACATTTCGTCAAATTGATGAAATTAGTTTCTTCACTTGCTTGACGATATATATTTCGTCAAAAGTGGTGTAGTCGTAAAAAGAACAGAGGGCATACGTTCTAAGCAGAGGGGCATAGGCGTAACCAGGGGGGGGGGTGCCCTGGGTGCCCGGGCACCCCCCCCCCCCCGCTTGCGCAGACTCAAGCACAATTATTTAAAAAAATCGAAATCTACAAAAGAAAAAAAGAAGTGAAAGCAGAGTTTAATTAGTTTAGCAAATTAGCTTAGTTCAGAAAACTAACAGCCTAAGTTTTGAAATGCGATAAAAAAAGAAACCCACGTTCTTTTTTTCCTTCTTTCTTTTTTTAAGAAAATTATGTTGTTTATCTTTTTAAAAACTAGAATATTTACAAGAATCTGTATTAGTCATAGTAAGTCAAAAAGGTGGCTTTATAATCCCACTTTGAAGTCTTTTGTTTGGGGGAGATTTTTTTGTAACCCCGTTCTTTCTATTTCATGTTTTTCAGAAACTATTTGTCTCTTTGCTTTTGTAGTTTAAAATCTAGAAAGAATAAAAACAATTTGAAAGGAAATGCAGATGTGAAACGATATTCTAAAATGCGATTAGCTGGGGGAAATAGGAGGGAGTGCAAGACGCTGCCTCCTTTGAAAATAAAAAATAATAGCACAGAAAATTCAAATTAATTTGGAGGTTGGTTGGTTGCAACCAACGAAATTGAACCATGGTTCGCGGCCATTTTTGATATTCGTAAAAGGAATATGGTTGCAGTCTTTCAAGTCAATATAGTATTTTTTTTTCCCTCTGAAAATTATTATACGATTTTAAAGTTTCTTCTCGTTTCGCGGCGTTCTTTTGAAAGTAAGGAAAGGGAACCCGGATTCAATCTTTTAACCCAATGCCGTAAATTTTGACCAAATTCGCGATTTTATTCTGCGATCATTTCGTGATATTTACAAATTTTTCCCAAAATCGTTTGATGAAATTCACGTCTTTTTACTCGATTTTTTTGTCGAAATCCGCACATTTCATTAATAACCTTTGACAAAATTCGTAATTTTTTACCGCGATCCTTTGACAAAATTGGCATTTCTTTAGCACGATCCTTTGATGAAATTCGCGTTCTCTTTCTACGATCTTTTGACGAAATTCGTTTTTTTTCTGCGATCCTTTGACGAAATTCTCGCTTTGACCGCAATCCTTTGATGAAATTTATTTTCTGTTGCGGCCGATTGACGAAACTGATTTTTTTACAGGGGTCATTTGTCGAAATTCGCGATAGTTTTGCGCTACCGATCGGGAAAATTCTCGATATCTTTCCGTATCAATTAACAAAATTCTCTACTCTTTTCCGCGATATTTTGACGAAATTTGCAAAAGTTTTTCATCAATCGTTTACCGAAATTCGTAATTTTTTGCGCAATCTTTTGACGAAATTCGCGATTATTTTCTGCACTCTTTTATCGAAATTCCCAATTATTTTCTGCACTCTTTTATCGCAATTCCCGATATTTTTTCCACGATCGTTTGAAGAAATTCTCAAATTTTTCCGGGTCCGATTTACGAATTAACTTTGGAAAATTCCATAAAAGAAATAAAAATCCCAGATTTCAAAATTTTTTTTAAAATACTCACTGAAGAATCACTGGTCTGTGAAAGAATTTGGAGGGGGGAAATACTGCACAGCATTTTTTATTATGCGGGACTTTCCTTTTCTGTACGCAAATCGCGTGATCCCGCTCGTTATATCAAACCCTATCCCTCAAAGAAAAATTCATGACTAGTGGAGTGTTTCATTGTTTTTTTTTTTTTTTTTTTTTTTTTAGAATTAGAATTTTTTTAGAAACGTAGAATTAAGCAATTCTAGGAATGATGTGGGGACTGCCTTCGGCAACGTACTCCCGAGCAAGCTACGACCTCTTCTGTCTCGAAAGAAGCGAATCTATTATTTGCGAATTATTGCGTCTTCTATTTCGAGCCAAATTAAATTTTCAGCTTCTTTATAAGAACTGATTTGACATTCTCCTAATTCGAATTTAATCACGGCAATTTCAAAAATTACCGGAGAGTTTTTCTGTTTCAAAAAAGTAAAAAAATTGCCTCAAAGCACGAAAACCACCGCTAAAAATCGCATTAAAAATTCGGAAAAGATTAAAAAACTACAGGGAACGAAATTAACTAATTGGGTAAAAGATTTAAACCGGATTTCTTTTAGGAATGTAACAAAAAATCACCACAAAATGCAAAAAAAAAAAAAAAAAAAAAAAAAACCTCTAGAAATAACTTAAAAAAATTGTTAAAAATTGAAAAATCGCCGTAAGAATCTCGAAAACACTTTATTGAAAAGAAGACAAAGTTTATACTCGATAAAATATTGAAATCGGATTCTTTTTTACTAATTTGAAAAATTCCAGAAATTGCTTCAATATGCATGACTTCATGCATACAGGTCCTGTCAAATCTTACGGTTGTGCGGGCTGCATTGTTTTTACAGAGTTCAGCGCTCGCGCATACACACATAGACAGACAAGCACCTATCTTTATTATTACAGTCGCATCATGATAGTATAATTTTTATCTTGCTAAAATTTAGTGTATATTATCATGACCTACTTAATATATTCGACACATTTTGTGGTAAAAACATGAATTACCGTAATTCCCGGTCTATAATTCGCGGATCAAACAATTACGTTCGAACCCAGAAATCTTGTTCCATAAAATGTAACTTGTAAATCGTAATAAATATTTAACTTCAATAATGAAATAAAATTTCTAAATCGAAACATGATTGTTTGATCCACAGATTATAGGCAGGAAATTACGATATTAATGACTATTATAATTATTTATAATAATAAAATAATTATTTGTATAGACTTTCCTCCAAAATTTCTTGGGTCCTTCCGGTGATCCCTAAGAAGTTATGGAGTCATATTCTGAAAAACTTTCGTGCGTATGTACTGGTGTACCGCATGTATTATCTGAGATTTATCATCCCGCAAATTTTCATCTACAAGACTTTGACTTAGATAATTGTAGATCTCATGCAGCGTCTCCCTGTGCATAAAGAAGTTTCCAGCATGATTAAAACCTTTTTTTAATCTTTATAAGAAGTTAGTGTGCCAAAAGATTTTACACTTGTGACCACTCTTACCCGGATAGCATGAATATTAGCAGCAAGTTTGATTTTTTCTGGCATTATCTTGCCGTGACAAATTTGAATTGAGATATTCGCAGCAAATTTCCCGCAAGGTATACCGTCCCCCACTTGCATGAGTAGTTTGTTGTGAAACTGATGGCAAGACTCTCTTTAATTCACGATTGATAGTGAATTTGATACAATTCATACACAATTGATCACAATTGATAGTGACGAAAGCAAAAAATCCCTCTGTTGAGAGAAGAAACAACCAGCACATACGCAGAAATTACAGAAATTTTATTCGGTTGGCATCGCTTTTACTAAACGCTATACTTTTCAAATACCAAAAAAGGCTCGAGTTGAGAATCTCTAATATTACCCTAATATGTTTATGATGGTAAAAATAATGCACCTTAATGGTGCGTATGCATCAATAGACCTGATCAGGTCTATGGACCCTTTCGAAGAGGTTAAACTAATAGTGTAACAGTTAATGTGGTATGGAAAGATTACTGCTTCGCAGTAAGTTTGCAGTATTTTTGATTAATTGTTTGCGTTAATTTGCAATAAATATGTGATACGGCATGAATTAAACTTGCACGACAAGTTAGCTGCCAGTTCAAAGTATGGTGACTTTGTTGTTTGCGTTATCTTGCCGCAGTCGTGTTATAAACTTTCAGTCTTGTCATGCTGAGCTTGCTTCAACTTTGCAGGTTTTCAAAGCAAGACTTCTGAAAATTTTCTGCAAACTGAAAATGCTATGTGGGTAGCCATTGTCTTATGTCACTGCTGCAAGGAAATTTACATATTCTTTTTTCTTTTTTACCATTAGATCTAGTTTTGATGCTTTGAATCCCTTCTCATCCCTCCTAACGCAAACAAAAATCGCGCTTGAGCCCTTTTTAAAAGAAATACCACACAACTATACCTTCTAAGATCAAAACCTGTCTAAGATGGAAATTCTACCGCTTTTATGAGGTACCGTTTTAGCAGGTTTTACCATATACGATATTGTTTGTATCTAACATGTTCAGGTTAAGAAGTCTGGGCACCCCCCCGTTCAGAAGGCTGGTTACGCCTATGTATACGCTCAAGGCAGAGGGTATACCCTAGTGTATACAGGGTGATTCATAAAAGATGGGCAGAACTTTAAGGGGTTATAGTACACTTAAAGACAAATAATATTAAATAGGAGACTAAGGGCCCCAGACGTATTCCCAAGGAGATAGGGGGCATTAAAGTTTAGGGTCCGAAATTTCAAATGATTATAAAACATGGAAAAATTGGTCGATTCGTTTGCGGTTTTTGCAAAAAATTTTCTTTATGCCAATATTTTCTTGAAATAAAATTTTAAAGTTCAATTTCAAAAAATGCCGATAGGGGGCGCTTTAGACTTTGGAGTAACAAACAACTATTTTTTAACGTCATTTTTTGTATTTCTTTAAATGATTTCGAAAGCTTAGACTTAAACTTAAATTTTGATCTAAAAATCTGAGTCCTAACGAGTAGTTAAGTAGCGTAAACTGAAATTTGAAATTTGAAACCCTTCTCCCCCCAGAACAAAAATCAGTTATTCCCGATCTTTGTGTCGTAGATTAGGCTCTAACTACTGCCGCGTTTTGCTAAAATTATTCTTTATGTCAGTATTTTCTTGAAAATAAATTTTAAAGAAAATTTTCAAAAAATTCCGATAGAGGGCGCTTTAGACTTTGGAGTAACGAACAACTATTTTATACCGTTATTTTTTGTGTCTCATTAAATGCTTTCTAAAGCTTAGACTTAAATTTTCAGCCCAAAATCTGAATCGTTAGACGTGGTTAAGTTTCTGGGGAGAGGGGTTTGAAATTTCTACTCCTGAGCACAGTTCAGTTTACCATGTCCACACATTGTGTGCTGTGATACGAGGTAAAAAGACACAAATTAGGATTATGTTACCAAAGCATATTTATTAACATGTAATTACAATAAATGTTCAAAATTGTGACCACCAGAGGTTATGCACGCAGAACAACGGCGAAGAATGGAACGGCGAACATTCGCGAAAACATCAGGCTTTTCGAGCACTTCCCCTACAGCGGCGGAAAGTCTGGCGACCAGTTCCTCGGGGGATTCAATGGGTGTCTCATACATAAGAGCCTTCAATCGTCCCCAAAAAAAGAAATCGAGGGGTGAAAGATCTGGCGAGCGAGCAGGCCAAGCAACAGGACCACCTCGACCAATCCATCTGTTCGGAAATGTGATGTCCAGATAGTTGCGGACGTCTCGTACGTAATGGGCTGGCGCTCCATCGTGCTGGAACCACATGACCCGCCGGATGCGTGGAGGAACAACGTTTAACAGGTCTGGCAGCACATGTTGCAGAAATGTGAGGTATGTTTTACCGTTGAGGCGTTCAGGAAGAAGGTACGGTCCGATTAGGTGGTCTCCGAGGATTCCTGCCCAAACATTGATGGAAAAGCGTCTCTGATGAGCATGTGGATACGTAGCATGTGGATTGACATCCGCCCATGCATGTGCATTGTGTGTGTTAAACGTACCTTCACGTGTGAAGGTACATTCATCGGTGAAAAGCACAGTTCGTCCAAAATGTGGATTTAGCGCGTTCTGCTGCAGAAACCAGCGGGCGAATTCAATACGATTTGGATAATCCCCTGGAGACAGTTTCTGGACTCGTTGCACATGAAACGGGAGCAAATGTTCATCCTTCAGTACCCTCCAAGTCATGGACTGTGAGGTATCCACCTGCCTAGCCACTGTTCGTGTACTTGTACTTGGCTGCGCCGCTACTACATCCAGAATGGCTTCTGCAACAACTACTGATTCGTCCTTTTTTGCACGACCTGCATTCGACCGGGAAGCGAGAAATGATCCCGTCTCACACAACTGTCTGTGCAAGCGCTCGAAAGTTTTGCGGTTAGGCAACCGCCTGTTGGGAAATCGCTCTCCGTACATTCGTTGTGCCTCTGCACCATTTCCATCTGCCGCTCCGTAAATTAAATGCATCTCAGCCTTTTCCTTATTCGTGAAGGGCACCATCTTCCGATTCATTACTACAGCGACTTACACATGACTCACCGTTCAGTGGTTTTTATGCCTGAATCGTGTCGAAATTTTGCATACGTGTTCTTCTTCTTCCCCATTTGACATTTGCATACTTTCTGTTTCCTTCTTCACCCGGTGACTAGCGTCAGGAATGGAGCTTTAACGTTTGCATGAGCGACGTTTCCAACTGTGCCAGTGCCTTTATGAGTGAATTCCGACTATGCAGTCCTTGACGAAAGTTGTATTTTTGCCTCGTATCACAGCACAGAATCGTTGGGCATGGTTAAGTAGTGCAAACTGAACTATGTTCAGAAGTTGAAATTTAGACCCCCTCCCCTCGCTACTGAACCACGCTGAGCGATTCAGATTTTGAGCTGAAAATTTAAGTTTAAGTCTAAGCTTTAGAAAGCATTTAATGAGACACAAAAAATAACGGTATAAAATAGTTGTTCGTTACTCCAAAGTCAAAAGCGCCCTCTATCGGAATTTTTTGAAAATTTTCTTTAAAATTTATTTTCAAGAAAATACTGACATAAAGAATAATTTTAGCAAAACGCGGCAGTAGTTAGAGCCTAATCTACGACGCAAAGATCGGGAATAACTGATTTTTGTTCTGGGGGGAGAAGGGTTTCAAATTTCAAATTTCAGTTTACGCTACTTAACTACTCGTTAGGACTCAGATTTTTAGATCAAAATTTAAGTTTAAGTCTAAGCTTTCGAAATCATTTAAAGAAATACAAAAAATGACGTTAAAAAATAGTTGTTTGTTACTCCAAAGTCTAAAGCGCCCCCTATTGGCATTTTTTGAAATTGAACTTTAAAATCTTATTTCAAGAAAATACTGGCATAAAGAAAATTTTTTGCAAAAACCGCAAACGAATCGACCAATTTTTCCATGTTTTATAATCATTTGAAATTTCGGACCCTAAACTTTAATGCCCCCTATCTCCTTGGAAATACGTCTGGGACCCTTAGTCTCCTATTTAATATTATTTGTCTTTAAGTGTACTATAACCCCTTAAAGTTCTGCCCATCTTTTATGAATCACCCTGTATATACTATAGCTTTCTTGAGAAACAGAGGGTATACGGTGTTCCTTAAAAAAATCCAGAGGGTATACGGCGTATACCCTCGTATACCCTCCACTATATCCCTGTTCGTCAATAGTTTCGTCAAAAGAGGGCTGGTGGCGCCATCTCTCAATCAGTTTGGAAGCTCCAGTATCCGACACGGGGAAAGAAAAAAAATCACCTCTCTCTTTCCCCGGCGTTATTCGAACTCATGACTTTTCGTATGGGAGGTCGCCGTTCTTCCAACCTGGCTGCTGGGGACTTGAAAGTGTCTGCTTTTAGACTGGTATAATGAATTCTACTTCGGGTTTTATTTTTATAACGAAGATTGCAATTTTATTGGGCTGCTATATTTTCTGAAAGTTTTAAGGAAAGCTAATTTATTTTTATGGTTTTCTCGTATCAATGAATATTTATAATATGGCTTGATTAAATAATTTTCAACTGAAATTTTCTTTGATCAATGGATGATTAGAATATGGTCTGGTTAATTTGTTGCTCACAAATAAGGAATTGTGAAGTGCATATTTCGTGAGATTTTATCACTTTGAGTAGGAGGATAAGATTTTAACACTTTACTGTTTATAAAGAGGAGAGGGATCAATTATGTTTATTTTTAATTTGATTGAAAACATAATATACTTCTTTAAAAAAAAAATGATATCCTAGAAGTTTGAAATTTTATTGACCTAATTTTCTTATTGAATGCTTTTGAAAAACACAGGAAATTTATTCTTTTCGAATTAAAACATAACGAACGACAACATATAAATAAAATAATAATATTAATAAGCATTCCTAAAAATTCTAACAGCTAAAAAAATAACTAATGAAGAAACAATAACTACCTATATTTCAGTATTTTCTGAAAAGCACTAAGTGCTGTTTTAAAATAAATTATTACAGGACTAACATAAACATGCAAATATCTGTTTCCTAAAATCGTAGGATTTGAAGAGGATTTGAGGAACTGTTCCCTTAAAATGCATTGAGTCTGACCGTGATTGAGGCAAAACTTTCGTCAAATATTTGAGGGTTTACGTTTCGTTAAAAGTCACGTGATGTTAATAGGAAATGATGTTAATAGGAATACTTTGTTCCAAAACTTTAAAAATAGTTTTAAAAAAATCCTCTTTAAAACCATACAGTTTGTTTCATTGTTTTATTTTAATTGTTTACAAGCCCATTTCGACGTTGAAAAATCACATATAATATTTTTTAATAACGAAAAGGTGAGTGGAACCAGGAAAAAGTGGCCCAAAGAAGGTTCGACGGTATCCTATATACTGGCATAAAACGCGCACTTGAAGCAAATTGCATTTTGAAGATATATTTATTTCTTATCTGACGGTCCGATGGAATTAAAATTGAATTTGTGCAATGTTTAGAAGATAAAAAAAAAAAAAAAAAAAAAAAAAAAAAAAAAAAAGCAGTAAAATATAAATTTATTTACCAGGTGTTACAGCCGTCAATATGATGTCAGAGATTCTCAAGGACATGTTTTTGCTTTATAAGCTTTGGCCTATAAAAATACATTTGCCTCAAAACTTGAGCATTTTAATTAATCAGAACATATTTATTAAAATACTTAAATAATAGATTAAAACAGATTCTGATCGTGGTACTCATGATACTTAGAAATATAGTCTATGAAAAATAGTATCTGTAATCATTTGAACAACTTAATTTCATAGCCAACAAAATATTTATAGTAAAATTGTAATAAATAAAAAGAAATAAAATTTAGTGAATCTATTTGATTTTTTGAAAGAATAACAGAAAAAAATATTGCCCAGGTATCTATTTCATAAAATAAATAGTAAATCGTGGGCATTAGAAACTCAAGTAACACTGGTTTTACAATAAATAAATAAATAAATAAATAAATAAATAAATAATAATAATAATAATAGTAATAATAATAATAATAATAATAATAATTTAAAATAAATATATAATCTTTGAAATAACGATTGACGGAATTAAAAATACTAGACAAAGTAGGAAACGCATTTCAAAAACTAACTTTTTCTGTTTTGTGATTCCTTTTAGAATTTCCGATTAAGTTAATGACAAATAAAGACTTTATAAAGGGTCATAGTCAATTTGAGAGCTAGCAGATGATTCGTGCTAAGCAGTATGTTTTGCCATTTCACCATGAATACGCCAGACAACATCTTACAAATTGTACAAAACACCATCAATTTATTGCGGTAGATGGTTCGGTGAGTGTATAATTTCGCGTAATGAACCTGTGAACTGGCCTCCACGGTCATGTGATCTCACACCAATGGATTATTTTCTGTGAGAATATGTGAAGCCGCTGATCTACGCTGATAAACCACAGACATGGACGACGTGGAAAACAACATTCGCCGTGCTATTGCTGATATATGGACCCAGTACTCGATAAAGTGATCGAAAAGTGGACTTCCAGATTGCGCTTCATTCGAGCCCATAAGCCCAAAATCCTTTTTAAACACGAATGGCATAATTTTTTTATTTAATAAAACCAATATCGTAGCCATTAACATTATTTTTATGCATTTTACATCCTTTTAAATCTATATACCTCTAAAAAAGCATTCTTTATTTAGACGCTGCAAAAAAAAAAAAAAAAGAAGATAAAGTGACTTGGTGAATTTTAAAAGCTTTTGACGGATCAATTTAAAATTTACGCAATATTATACTAATTTATACAATCATTAAACGCAAGTACAAAATATATTTTATGATGCTAATACCGATGTAAATTAAGAAGATCATATATTTAACCTACATTCATCCATTATCATAACCATTATTCATCCTATAAACCGCTCTTCAATCAGGCTCATTGATGCCAGATTTAAAACGTCTTGCATTACCTTAGTAGTCGAATTTGTATCAGACAGATTTATTGTACTTTGTCTGATAGCCAAAGAGTATTACATTGCGATTTTCAAGCTTGCTAAAATGATGTGAAGAGGACATAATTTGTTTACCTATAAATGGGGATCTGGTAGGGCCTTAAAAACGATGGCAACGTCTGGCAATAATGGATTAATATCACGAACAGTTTGTAGAAACAGGCGTTATAAACAAAAGTCATGCTAAAATGACGTAATTTTGAAGTTTTTTCACCTGCATTACCCCTACTAATCCATATAAACCGTACACTAATACAGACGTCTACCGCCAGCCAGACCATCCGCATATGTAGTACACCATAAAATAGAAGATCATATAGAATAATGAGCCTTGCTAAAATCAAGTGACGAAAACGTTGCTAGATATTGTATTAAGCTCCCAACACTCGTCCTAACAAGCTATCCTGACCGAATCTGGCGGGTACATTTCATTGAGTACATTTACACTTTTCGCAATGACGTCTTTTTTGTTATTTGAAACAGTTGAACAAATCCGTTGGCATCGGAACTCCAAAAGAAGTTGCGTTACAACATACAATAAGTTCACTAATCCAGGAAAGTTAAGTGAAGTTTAACTTATAAGGACTAGAAAGCGGATGATATAAGCTGCAAAATCGTACGTTTTATGTAATGGAAACTGGTCATAAACGGAAATTGTAATGAATGCCTCGGCGAAAACTATATAAAAACAATTCTTAGGAAAGCTATACCTGATAAGACGAAAACCTGTCTAAAAAGGAATTTTTCACCTGTCCCTTGTAATTTTGACTTACAAGTGTATCAACCCAATTACTAAGGTCAATAATAAATAAATCATAATTTGAGCAAAGTTCTTTATTAGCAGTCATCATTTCGTGACTCTGACAACTAAAATATATGAAACAAATTACACTGGTATTGCACCGGATAGCTTTTTGTTTATGATTATAATACCTATCTTTTCATTAATAGATATGCTGATACACACCTTGTCAATAAAGTTGTTAAAGAAATGACTTCATGTCCACCCATTTATCTATTACTTGGTAGTCTACGGAAGGCATGTTGCTTCTCAGAGTCGTCATTCCAAGATTTTTATAAGAACTGGAACACGGATTTCTCTCTTTATGGTCTATACTTTTCTTTGGGATATCTTAGAAAGGATAAGAGTTCATATGCATTGTTTTTTGGCCCATGAAATAGACTAAATTTCGATTCTATTATATTGATTTAATTATTTCGCTTTCTTATATTAGACGGTTTATCCTGTACGATTTCAACAATAGTTTTTTTTTTCGGACTAGGGGGCTCTGCCCCCTACGAGCTACGCTCGCCAACCCCCGTTCAGAGACACCAAAATCCAAAAAGCACGCTAATTTGATCGGCTTTAAAAATATTGAATTAAAATTAAAAACAGTAGCGATCTCTCTGTACACGGGTTTCCATTCGTTTTTCTTGGATTGGAGATTTTTAAGACCATATCTGCTGCTGTTAAAAGATACAATGTCTGTTTTCGTATTTAATTAAAAAAATTAGTTAAACATTCGAAAATAAGCTAATGTAAAAGGAATTAAGAAAACAGTGTCATTGTCTCCCGGTATTTTTTAACAGCGCTATAAGATAGTTCTTTTAAATAATTCATTTTAAATGTATCGTTTTAAATCTGACGTAATTTACACAAAAGTTTTATTTCTCTTATTAATATTCACGTGAAAATACTTTTGTTGTTAGAAGGAAATATTATTTGCGCTGTCTTCGAATTCACGATAATAGTTGAAAATATTATCTCAAAATATCAAGTAAATGTCTTGCTCAGATATATTTTTTAATTTAAATTGTTTTGCCATATTTTTTGGCCATTTTAAATATGACGTAATTTCCTCCATTTACAGGTTTTAACGCATAGTAATGATTTTTTTATTTTAACATTTTGTTTCTCTTTTAAAATTCCAGTGTAAATATGGTTCTTATGACGAAATTTTCCTGCTTTTAACATGTAATCATTTTATTCTAATTAAAAAAAAAAAAAAAATCTGTTTACAATAGTCTCGTGTAAATAAATTTTTAATTTGAAGTAAACATTATTGTTTGCGCTGTTTATACAGTTGGCAACAGTTTAAATGAATAACATTTTTTAAATTTGTAAAAAATATCTCTCGAAATACTGAAAATTTGAATTTAAAATAGAAATAAAACCTCAAAAAATAGTCAAATAAAAAAAAATAAATCCAATCTGCACACCGGGAACTTATAACCTATAAAATGATCTAAAAATGATTAAATTCTCATGTATAGTTTTTGCTCCAATAAAACTTTTTTAATAGAACGATTTTGTCCAACTTTAGCATTAAATATCTCTGAAAGTAATTCTTCGATTTGAAAAATGTCTGCATCAGCGTGTTTATCAAATATCTTTATAATACCACCGATTTCGTTATTTTTGTATACGACAGTTTTCTTTTATATTAACGAAGAAAGGCCATGCTCAAGGCATACTTAGATACTACTACAGGCAGACTGATTTGAGTTTAATGTATGAAGTCGCTCGCCAGAGGACTCTGATACCCTGCCCAAAATTGAAATTTGACTCTGACCGTAACTGAAACAACCTGGGAAGGGTAGATATGTAAACAAACACCAAAATTACGTCATGTCGCCATGGTTACGTTTACAATTCTGCTGACATTCCAATCAAGCTTAGAAATGACAGCTAATTCGAATACAGCTGTTAAGGGTTATTATAAACTTTCCATATCAATGTAAATGTAAAGTTCTATTTATTTAAGTGACTAATATAATGTGTTTCTCTTTAAAACTGTTAAACCAACACACATAAAAATATATAAATAAAAAAAACACATGCTTAGTCTAAAACATCAATATCACAAATTTATTTGGTACCACTTAGTTATCCCGTCGACCAATTTCGCCAAATTATATAAATCGCTAAAACACTCGCCAAATTATACAAATTAACATAATTTTTATTTTAAATAACGAAAGAACAAATAAATTAGTATAACATTAATAAATATACAAATAAAACGTCGAAATAAAAATCACTTGATGACATAAACACGTGTAACTTTCTTACAGTCAAGTGAATGTGACTTTTACGATCAAGCATTATTGGCATTTAATCTTATAGTTTGGCGATAGATTTTTGGTTGACGGGATAACTAAGTACCATTTATTTACTATTTTCACTGCTGAAACAATAAAACTGATAGAATTTTTTTAATATATTAAAATACTCATAAAATTCTTTGTAATAATTAATAAATGTAATTTATTAAGTAACAAATACCCTTACACTCTTAATTCAAAAGAACGAAAAGTTTTACGCGTGTTTTTGTTCTTTCTGAGTATCTGTTTTATCAAAAAGAGACATTTTCCACAAAAAACTGGTTTGCCAAATAACCTTTTTAGGAGTAGCATCCCCAGGACCGCTCATTTCAGATCGGAATAGAAAAATATCTCTAAAAGCGCGGTTTAAGAAGCTTCCCCATTGGTTGAAATCGTGTAACGCGATATATAGTTTGGCAAAAGGAGACCATTTTGAGAAGGGAGTCGCTTGTTTGTTTCAAACGTCAAAGGTTAACGTTACCTACATGATAAAAACAATATTACAATTATAATTTGATTGGTTTAAAAATGGTTTAGAATAAGATAGATGGATTATGCTATGAAAGCAGGGGGTAGGGGGCAATCATCACAAAGAACTGAATAAATTTCGTTTGTGTTTCCCAGCTAAAACCAAGATGGCTACCGGCGATTCTAGGATTTTACTAATACTGAAAATTCTAAGGTAAAGTACGCTGTTTTACTTCATCTTTCTTGTAATTCCTTCGCCATTCCTTGTTGTATTTTCACATTGTATGTATGATTTTTGCGTTATTTAACGTTATTACTTTAAAACCGGAAACATGAATTTCTTAAATTACTTTTTTTTTCTTTTTTTTTTTAATGCAACTGTTCCATAATTTTTATAATCAATAAAATGCGCTTAGATATGTAGTTTTCTCGTATTCAAATTGTGTAAAATTACACTAATTTGTATTTACATTATTAAACATATATCATCTTGTGCTTATATTATTGATTATTAATATACTACTTTGCTTATGACACTCAGCAATATTTGCGGAACACAGCCCATGATTATAAAAATTATTAAATTATTATTAACTTATAATATATGTTCTATTTTTTTTTAATGTTTCAGTCAGTACAAGTATTTAATAAATTGTGTTCAGTTAGATAGTTGTACACATCTACACTTTATTTATTATTTTTTTAATTGACACAGTATTATGTAAATAGTACGAAATGTAAAAGATAATTTTAAAAAGTATCAGAAAATAATAGATTAGTAAAAAATATGATTAATTTATTTTATGACACAACTAGTTTTTTTTAATTATGATTTTGTGAATTTTTATTTTTGTGTTATACTTCGCTCTGTTCATATTCAAAAGTTTAACTAAAAAAAAGTCTGCAGTTATGTCACACGTGAATTCTATATTCCATAATTATTTATCTGTGTCATAAGCAAAATATATTAAGAACATATAGTAATATCAGAAATAATTAAAGAAATCGATATTTCCGGATTAAAACTAATATCGTTAAAATTATATATACAATGTGAAAATACTAAAAAGAAGAAAACCATAATAAGAAAGATAAAGTAAAAACAGCGTACTTCAGGATATTGACAAGTTAAAAAATCTTGTCATGTTATAGCGCGAACCATCTTTTATTATTATTATTATTATTATTATTATTTAATTTATCTTTCGGAAAATAAAAACAAAATTTCTTCTGTTCTTCTGCATCTGGATTAAAATAAACCAAAATGGAGTTTTAAAAATAATACATTTTGCAAACTGGGGAGTTATATATGTTAAAAAATAAAATTATAAAAAAAATTCTGAAAATAAGAGGGAAATAACTTATTTTGCCTATTAAATTTGACAAAAAGAAGGGGTTTAAAAATGACTTGTCAATAATGAGTGCAGTCACGCGTTTTGCCTATTTAGTCGAAAAAAGAGCGAAAACAGCTTATCAAAAAGGAATGAAAAAAACCACTCCGCAAGATGGATGAAATTCACTCCTATAGGATAAGTGCATTTTCAATACTGGAAATGAGTGAAAATACACTCAGTCGGAGTTAAAATCGCTGAATTTTTTTAAGAGAGTACATGATTTAATCAAAATTGCTTGGATAACATAGAATAATGCAACGATATTTAAATCCGCGATCACCATTTCTTTTTCTGATTAAAAATAAAAATATTTAATGTTTAAGGAAGATCGGCTTTTTTTTTTCTTCTTCTTCTTGGTTCGGGTGATATTAAAAACAAATATTTTACCGGTAACAGTAAATTAATCAAAAATAGCTGCTTCAAGTCAGTTATGAGAACTGTAGTTTGATAAAAATCAAATTTTAATTTTAAAACGTGTATATGAAACCAAGCTATTTTTATATAAATACGGGACATTCAAAAAAGAATAACAGAACCGGTATTTTTCATGAATGAACCAAACGATCCAGGTAAACAATAAATAATTTAGCTAAACTTAAAAGTATGTGTAACACTAAAATGCTACAATTTGTGTAAAATAGCCTTTTAAATCGAAGGAAATTGAAGAATATAAATATTTAATTTATTACATGAAAATACGATCAATGATTCTGAAACCTCGACGATGAGAAACAAGCTTCTATCTGGGCAGGGTATAAATGTAAACAAAGAGCACGTTGTGAAGTTTTGGTTCAGGGTTTGAAGTTGGATCCGACTTCACTTTTTCGGCGAAATGCGCGGGCCGTTATATATCATAGTAGGCTATGGCCATGCTTAAGCCAAGACTCCCTTATCATAAAACAGACTTGACAATCCGGAGAAAGTCTATGGGTAAAAATGTCCCCGATAATTAACAACTTATTAGCTGACTTTGTCCCGTAAGTTATGCCACCTGGTGTATACTCCTGGTGTATACTCCATAAACAAATGCATAGTAAAAAATTGAAAATGTTGTGTTATTGGCAAAATTGTATAAAATATTTTTCGAATTCCAGTAAAATAAAGGCGTAAAAAAAATATTTCGCACAATTATGTTCTGGTTTTAAAAAATGAAACATATCAAAAATGAAGATTTAAATATAAGATTTATTGATATTTTTTCAAGGTACTTGTTAGTTATCCCGTCGACCAATTTCGCCAAATTATATAAATCGCCAAACTACTCGCCAAGTTCTACAAATTGACACAATTTTTTATTTTAAATAACGAAAAAACAAATAAATTAGTATAACATTAATAAAAATACAAATAAAACGTCGAAATAGTGGTTTTATTGGCCATTATTGGCATTTAATCTTAAAATTAATTAATTTATGGCAAACCATTATTGGCATTTAATCTTGCAATTTGGCGACAGTAATTTATTCGACGGGATAACTAACAAGTACCATTTTCAGTATATAGGACTTTGCGGGTTATTTTTTTTTTTTAATCTTGGCACAATTTGGGCTTCGGAAAGAGCGATTTGTTGCCGATTGATATAAACAGTTATGAAAACAAAACTTATGAACTGTCAGCTTGTTTTATAAGAATTTACGACACAGATGTCATATACGCCCCATATTGGCGCGATTTTTTTCCGACGCCAATTTTGCGAAAACCTCGTTACCATATCATCTATATCCGGATAACCATATCAAGCAAAATAACGACACTTTGGTGCCAGTTAAGTATCCGCTGCGTATATGACATTTACGCCAGAAAAAAATCGCACCAATATGACATCTGTGCCGAATTTACATGTATAAATTTAGTTTCTAGATATTATTATTGTTTTTTATATACGATTTGTTTATATTTGTATATAAAATAGATAAATGCCTTTTTTATATTAAATAAATTGTACAAATATTGGAAAATATTGCTTCTTTGTGTGAAACAGTGAATATGCTTCCAGAAATTACGTTGCCAAATTTTCTTCTCTCGCCAAGGCCCCTATACTTGAAAAATACCGATTTATTATTATATAATGTAGTATTAGCTAATGTTCTGTAATCTGTTCCACAGTCAAAGTTGACTGCAAAAACGCGATGCTGGAATAATGTGGTATCAAGTATACGGTTTAAAAATAAAATTAATTTTGCGCCAAACTACACTTACGCCAATTGGCTCTAGGTCTGATTAAGGAAGAATACTCAAATTAAGATTTACAAACACCAAAATCGTAGCATGACAAGAATACGGTATTTGCGGAAAGTTGAGGGACATGTATAAATTTAAGTGATTATTAAACTTTATTTTTCCAATTTTTTAAGTGTTTATGACTTTAGTTTTTTTTTTTCTATTTTTTGTGTATCTATGAGTTTTTTAACTTTCCTAAAATACTTTGATACATTTTAGTAAAACTTACCTAACATATGCGAGTTAAAACAAGGAAATTAATTGCGCACCAAACTATGCCCGTCAAGATATGCCAATTGGCTGTGGAGCCAATTATGAAACTTTCAATAGATTGATACATACAAACTTTATATGAAAAAACAGTGAAGCTTTCATCTAAAGTATGTTAAACTGAAATGATCCCCCATACCTTCAAAAATAAAACAAATGATAGGCCAATAAATAAATAAATGCGACTGTGCATTGAAACAAATTGAAGGAGCGATGTTAAATTAATACTGTAAGGTGAAATTAATTGTGAAAAGAAAAGAAATAGCAGAAATAAAATAAATCACATATTTGAAAATATAAAAGAGAAAATGAAATATTTTACATTTTCCGGATCTAGATGCTATCCATTTATTTCAATAACTAATATCACTGAGAAATTCATGGTAAAATAATTTTCTTTCCGGATTATTATTATTATTATTATCATCATTTATTTACATAACGGAATACAGCAGTAAACATTTTTTGTTTAAGAGTAAAATAAGTTCATTTTTTAAATAAAATATCTAGAACATATGAAAATTTTAAGATTAACAACTATCATTTGCAAACTACAAAGCACATCGTAAAGAAAATGGCAATAGACAAATGGAAAACAAATTAAAAAATATTTCTGTTTCTTACGTTAGATGGCGCTAGTCACGGGAAACCATGTGGTTTCTAACCACGTGTACAGCGGACAAAGGAAACTTAGCGATTGCGAGGTGTGTTATTTCGATAAGGAGGCCTTGGCTTAAGCATTTAAATTGGATGAGTTCTACCCGGAATATCTACGCAGATTTTCATTGGTCCATTTCCAAATCAAAACTTTTTTTTATATATAGAAGGATTTATATGTCTTACACAAGCTCGAAGTTTGTATTATTCGCATTTTTGACGAAAAATACGCAATTTCTTCTAATTTTACCTCAATGGCTTATATGAGCGCAATCGCGCAACACTTTCTTCTCGTCATATATTATAAAACACATCAAAATGTACAACATACGTCAAAATAAAAGTGTTGCAAAGCTGCGCTCATAGTAAAATATTAAAAAAAGAGAGTTAACTAACTGCATTCCTTCACGTCACTAAGATACTTTACGATGCAGCGGCTTGTTTAAACGTGTTTAAAACAACGTAACTATTGTTAATAAGCAAGAATAGAGAAGGAATTCAAACGACATAGTGTTAATATCGAGTCGCGACTAGAGTTATGATATTTATAACTAAATATCATAATCGCAACAGCTCGCTTAGAATAATTTACATAGAAGCGCTTCCAGCAGACAACGTTCATTGTCTGGCTGTCAATTATCAAATTTATTTATCTACTTTAATTAATTTCTTTCAAAATTATTTATCTACATTATGTCATGTAATATTATGTTGTGATTAAACTTGTCTACTCTATATTTATAATTTATATGATCTTACATAACACATACATAAATATAAGCATCAAACTCCTTTGCGCCAAAAATAGCGCTTATGGACCATGCTCCTTTATGGACAGTGTACAAAAAATATTAAGCTCTTTAAGGATAAAACGCAATTTTAAAATATTTATTTTAATATTTTTCTCAATTTATTTATTTATACAAGTTCTCTCTATTTTAAGTACGGTTATTTGTAAGAAAACTTAGTAGTCATTTGGCTATTTACGATTTTCATGTAACTAACCAGTATCCGAAATTTTATCAATTTTCATATTTCTTCCGGTTAAAAGGGGTATTGTACCGTTTAAACACGTCGAAAATTAACGAAAAACTTCAAACTTTGAATTAGTCTATCTTCAAAACCTTTTTATGTATAAACATGAAATTTTAGATATTGATTAAACAGATTGTGCTTTGTAATATGCTACCATTAAAAATTTATTAACCCTTTACAGAATTTATGTATTGTTCAAATCAAAATAGCTCTTTTTTTACCCCATAAGTCATTGCGCGCATGATATCTTGAGAAAGTATGTATAGATTCGCATGAAATTCGGTAAAGATACTAATCATATATGTGTGTTTAAAATGATCTACTCTTAGGCTAAAATTATTTCATTAACTATATAAAAAATATATTTTCGTAAAAAAGAAAAAAAAATTGTATTATTAATGAATAAAAATAGTCATAACTAAAAATATTACCATTGTAAATACTTAAAAGTAGATCATTTTCAACACACATATTTGTTTAGTATATTTACCGAATTTCATGACCATCCATACATACTTTCTCAAGATATCATGAGCGCAATGACTTATGAGGTAAAAATAAGAGCTATTTTGATTTCAACAATACACAAATTCTGTAAAGGGTTAATAAATTTCTGTTGGTAGTATATTACAAAGCACAATCTGTGTAATCAATATCCAAAATTTCATGTTTATACATAAAAAGGTTTCGAAAATAGACTAATTCAAACTTTGAAGTTTTTCGTTAATTTTCGACGGGTTAAAAAGGTACAAGACCCCTTAATGCATATTTAAAATTTTACGTTTGAAATTAATTTAGTATTGCAAGGTTAATTAAATTTTCTTATTTCACTTCATATTAAATTTTTTCTTCATTAGGGATACAAAAAATCATTAATACTAATTGACATTTGCGTAATCCGTTGACAGTGGAAATGTTAATCTGAATGAAAATTTTTAATGCGCGCCGAATGGAAAAAACGTCTAAATTTATGTTATTTAATTTTATTTAGATTTAATATCTTGAACTCATTAAGCAATTCATTTGAAAGTATTCTTGAGGGATTAATAAAAGAAAATGATGAATTTTTTACTTTAATATTTTTATTAACAAATAATTCTATATAAGGGATTATGATAAGGATTATTTTTAATTTTCATAACAGAGTTTCTTAAAAATACATTAGCTCGAAAGATTTAATGAAGACTGAAGAAAAGTAGTAACATAAAATTATTCGAGAAGAATTCATGATTTATTTATCCGCTACCAACATCGGTATAATCCTTTAATTCGGATTTTTAAAAAAAAATGTTTTAATTTTTAAGAAAGGGAAGATTAACCATGGGGAGTACAATTCAGTGGAATTTTAAATATATTTAAAGTTCTGTCAGCGAAGCGACAGTTTACAACTGAGGTTTTAATTATGTGCTCAGCTGTTTAATGTTCTTTTATCCATTTGCGTCATTTTTAACTATCCTAAAATATCTCAAATTACTATAATTAACAATTTTACTTTTTAATTTGTTTAGAAAAAAACATGAAGAAAAAAAACATGGTATAAAAGACTTTTCCAAATTTAAAAGGAAATGTTAACTTAAAATATACTATATTTTTAAATAATGTTCATTCACACATATTGATAGCTACTTTTAACATAGTATGTAGAACTAGTTGCCGCCGAATATCAGTGGGTAGATTGTGGATAACCCTATTCTCAGGGTAACACAAAACTCAGGAAATCAAATTTATGTCAAAAAATCGTAATCGACTTTATATACTCGACCAGGAGTCGAGATTAATGTAAGCGTTGTGTAGGGAAACGTGGTGCAGGAGTTCGAACGTGAGCTAATTCATTAAATAACAATAAATGAAGAGATTTGAGGGATAATGTTATAAACTATTATTTTAACACAATCAAACTGATTGGTAAAGTTATCATATGAATTGAATATTTCCTACTGAGCGAAAAAATACCCAGGCTGGGAATCGAACCCAGATCCTTGGCTTACAAGGCCAATGCTTTACCTTAAGCAATGGGGTAAAGCATTCGCCTTGTAAGCGAAGGATCTGGGTTCGATTCCCCGCCTGTCCATTTTTTCGCTCCGTAGGAAATATTCAATTCATATGATAACTTTACCAATCAGATTGATTTTGTTAAAATAATAGTTCATCTACGTATCCATCGTTTATATGGAGTTCCTTTACCTGAGGTTTATTCTGTTGAGCTGTCTACATGACAGATCAGATGTTACTAGCAATAAGGTTATCTGAGCGAAATATACTGGATGGTTGTTGGCCCAGTTAGCTTAAACGGTAAAGCAGTGGCCTTGCAAGCCAAGGATCTGGGTTCGATTCCCAGCCTGGGCATTTTTTCACTCCCTTTGGAAATATTCAATTCAGATGATGTTATCCTTTATTTATAATCTTAGATTATTAAGCTAACAAAATAATCTCATTCAACAACATATCAGAAACAGTTTCGGTATTATTTACAAAAGATTATCCTCTTAAATGCGCGCTCTTGCACAACCATTGAGTAAAAGAGTTCGCAGTCAAGTGTGAAATAGTACGCAATATAAAAAAAGGAGGCGTCTCACTTAAAAATTTCACATTTGTACTGACTACGGCCTGCATAGTCTCTTTGTGCCAACAGTCTCTACAAAAATGCAATCGATCCAATCCACTACAATTGTTTTTCTATAGATTTCTGAGCAGCCTGGGCATATCTAGTTTGTCTTTGGGCTTCATGGGTTTACTTTTACTCTTTTTTTTTAAAGCGTAATCTTCAAGTTTCCTTTTGTTTGATCAACTGCTTAAAACTTCATATTTTCTGCTCCTGTTATTATAGTATTTCAGCATAGATGATTCTGGATACGGTGATAACACTTTTAATTCGCAGTGAGATGAAATTATTGAAGTCGAAGCTATAAATTGAGAAACCAAAGTTGAGTTTTTTTCACATTCAGCATGTATCTTTTTTCTATAAAGATTTTATGCCTCTTCTGTAATGTAATTTTCTATTTAAATCAAATATCCCTCCCTCCCTCATTTTCAGTGTTCTATGGTTGAACTGACATATCTGGTTCAAAATGGTTAGATTCGAATGGTCTTCCAGTGTCGCTGCTTGCTGAAAAATCAGTATAAAAAAAGTTATTTTTGAAAGTCTATACAAATATTATATTAATTCCTGCTTTAATAATGGCAGAAGTTTTTCCAAAAGCAGGTGCACAAAAAGCATGAAACTCATATGAAACGGGTTTATTTTTATTATTAAACAATGAAAAAATCTGGTAAACCACTTATAAAGAAAAAACTTACATCATTAAGAAATTTTATTTTAAAATAATATATCCAAAAAACCCCCTAAAAGTTATTCTTTCAAATCCCGTTTGTCAAAGCATTAAGAATTGTACAGATTAAATAATAACAGTTCACGAGATAAAACAGAATATAATCTAGTTTAACACCCCATTCCAAGCCAATACCTTTTACATAATATCTAGTAGCCAAAAAACACATTTTTGAGAAAAGGATTTTTAAATATTTTAGGGGAAGTATTGACACTTCGGCAGATCTGACAAAAAGACTATTGACTTTTGACTATTGTTTTTGTAGCTTTCCATTATTAAATATAGCATCCGATGTCATAATTGAGTAAATGCGCTTTTATTATGGCTATTTTTCTTATTTGCATCATTGATAAAAGCCTATGAATTCATATACAAATTAATCTTTCTTTTTTTTTATATAATGTATCTTTTTATATATATTTTTTTTATATATAATATTTTTTTTTTATATATATTTATATAATTTCATAATAACACTAAAGAAATTTTTCAGTTATAAATAAAAAAATAAATGTGTCTCATTTTTTTTTTTTTAATACATAGACTATGGTTTATATACCAAGACCACAAATAAAAGGGTCCTTTAAAAATGTCATAACAGCAATTCATCTACAGTAGGAGTTAAATAAGAAACGCGGTAAAAAAAACAAAGTATAATTTATCACCATATAGACGAAATAAACAATGTTTTAGTCTTATAGAAAAAACACCGTGAGACTTTAAATGTCAGTTTGGTGTTGTGTTTTTTCACAGTATCGGAAAAGTAATTTATTGTGAATATCTTAAAAAAAAATTGACTAGAATGTGCCTTTGACAAAGCGATGGAAATACAATATTTTGCTGTGCTAAATGTAAAAGGAATTCCATGTAAGGTCTGTCTTATTTTAACTATACAGCATGTTTTTAAAAATAAATGACAATTTTAAATAAATAGGAATATATATGTTGATTTGATTAAATATTAAATCATTTCAGTAAGTATGCATAATGTGAAATGCATGTAAAGTGTGTCTCAAAATTCACGCAGGAAGTAATTTAGATACAAACAGAGGTTTATGATTAAAAATTGTAAATATTTATATCGATTCGTACACTGCAAATTTTCAAACACAAAAATAAACACATTTTACAACATTTTTTGTCACCAAATTAACAACACATTAATGTGTTGTGAATTAGAAAACTTCATATACAAAATATTTTTTTGTTGTGATTGTGTTCTTAATATGTTGCAAAAGTGTTTCTATTTAGAAATGAGTTGCAAAAGTTTTGCTATGTTATTGTAAACTATGCTGTATGTAAATGCCTTCTAAAAATGGTGTTGTTAATTGTGTCGAAATCGTGCTCTAAATAGTGTTGATGAAAATATTTTCTTACAATAGTGTTGTGCTAAACAATACGTTTTCACCAAATTAACAACACATTTTACAAACCACACAATTTAGAAAACTATAAATCAACACATGTAAAATAATTTCAAAACACATGGTGCCTTTAAAATAGCACACACACTCACTTAAAACATACTAATTATTAAACATTTATAACACAATTTTAAAAATGAATGTTTTGAAAACACATTTTCTCCTCTTGTAATTTTTAACAACACTTTTTCTACAGTCTTTTTATTTAGCACAACACATTCTCAACACATTTACAACACAATCGAAAATGATTTTCGTTAGAAGTGTTAATTATTATGTTCAGTTAGTGTTGCAAGAGTGTTTCACGAATTTGCATTGTAAAGTATACAGTATTGGGGGTTATGTATGGAATAGCTTATCTGGTAAATGACCTCTATGGCTTTACTGACGTGTCACAAAATGCACGCAGGGTTTGTATTTTGCGCCGACTTTTAATGTGCCTCTATTGTAAGATATGGAAGTTTACGACACGCGGTTTGAACAAAAGGGTGCCACATGTCATACAGCTCGAGAAGCAATTCAGTTACTAAATGAGTCATTTCCTGATCATGTAATTTCACATTTTGATGATCCGAATTGGTTTATGTTAATAAGGCTACGACCATCTACTCCTTGAAGGAAGAAATTAAGCAATATATCAATGAAATTCAACCACATCTTTGCAAAACGTTCATGAAAAATTTCAACAAAAGAGTGCATATGTGCCAGCAAAACCGCGACGGGCTTTTACTCGATATGCTAGTCCATACATAAACCTACTGTATAGTTTATAAATCATTAAAATATTAAAATTTTTAATTACAAACCTGCGTTTTTCGTTAAATTACTTATTGCGTGAACTTTGGGACACCCCTTATAAAGAAGAATATGAAAGATGAACTTTTTCGTAGAGTGCATATGAAAACAGGGTAAAATTTAAACATTAGCAAACTATGTTAATAAAAACAATATTTATGCAGTAAACCAGGGAAGCAATTTACTTATTCAGACAAATATTCGGGACATTTTACACAAAAGAAACAGAAATTTTCGATCATAACTGAATTTAAAAAAAAAAAAAAAAAGGAAATTTAACAAAATCTTGAAGAAATTTATTATGCGTTCTGTAAAATGAGATACAATTATAATAAATTCTAGCAATAGTTATCAGTTATGTCTAAACAGCACTAAGGCATATTCTTCAAATTTCTAAAAATAACTAACCGTATATGTGGTTGTCACATCCAATTACAGTTCAGTTCTAGAATTCTAAATAACATGAATTTTACAGGAAGTAAAGTAATTCTGTTGGAGATTTTAAAAAAGTAACTTAATTGTTTTTGTAGATATTAATAAAAATCAATATTTGGCTTGGTGTGAGACACACTGTATTTTTAACTAATTAAATGGATACGACCCTGATTACGTGTACAAAAATTGTTTAACTCGACATGTATTATCACACCTAAAAGTTTTCAGAATCCTTTCAAAATCATCTTATAACTGCATAGAATTTATTTCATTATCATTTTAAAGTACAGTTAATATAACTTTTAAAGTTATATATATCATTCTTTTAAATTACGATAAGGAAAATATAAAATGTTGTTATAAAATGTATACTTGCTATTATTAAAATTTTAGAATTATCAGAAATATAAATTTTAAAGGAAATTTAAATAATATGTCATTACGAAAAGAATACTCTATGATTTGAATAATATCATATGAAATTTCGAAACATACTCATAACAATCGTCTTAACATATCTTTCACAAAAGCAAAAAGTTTTTGTCAAAACCTTTCATTGAAGTGATTTTTTACTTTTATTCAAAAATATTCCTCATTTAAAATAGAAAAAAAAAATACGAAAATTGAATGTATGTTAAATTAAAAATATTCCTCTTCAATATTTACTTTAGTAAGTTAAAAGTATTTTCACAGTAATTACATAAAAATGCCAGGCTTAGCCGACAGAAGAGAAAACATTTACTTTAAAATTTTGGTTAAAATCTTAATTCATGCATTTTTTACTGGAATTCGAAAAATTGTGTTCTGTTTACATAAAATTCTTAATTAATATTATCGATTTGTCGATCGAATGTCTTCATTCTTTTTTCATAACAGTTACACAGAATGAAATAATCCAGATTTCATTAACATAATTTCTTTTTATTTCTTACTTTACACAATTTAGTAAATTATCCTGTTATTGAAGAGACAATTTTTGGAAGTACTATTCAAATATAGCTTTATTCGGTTCTGTGTAGAACAGTTTTTAAGTACATGTGAAAGAGAATTTTATAAAATAATTAACAATAAAGTAAATAATTTTTCTCAGTTTAATAATTTTTACACATTTTATTTAACCAGTTTCATGTATGCATTGTCAGGTCTCCGACGTTAATGAACGTGTGCTAATATTACTGTCAAATAAGTTTATTTTCTTTCTTTATTGTATTTATATATACATATCACTTGCTACGTAGTTTTGTTAGGTAAATAATTTTCTCATGTTTGTGATTGGAGTATTATTATATTCCCATCTGTATTGTGTGAATAGCTCTATTGTAATATAATAGGTACCAGCACAGCTCATTTTACATACAGGAAAGTGAACAACAATGCTGAGTAGATAAGGAGAATAAAGAAGAAGGAACAAAGAGGACCATGTCTGGTCAGTTATCGTTGGGGCATGTACATTGGATTGCCTTTGATGTTCGCGTATAAATTTCTCTTGATTTTACAGAGGTATACCCCATGTTAATTTGTAAGGCGGAAGCTGAAGTGAGAGTAGTCGTTGTGTTCTTTGGAGTCTTTTGTGGAGAGGGAGGAGTCTTGAGTCGTGCATTGGACGTGAAAGGTGCTTCTTCCGAAAAGGATTGGCTAATGTGTGCAGTAGCGTCTATACAACAGAACGGGGGATAACTACACAGTTATCCCCTTTAATAAAGCCTAGATGAGTACAGTAAATTGAGAAGGAAAAAGTTTAGATTAACAATATTATCCATTACGAAGATATTATTTTAACGTGTAACTTAACGTTCGGAAGGCTGTACTACACCCTTGCCTATTAATGTAATTTCTTTGTAAATAAATCATCTACCCTATTAAAATCCGTGCGCGAATCTATGTAACCTAAAAAAACTAGAAAACCACAGGGCGCAGGGCTACGAAATTTGGTACACGTGTATCTTGCTAGTAGGGGGCTCATGAGCGACTGGGGAAAAATATCAAAAATATTAAATAGATTTTTTTGTTTTATGTTTTTTGACGAATGTTTGCCTTTTGAAATAGTACGAGTTCTAATCATTTCTAAATGTTTACTGCAATGTGAGCTATGCATATTACGTACGCCACTTTGCAATGCTAAGTATCTGTTGCGGATATTGTGATAATTGTTCTGCGTCGCATGCAAATAATTAGAGATTATTTAATTGTGCTTAATTATTATCTTTTTTGAAAATAAAAAAAATATTTTATCACAAACATCAACAAAACTTGTTATTCTATTTATTCCTTTATTCCAAAGATATCGTTTTATCGTCTACTGCCATAGAACATAATAAATTAAATTCCGTTAAAAAAAAAAAAAAAAAAAAAAAAAAAAAAAAAAAAAAAAAAAAAAAAAAAAAGCACAGTAGCTGAAAACTATATTTCTAAATCGAATAGTTATTGAACAATTCAACACTTTAACAGAGGAATTCTTATTTCTTATTTAGATATTTTAAAGTTGTTTGTTGTCATTGCGTTTTTATGCTAATTTTCATTTCATATTCGATTTTTATTATGTCTATTTGATGTGAATTTTTTGCGTACTGTTACTTTTACAACGGATTTTAATTATAAACTCCCGTGTGTAGAACGGGTTAGACAGCTAGTTTATTAATATTATTAGAATAATTTTAGTCATTAGTTATCTACAATTTCACATTTTGCCTGGTATCACGTACTTATACCGGTGGTGGCAGCAAATCAACTAAAGAGTGATTATATGAGATTTTTGCGAGTGATGGATTTGAATTTGAGTGATAACTATAATCATATCTGCAACGAACCATACCATGCGTAATGTAAAATTTTTAATCATTTGGAAAAATGGTTATTGTCCTTTGTCAGGGTAGTAAATCAAAACCATATCTGAAGTGTTTTATTGTTTGAATCCGCATTTTATTCGTTTTCTGATTGGTCTATACAGTAATCTGTATATTCCCTTTACTCTCAACAGAGATGGATACTTCTTTTACCACTATGACAAAAAAGGAATAAAAACTACAAAAAAAAAAATTAATAACTCAGAAACAAATTGAGATACAGCTTTCAACCAAATAGCATTTAAAAGTACATTTTTTTTTTTACTATAAGACGGTATAAAAAGTAATATTGTGGGATGTTTAGAAGTTTAAGAATGAAATTTCATTTAAAATTGGTCGTGAGTTTTCCAAGAAATCTGACGATGGAAAAGCCTGTTTCCAAACAGCCAATGAAATGTTTGGATAATACGTAAGTTTCAGGTGGATAATACGTAAGTTTCAGGTGGATAATACGTAAGTTTCAGGAAATCTTGCAATTTTTACGTGTAATAACACTATTAATGTTTAATTCAGGGCGTACGTAATGTATGATCAACTCCGTGCGATTTTTTATGTCATAAATTTTAGTCTTTGAAAAAATCATTTTCCGAATGGTCGTTGTAATTTGTTAAATTACTTTTTTTTTTTTTTTATCTTCGAATACAACCAAGCAGAAATTAACAATCACCTCTTCTCAGATGACATATGATTTCGAAAAGCATTAAAAAACTTTAGAAACATCAGAAATCTTTCAGAGCTGATACTAAAGCTTTTACTAAAACAAAACTTCTTTTGTTATCACCAATTTTCGAAAAATAATTCCGAGTTGCTTTTATAGCGTAATTATATATTTTTTAAAAACTGGTATACAGGATTTTCAGATGCTATCAATTCTCAAGAAACATTTGTATGTCCCACAAACATTTTTTACAGGCAAACATGGTAGATTAAGAACATAGCATTTATGTATTGTGCAAATCTTGCATCTCCAGCTACTCAGCTGAATACGTTTAAATGAGAATTGATACAATTCTAAAAACTAATATCCCGGTCTATGAAAACTGTTTATTACACTACGAAAACTACCCCGAAACGTTTACAAAAATCAGTGGCAGTAAGTGAAACTTTTTTTTACGCTTCTTTATGTCTCGAAAATATAGTGGTTTCTAAAGATATGGAGCGTTTTTTATGATCATGCTTAACTCGCAGGCGGTTTTCTTTTCATAGATTTTGGGGCAGTGGACATTAATAGTCAAATACTTCAATTATAGATAGATTCCTTTAAAAATTGAGTGGAAGATTTGTTAATGACACCCTCAAATAGTCACATTCAAAATTTGGTGTTGAAAAATAAAAAGATTTTAAATTATTCCCTTTTTAATTTTTTAAAATAACGAATAATTGTCAGATTTTAAAATGCCCCATGCACATTTTCTTTGAATAAATTATAACCAAATTTGTTTATGAGATATACAATATATACTACATTGGAAAATGTCATGAATTGTAAAAGTTCGCTGAATGTACTGAATTCAGAAAAAAATGCTTATAATTATTTATTGTTGTTTATTATTAAAGTAGAACCTCTTTTATCCGAAACTCTTTTAACCAAAACTCTCGGTTAATCAAAATCCATTTTTAAAGCTTTTTTTTATTTAAGCTATAACATTTCTTGTGTGCAAAATCCATTTAGAAAGCCTTTTTTTTTTAATCATAATATTCTTTGTGTGCAAGCGGGTCTTTTACGAACTATGAATACATATAAATATTTTCGATCCTCTTTCTTAGAGTTCTTTAGAATTTAACTTGAGCTCCCGTAAGCTGCAGAGCGGAACGAAGGAAACGAACAAATTAGCAATTCTGAAGCTTTTGAATGTTTTGCAAAAGAGTTGGCATTACAGGAGCAGCATAAAAACTGTGATATTGGTGAACTAATAACATGAAAAAACTTCGTGGTTGAGCTTCAAAGCAAAGGCAATGGAAATTGCGACAAACAAAATATTTTTCAAAAACTTGTGATAGATGTAAAAGGTACTTAATTTGAAAAATAAAATTCAGGTAATTTATTCTTGTTTCTAGTTTGCTACTGCGTTATTTTTATTAAACACTTGTTACTATAACAAGAAATATTGCACATATTTCTCCTTAATCTTAAAATTGAAGCATTCTCGATTATCCGAATATTTCGATTTTCCGAAAGATGGTGAGTCCCACTTACTTCGGATAATCTAGGTTCTACTGTATTATAATTTTTCTATAAAAGTAACTATATATTTTCATATGCATTTAAATTTCAACACTAAAATGCCCTTGAAATGCAACTTCTTATTCTAACCTTTGTGTAATATTTTATAGGGAACATGCAGTATAGATTGCAAAACTGTCTCATAATTACGAATGTGCATGGAACGTTTCAAAAGTAAAAAATATGAGAAATTTTCAATTTTGAGAAATCAGCATTTTCTATAAAAATAAATGGTTAAGTGCGAGTATTACAAGCTCACAGAGGGCTCTGTTCGTTAAATATATTAATTAGTAAAACAGTATTACAAAAAAAGTAGTTAGTAGTATTACAAAAAAAAAATCGTTGTTAAAAGAATAATAAGACTTTGTAAAAAAACTATTCAACATAGGGTTGGGTATACCGTTATATACTAGAAAAGCATAAATGGGTATACCATGAAAGTTCAGAGAGATATGAAAGCTAAATAGCATCAAACATAGCTATTCTGTATAACTTTTTTTTTTAATCTTCTCACAATCTGTTTTTGATGAACTTAATTCCGTGCTAACAATAAAAGTAGTGCATATTTAAACTTCATTTGGCATTTGATAAACCCAAATTCAGCGTAGTAATAATATTTTCTATTCACAGTGTAACTAAAACAAAATCTTTATCCAAAGCTTAAACCTGGGATTATGCTAAGCACACTTCGAAAGGAGGTCGCCAAATTGCAACGCCGCCTTTGTCCGTGTTGCATTTTTCTAGATAGGTTTATAATCTTTAAAGACACGGATGGCGTATTTAGAAATCTACTCAATGCAAACTAGTTGAGAATCCCATAGTGATTATGTGATTAATTGTAAAAATTTTCTCTTTTTAAATTAATTGACGTTTATTGCTTTTATAATAATAATGGGCATTGCATTACACAAATATATTATTAAAGTCTGTTGTCTAGGCTTTAAAAACCGATGCCTCATAGACTACGCAGCACGTGTCAATATGTATTGCCAAACTCTCCGTGTCTTTAACACTAAACGTACCGAAATTTTTTATACTTATTCCTACCGAAAGGGTTCAAGTGATCCTTATATGAAAAAATATCTATTTTACGATGTTTTGCACAAAATATACCAGTTGATACACTTTGGTGTATGAATAAAACATTTTTTTTCAAATCATTATTGCAAATTGTTTATATATTAAAGTAAAAAAAAAAATTATAATCCCACAAAAAAATTAAGAAAATAATTATTTCAAGAAATTCGAAAATATTATAAACAAATATTGTGCGAATTTGTTTTATGTTCATCACATATTTTTATGATTATATCGTTTTCGATATGACATGCAATGTTCAAACTAGAATCTCACCCGGAGTAAAGTCAATTTCTAAATGCACCATCACACATTAGCCCTTTCAGGGGCGGTGGTATGTTTATGAAACCACTTAACGAAACGCCATAATGGCACCAGAATTTTGGTAAAATGTTTTCCATTTAATATGTATGTGGAATATAGCCTTTTTCATATTTACAAATAAAGTTATTGGTCAATTCCGGTGCCAATTATTTACTTCAATACTTTAGCATTGAAAATTCCTTGCCCCTGAAAGGGTTAACAAATATGATGTAATACAGTAGAATAAATTATGTAATAGCAAAAATACGCAAGTTAATGATGTTCTTACAAAATGGAACATTTATAGCTTTATGATTTAGCATAAATTTATTCAGAGGTCAAATGACCCCTTGCGGTAGTTAAGCCTAAAATATTTTTAGGCAAAAACAAAAAAATATATATATATAGTTCGGAGATGAGGCATTTTAAGGAATAATATGATCATATATTTTTTTTTAAAGTCGTGAAATAAAAAGAATATTCGTAAAGTTTTAGTTTGAGAAATTCCAAAAGGATCATTTAACCCCTCGCGGTAGTTTTAGTGTTAAAGGTTAAAATCGCAGCTAATTACCGACATTTTTTTTTCGAAATCCTTATCAACAATCCTTTTATACTTCTGCGACGATGGGTATATCCAGCGCTCCTAAACACTTTTCTGAACGCCGGCAAATCGAAATTTTTGTTTAACATAAAAATGCGATTTTCTCAAAAACTATGTGACATATGGTAATCGCTGTAGTTCTCCTGCAAGTTTTAAATTACCATCTGATACCTCTAAATTTTTCATAATTTTAGTTTCAGTAGATTCAGAAATGGAAGGGGTGGGGCATATTTTTGCATTACATTTTCGACGATATCTCTGAAAATAATACCTAAAATTAAAAGAAATGTATTTTTGAGTACAGCCTTACGAATGCTTTCACACAGTGGCTCACACGATATACATAGAAAGTATTTTATTTTTCAAGTAACTTAATTATCCCCTCTACATTTTTTCCTAAATATATTACTAAATGATTAAAATTCTATGTATGTATGGGTTAATAACCTTTATTACTACAGCCAATTCCGACTTTCTACGTTCCATAGTTTGCAAGTAAAATGATTGTGACAAATAAACTCAGGAGTGATCTTATAATGATTCTGTTTTTACCTTTTAAGCACGGAACCCTAAAAATAGATAAATATATACAGTTTTTAGAAATATAAAATTTTATATCTCTGCAAGTCGTGACAGAATTCAAAAAATCATATTGAATCAGGTAAATATGAGCATCAATTTTCATAATTCTCCATTAAAAAAAACAAAACAAAAAAAAACAAAAAAAAAAAACGATTATTTAGTCATATTTCGTTAATTTCCATTGTCCCCTTAAGAAGCATTAATCATTTTTCAATTCCTACTATTAGCTCACACTCTCCCTATATTTATTTATATATTTATATATTTATCTTGTTCAAATTTTCAATCGTTAATAAAATACTCATTATTCATCCTATCAAGTTGAAATAAATTTTTTTAAACTTGTACTGGATGACAATTGATGTTAATACAGTTTTTTTCAAATATTAATTAATTAATTAAATTTTAATTAATTAATTTTAGTTTTGCATGGGAAACAAAATGGCGGCCATTGGTTATTGAAGTTCAATGAAAGTATTTTCAATAAGGGGTTACCATAGGGGGACCCTGTTCTGTCGCCAAATACCGCCAAGTTTGTCGCCAACTTGGCGATATATCGCCAAATTTGGCGGCCAAAATGAGTCGCCAAAAGTGACGCCAAATTGGCGATATCTGTAATATTTCGCCAAATTCCCATAGAGTTCCATTGTAAACCTACTTGCTTATAGAAAATCAACAAATTTAGATATTTTAATGCAACAAAAACTAATATTAGCTTGATTATATTAAATTTTTCTTTGATAGCCTAAGTAGGAATTGACTTTAAAAACAAAATTTTTATATTACTTGTTTAATAGGATAAAGATCGAATTATGTAATCGATTGTTGCATCATTCTGATTCTGAACGCGCATTAACTTACGCGGCTGCCACCGATGTACAAAAAATATACAAATAAACATAATGCTACACAGCCATTACTAATTAAGATAACAATTGAGCATAAAACTAAATTTATGTACAATACATTGTGTGAATAAGAAAATTCTGTTCACTTTTCATTGGTTTACACCTCATATTTTCGCTATCGTTTCAAACAACACTAATAAGATCTACTTAGTATTTATGCGTTATAGCAAAACATATTCCTAAAATGGCGTTAAAATAACGTATTTTCATGGGGTTATAGTCCAGGCAAATTAAAGTAAATACACCTTCAACCCGAGCAAAATTGCAATAGAAGCTCTGTTAACTGATTTTTAATCCGTGACCATTACTGAGAAATATAACCAAAATCAGACAAAATCTGATAACGGGAACACCCTTAAAAACGGATTTCAAAACGGACTGAATCATATGCCGTTTTGCGTTGTTGTGCTGTTGTGTAGCTTTTAGTTGAGACGGAAGACGACAGAGGGCAGCACTAAACAATTTGGACTGCAAATATTCATTTTTTATCGAACAACTGACAACGAATAATGCTTTTGGAACAAGATAAAGTAAAGTATCTATAACTCATTCTAAACTGTATTACTACTAGACCGATCTCCTAACAGTCATCCGGTATGCGGTGAGTTTTTCAAGTTCCGGCGATGGGGAGATATATCTCCGGCCTCAGGCAAGCCCTATACTATATTTTCTTTCTACATATTAAGTCTTCCTGAACATTTTAAGCCCTACCGCATCAAAATCGGTCCAGTGGTTCGCGAGATATAGTTCTTTTAAATTTCTCTACTTTCTGTTAATCCCGTTCCTCTATCTCATGTATCCGCAATTGCAACTGGCTCCGAATCGATTCCAGTGCTTATAAATGCTAGTTGTGCATAACTTTCCCAGGCATCGGAACATTTTTAATAATATGCTTTAGGGAATTTTTCAGGGCAAATATCAGTATTTTTTAATAGAAGAATAAATCTAGCTTAAACGCGCGAAATTTCGCCTTATTTAAGAAGTAATTTTCTATAAGAAAATACTGGTACCGAAAAATTTCCTGGCTATAAAATTTCAGGACACGCACAACCCCTGCATTTATGGACATTTCATCACCAATTTGCTTTGTTAAGGAGACTTTAAGCAAAGATATCGATATTTTTTATACATGCTGTGCTGTGATTGTGATCTGACCAGAGTAGTTTGTCATGTCAGTGTTTTTCAAGATTATATTTATGGTGTTAAATGATTATTTAACAGCGGATTACTACATTATTTGTGTAATTTGAAGCTTATACAACACTAGTGAGTGAGTTTTAGATTCTTTTTATAAATTTTAGTATTTTAATGAGCCTCTGAAAAGTACATACTTTACCATTGGCGGCCATTTAATAATGCATCTCTGTGGAGATTATTGTAATGTTAACCTTTTTTAATTAATCTCTAACCTCTAACGTACATAATAAATGCTATAAACAGCTCCATACTGTGCTTTTTATTAACGTAAGTGTATATACTTTGCTCTGTTGCCAGTTTCAATTCAAAATATCAATTTTAAGTGTACTGAATGATGTTTTGAAAATAGTTAAAAATTGTGTTCTATGCTAACTTTTAGCTTCAAACTCCCATAGGAATAACATTGGGAGTGTGTAACTTTTATAAAATTATCAAAAATACCTATAAGAGACAGCAGACAGAAGAGGAGCAGCAATGACATTTAAAAAGTGGCCGATGTACTGGAACACATATCGCCATTTCATTCTGATTCTACTCTACGCAAAATTGTTACAGGCGTAACAGCTAAAAAAGAAGTTAATGTTGATGAGTTGCACTTATTTGGTATGATCCTCATCTTTAAAATGATAGGGAAGGATATATTTAAGTATTCGGCTAAAAGGTCAAAGAAAGTGAAAACTCTAGAATCTGCTGCCGCCATTTGTAGTTATAAAGATGACTTAGATATAGAAATAGATCTAGCGCTCATCTTCCAAAGAATGATGATTACTGGCACTTGTGGGGAAATGAATCTCGGAGATGTCATGCGATATGAACCGTGTGCGTACCCTGCAGCATTATTTGAATCACCAAGTATGATGAGGAATTCAGACAAATCTCAGTTAGCTCAAGCACTAGTCAAACACATTAAAAATTTACACAATGAAAAATATGACAACGTGCAAAGTACAGAAAGGTACATATTGGATAGTGGATCTTTCTTGCGTCGCATTTCCTGGTGTAAAAAAATGATACATATGAAAACATTGCTATGTCTTACGCTGATTTTATTGTTAAACAATATGGAAAACCTATCATTGTTTTTGATAATTACATTGGGTATCCAACAATCAATGATGTGGCTCACAGATGACGCTACAAAAAAAAAAGTAGAGATATTAATTTCAGCCCATACGTGAAATTTATTGGAAAAAAGGAAGAGTTTCTGGACAATGAAAAAACAAGCAAGCAATGACTTCCCTCATAGGTGAATTGCTTAAGAAACAAGGCTGTACTGTTCCCAACACAGATGGGGATGCCAATATAGAGATTGTTCGTGCTCCAGTCTCATCTTCAGAATATGCACATGCAGATACCACTGTAATAGGTGAAGATACCGACTTGCTGATTCTCCTTCTTTAACAGGCAAAGGATAATGGCTTCAAGCTATACTATCGCAGTGACATAAGACGAAGATCATGTTCCAAACCAGTCTATCATATCCTCAACATGCAATCTCTGTTAGGTCGTGAAAATTGCAACTTCCTTCTGTTTCTGCATGCTTTCACGGGCTGCGATACAACATCCAGAATTTTTTCGATTGGGAAATCCTCATCATTTCTCAAACAGATGAACAAGACAGAGCTCCGTTCTATTGCAAAAATATTTTATTCAAATTCAAGCCTACATTCAGACATGGCTGAGGCTGGAAGAAAATAAATGCTTCTGTTTTATGACTGCAAGGCACTGGGTTCTATAGACAAACTACGTCACCAAATGTTGGTAAGGAAAGTAACTACAGTAAAATCATTTATTACACCTGAACGTTTGCCTCCGACCGATTCTTCTACAAAATATCATAGCTATCACACTTACTTACAAATAAATATCAGAAGAAAGAACCAAGCCAGCAGAATGGGGCTGGTATGTAAAAAAACACTCCTGCTACAACCCAATACTCTGCGAGTGACTACCAGCTACAGATTATTTACTTAATATGATTCCATGTTCTTGAAAGACAAACTGTGCTACTTTACGATGCTGATGCAAGCGTAATTGATTGACCTGTTCTACAGCTTCTGGGGTGTGCCAAGTCAATGGATGTAACAAGAACTACCTAACTTCTAACTATAAATATGATGAAAACTATTGATAAGTTTTTTTCTTCACTGGAACATTTCTATAAAAATGAACTTAAGCAGTAATTTGTCAGAAATAGTAAACTTTTGTGTACTGTTTAACGTTTTTGACTATACTTCAAAGTTAAATTGTGAAAATAAAGCAATATATTTCCGTAAGCGATATATTCTCTGCCTTAGTTCCAGAAAATCCCCTCCGCCATTTTGAAATCCGTATATAGGGGTGTTCCCGTGCTCAGATTTTGTCTGATTTTTAGTATGCTATTAAGCAGTAGTTCCTGATTAAAAAATTCTGTAAAAAGCTTCTATTGCAATTTTGCCCATGTTCAATCACAAAATGCCTGGACTATTAATACAAGTTGGAAATTGCTCGTCAAACGTGGCAAATGAGGTGCGTTCGTACTATAACTAGTTTTATAATTATTTTTTGCACCCCATATTGTACTGAATGTGTATTTATTTGCAATTCATAAGTGCATAGTCTGTAATATCATTAAAATGCACTTGCAATAATTTTTTCCCATTCCCCTTAATGTAACGGAAAACTTTTGACTGTCCCTGTAATTAAGCTATACATCCGATTTTCATGAAATTTGAAATGGCTCGACAAAACTTTGCAGCAATTATATATTTAAAATTTCAGCCCATTCGGAAAGCTGTAACATCATTAAAATGCACTTGCAATAATTTTTCCCATTGGCTTTAATGTAAAGAAAAACTTTTGACTGTTCCTGTCATTAAACTATACATCCGATTTTCATAAAATTTGAAATGGCTCGACAAAATGTCGCAATAATTATATGTTTAAAATTTGAGACCATTCGGAAAGCTTTAACATCATTAAAATGCACGTGCAATAATTTTTCCCATTGGCCGTAATGTAAAGAAAAACTTTTGACTGTCCCTGTAATTTAACTATACATCCGATTTTCATAAAATTTGAAATGGCTCGACAAAATTTTACAACAATCATATATTTAAAATTTCAGACCATTCGGTTGGGTAGTTTTTGCTCTATTATATGCGGACGGACGGACAGACAGACGGACTGAACGACGACTATAGGTGCTACGTATTTATATAATTACGAACGCACCTAAAAACGGGATATACGTTATTTTCTTGAATCACGGAAGATAAAATTCTCCGTGTAAAACTGAAAGACGTAAATAAATTCCTTGAAATTATTACAGCTAAGAAAATAATCGAGCTTTAGATATTAAAAAGAATGCATCCCTTTCAAAATTCGGAAAGATTTAAATTTGGAATTTTTGGTTTTCTGTATCGATACACTGTGAAAACGAAACAAATGTTTTTAAATCTATGATAATATAATTTATCAACGAACAAAAACATAATATAACTTTTTCCGGGTGATTAACCATACTAAAAATAATTCTTTTATCATTAGAAACATCATTTTTGAGATTTAAGGGAGAATTTCTAAAAACAAAGATGCTACCCTTTTACAGCCTATAATTTTGGAAAAAGTTTTACTGTGCATCAATCACTTTTCTTAACCTGGAGGTTTTACTGACGCTGTCAATTCTCAAGTAAATACTTAATGTTTAAATATATGTTCAAGAAAAGCTGTTCAGTGTCCGAAATTTACGGGCATCAAAAGAAATTTTAAACGAACATTTAAACATACAAAATCAAAATTATGATTTTTCATTGGTAAAAAAGGTGTTAAAATTATATAAATATAGGTTTTAAAACATAAAAACCATCGTAGATGTTAAAATGTTGTTACAAAGTCGACACCCGAGTGCTTTCGACTGATTCACACAGTCATCATCGGGAGAAAAAAAACCTTTAATTCGTGAATGTTCATGAATGATGGTTCTTTTAATAGCTGGAGACGAGTCAATTTAGAAGGAGGGATGGAGAAAATGTTCAATGGTCATGTTCACCAGAAACATTTAGTATGATATACCAGATCTTGGTATACTGTATAGGAGAGCATATCGTTACAGGAATTTCTTCTTTTAGTTAAAATTTTCAACGATTCCAAGATTATGGAGGTGTAATAATGCCAACCATAGGCTATGTTTTTTGCATTTCTGAACTCTATGTCTACATATCGTTTCTGATTAAACCTTGATATTGCTATTGAAGGTTTGTTATTTATATCTAAAATACACTTTTTAAGTCTCCATTTAAAATTCCGAGTTGTCATATCTATGTAATTGAGATTTTTTGCTTCAGATAATCTTTAAAAGTTAATCATGTATACCCATGAACTTTCATAACCAGGTACTTTTGAAAGAAGGCATTTAAAAGAAACTTTGTTTTTATAAATGCTTCTTTAAATAGTTAAAATCTGTTTGTTTCTGTTGATTCTAAAGATACAGTAACGCTTTTCTGAATCGTGGGTAACTCAGAAGTGGTTATATTATACATTTGTACGAGGATATGTTACATTATCGATGATTAAGAAACATTTTACGAATTTTAATCTTCCAACTAAGCGAAAAAATGTCCAGGATAGGATATGAACCAGTAAACTTTGACGCAACCTGCCAATACTCTTACACTGTAAAATAACCTGAAAAAGTTTCCTGTAGGAAACGGAAAAATAGTTGCCCTTGTCGGTACGGAAAATTTTTTGAAACAGCTCGAAATAAAATCCAAAAAAAAATAGAAAGTTTCCTCTATCTGCCAGGAAACTTTTCCTATTGGATTCAGAAATTAATCTTTAAACACAGAATAAATTCCAGTTTCTTACGGAAATCTTTCCGTATGTAGAAAGAAAAGTTTCTGTAGAGTTAGAAAACTATCTCTTTTATAAAGGAAAGTTTTCCAAATAAATAAATAAACTCATCTGTAATAATAGAACGTATTCCGACAAAATAAGGAAAACTTTCCATTCACACAAAGAAATGTTTTGATAGTATGGTAGAATGGATAGAAAGTATTCCATGTTAAAACGGAAACTTTTCCGAATCAGTCAATAAACCAATCTTGAAAAAAGTAAAAATTCCCGTGTAGAACAGGAACTTTTCCTTTTATTTATGGAAATGTATTTTTTTATTCAGAAAAAAATTCTGTATCGTAGAGAAACTTTTCTTATAGGGATTAGAAACAATGACAGACGAAAATAGTCGCTTTTTGATACTGTTTTGATTTCATTTTACCTCTCTAAATATTAAATATTTTTAATGCATATACGCACGTTCAGAATTACAGATAAATGGGAAACAAGAGTTAATATTTTAAGTATTTTGAGATCATAAAACATTCGTATGATCTGTATTACAATTGTACAAATTATTAACGTATTATCACCTTGAAATTATATTTTTTTTGTTACTAGTATAGTTATACTAAGATTAATCAATTATTTATATTTTTATAAAACACGAATTTTATACATGAAATATTAGTGTTTTTTTTTATCTGGGAGCACGGCAGTGCGTCCGCCAAGTTCGCACAAGCCGTAAGCTACCTTTTCCTGAACCATTTCGGCATACTTTTCACCCCCTCATAACGTCGTTTTAGGGAGAGATATAGAAATTTTTCTTTTATACACATGTTCGTATGGTCAAACTGAACTAAGGATCCGCGATTTCATGTTTCTATATTTAGTAGTTTTCGAAATATTAAATTCCGAAAAAGCGCTTTTTTGTCACTGACTCACTTCGCATCATCAAATAACTAAGGTACTTCTAAAAGTCGTACAATCATGAAATTTCACAAGTAAGTCGGGTTTGTAGCACAATTAACCAGAAAAATATGAAAACACAGAATTTCCGCCTCTAAACCCTTCATACAGGGGGTGTTCATTTGGCCGTAAACAGTTCCTACACATTCAATTGTGCCAATGTTGGTCGCAAAACTCGATTACAGAGCTTTGAAGGCGGTCACGTGATTTCAAGCAGAATAACATTTTATATATATGCTTTTCCAAAGATGTTTGTTAAATAGAAAAAATGAATATACCTAAAAATTTTAATCAGTATAGGTTATGATATATTTACGATATTAAAACAATAAAACATTTAACAAAATATAACCGCAATTCGGTACGTTTCCGATATAGTAGCCTTGGCGAAATACAGAAAATAGCCTTGACGAGAAAAGAAATTTGATAATAACGTATTTTCTGGCAACCTATTTACTGTCTCATATACGCAAGCAATTTTTTCCATATGTATACAATTTATTTAATGTAAGGAACCCGTTTATTTATTTTTATATACCAAAATAAATAATCTGTATATAAAAAATAATATTTTATGCATGTATAAATGAAATGTTTATATGTATATAAATACATATAAATAACATAAAAGTTCATCAGGTTTGTTTTCGTAGTTGTTTATATCATTTGGCAACATATCTCAGTTTCTGAAGTCCGTATTGCGCCAAGATTTTTAAAAAATGCCAAGGTCCCTATAGTGGAAAAATATCCTAATTCCATATGAAAGTTTAAAAATCTCCTTTTAATTAAATGAAATGTGTAACTAACAAACTATCTTTAACGATGTGCGACAGATACGGCGTCCGAAGTCCTCTGCTAATGTTATTATATTGTATTATTAGCCTACTTACTGTTAATTTATTGTTAATTTTAAATCTGTAAAAGAAAGATTATAGTTATAGATAAGATATGTTGGTCGCCAAAACCCGATTACAGAAAATTAGCCTGAGTTATAAAGGTGTTACATGATTTCAAGCTGAATGAATTTTTATATGCTTTTACAAAAATCTTAATAAGGCAAATCTTTCAGTTTATCTGTCCATCTTTCTATCTTTTACTTCCTTAAAACAAATTTTATTAAAGACCGGGAGGCGTCTGCACAGATTATCACCTCATCGAGTTGACGGCTGAAATTTTAGGATTAGTTAAATATCGATTAGCGTATTGAAATGTAACTGGTCTGCCAAGTCATATCTTTGTGGAAACCACCTACAGACCCGATTTTACGGGTTAATTGGTGGATTTTCCATTGTGTTTTCCTGCACCCATTCCTCCATGTTTCCAAACTTTTGGATTCAGGAAAATACAATAGTAAACCTATCAGTTAACCACTAAAATTAGGTCTTCAGGTGGTTTCTACCAAGATATGACTTAACAGACTTGCATTTAAATATGCTAATCTAGTTTTAACTAATCCTAAAATTTCAGCTGTAAACTCGATGAGGTGATGGTGTGTACAGACGTCTATTATAAATGTCGGTATTCTAATCTCAATAGCACTCTGGTCAATCTGGCAATTATCCCTACTATTTATGAAACACTATTCCTTTAAGTGCGTTTTAGTGATGTTAATGAACTTATGCATATGCATCATACATATTATACATATGCATATAATACGTAATACATTTGCATCATACATATTATAGGTATGTGTGTAATACATAATACATATGCATTATTATGACGTCAGAATAAACAAAACATTTTTTTGTCGCCAAATTTGAGAATTGACATGATATATTACCAGATTTGGCGAACCTTTGCTAAATGTCGCCAAGCTTGGCGAATATTTGACGCTAGTGGCAATTTTTCAATGAGTTAATTATTAATGCGAGCCATCTATTTTTATTTTTCCGCATATCATCTGAATAGTTGAATGATATAACGTACTAATATTTCCAAAGTGCTAATAGTTTCGTCACTGCCCAAAATCTCTGCTATTTTTATTATATTGTACTGTTATTATACTTACTGTGACTATGTTGTTAACCTTTACGCCGCTAAAACTTCTGTATTATATAAAGAGAATTTACGGAAACTATTAAAGCATTGAAACTGCCAGTTCTCCTTATGATTATTATAATTCTATAATATGTAACCTGTTAATCAATATGTACGTTAGAATGAAACTTCTATAATCCGGTTCCTCGCGTTTTAGTTTCCATGTTTCGAGTAAAGTTTGCGAAAATCTTAAAACCATGGCACATTGACTAATTCTTCAATACGATCAGATGAGAAGAATGACAGATTTTTAAATGGATCATGGCAGTGAGCCGGTAGACGTTCTATTCTTCCGTAATCGAGTCTATTGAAAAGGTTAACGTGAAACAAAAAGATATTAGCATCAATATGGTTTAATGCAAATACAGATATTGTCAAAGGATTTCATAAGAACCATTTCACTTCTACTCAGTCGTATCAGTTAAAATACAACAATTGGCAGTGAGCCCAATTAGAAAAGATTACTTAATAGGATTAAAAATTTCCGCATTAGAGAACGAATCGTAACTGCTAAGGAAGCATGCATAAGTGAGTTAAGAGATATTTGTCACCAAAGATGAAATACATGACAACACAAAATATATGATGTGCTTCCATGATAGTAAAGAGTTCTTGATTTCTATATCAAAAGCTTCCGAATTGGCGAAAGAATGGGCAAGAAATTAAATTATGAATCGCAGTAACATGATGCAACGTTTAACATGGATGTAATACGGTAAATACTGCTTGCTAGAGGCGGCTAGTACTTTAATATAAAAAGAAATAAAGACTATAGATTTGCAAAGCTCAATAAAATAAATTTAGGTATTTTTATGTTAGCCGGGCGCAAGTGGCAAATCGCCAAATACTGTTCCCAACTCCATTGTTCATATTGCATTCATTTCATTTAAAGATATATACTTTTCAGTCATCTCATTTAAAATAGATGCATTTCCCTCATTTTATTTAATAGAATATTTAACATAGAAACAAATAAATAAATAAATAAGAAATAATAACATAAACCAAAATATTTTATTTGAAAATCAAAGCATTGTTTCTAATTTACACAAGTGAAAAATGAAAACTGCTATTGGCGAAAAAACAAAAGGCTAATGAGGAGATTTGCTCCTGGCTAACATAAAAGTACCGAAATTTAAGTTTTTTCATATTAATATAGTTTAGAATAACAAACTTGAAAAAACATACAAAAAGTAGTGATATCCCAACAAAAAGTTTTCGGTAAAAAAAAAAAAAAAAGCGCCAAGTTCTCCTTAATGTTTCGGCCAGAAAAAGTAGTGATATCTGATGTTCGCACAAGTTAAAAGCCAAACATCCCAAATCTTTCATTGAAAATGGCTTCCTGCGACTTGGCCGTTAATGCCTTCGTGATAGTTTTTCAAATTTTCAAATATGTACAAATGAGCTACATGCCAACTACATTTTTTTATTATTTTAGGCATTTTGTGACACAGAATACAGAAATAAAATACACATTTGAAAAAAGCATTTAAACAACTTCAGTCTATTTAAATGCTTAGAAGTTAAAAATAACAAATTACTTGTATTCAGGAGATAATATCCCTAATTGCTAAAACATAATTAATATAAACTTTTAACAGTTTATAAATCGAATACCTCTTAATGTTTGCAAACAAACTATAATAAATGTTCAAACGCAAAAAATCTCTTTCGTCAATACACAAAATTTCAATATTATACAATGAAGTATAATGTAACATATTGTGAGATATGAAGTAAGTAAATTTTGTTTTATTTCTTGGGTTTTACGTTAATGACTTTAGCTTTAGACCGTACAAAATGGCAATTAAACCGCAAGTGGACTAAATGATCTGTAATCAAAACTAATGTTTGTTGAAACTGAACGGTAGTTATCAGAAATCTTTTACTTATAATGCCTTTATGTGAATTTGCCTCTTTGCATTCTAATATTACTTTTAATATTTAAATAATTCATAAATGCGTAATTTCTAATCATTAATTTAGAAATGCTGTAGAAGGCATTAACGGCCAAGTCGCAGGAAGCCATTTTCAATGAAAGATTTGGGATGTTTGGCTTTTAACTTGTGCGAACATCAGATATCACTACTTTTTCTGGCCGAAACATTAAGGAGAACTTGGCGCTTTTTTTTTACCGAAAACTTTTTGTTGGGATATTTAAATTTCTTTTTCAAACAATATAATTATCCTAAAAGGCATTTTAAGATAATAAGTAACTTAAACAAGGAGGAACAATTTTAAGGTGATATATTAAACAATTTTCCTTAAAAAGTATACAAGTATACCCTTATAATAAGATATGATGTTTTACGATATCAAAATACTTAAAATATTAACTCTTGTTTCCTATTTATCTGCAATTCTGAATGTGTGTATATGCATCCAAAAGAATATATAATATTCAAGAGAGATAAGAGGAAATCGAAATAATGCCCAAGTATAATGGAAAGTACACCATTAAAATAGATTTTATGTTCATAAAGTACAAAACATATTTTTCTTTTATTTGTAATCCTGAATGTTTATATATATCCTCAAAAAATCTTAATATATTTAAGAGAAATAAAAGGAAACCAAAACAGTGTTCAAACAATTCTGAATGTGTGTATATGCATCCAAAAGAATATATAATATTCAAGAGAGATAAAAGGAAATCGAAATAATGCCCAAGTATAATGGAAAGTACACCATTAAAATAGATTTTATGTTCATAAAGTACAAAACATATTTTTCTTTTATTTGTAATCCTGAATGTTTATATATATCCTCAAAAAATCTTAATATATTTAAGAGAAATAAAAGGAAACCAAAACAGTGTTCAAACAAATCTTTTCATCTGTTGATATGTCCCTGCTCGCCTAAAAACAAAAGAAAAGTTTTGTGAGGAATGTAAATTGTCCTATAAATGTAAAACAAATTTGACTCTAACAAATTAACTTCTCACCTTGAAATAGCTCTTTTCATTATGCGAAAAAATATGCTCATACATACAACAAAGAGAATTGTATAAAGATGAGATGCCAACTTATCAGAGCCAAACAGTGCACAGTTGTAGCCAATAGCAAAGTGTGTGTGGAAGATGATTGCTCCGGTTACTAAGTATTTAGATCATACACAAAAATTTTTCAATATAATATATTATAAAGCGAACACAACATTTTCAATTGTCTTGGATACTTTAAAACCCACACCTATGTATACCCCAAGTATAAGGTATGTTGCATGCATATTAAATGCATGAACGACACTCACGTTTCATTAGCGCTGGAAAGAATTTCTATTGCGGTACAACCAAAAGAAAATAAACACCCCATACATTTTTCAATCACTATACATCCCTCCACCCCCCAGCCCACCTCCCCCCCAAAAAATAAATAAACAGAAATAGCCATTTCACTGAAAATTGTCTTCTTTCACTTAAAGATAAAAAATAATAAGCTTACGGGGTTGTATTCATTCATAAATTGCACCAAACTTTAAACATTTCAATATAACCTAATTTTGACATTATATTTAGCTTTTATGGTAAATTTATTTTAGAATATAGGAAGTCACTTGTCAAATAGTTTAAGAATTGTGAAATTTAAAGTTTGGAACTCCTAATGTTAAATTAATCTGCAATTTATGCAAAACAGTTTGCAATGACCATAGTTTTTTAAGCTTATTCATAAAGTACTCGCTGGAATAAGCTTTAATTTTGGATTCGCATATTTAAAACAACTAGAAATTAATTTCTGTTTAAAAAATATAGGTTATGTTTTATAGTTCTTTATAAAAATGTTTTTTTTTTAATTCATTTTCGAAAAACAAAATAATTTTAACCTATGAATTTTTAATAGAAATAGACTTCTAGAAGCTTCAAATGTGCAAAAGCCAAACAGAATATCAAAATTATGTGTACGAATGGAAATTTTTGGAGTTTTCTATAATTTCAGCATGAAAACAACCCTCAAAACTAATTTTTTTCAATAGACATTTTCCAGTAGAATGGACATTTCAATTTTCTTATGTTATTATTTGGATTTTTTTCTCCCTTTGCTTGCACATTAATTTGTTGCATTTTTTTAACTTGTCATTTCCTTAATTTTACTTTCAACTGATTGAAACAAATTATCAATTAATAAAAATTAATTTTTTTGTTATGAAATCTTTTGTTTTTTACTTGTGCAAATTAATTCATTACAGCCACCTTTTACTTATGGTATCTCTCGGTTATAAATAATTTTAAATATCCTGAAAAATGATATACTGTGGGAGAAGATGATGCTTTAGATCTCTGACGCGTACATTGTTTTATTTAAATGTGATTGTTTTTAGTTGATTGTATTTGAGAAGTCATCTTACAAAAGTTACTTTATAGAGTAAATTACTGGGTGGTAACAAATATTTTCCGTAATGAAAATGATTTAAATAAAATTCACAAATTACTTATTTCAGCTGAGTTTAAAACCATAACTTTTATTTCTGAATTTGCATTATATTTCTCTCCCTGTAAGTTTATTCACTTGAGAATTTTTCGCATAGTAAAATGAATTTTAACTGAATGTACAGCAAACTTTATTGACACTACTTCTACCGGTGTCATTTGACAACGGTAGAAGTTGTGTTAAAAAATATATAACACTGATGATTTGCACAATATGAAAGCAACAAATATTCAATTGCTAATCTTTAATGACAAACCCTTAAACTCAGTACTCCGTGCACTTGATTCAAATATAACGGAAAACAATGTACACAAGAAAACTACTTATTTGCATAAAATTTATTTAAAAAATCATGGATGACCAATTTACTTGTATGCAACAAGAGGGAAGACTAGTACTTTATTTGGTGTACGGCAAATCTAATTTAACCATTTTCCATTCTGGGTCCAAATATATGCGACCATTTTTTTTACCCCAAATATCCTTTACCCATGGTTTTATTTTTATGCATACACGGTCTTTAGTACAAATAAAATCAAATCCTATATGTACAAAAATATTGTTATACAAAATATATTTTCAAGTTTCCAAAATATCTCAAAATTAAAGTTTTTTTATCTTGAAATTTAAAATTTCTGAAAAGAGAAATGTAAGGATTAACACCTAATTCTTTTACACCTTTTTTGTAGAAATTTCTGATATCGGACTAAATAATATAAGTATAATACATGATCTTTCTATTTTTGTCTTAATCTATTCGGATCATATTTTTTTTCGTGCTAAAATCTACTGCACATGATCCTTCAATTGCACACAAAATTTTATTTTACACTAATTGAATTTATGAAATGAAAATTTATAAAATATGGCTAACTTTAGAAAGTGAAGAAGTTTAATATACATGTCTATTATTTTTTAACAAACTTTAAATAAGTTTTCTTGTAAAATTAGAAATTTTTATAATATATATAGAAATATATACATGCTTATTTATAGGTATATTAAAATCAATCTTTTAAGGCTTGGAAATATGTTAATCGCTTTGTTGATATTGAAAGCTTGTTCAAATTATTCTGTGAAGGAAAAGCTTCTAAATCCTCTGTTTAGTCTCGTGTTCAAATATACTTTTTTTTTTTTTAATAGGGCAAAATTGTACTATCCTTGTTAAGAGAAAACACATACTCCGCAATCATAAAAAATATATATATATATATATATATATATATATATTGTTAACCCTTTCGACCCGGATTTTTTTCTTAAAATCCAAAAAATTAAAACTGTTGTCAGGCAGCAGTTTTGAGTAATAAAATACATATAAATTTATTTTGTTTTGATTACTTGAAAATTATACATTTTATCAAATACACACATATGTGGCCATTAGGTCTTGCAGCATTACATGATCATTTCATATTTAAAGCATTTTAAAAGTAAGGAACACATATGTGACCGCCAGGGCCGAAGAGTTAATTTTCTAATCAGCTATACATTTTCGAAATTCTTATATATATATATGTGTGTGTGTGTGTGTGTATTTAAATTAAAAAAAACTTAATGAAAAGGAGTTAAATTTTAAAGGCAGGGATAAATTATTTTTTTATTAAAACAAAACACACAATAAGAAATATGTACATAAAATTTTGGGAGAAATTATCTTCCATAATTAATTTTATGTTTATAGTTTTTTTTATTATGTTTTCAAGATATTTTCTTTCCTTGGAGTATGTAAAAGTTTGCTAAAAGTCTATGGCTTTCTTCTGACTTCTTCACAGCAGCACCTAAAAAAAAAAAAAAAATTTAATTCGGTTTTGGTGAGAAATCAGCTAAATACTGGGTGCATACCGAAATGTAGACCAATATGCCATTGATCTTCAAATTATATCTTCAGAATCTCCAATTGTACCTTCAGAAGAAAATATGACTATGATCACTTAGTAATAACAATAACTTTTCATTATTTCTATAATAAAAATAAAACAAGATATGTTTAAAATATAATGACAGAAGTTGCACTGGATCTAAATAGCATACAATCACTGTGAACCTTCTCTTATTTGTTTTTTAATTCACAATTCTTTTAACACTTTCATTTATTTCAAAATGATATTTTTCAGGTAACTTTTCAATCAACAAGTAACCTCTCCCACCCTCTTTTTTAGTTTGAGAATGTTTGAATTTATTTATATACTAGCTGACCAGCCCAAAGTTGCCCGGTGCCGTTATAATAACATTAAACGAAATTCAAATTTATATGATCTATGCCTTCGGAAAATCTTTCAAATGAACCTAGTTGTGGGGGTCTCACATCCTTAGGCAGCATACAGTGTTTCAAATGAACTTCGTTTCCGGGGTCTTTGGCAGAGTCTAGTGTGCTCCCAACAAACAATCTGGCTGCCAGCTGCCTAAGTCAGCGTACACCGGGAGTGCTACGCATGCGCCGAGTCATTCTAATAACAAGTTGAACAAGTTTGAACTGGAGATAAGAACACAGCCCCTGCCGGTGGAAGGTGGAACTAAAAACATGTAAAACTATAGTACGCTAAGTTGAATGAACCAATTTCCGTTGAAATCCAGCCCATATAAACAAGGATATGATAACAGAATGCGTCGCTAATGTTCGAAAATGGTGGTAACAGAAGTCTAATATAAACTTTCATTTTGCAGAAAATAGCTGATTCGTAATCTAAGTTGAATGAAAAAATTCCCTTTGAAATCGGTCCAATAGAACCGGGAAAAAATGCACCATTAATATTCGTAAATGTTGGTAACTGAAATCTAAGATAAATTTTCATAATACAGAAAGTAGTTGAATCGTAATCTAAGTTGAAGGAACCAATTCCCGCTGTAATCGAGATCATGGAAACCGAGGAATGATCTTGAACCCAAGTTGTAGAAGGTGCCCCACCCCCGTAAATTTAACAAATTATGTTTAACCTTTAACTGATGTGAAAGAAACTGTCACATAACTACTGTGAAGCGGTCTGTGAGACAGCTACATCGAAAGATGAATTTAACCCGTAACTGGAGACGGGAGTCATAATCACTCCGCGTTGTTCTTTGGCTCTGATTATCATGTGTTTTTTTTTTCCTTGAATAAAATCATTCCCCAGTACCGACAATTAGTTATTTTATCATTGCACGATTTCCAGAATATATTGCGTTTCTAAAAAAATTCCGATGCTGTTTACAAAAGACAAAAAAGGAAAATAACATTACATCTCCGAACGCGTAAGAAAATTCATGTCTCCAGTTACGGGTTAATGCGCGTTTAACTCAAAGGATGGTGTTTTTGTACTAAACTTTTTGTACAGTTAATCATAATTAAATTCATGAACGTCTTAATTAAAATTCACCTATTCAAAAGCCACAAGTGATAGTACTAAAGTTCAAAAGGAAACAAAATTTCGGTAGTGTTTGTAGTTAAACTGAAAATTACAAGTTAAACTATAAAAATTGAAAAAAAAAAAAAACAGCGGTCTGTGAGACTGGTAACATCTGTTAAAGGTTAACATTAATGCGATATTTAATTTACCGATGAAATCTCTCCAATCTAAAGTTAACCACTTACTTTTAACAGTAATGCGATTTTTAATTCACAGGTGTAATAAGTAAACGTAAGTTGATGCCGAAAAAGAAGATTAATATTTGATAGAAATTAAGCAGAGTTTTAAAAACGCAAGGGTTTAAGATCTTTGGTGTGGTGTAAAGTATAAAGCACATAGATGAAACAGTTTAACCTTTAACTGATGTTACTGGTCTATCAGACCGAAGGTTTTTTTAATGTTTATAGTTTAACTTGCAATTTTCAGTTTAACTACAAACACTACCGAAATTTTGTTCCGTTTGGAACTTTAGTACTATCACCAGAGACTTTTGAATCGGCGAATTTTAATTATAACAGTCCTGTACAAAAGGTTTAGTACAAGAACGCCATCCTATGAGTTAATCGTGCCTTTTTATTAATTTTTCGATGAAGCGGTCTCACAGACCACTTCAAACTAGTTATGTGACAATTTCTGTGACATCAGTTAAAGGTTAATTTGAAAAAACAGTTCCATTTAATAATACTGCTTGAATGTTAAACTTAAATAATAAAGACATATACATGTATCTCCAGCACTTGGTGGAACGTTGGTTATTATCACATGTTACTAACCTAACTAAAATATAAAGATTTGCCTAAAAGTTATGTTAACCTCTTCAGACCCCAGGGTTTATTATTATATATTTTTTAATTTTAGTTATGAATTTATATTAACAAACCGATAACTAAGAAAGATTGAAAAGCGAAAAAAATTAAAATGTATTTTTTGTACATAAAATTCGATGATACATGGGAACCCAATAAGTACATTTTTTGACAGTTTGTTAGGATTTTTTATTTTACTTTTTTTTGCATTGCATTGAAAAACAATGCAAAACGTGAAATAATTATACATTTAATATTTTTTTTATTTCTAATGGACTCTACAAATGGTATTTTAACGTACTGAAAACTGTTTACGTTTTCGTTTTTTGTAAATTTCGTGCATTTTTGATGCAAGCCATTTTGATATAACACGTATCTCGCTAAAAAAGCACTATAAGAAAGAAATTGCTATTTTATTTAGTTCTGCTATCTGTAAGGCTCCATACACACAATTTTTCTTTTTTTTTTAACATTATTTATATACGTGAAAAAAAAATTGTAAAGATGTGTATCCTATAGGATACATCGGGTCTGAGAAGGTTAAGTTACCTTTTAAAATTGGCGTGTATTATTATACCCCAATAAAAAAATCTATTAGAATGAATAGCAAAATCTAACAGAAAATCGTTTAAAAGAAATTATTTGTATAAACGCCTTTCTAGGCAAATTCTCGATAGAGTGTATATGGATTTTTGTAGTCTTAGCCCGGTTAACTTGTTAGGAGGGGGGAAATACTTTTTGTCAATAATTGATGATTATTCTAGAAGGAGTGAAGTTTATATAATTAAGGATAAAACGGAAGTTTTCGAATACTTTAAAAGGTTTTTATTTAAAGCTGAGAGACAGCCTGGTAAAAAATTAAAGTGTGAAAGAACTCCATGGATGCTGATGGAAGGAGGAATAAACCGACGAGTTTAAGCTTACTCTTTGTAGAAATCATATTTTAGTTATGTTAGTAACATGTGAAAACAACCAAGTTTCCATCATATGCTGGAAGTACATGTATATTTCTTTATTATTTAAGTTTAACATTCAAGCTGTATTATTAAATGGAACTGTTATTTCAAATTATACTGTTTCATCAATGTACTTTATACTTGACACCACATCAAAGACCTTAAACCCTGCGTTTTTAAAAAATCTGCTCAATTTCTATCATGGTTAAAGAGCCATGTCATGTTATTTAAAGGTCAAATTAGGGCCGAAACTAGCCTTTTTTGCAGCAGGGACAAACATGGATTTTGCCCCCCCCCCCCCTTCCTCCTCGAAGTATATTTACAAAGAGATTTTTACTAAATTTCTAATTGCTGACTTATATTAAAATTTAAAATACGTAATCATAAAATATGTAATACTGAACTGCGCAATCTGTTTTGTCAAATATTGATTCGTTAAAATCTTGAAAACGGAAAAAAAAATCCGCTTTATACAGGATCCTTATGCAATGTCATCCGTAGATTCTTCTATGCTTTGTCATACCCCAGATAGGACGATTTTCACAATACCGTGCTAAACATAGACGTGAGAAAAATCGACAAACAAAAATCTTCATTTGGCGACCATTCGTTTTGGTGCCCGGGGCACATACAACTACCCCCACCCCCTTAGTTTCGGCACTGGGTAATATAGATGTAATGTGGTGTGTTTTAGATACTGTTTTAAAAGTATAATGGCACAGGTTCAAGAATTAACTTATTCTTTCCCGAAACTATTGGATTATAACTATCCTGCGTGGAAACTCGACGTAAAAGGCGTTTTGATTGATCGAAGTTAAACTCGCAGGAATTTATCATCGGTTTATATAGTAAAAAAATTGAAGAAAAAGGGTTCAAATTAAAGATGCAGGATTTGATATGCCAGAACTGTTAGTATGTTTTCTGTTAATCCGTCATTTACCTGAGGAGTACGGTAATCTAGTTCAAATGTTATACAGACTAGATGATAAAAAATTCAAATTAGAAAATGTATCTAAACTATTAGTGAATGTAGAATAGTTTGTTTAAAACGCAACGATGAATGTAGAGGTTATTACTGTAGGTGATGTTTATACAACTAAGTTTTACTAGTACTTAGCGTTTTAGATCTTCAATTAGTCGAAATTAAGCATAGGCTATGACTCAATCATTATAATAAAATTTTAAAGACATGCGCAAAAAATGGGGGGTGGGGATGCTTAGAAAGGGACCTAGGACCGCAATAAAAATCTGAGGGTGTTGCGCGGAGAGAGAATTACAAGACTAAGCATTAAAAATATGTACTGAGAGAGTGACATAATTAGGAGGTGAAAAATGCATGGCGCAAAAAAAGTTCAAGGGGCCAGGACCGAGTCCTAGATGGACAGGTTCTTAACTGGAATGTAGAAATGGTTGAATGACTAAATGGAAAAATGGCTCCGAAAATGAGCATTGGATAAAAAGGTTCAATTTATTAACAATATATGGCACAATATCTTCAAGGGGACGTGTACCGGGCCCCAGGGCCAGGGTCTTAAATGGAGTGTAAGGAAATGTTTTTGTAGTTTATAACGTAGCCGGAGGAAGCTGTTCCTATGTTAAAGAAAATTGCAAGAAAAGAGGATACTTTTTAAAGAAGCTGCACCGAGGGCCCAAGAAAGCAATTAATATACAAAATTGGTGGTATCTGAAGTCTAAGATATTTTTTGACGTTCATTTAGTATCTAGAGGACCTAAGAAGCGGTTAGAAAAAAGCTAGTAAATCGGAACATTTTTAAGAAACTATAATAGGGGGCCCAAAGTTGTCAATTAATAGTTGAGAGCAAGGCTCTAAGATGAAAACATGTTAATAAAGGTCCGAATACTTAGCACTTTAGATCTTCAATTAATCGAAATTAAGTATAGGGCATGAATTCATCATTAGATTAAAATTTTAAAGGAAATGCGCAAAAATGGGGATAAATGCTTAAAACAGGACCCTATGGCCCCAATAAAAATATCAGGGTGTTGGCCCGGAGAGAGGAGTCCAAGATTTAACTTTCAAGTTATGCACTCGGATGGTGACACAATTATGGGATAAAATATGCATGGCGCAAAGAAAAAAAAAATATTCCCCGGGTAGGGGGGGGGGGGCGGACGGGCTGGGACACCAGTGTCCTGACTGAAATGTAGAAACGGAAAAGTAACTAAATGAAAAAAGGGGCCTCAAAAACGAAGATCGCATTAAAAAGTGACAATTTATTAACAATTTAGGACACAAAACTTCAAGGAGCCCTGTACAGCGCCCAAGAATCGTAACTGGAATGTAGAAATGGGGAATAACTAAATAGAGAAAGGGCCCCAAAACGAAGAAGATTGGAAAAATAGAGGGCAAAATATTAGCAATTTAGGGCATTGAAAAGTTAAAGGGGCCCCAGGGACCCGGGGTAATAAAAAATAATAACCTAAGCGTTAGGTGCATCAGGACCTGCCTTGGACTATCCTTATCCAAATTTTCAAACTTCTACGTGCGATAGATTTTGTAAGCCATCGCACATAGACAGACATACACACACACACAGACAGAGCGAAACTTTCTTTTTTTTAATAAAGACTCTATTGATTAAAAATATGTTTATATGTTTTTTTAAGTATATATTGTTATAAATAAAATTTTGTTTAACATGCACAGACAACCGAAAAGAAATTTCTTCGTAAATTATGATATAATAAATTTCATTATAAAGCACTCTAGCATCAATTTCACAACTAACCGTTCAACATATATGTAAACTGAAAACAGACAAAATATGATTCAGATATAATAGTATCCAATGTATACAACAGAAAAAAAAATATTATAATTCATTAATTTAAATTCTAATGCTATGCGTAAAAATAGCTATGTTCAGGTCTTGACAAATGCGGTTTGTTTTTTTTTGGGGGGGGGGGAGGGGAGAGTGCAATTATATAACTAACAATTCTAAACTTTGCCTTTTTTTTCAATTAATTTATGAAAAACTGTTGTGGTTTTTGAAAATCACTGAGCCTCATCACTGATTAGTGGAATACAGTCAGATTTTTTTTTTTTTTTAATGTATAAAATTCAACATATAGCAATGTTTTATTGTTGGAATATTTTTCTTATAAACGGAGTGAGAAATGAGAAATACATTAAATTTCTCAGGATACAACGGCTCTATAGACATGCCTATTCTATTTGATAATCCTGCTCTGTTAAAAAGGTACATATGCCAAATTGAAACGTACTTGAGTAGTATAGGTTTATAGATTATAAAATATAAATGAACTGCAGTGAGCAGCGATCAAATCCAAAATATGTTTATAAATGAAATTTTTGATCAGCTAGTTACATTACTGATATCTATCTAAAAGAAAATATCGCGCTAAACGTCGGGACTTTATTATGCTGCAAAACAGAAAGTTACCGATTGATATGTTTTGATTTTCTTTTAATTTCGCATTTAATATTTTAGTTCTACAGCGCAGAACACTAACAGTGCAAACTAAAATTGCCACAACATATACTCAAATATAAATATGGAACTAATAATATGCAAAGTAATTAAAGTACATAAATATTAGTACTTACTACTATTACCAAGAATAAAAGCAGCTGGACTTGCAAACAAAACCTTCTATCGGACAAAATGGACGCGATACATTCAAAGTAATTTCAAAAACTTGCTTCTATTTTCTTACACTACGTCACACCTTCCTTTATCACACGTCAGCTGAATTTGCGAAGAACATACCACGAAATACGTCTTCGTGATATTGGAAACCAATCCGATTCGAATAGTTTATCTTTCTGACGCTGGTAATATATTCCATTGCCATCCAGAATCTTCTTTCTATCAGCTGTTTTCCGTATCGTAAAGGACAGTTTTCCTTTAAAAATCAGATAACGGTTGGAATTTTTTTATAGTGTACGCTCACACCAACTGTTCCTGATTCCAATCTTGGTGTGGATACTTTTTCAATCAGTTTGAAAATTAAAATTCCTATAATTTATATACCAATTAGAATAATTGTGTTAAAATTAATAAAGTGAAAGAATAATTTTTTTTTATGATGTAGGTGTAGAAATTATAGTAGATAGAATTCTTATATTCTTTAATGATTGCTGAAACAATGTCAAAAATCAAAATATTCCTTAATGATTGCATGCTTTTACTACCCGCATTTAATGAGTTTCTCGATGTACATCTTAAAATAAGAAAAACATGTTTTAAAAGTGATTACAAATATATTTCGAATGAAACATTCAAGATTGCAAAAAATCATTCCTTTAAAAAAATTTAAAGCTCTAAAACATGAACTTTTAGTTTTTCAAAATCGATATGTAGAAGCAAGAATTATGCGAAAATTTAAATATTTGGTAATGACAGGTATGCTTATTTTCGTTTCTATAAAAAATGAATATAAAATTCTATATGCGTTTTTTTTTTTTTTTTTTTTTTTTTTTTTACATGTATTGATTAATGGTAAAGATGAGAACAAAAAAAATCTTGCAAATGATTACGAATAAAACTCTTGAAGTGCATTTTTTTTTTATTCAAGGAGATGCATTTCTTTCAAAATTTTTAAACTTTGAAATATATTATATTGATTTTATGTATTTTTCAGCATAAAAGCAATTATTCTGTGTAAAAATGTAGCAATCAGTAATGTCTGCTAAAATATTGTTTATTCGTTTTTAGAAAATACCTAACGTAAAAGTTTCAGATATTAGATTAAGAAAAAAACTTTCTTTAAATAATTATAAATGAAACTTTTTTAACTGAAGATTTAAAGACGGAGAAACAAGTATTGTGCGAGTTATAGTAATTTCAACTGAGAGAAAATACTTTTAACATTTCACTGTTTGTGTAAGTAATCATGATTTGTATATATATGTGTGTATGTGATGTGAACACGATAACTCCCAAAAGTACTACGGTTCAGCTTCCATCAGGTGAATATGTTATCTATGGCATGAACTGTATAGATTTTCGTACGAATCGACCGTTGGATTGGGTATTTAATCCATTTTCAAACAATTTTGCGACATTTTCTACATAATAAGACGATTATACACGGTCAGAAGAACTCGTCAATATACATTAAATTATACGTTATTTAAAAAAAAATAATTTCCATACTCATAGAAACCATCTTTTATCCGTCAATTAATCCCGGAAGTCTGAAAGGGGAGGAAGCGGGAGAAATGCCGCTCATTCCCAGGCCGCATGCGTATTGGTTTTATTATTATTATAATATTAAATCCGAATTTATTTTTAAAATGAAAACCAAAAATTCTAAAAATTGAAATTTCTAATTTAATAAAAAAAGAAAAAAAAAGTTTTGGAAGCTCAAAATAAATAACAATTACTTTTCTAATTCGTTCAAAACTACTCAGAATTTATTTTCTAAAGTTCAATAAAGTTAAATAAAATTGAATTTATAAAACTGTTTTAAATAAATGTTCACATTTAAAATATATTTTAAATGAACACATTTATAAGCTATTTTAATTAAAATATTAAATGTAAAATTTTATATTACTAAAAAAAAAAAAAAAAATCTTATCGAATAAAAATATAATATTCATATTTTACATCTAGAAATCTGCTTAAAATATTAACAATTCATAGTTTTATCCTATATTAATACTAAAGTAATAAATCCCCAGCCCCAATCTCATTAACACCTTGGGGACGAGCGATCAGTATACGTGCCACGTAAGATGCTCAGAATTCGTGATTATTCGCACCAGTAAATTTTTATTGTAAATTTTGCCTTTTTTTTTTTAATCCGAGAATTTTTCCGATTCAATTAGGCAAAAATTTCTGTTTTGAAAACCCGGTGATAAAAGATTAAAATTCTGTAAAAGACGCTCGTCCCGAAGGGGTTAAAGACGAAATCTTCTTAAAAGTAACAGCTTTTTACCCGACTGCAAAGATGGGTTATGTGTTTCACGCGTATCTGGGTATGTATGTGGATTTCTTTATACCCTCGAAACATCCTAACGGCTGGATGGATTTTAATGAATGAGGTCTCAATCGATTCGTCTTAACCATTCGATGATTATAGGCTAGATTTTGTTTTTATAAATTTAAAATGGCGTCCGTAAAATACAAAATGGCGAAAAAATATTACGCATCATATTGAGCGGCATATCATTAGATAGTTCTTTCAAAATGAAGACTATGTTTCATTGACCATTTTACAGTCAGAAGCTCCGTTTAAATATTATACAACCTGGAAGTTGTGTCGGTAGGATCTCTAGCTTTACTTTAACTCTAACCTTCATAGACATCTATAGACCTCATCAAAACAGTGTTTATAGATAGGAACTAACAATTAAACACAACTTAAAAGTCATCAATACAAATAAATAAATAAAGATAGGTAAGTAACATAAAAAATAGTTTCACATTGATGAGAAATAATTAAATAATTCGCTTTTTAAGCAGTCGGATTTTTAAATTTTCTAAATTTAATTTTTACTTCTTAAAGAAATTGATCAAGCCATATCCATCTGAAACAAACATATTTAATTTAAAGTGTTTCCCTACGGTACAACTTATCGCGCTTGTCTTGTAACGGTAAGATAGCTGGTTCGAATCCAAGGTTAGCAACTTTTATTTTTTTCCAACTTTCCAACAACGGATATTTTACCTCCTGTAACGGCAAAAAAAAAAAAAAAAAAAAAAAAAAACGGATATTCACCGTGAACTGAGGAAAGTATTTCTGAAAGTATATATAGGTTACGGCCAAAACCCGAAATCGGCCATTTCCCGAACTGGCCAGCCAATTCGCGAATTGGCCAACAATGTTTTAAACTGACTGGCCAATTCGGGAATTGGCCGGCCAAAACTAGAACTGGCCAGATGCGATCGGCCAATTCCCGAACTGGCCATATGCGATCGGCCAGTTCGCGAAGTGTCCATACGCGATCGGCAATTTCGGGAAATGGGTATATAAAAACCAATTTTTACTTTTTATCCCTTTCTAACATAGTTGAAAGTGTTTATGAATTCAATTTGTTTGGCCGTCTGCCTGTCCATGCTCTGACTCGAGACTCGGATTGACTTGTAATTGTTAAATTATTTAGGTTTATAAATACATTTTGATATTGAAAGTGAAGTGTGTACTATTTTCGGTTAATTTACAGGGCACACAAAAGTATCTCATTACAATATCATCAATGGGTAAAGTTTTTCCAGTGCATTTTAATGTTGTTACATTATCCCAATTATAATAAAATTGGTATGCATCATTAAGATGGGCAACAAACTGTTATCTAAAGTGTATTAAATAAGTAGCAATTATAGTTTGTTTACAGAGACACTGAAAAGTATTTCGTTACATTGCCGTGAATGGTGAAAGATCATTTGTAATGCACTTAAATGATGTTACCCTATTTCAAACATAATAAAATTCACATACCTAATTCATGTGATGAGCAATGTGTTTTTATAGAGTATTGATTAAGTAGACATTATTGTTCGTTTATAAGGGCTCTCAAAAGAAACCCGGTAAAGAATTATGATATATGTGAAAATATCGTTTATAGGATATTTTAATGATGTTACACAACTTCGAACACAATAAAACTGTTATATTTTGCTAATATGCTCTACAACATTTTTTTCTATATTGGCTAGGTGGAATTTGTCGTTTATTTACAGGGTCACTCAGTTAATTTGTTTATTGGATTGGACAATGAATCCGATGGATCGATATTAGTCACAGTGGACGGAAATCTCCAGCAGATTAGAATATAGTTTTCACAATAAACCCAATTTATCAAAATATATCAAACAGGCGGGAAATTATCCAGCATATCAGATAATAATCGCCGAAGCATGTAACGTTCTTTCCTATCACGTGTGCATGTCAGTGCCCCATACCGGGCAGCCTTGAATCCCCACTTCGTATATTGGCCAAGGCTTCCCGGCCAGTTCACGAATTGGCCGGCCAAAACCCGAAATGCACTGTTCATTTCACGTATTTCGGGTTTTGGCCAGGAATCTTGGCCAGTTCCCGAACTGGCCAAGCTCCGGGTTTTGGCCGTAACATATATATAAATTTGGACTTATATTTTTCATGTTTACGTTGGAACCATTGTGCAACGGTCTTGTTACGAGACAATGTTCGATGGCTTTCACATTTTGCATAGTATTAAATACAGTCGGTTCATCTAAACTGATAATTAGAACCGTAAGTTATAATGATGAGCGATCATACGAAAAAATTATTGCATTAGAAACGAGGTTCGCAATACACCTGTTCATTCAAAAATACAGGTTTTCTTATCGCAAGCTGAACCTCAATTTCGGTTCGCAACAGTTACAATAATTAAGTTTTTTTTAGCAAGGTTTTAATGTGATATGTAATAAATGTATGGAAATTGCTGTGAGTTGAGTGTAATTGTATCAGGCATAATATAATTGTATTCAGTATAATTGTGTCAGTATAATTGTATGTACTGAAATCAATATTCCAAATTATTAGGAGATTACCTTAGCTTTCTTTGTGCGAAGATAACGGCCATTTTTGTCAGTTCTTGTGATGTAATTTTATTTAAAAAAAAAAAAAAAATATGCGTGTTAAAATTATTGTTGCAATTCTTCATTACTGATAAAGTTTATTAACAAAAATCAGTGTTGTGTAACGCTGTATTTTCGCCTAAAAAAAGAATTACTGCCAAGATTTCCTATGCAATACTTTTTTTATTGCAATTTTATAAGCATAATATCATGCTTTAATTATCTTAAAATACGTTCACTTACACTGTATTTGCAAAACTATACGCTTTTATCAAAACTAAATATTAATACAGAAAAAACTGTTTTTTTTTAATAATTCATATGTTCTTTCTAAATCGAACTTAAAAAACCAGGATGATCCGTTGCAAGATTAAAAGAACATCTTTGTTGCACAAAATGTCAGAAATAATAAGTATTTTGCTACCAGGAAGTATATCCTTGTATGTTAAAAATATAGAGGTGAAAAGAAAACGACGCATTCCTTGTGAGCTTGACATTTACGAAATATCATCATTAAAATTTGTATTATTTTTTAATAAGCAAGAAAAAAAATCAAACTATAATACCGAGAAAAAAAATCAAAACTTACATTTTTATTTTTTAACAATTTCTTTAAAATCTCAATAGACATAGAGTCTTTAATGACAAACTGTGTACTTTTATAAAGATTCTGAGGCGCCAAGAAATTTTTGAAATTTATTTTTTTACATACTTTTTGTTTGTTATATGTCACAGTATCTTTAATGAGAAGGAAATATATATATATAGATACAATTATCGATAAAATTTCGGAAGATTGAGAACGGTCTTAAAGTGCTTTTATTATTATTTTTTTAATTTATATATTTATTTATTTATTTATTTATTTATTTATGTAGATATACTGGCAAATTTAGCAATAATGTTAACCAAGAGTATAAGGAAGTATAAATAAAATTGAAAGTCAAAAATTAAGCATACATTTAGTTAATAAATTTGAAATAACATTGTATTAATAAAATTGAGAATGTTCATACAGTTTCCTATTTAGTTCCACAAAGTAAATTTCGCAGATACTTTAATGTAACAAAAATAAAGTTGTCGTTTTAATTTTGTTTTCAAAATATAATGAGAAAGTTTTTTCAACAAAGTATCGCCCTTTGTTGTTTAAATTATTTTAACCTTTTCAGAGGCATAAATTTGAAACGAATAAATGACAATAAACTTTATGAATAAGTTCACTAATAGAAAAAAAAAAATACTTTTCTTCATATACATTATAAAATAAATATTTTATATGAACATTATGTGAATTTGTGTTATTTTATAATAAAAAGGCAGTATTATATATAATGTGCAACTGTCCTTCAAATGGATAACTTATTTCATTATTAATAATAACCGTATTAGCAATCTCAATCTTAACAATGCAAACTGAACTCTCAATAAATCTTGATTACGATTAGATTACAAATAGGTGTAGTACTTAAAAATTGATTGAATTAATAATTAATAATTTGGTGTGTTCAATAAATGAATAAAATTAATTAAAAAAAATAATGATTCGTAATTGATGGTAATAACAGATAGACACACTATAAAAATTCCTTCAATTACTTCAATGTTTTTTTTTTCACTAAATTACACCTGTTAAATATCAACATTTTCCCCATTCTCATTCAAAATATGGAGATTCCATAATCTATGGTAAAAATTACATGCAATAGCCCAATCTAAGCTTAGTTTGAACAATTGTGTTGAAATTATTTTATACGTTTTTAACAAAATCTTTTAGAAAGTATAAACTGATGTAATTCTTAATAATAAGTAATATATTCTTGAAAATATAAAATGAGGAAAATTCCAATAATTTTGTAATATGTTCAACCGCTGAGAATGTTTTTGTTAACGAAAAATAAACTATTCTCCTTATTACTTGAATTATTTTGTTCCTTTTAAATTAAATATCCTCTTTTAAAAAAATATCTTTCTTTATTCAACTATATTTGTTTCGATTTTTTTATTTTATACATTTCTCCATTTTTTATTTTTTGTCTTTTTTTTTTATTTTATTTCATGTATTTAATTATATTTTTATTCATTATTTGACTCTCTAAACTGCTCTTTCTAACTATACTTGTCGTGTTCTACTTTCATCTCATCTTTTTGCACTCGCCTGCCATGGCAGTCTCTTCTCTTTTTGTTTCTTTTCATCCTTGATCCTGCTTTTAAGGGGACCAGGAAAGCCCTATCTCCGCCATGTTAAATTCACCAACTTTATGTACCTTTTTCTCAGAAATGGTGAAAGATAGAGGTCTAGATTTTTTAGAGTAGTTAGAATAACATGTTTTACGTATTTTAACAAACCATTTTCATTTTAAGTGAAAATTAATTATTAATTATTTATTAAAAGTACTTTATAAATTAGCATTTTGGTAAGATTTCATTGAATAAAATAAATAATTCTGAACAAATCATTAAATCCCTATCTTAAACTATACAATATAACAAATTATAAGTATTAAAAAAAATCTCAGTTCATAAGTTTAATAGATGTTGAAAAAAACGAACACAAACATGAAAAATCCAAGTTTTTGAGAAAAGTCAGTTAAAGATTTAAATGGGCATTAAGCTGTGAAGTACTCTTAGATAGAATGAAAAATTCCAACACTTTTTTTTTAATAAATAAGCATGTGTGACACATCGTTGGAAAGATAAAAGTTTAAACTATTTAATGATGTAAATAAGTAAAAATCGATTTTTTTCCTAAATTTCGTTTACCTGGTCCCCTTAAAGTGGTAGTAGGTCTCTTTGTGATTTTTGAAGAAAGACTAATTTTTTTCGAAACTCTTCGTTTTTTTCTATTTAGGGGGTTAATAACCTGTAAACACCGACTATCTTTTAAATAGAACAGTTTATTTCATCTCCGTAAAATGAGTTAATGGGAAATTTTGTTTATTCCTTCTTATGTTTAATCTAGCACTCGTATTCCCTCTTCCTTCTGGCTAGAAACTGGTAGGTTTTTTTTCTTTTATGTAAAACATGTAATTTTGTCTGTTCTCAATTGGACCATCAAAATCTATTTACAAAGTAATGCAATTGATGTTTATGTACTGGTGTCCTGCATCTTGTCAGAAAAGCTGACGTAACCCGAATTCGTGCTGCGGTTCAGGTCGGGTCAGTTCTATGCATACATTCGTACACTTTCCGATGGTACAATAATCAATGACATAAATTTCGTTATTATAGTGCCCCCTTCCGTCGGAATATCACCAAATCCAACTTGAACTTGCTGGCCATTGAGAAAAACATATATATCTGAAATTTAGTTAAATTCTATTTATAACTTTATACACTTTCAATAATAAAATTATATAAATTGCACAAAAATTACTATTACCGTGTCCCCTTCCTGTGAAATATTCACAAATGCACGTGGGACATGTTGGCCATAGCCAGAAACATATGTATGAAAATTGGTGCATTTCTATGCATAAATTCATACAATTTTCTTTGGTACAAAGATGATATATACAACGGACACATGGACGGACAGACATATATTTTGTATAAAGACTATGTTTTTCCGGATCCCTGAATCATAAAACGTGTAAATCTGTCGAGAACCGTAACTCGAAAAAAATGTCGATTAAAACACTTTCTTCATTAGAAAGAATATAATAAAAAAAAATCAATACGGTAATAACAACCCCCAAATATATTATCAAACATTTATAATAGATAATAATAGAAATTGTATGTACATAGTGCAAATCATCTCAAGAAATAATTATCATAACAAAGAAATTACCAATTCTAATGGTTTTTCTTTCTTCTAGCGATTTCTGTATGGAATTCATATTTTGAAAATAAATTACTGTTACCTTTCTGAAATAATTTCTATGCGACAAATAAAGATAAATATACCATAATAACATCTAAAGACGTCAATTAAAATAATGCATTGTCTTTTAGTGAATTCGAAATGCATATAAATGATCTTTAATTCCACAATCATGTGAAAACAAAGGAGTGCTTATGGAAAATTATTATCATTTTCATACACATAACCGCTCTTGATATTTCTCTGAGGCCTCGTTAATTTTATTCATATCATCGATATATAAAAGACTATTACATGCATTTTTTTTATTTGGAAGACGTAAGTATTTGGTTTACTGTTTCGTGAAGGATAATTTATTATTTATGAAACGTCTCAAAATTAGTGAAATGCTATTATGAAGGAAAATAAATCCTTCAATTGATTGAAAATTTAATTTAAAGTTTACAGTCGCTGAGTTATCATTGATAGTTACTGAGTATTATACATATTTGATTGACTGGTTTTAAAATGCTGTGTTATTGAAATTTTAATATTGTTAAAATTATTATTACTATTACTGTTATTTGGTGTTTATTAATTAATACTTGCCTTTTAACATTAGCGTATGATTTATTGCTTTTATGAAACTTTCATTTAGCTTCTACATTTTTTCTCCATTAATAAAAGAATATGCGTAGATGAAATAATTAAAGAGTTTCAAAAGTTTTAAAAATATTTGTTAATTATATTATTTCCTTAAATTATCATATTTTAAATACATTTAAACCGCTGTTGTGTACAATTAATGCACTAAACTAGGTATGATATCTCTCATTCGGAAATAATTTCTTTAAAACAATTAAAAATAACTATACCGCTAGTAACATGTCAGGCTGCCAATTAAAGTAATGCATTGTGTTTAACAATATTCAGAAATACATAAAAATTCACAATGATGCTTTCTTGGTCGTTGTCGCGTGTCATACGGTCGGCTTTTTCCTACTGGCGCGATGGGCGTCGCACATTATACGACGCAGAGAAAAATTGCATTGGTGAAATTGAATTCCCTGCTATTTATATCATCAGGATAACTTCCGGGATTGTTTTTTGTATTTGTTGTATTCTTTTCCTTGTATTTTCTTGTATTTCTGAATATTGATAAGACATACCGCAAATATAGTCCTACTATGATTGTTTGCATTTCCATTGATGTCGACTTTCAATACACGTACGGTATACTAAAACAAAATTCAAGAAATTATTGATATTCATTTTTTTCTTTTCTTATCAAGTAAGCAATATGATTTCAAATTTTTTTTTCTTATAAGCAATAAACTTTATAAAATTGTTTCACTGTAAATTTTTAAAACCTTTTTGAAAACTTTTCTTACGTATTTTTAATAATTACTTTAATGCAGATATTTATCTTTAATACCTCAAAACATTAGATTTGAGAAATATAGAATCAGACTTTTAAAAAAATTTAAAACTGAGATAAATTGGAAAAAAAATAATAATAAGAGGCATCGGTGAATCTTTTATTACGTGTACAGTCGTGGGAAAAAAGTAAAACCCCCCTACTAATTCCTCAACAAATTATCGTAGAAGAAAGTTACTCGTACCGAACGATTGGAAATAAAGTCTACTTTTAAAGATGTATATGAAATTTGCTTAGGGGGCCATCTACATATTAAAACGAAACGAAACTTCATTTTTTTCAATAGCAATACCCAATTTTATCAAGATATTTCAAATCTTTGGTTCAAACTATGTCTACACACCAAATTCATTTGAAAGATAAGTTTTTGAATTATAAACATTCAAAATTATGTGCTTGTAATGTTACATTACATTTTCATATTTTTATTAATATCGCCTGAAATTATATTCCTAATGTGCTAATTTTTTGTGTAGCAATAGTACTAAACTACCCAAACATAAATACGTTGAATTTGTGATTTTTATAATTTTATGACATGAATTATAAATTATGAAATTAATATTTGAAAAAATTATGAATTGCAACGTACAAGTTTTTTGATGGATTTAGATTTATTATGTCCTGCTTTATGAAATCCAAAATTTCACATTTTTCTCCCAAGTAATTTTCGAATTATGCTTAAAAAAGTGCAAAATAATGGATTAAGGGGCCGTCTATGATAGAAAAGACTTGGATATTTTGAAATTACTTATTTTATACTGTAATCTAGCCGTCTTCAATTACTGTTTATGTGGGGCTTAAGATGCCTCGATCAAAAAGGGGGCACTCTTGGTCAACAATCGAGTATCGACCTTCAATTTGGATACAGCTCCTAAATATGATCGTTTTAATATAATTAATTTCTCAGAAACTTATCGTACGAATTGCATAAAAATTTGTTTTGTGGCTAATTGAAGGGTGTATAGGTACATTTGTGATGTCAGAAATGTGTACTGTTACTGAAAAACAAAAAACAAAGTTATGGTTCGTTTTATTATGTAGATGGACCCCTAAGCAAATTTTAAATATATCATGTAAAAGTAGACTTTATTACCAATCGTGTGGTACCAGTAACTTTCTTCTACGATATTTGTTTTGCAAAGTTAGTAAGGGATGTTTAAGTTTTCCGCGACTGTACGTCAACCAATAGGTCAAGCAAACAACTGCTTACTGATAAAAATATTTTGCATTTTCGAAACAGAATAGAACGTATATGAATTTAAAGCAATTAAAAAAAAAAAAATGCTATTTTTGGATCGGAAACTCGAAAAACATCAACCAAGAAGGTACACTAATCACGTAATCAATTCAATAATCACGTGAAAATAAGTGATCTTTCGTTGAAAATACTAGATCTTTCATGGACGTTACTGCTAATAAAAATTTTCTGGGGTCTCATCAATCTTGATTTTAAAAATATATAACAGACTAAAATTAAGAGACAAAGGTTTTTATTTTACAAATTTATTTATTTCTTTTTACAAAATATTAATTTGTATGTCATAATTTATTATTTATCCATGGTATAAACAAACTGAAATGTTATTATTAGTGATTTTTAATAGTTTTTTAACTATACGGTAATTTTTAAGATAATAGCCTTTGAGTTATCTTTGGTAATTATCTAATATCCTACATGATTTAGTGACCTTTTTAATAATGTTATTATAGAAATAAAATACAAAATACATAACATAAATAAGTCACATAAGTTTAGAAAATTTTACATTGACCGATTCACTTTATTGATTGTTTATGATGTTTGGAGTGAAATCGCACATTTTTAAGACTGCGTTATGAAAAAGCCCCTGTAACAAAGAAGTACCGCATTGCTTCTGCAATTCAATAGCAGGCATATTATTAAGATAATAACATATGCATCTTTTTTGTTGTTGTTATTAATAAGTAGCATATTTTTAAATGTAGAAATCTCTATCCTTTTGATTATTTATTTACTTATTTTTAAATTTTTAATGTATCAATTTTATAACTGCAATATAAGGGACACTTGTTAATTTCTATCATTTTCTTAAAACTGTGTTCCCGAGTTCCGAGTGAACCATGGTTTAGTAAAGCGTTTTTCATCTGTAGAAAGTTCAAAACCAAACGTAGTATCGAGATTTAAAAAAACATTTATGAAAAAGAATTTTATTTTTTGTATGTTTTTTTAAGTATTTTTTTTCTTATAAATCAAAGTTTATTTGTTTATAACTGATTGTAGGAAAGGTTTCAGAGTATTTTTTACAGTGGGTTAATCAGTTTTCTTAACCTTTTCGCTCCCTTAGTTCCCGAATGGGGGCCTCTTTTTTGTGTTATTTTATTAATGGTACTCGAACATAATTACAATTTCGATATCAGAATGACATGTTTCGAAGTCTAAGATTCGAACTAATACAAATAAAATACAAATCTTGCTTTGAAATCAAATGGGAGAAGAAATAATTCAGTAATAATTAATAATACTGCATTAATCCTCGGTAGCGAATAGGTTAACACAAAATATAGATTTTTCGATTTCTATCAGGTTTTAAGTTGGCAATTTCAGGTTTCGCAAACATGGTTTACAGACAACCATGATAAATTAACAGCATTAAGAGGCCACACTAGTCACTCAAAAATACCCGGATGATAATGCTAATCCTATGGGGAAGTTATTTTCAAATATCTTGTTTGGATTTTAATATTTTTACATGATTTTTTTTTTTGCATATGATAGCTGATGGTGATCTACAACCGGGCTAGTTTTTACTTTTTTGATTTTGGTTTCATATTTTTTTAAAAATTACTTTTACTTTCGGAACCGGTTTTGAAATTGAAACTACCCTAATAAAAAAAAAAAAAAAAAAAAAAAAAAAAAAAATCGAAAAAGTAAAAACTAGTCCGGTTGTAGATCGTCCTCAGCTATCCCATGCAAAAAAATCATTCAAAAATATTAAAATCAAAGTGAGAAATTTGAAAATAACGCCCCCATAGACTTTACATTAGCGCTTTCCTTTTTTGCCGTGAATGAAGTGAACTCTTAAGTGGACAGTGGACCTTTATTTGAGAAAAAATCTACACAGAAATTGAAAATTATCTTTGTGCATACAATTATTCTCCAGTTTATTCTGAGTCCTTTGCGTAAAACCGCATGCAGATGCGACAATTCTTTGCAAAGTTACAAGCTGTTGAATTTTGTACACTAACAGTTTTTCGCCCCTTTAATATACTTTAAATATATAAAAATTCATGAAATTGATAAGAAAGAATGCTTATATTGCTTACAAAAAAAAAAAAAAAAAAAAAAAAAAAAAAAAAAAAAAAAGTGTATGCATTTTAAAATTCGACTTCATTAAGATATTTAAATTTGAATTGTAACATATTAAAAGGCGAAATTTTGATGAAAATTGATAAGGAATTCAGAAAAAAAATCTTTAAAAAATTAACTATTCAAGGGATTGAAAACTTGATACACATATTTGTTTGCGGTAGAGTTTTAAATGATTAACCCATTTGTGCCTGAATTTTGGTTTTCTCAAATGTTTTGGTAAAATCACCTTAAAATATTGCAAAATGAACTGGAAAAATACTAAAAAAGAATTACACTTAATCGTTTTTTGTATTTATTTAATAAAATGTGAAAAAAAAAAACAAAAAAAAACATATGAGTATTTCTAGTAGAATAATATGCATTATTAAATGTTTTGTCTATATTTATATTTAAAAGTTTTTAATTTGTATATTATGTACTATAATTAGTATTTTTGTGAACTACAAAAAAATATATTTATTTCTTTACAGAGACTAATAACGTTATAACTATTATTAATAATAAAATAAGAATAATCATATTGCTGACTTAAAAACAATTTATTTCATAAATATCTTCAAAAGGAGATTACATAAATAACTGCCTCCTAAATGTCTGACAAAAATATGTGCCGTTTGTGCCTAGAACCCTATATTTTGGACGTTACAAAAATGCATAAAAAATGGGCTTGAACATTTAATTTCGCAATTTAAAAAAATACGTATTTTAAAAAAGTCTACAAGCTAAGATTATGACTTGTGTTTTTGGAACCATCATAGAAGAAAATACAAATAAACTTACTTTTTACATTTCGCCATCTTGAAAAATTAAAAATTTATATAAAAATAATTATTTCATACAATTTTAATGTTATAAAGTAGAAGAAAAACACAGTTATTCATGAAAATATGAAACGTACCAAAAACGGGACGCTAGGCACAAGTGAGATAAAAGGTAAAATCGAGAAAATATCTCAAAAATTAAGACGCATGGAGCATTTTAAAATTTCGTTTAAATTATTTTTTTTTATTTAAATTATAATAAGATTGGAAATTTATTTTAAGATGTTCTATATACTTAGTGTGAAAAGTATATTTCCACAAAATGAAAATTAAAAAAATAATTGATGTCCACTGTACCCTTAACATTAACATTCAAATAAATATTACTTTGTTCGCTTCCATGTATAGACTCAATTACCCATTTGTAAATCTTTAATTGAGAATTAATACATCCTAAACCGCATATTAAGGTTTGAATAAACTGATTAATACACTATAAAAACTATTCGGAAACGCATCGAAAATCAGCGGCGAAAATCGACGACAGCAGAAGAAAATTTTTTCTAGAGTTCCGAGTCAACTACGAATACGAAAAGCGGCAAACCTCAGAAACAAATAAATTTTGAGATTTAAAGAAGAATTTATTAAAAACAAGTAAGAAAAAATCATGCGTCAAGCATAGATTATGAAACACTTTCCAACACATTCCGAATAATGTAACAAAACTGCACTGTTTAAAAAATTAAAATATTACGTCTAATTCAACCATATGGAAACGCATAATACATGTCACAACACAATTCCAGCTGTTCCCCTCCGCAATCGGAAAATTATGCGAATTGCAACCCTGTATATGATTTATAGATTTGAATCTATTAGCTACATGCAAGCCAAAATTTAGTTCACTTAAGAGCTACATATACTTCAGTTGAAAATTTACCTTCAGCAGTTTCCTCTAATAAGGAGAACGGTACATGAATACTTTGTGCCGCCCTGTATTTGAGGTACAGAATTTATATATAACGGATAAGGTGCAAAAAATTAATTAAATTTAAAAGCGCATACCGAATTTTAAACCGTGCTCTCCAGCAATTATTACTCAAAGACAGTACTGTACTGTAACCGATTTATTTTGTGTGTCCCTGTAAATGAATAAAAAATGCTATGAATGTCTTGTTCTAACATTATCTAAGATAAATTCAGTGATTTATATCAGTTTCAATACATTTGAAATAGCATAATATCATTAAAATACTCTGCAAACGATTTTCCCCCATATACCATAATGTAATGGAATACTTTTGAGTGCCCCTGTAAATGATCGATTAATCCTACATACTTCATATACAATTCCAAACATGCTTTGGTAACCCTAAATAACCTTTATCAATTTCATGAAAATCCGAGTATATTTACAGGAGTTAGATTGTGGACAGACGGACAGACGGACTGACGGCCAGACAAACCGAATGCATAAACACTTTTCAACTTTGTTGGAAAGTGTTAAAAAGATTATGTTACTGCGAGTAATTTTCGGAAATGTTTTCGAGTAATTTTACAGTATTATTAAATATGTCATAAGAAGTTTGTTAATATTGATAATATTTCTCTATAATAAATAAGTCGTAATATCGGTTTTTAGAATGCTACGGATTCTCTATTAATCATTTTCAGTTGGGTAATCGAGTTTATAAATGCTGGGGTTGCAAAATAATATTCACTTTAATGTTAATGTTAATGTTAGTTTGTTTATTTATTAATCATGTTTGTGAAATATGTTTAGTGAGCATGAAGATGCGAGAAGAGAACATTAAAAAATCCTATACTTCCTGTATATCCTATATATCCTAAAAAAATCCTACGTTCCAATTTCTGAAAACTAATTAATTGACAGTAAAATCTACTCGGAAACCTGCCCGAAAACAGTGGCAGAAAATAAACTTCATTTTTATAAACAAGTCTTTAATTTTCGGAAGTATATTATTTCTGAGGTTTCTAAGGATAAAGAATGCTTTTCTAAATAGTGGGTAATTCGAAAAACTTTATTGTAAACGTTCATTAGTAGTTATTTCCTATTTTACTAGATTCAGAATCTGGATTAAGACTTTTTTTTACAGTATAATAAGTTTTATGTGGAATTTCTATAGGGAAAGAAGATTGCATCTAAATATTGCTTTGACATAAGTAAAGATAAATGAACCTTTAGTAACATTTCACGATGTCTATTAAAATAATGCATTATATTGTCATGAATTCAGAAATACAGATAAATGTTCATTAATTTTCTAATCACGTGGAAACAAGCGAGTTCTTGTTGAAAATTACTATCATTTCCAATAACATAAATACTCTTGAAAATTCTCTGGAGTCTCATTACTTTGTTCATAACTGCGATATAAAAGAGACCGTTAGATATTTATTTTCTTCTACCTAATTATCCTTAACAAATACTATTTTGTGATGGATAATTTATTATCTATGCGTGGTATCCAAAATTTATAGTAATAATATAAATAAAAACTAACCCTTCTATCGATTTTAGAGTAACACAATTTTAACAATTGTTTAATTTTTACTTCTCAAGGTTGCTATGTCAAGTAATGTGTAAATATTTATGAAAATAGATAGAGACATTATTAATCATGAAATAGTTAACATTATCTTGATCTCAATGTATAACAGGAGACTAATGAAATATGCTATCGAAATGGAATTCCCTGGTAGATGCAGCAATTGCAGGCCAAAGAATAAATTATGAGAAATATTAAAAAAGCCCAAAATTTAAAAAAAAAAGAAAAAAAAAAGAAAAAAAAACATAAACACAACAAAATGAAGCATTCCACACACATTTTCCCTCTGAGTGAAACCTCAATACAGAGTAAACTTCTAAATTTAGGAATGCACAAAATAACAAAGAACAAAAATTTTGCAATAACACCCTCGAGAAACTAATAATTCGTAAAAAGCGTTTTTTATCTTTAGACACCTCGAACGCTAACATATTTCCGAGATTTAAAAGAGCATTAATAAAAGTAGTTTCTTTTGTTACCACTAATTGCCGAAACGTTTCAGAGTAGTTATTATAGTGCATAGTGTCTAACAACCCAGTATAAATAATTTTCTAGATGTTACAAATTCTGTATAAAACATTTTTAAGTTCAACAAACATATTTTATAGATAAAAATGATAAATCAACAGAATCAACATTAACATTGAAATCAATGTTACTTCTTTACTATTTAATGTATAAATTTAACCACGCAGCTGAAAAATTTTTAAACGAGAATAAGTAGTATCCAAAAGACTCATATTCCTTTTTGTGAAAACTGGTAGCACACTATCAAAACTACTAGAAGACGTTTTTAAACGTCAGTGGTAGCAAGAGAATTTTTTTTCCTAATGCTTCTTTAAATCTTGAAAATATTTCTGTTTCTGTCGTCTCTAATGATAAAGAATATTTTTTGAAATCATGTGTACGGAAGAGATTGTTGTATACTTTCGCTTGTGTTTACATAATATTTTCGTATCATAAGAAAATTTGTATTTTTCTATCGTGTAAAATTCTGATGAATTTTCTATTGATAATTACTGAATATTCAACATATCTCAATGGATTTTTATTTATAATGCTATAGTAATATTATTACATTATTATAGTAATAGTATTGCTTTTAATTAGATTATTAAGTGATATTTATGTTATAAATCTTATCTTATTATTAATTAGAAAAATACGTATTATTTAAATATAATTATTTTGTAAACAGATCGTAATAATAACAGATGTACGGCTAGTTCTATTATTATTTGCTATATACTTCATTGGCTTTGTTTTGTAATATGTTAAGAAATGTCCTTCACAATAGTCTGTTAGATGAAGATATTATGTTCTCGCACTTTGGCTACTAGCCGAAACAATTCAATAAAGAACAATAATTATAGAGTAAAGAGAACGCAAAAATAACAGTTGTACTGATTTACTACACCTACTCTATTTTTATTTGCTACATATTTCACTGGCTTTGTTTCATAATTCGTCACTATCGTCTGTTAGACGACGATATTGTGTTCTCACATTTTGGCTACAAACCGAAACAATTGATAATATTTTATAGGGGAAATAAATATTTTGTCAGCATTGCCCCATAAATCAAAAGTACGGATTAACATCTTTTAGATGACGGGTACTTCAAATATCAGACAGAAAGCAACCTTACTTGTAAAAAAAAAGAATCTTTTAAATATCTACGAAGCATGCTTTTCCATTTCACTTTATGAAAGTCAGTGTTGAGGAGCGTGATGGAGTGTTATTTTAACCCCTTTATTCTCGCTCCCGTGATGTTCACGGGCTATATCTTTAATTCAGATTGTTTGATTCCCAACAGTTTTACAAAATAGTATAATTGGCTTTATTATGGTATCATAAGACCTGTCATTAAATAAGGGAAATATTTCTTTTTCAAAAAAGTGGTGGCAATCAACAGTTTGAATTTTTAAACCGTAATTTAATGCGACCGTTAAAGGGTTAGGGAAAGTTGCTCAGTATAAGTAATCATATATCAATAGAAATGATAGTGTGTGGATTCCGATGTTTGTTTTTTAATTTGAAATAGAAAGCTCATTTACTTACCGTACTGGCGAAAGATCATATCCAACTCTATCAAACTGCTAGTTAGCGACTCTGCTGAAAGTAATCCTTATTTAGGATTTATACGAGTGATATTATTTATCACGCTGGCATGATGCGTTTAAAATCCACCTATTCCCTCTACTACCGCACTTTCTATAGCTACTATACAACCACATTCATGTAACTAACATGTTATGAAAAAAAAAATAACAGGGACAATCATATCCCCGTCAAATACAAAAAAACTTTGTGAAACTTAAATGACAGAGTATGTCTCATCCACTTATTATATTAGAATTCAGGACACCACGATCGCATGCAAAATTTAAATTTCACTAGCTAACAAGAATACTCTTAAAAAAGAGTAGACAGGCAATTTTCTGAAGTTTATTTATCCGTTTCAGCACAAAAACGGCGGCAAAAGTGTCGTTTATTGTCAAAATAACGTTAGACAGTGAATGCAAGTTCATTAGTCAATAACTGTAGATTCATTAATTTAACTAAAAGAGGCGTCTTTTTATGAAAAACTTTTTCAATATTATTCTTCGTAAAAAAAATAAAAAATAAGTCATCATTTTTTTCATGATTAAAGGAATATTACACAAAGTTGAGCTTTAATAAAGTTATTTAAATCTTTTTTTTTCTATCTGCATCGGGATATATTATATCCATCCACCTTTTCACCTGCATGTTAAATATTGTCATGAAATTTGCTCATACAGAATCGCTCCTGTATCAAACCTGTAAAATTAACTTTACTATAATTGTAAAATAAAATTTTGAAACTGATATAGAGATGAAAGTACGTAGTAATAATTTTTTCCCCAAGAAATATCTTCTCTTCTCGTAAAACACCTTAAAAATGACAATAAAAATAAGTCACGGGAAATGATTTATGGATCATTAACGTATCATATAATCTTTGTTAGATATTTTCTGTTCGAACAACAAGTTAAGAAAGTTAGGATAGATGTGATCGAAGAAAGATTGGTTAACGCTCAATTTCACAAATGATTGAGCTTAAGTTCGTAGGTAAAGTTGAAATAAGAAGCAATATAACAAAAAGTTCTATATTCTGATAAATGTGAAGATACGTGCTTTAAGAATATTAGTGTAGGGGAGGTTAGTACATAGTGAGACGAAAATTATTATTACTTAACAAATGGCAACGATTGTTATTCTTTTGAAAAAAATTTTGCAACATAAGCTACACAAATAATGTATAAATGATTTTTTAAAAGTTATTTATAAAAGCATAGAAGCAGCATAATGGAGTATCGTAAATTGTCTCACTGTGTACCACAAATAGTACACAGTGAGACAATGTATATATTTTCATAAATCATACATTTTTACGATCTATCAATAATTTTCTGCAGTTTATAATTTCTAATTAATATTTCTAGATTTTCAAAATATTAAAAATATGAGCCTCGGGTGGACAATGGCAGACCTTGGGCAGACTTCATGCAAATTTTCAGCATCTTACGTTTAGTAAATTTCCCTAGCCATGGCACGCCCACGCACACACAAAGAAAGAGAGAGAGAGGGAAAATTTCTTTTGTTAATAAATAACTTTTTTAACATCAGAACCACATAGTAGAATTATTTACTATTTATCGGACGAGTAACTGAAGTGCCGAAACTACATCCAGGTGTTGAATAAGATGAGGTCGTTATGTGTGTGCGCCTGCTTGAAGAAAAAGTTACAACGCTATATCAAAGTGCCTGCTGTCTTACTGTGTATCATGTTTCACTGTGCACTCCTTACATTAATTAAAAATGCAAATGGTGCAACCATTCTAAAATATATTTTTATTGTTTGTTACCATTTTTTAATGCAATAAATCTTATACATATTTTTTTTTATTATATATGATTACATAATATCATTTATGACTTTTTTGAAGATTAATCGTTCAGTATAATTTCTTTATACTCTAAAATGTAATGAAAAAAGAGGTTTCAGTACGATTTTAAAAAAAATTAAGTTGTTAGTATAGTTAGTAAAAATTTAAATTAGTAGATTTCACAAAATTTAAGTAACACATTTTTAATGCCAAATTAGCTACACTGTAATAAAAACAAGTGTTTCTTTACCCGGTAGTAGTCGCATGTCGGTCTTTTTGCCGCCCATATAATTATCCTCTTCTAACTCATATCCCTTTACAAATACAATGGAGAACTACCATGGAGCTGACTTCAAATGTTTCTCCTCCCCCATAGTGAAATGTATATGTTTTTCCTTCAGATACAGTCGTGGAAAAAAAAGTAAACACCCCCTACTAACTCCTCTAGAAATTATCGTAGACGAAAGTTACTGGTACCGAACGATTGGAAATAAAGTCTACTTTTAAATGATGTATATAAAATTTGCTTAGGGGGTCATCTACATATTAAAATGAATCCAAACTTCATTTATTTCAATGGCAATATCCAATTTTAACGAGATATTTCAAATCTTCCGTTTAAACTATGCCTTGACACCAAATTTTAAGTAATTTGAATTGTAAGTTTTTGAATTATAAACATTCAAAATTGAGTGCTTCTAATGTTAAATTACATTTTTATATTTTTATTTATATCTCCTGAAATTATACTCCTAATTTGCTACATTTTGTGTAGCAATAATACTGATATACCCAAACATAAATACGTTGAATTTGCAATTTTTATAATTTTATGATATTAATTATGAATTATGAAATTAATATTCGAAAAATTATGAATTGAAACCTACAATTTTTTTGATAGATTTAGATTTATTAATTCCTGCTTTATGGAAATCCAAAATTTCACATTTTACTTCCAAGTAGTTTTCAAATTATGCTTAAAAATGGCAAAATGATTTTTTAAGGGGCTGTCTATGATAGAAGTGACTAGATATTTTGAAATTTATTATGCTGTTCTGTAATCTAGCAGACTTCATTGACTGCTTGAGTGACGCTTAAGGTGCCTTGATCAAGAATCACGGATTGTTCTCTCGGTGAACAATCGAGTACTGAACTTCAATTTGGATACAGCCCTTAAAATATGCTCGATTTAAAATAATTAATTTCTCGGAAACTTATGCTACGAATGGCATTAAAACTTGTTTTTAGGCTAATTAAATGGTGTAGAATTCATTTATGCTGTCAGAATTGTGTAGTGCTATTGAAAAAAAAACAAAGTTATTGTTAGTTTTAATATGTAGATGACCCCTTAAGTAAATTTTATATACATCATTTAATTGTAGACTTTATTTCCAATCGTTCGATACCAGTAACTTTCTTCTACGGTAATTTGTTGAGGAGTTAGTAGGGGGTGTTTACTTTTTTTTCCACGACTGTACATTGCAGAAGCAAAGTTGAAATTGATGGAAATGTGTGCACAAAGGTCACTAATATCAGTTCATTTTTACTTTTCCCATTATTCCAAATCTCATGAAAAATAATTTAAGTAAAATGCAAAATCATGACTTCATTAAAATGCAATATTCGAATACAGTGGAACTTCCATTTAACGACGTCTCTATTTAACACGTTAATAGTCGCGCGTTGGTCTTTTCCCCGCCCGAAATTCGTTATCTTCCTGTAACTCATTTCCCGTTAAAGTTACAATAGCCAAATTCCGTGTAGCTGACCTTGAGTGTTCACACTCTTGTGTAGTAAAATTGCAAGTCATTCCTGCTATTTCTTAGCATTTTATGGCATTCTTAGGTTTCAATCGGTCTAAATGACCGCGTTGCGACCACTTGCGTTAGTTGAAATTCTCCCCCTCGTGTTCATCCTTTCCCATTTCCGCGAAATCTGTGGGGGAAAGTTTCTTCGAAGTACGGACTCTCTGCCTGTTGTTATTTCGTCTTTCTTTCTTTCTGCTATTTTACCCGTTCATAGAGTACTTTTTTTACTTTTAGAATGTGACTTAAAATTGTTTTATTATATTAGTTGTGAAGTCAGTTCGCATAAAAAACATGATGGATGGTCACTTACATTTTTTATTTCTTTCTCAAACATTGCGGGAATAAATTCTCAAATTGATAATCGTTTAAATATGGAAAAAAATGGAAATTCATCATCATTATTTGAAAGAAGTTGCTTTCCATTTATAATCGGAACATATAAATGGAAGAAAACAGACAATAACACTGCCAAACCATTAAAAAAGAGAGAAGAGAATTTTGTGGGAATCAGTAAAAAAGTTGCCGTATCTCCAAAATCTGAAAAGTATCGTTTTTGTACAATAAAACAAATTCGAAATATAAAACAATTTTCTCAGAAATGTAGTATGTATGTCTGCGAGAACATACATATAATTTATTTGTACAATAAGAAAAATAATGAGAATTTTATAATGTAGGTTAGAAATTACGCAAATAAAAATCTCTTAGGATAATTCAGTGAATGTTTATACTATGATTTTAAAAAATATTTTAAGTATTTTTCTAAAATTTATCTATTTTTAAATTTTTATACTGTAAGTAAAAACACATTTTTTTTTTTAAACAATGCCGCAAAAATGTTTTTTATTATTATTATTGAAATCCAATAGAGGCTTGGGGACGGTATCTAACAAATTTAAATTTGTTGTCCTTCATCAATTGTTCAAACTATTTTTCAGAATAATGTTTTCCAGAAATTTCATTTAAATAAAATTATTGCTGCATATTTATAATTTCGGAGAAAATTTTCTTATTGTTTTTATTGTTTTAATGAATGTTATTATAAAACAATAAATTATAACATTAATACTTTATTATGAAATGTACAATTGAATATTTATTTTAATTAAATACTTGCTGTAAAATACATCCCTATTAAGATGAACCTTTCAGCGATTCTATTAATTAAAATAATTTATACATCTTAGGATTTAAATCTACAATTGCAACTGTATTTAAATTAAATATATAATTTCAATAACTTATTATTTACTTTATATATGCGAAGTTCGTATCCAGAGTTTTCATTCAAGGGCGCTGCTCCCACCGTGAAATAAGTAGAAAAACTACAAATCGTGCATTTTCATTTGAAAAATGGATTTAACCATAAAATCTCGAGAGCCCCCCCGCCCCATCCTCTCCCCCCTCATACACACACAGACACCCCACAAAATAAATAAATAAAACGTAGTTACAACATTTACATTTATAATTTCGAAATCGAAATTAAGTATTTTTTACCTTTTTCTTTATTATATATATATATATATATAATATGCTGGTGAATTAGTGGTATTGTATTTGATTTCAATTTTCTGTTGCATGTAATAGGTTCCATTTTTATTTTCAGTTTAATTGTTCAATTTTATGCCAGTGTAATATATTGATGCTAAATTTATTAATTTTATTTTATTAAATGGATATAGAGTGCCGCAGTATCATAAAAATATACCTGACTCTGATTCTGTCCTTCCGAAAAAAAAAATACCCCTATCACGAATTTAGATTCATATTCGTAAATGTTTTCCTACAAATTATTGATTCATAGTAACATCATAAATTCAATCAAATCATTTACTATTTACTTTTAAGTATTTATGCAAAACGAAGAAAGAGTTATTAAAAACATTTATCTAGATGCCAACTGAATATATACTTAAGCAAAATAAATAATTTGCTGTAAAAGGTTGTAAAATGAATAATTGCTGTAATCTTTTAAAGTTCAGCCAATATTTTCACCCTACGTTGTCCGTTTTAGATCATCTGATAACACCCGCAATTTTCCCCTTCGTTTTCGGTCTGCTGGTAACGGCGGCAAATGGACCGAACGCGACTACTAACGTTCTAAAAAATGTCGCGACTACTCTCGGGTTAACGAAGTTTTCTACTTAACGAAATTTTCTGCTGAACCTTGACTTTGGACACCATTAACATGCAAATTAATTCCATATTACGAAAAGTATATTCTATATAACGAAGTTTATCCCACTTTCGGTCGTGTACAGCATTCTAACGGAGAAGTTGCTGTTGAGATGGATGTAATGGATGTATGAATTTATTTCAATGGATTGGATGAAAATGGATTGTATGATCATACAAAGATAAACACTTGCTATCGCTACGCTCTCACACAAACACTTTGACGCTGACGTTGGAGGGAAACCTTCGATGCAATAAGAAGATGATTCCAGTTTCACGAAAATGTTACAGATGAGTTATTCGAATACGCAACAATTTTAAAGAACGGTGTAATTTTTTTATATAAGAAACTTGTACAAAGTAATCTTACAGAATTTTTTTAAGTTAAAGATCTGCAATACTGAGAAAAAAAAAAGAGAAAAGTTGCGCTAAGCTTCAGTTTTTGTTTACCTCTCTTAATTAAGTGCAGTTTTAGAAATGATTCTAATTAAATTTTTCTTATATAGCTACATTGCATAAAAAATGACTGTCCGAATTAAAATACTTTTTTCTAATATTTCCGATGTGTATTTTTCATTTTATGTATATTTTATTATACAAATTTCATGAATGTAAGTTAATTTCTATTTAACGAATTTTCTTCATAACGAAGTGTTTAGGTGTAACGATGAGGCTTCGTTAAATGGAATTTTCACTGTATTAAGTGAAAAATGTTTCTTATTTTACATTTTATGTCTGCGGAAGGGGAGGGGCAAAAAGACCGAACGCGACTAGTACCGTTCTGAAAAAATAAATAAATAAATAAATAAAATAAACACGACAACTCGCGAGTAAATCTAAATATATATAACATAACTACGAATGAAAATGTGCAACAATTCCTTCAAAGTTACATCTGATTTCGTAATGAGCACTTCATCATTAGAAGCCACAGGAATGCTATTTTTAAAGGATCATTTATAACAAGGAAGTTTCTTTTGCGTCACTGTTTTCCGGAATCCTTTCCGGGTAGTTTTTAGAGTGTATTAATCGGTTTTCTCAAACCTGAAAGTGGGTTTTTAGGAAGCATTAATTCTCAATTAAACTTTTTAAATAACTTAAATAACTGTTTTAATTGGATACTTGAATTTATACATGCAAATGTTATATACGTAATAATACTATGTTTTATGTTAATGTTATTGCTGTTAATTTATCATTGCTGTCTGTAAAATATGTTTGTTATAAATGAAAATATTTACTTGAGACTTGATAGCATTTGAAGAACCTATATTCTCGATAAAGAACACCGATTCATGTAATGTGATATCTAATCGGAATCACTTCAGACAATCTGTTATAGCAAAGTAAAAACTCTGCCTTTTACTAGCAGAACCTCCAAAACAAAACTGAACTTCTGACCAAAGTCTCGAAAACTGACATCCAGCTCCATCAAAATGCTAGTTATAAACGTCGCTTGAAGTTAACATATGGTTCAGATCTGCACAAGAGTTCTAATTCACTCGATGGCAGGATGCGTTTAAAATCCATAGATTTTATCCCATATCACACAATATATATAGCAACTAGACAACCACAGCTATCTAATTAAAATATCTTTGAAAACAAAAGCATGGTAAACAGATGCTCAGAGATGCATATACACTTTGTGAAACTTAAATAAATCCCCAATCAAACCAATCCCCATTCACGCAAGATTGTTAGAATGCAGGACGCCAAAAATCACACGAAAAAAACTCAAAAGTTTCATGTCCATTAGAGTACGCTTATAAAATATCAGAGAGGTAATCGATTGAAGTTTTTTTTTTAGCTATTTACACTCAAGAAGCACAGAAAAATTGTCGTTTAGTTTTTAAACAACGTCTTGTTGTTAGTCAATGTCTGTACGCCCATCAGTCTACACAAAGAAACAGGCGTCATTTTTTGCAAAATCTTTAAATGTAATTTTCTATAAAAAATATGTCATAATTTTCATTCATGATTAAATTTATACCTCTGATATTTGTGTTTAATATTTTTGTTTCCTATTCGGCGATATGCATTGTGATATATTAATTCTTTATTCTGTAAAAAAAAAAAAAAAAAAAAAAAAAAAAAAAAAACACTTGATGTAAGGTAAAATATTTGAAGCAGATACAGTAAAGGAAGTTCTTAGTAGAATTTTGGTACAAGAAATATTTCTTCTTCCCGTAAAACACGGTTAAAAAATAATAAAAAACTCATGTGGAATGATTTATGGATCATCAACGTCTCATATAATCTTTGTTAGATTATTTTGTGTTCGAACAACAAGTTAATAAATTTAAGATAAATGCAATAGCAAAAGAATCGGTTCATGCTCAAATGCACAAATGATCGAGTTAAAGTTCCACGGTAAGTCTGAAATAATAAGCAATGCATCAAAACGCTCTACGTACCGATGAATGTCAAACTGGGGGTATTAAGAATATTAGAAGCAAGAAAATTATAAAAAAGCAAAGTGCGCAACCACATTTTGCATTTACATTTTTATTGTTTGTTATCGATTTTTTAATACATTAAAATTTAAACAAATTTTTTTATTACATTATACATACTACAGTCGAACCCCGTTATAGTGAACCCGGGATATAGTGAACACTAGGATATAGTTAACTTTTTTAGTGGTCCCGTCCGAGCTCCCATTTAACTAATGTTATTTTATACATTTATAGTGGACAGATGAGAATTTGGTAATTCGTTTATAGTGGACTCAAATTTCATTTCCCCAGCATTTTTTTTTTCCATTCTCCAACTTTAACCTTGCACTAGTGGTGTCTGCAAAGGATGGGATTTCTTTATATTGTGTCAAATTTCACTCTTTCACGCTCATCGCCTTAAACTAGGGCTAACATTTTTTTACGTGTCTACTTAAATCCAATCTACTTATTTCTACTTATTTTCTCGCACATTATTAATCTAAAATGCATCCAACTGGTCGCATCTAACACTCTTATTCCAAAACTATATAAGGTGCCGTGTTTGACGATTTTTTTGATAAAGACAAAATATATTTCAAAAAACACTGTGAAAGTTGCCGTTTTGAACCGAATTTTCCAAAGCGAGAGAGCTGGTAACGAAAAAAAAAATGGCCGCACTGAGAAAATAATTGTTTATAAATCAAGTTCTAATTAATTAAACGAAAAATAATTTAAACAGATTGCTTATAAACCTCTTCAAAAAATCACGAAATCTCATGTTTTTACTTTTAAAAATGAGCCTAAAAATATGTCAGAAAATTTCGAGTTGTTGAGCTGATTTTTTTAATACAACGCACCTCCTCCCCGTTTCAGGAACAAACCTCTCTTCTTCGACCCTTCCTAATTTTCGGAATGGCTTCTAGGCGTCTGGTGTTTATTTGCTAACTCCGTCCCCCGCCCATCTGTATAATCGTAACAGTCCAAGAATGTCCCTCGCTTCATTATTATTATGATTGATTTGAGATAAGAACACTTTTGTTCAAGAGCAGCTAAAAATTTCTTAAAAATGGTGAATTCTGTCAAAAGGAAAGCATTTTCGATTGAGGATAAGATTAAAATTATTAAACATATTGAAGATGAAACCAATCATTTGGAACTGTGCAAGGAATTTTTCTTGTCAAAATCTACAGTTTCAAACATTTGGAAAAATCGCAGTACGACTCTAGCTGCACACGAAACAAATTTGGTTTCTTCGAAGAAACTACGTCGGCCTGAAAGGGAAAACGTGGAAAAAGCTCTGTTAAAATGGTTCACCATTCAGCGGGATAGAAATCTTCCTGTAACCAGACACGTGCTTCAAATTAAAGCGAATGAGTTTGCCGAAAGATTTGGAGTAAACGGTTTTGCGTGCTCTAACGGATGGCTGGATAGGTTCAAAAAACGGAACAATATTTCGTGTGGAAAGATTGTTTGTGAAGCAGCCAGTGTTTGTACATCGGATGTGGAAAAGTGGAAAGCTCAAGTGTGGGCAGATGCAAAACAGGATTATGAAGAGAAGGATATCTTTTATGCTCACGAGGCTGGATTGTTTTACAAAATGACTCCCAATAAGACGTTAAAATTTAAAGGAGAAAAGTGCACTAACAGGAAGTATGTGCAAATATCAACGGTTCAGAAAAGCGAAAATTAACTGTTGTAGGTAAATCCCAAAAGCCGGGGTGTTTAAAAAAAATAATAATAATAAAGAACTGCACGTCAACTAGAAAGCAAATCAAAAATCTGGATGACTTCCAATTTTTTTGAAGAAGAACTTCGATAATGGGACAACGATTTTTTTAAACAAAAACGTAAAATTGTTCTCCTTGTCGACAATTGCACAGCTCATCCCCATTTAGAAAATCTGAAGTGCATTCAGCTCGTTTTTCTGCCTACAAATACGACTTCTGTGCTGCAGCTCATGGACAAGGGCGTTATTCGCAGCCTGAAGTCCCACTATAGGAAACAGCTTGTGATGCGTGTTTTAGAGAACTACGAAGAGAACAACACGGAACACAACATGTCTCTTTTGGGAGCAATAGTTCTGTTGGAAAAGTCATGGAGACAGGTGACGTCAGCAACAATTCGCAACTGTTTTCGACTCGCAGATCTTTCGAAGGATGTGTTGTTGGAAGGAAAAGATACCAATGTGGAGGACGAAGACGACATACCAATAGCTCTATGGCTGGAAAAGCATAGTGCGAACATTTTTCCAAGGGACGTTACTGAGCCTTTCGAATCTTGCGATGATGAAGTGGTACCCCTACATGTGATGACATTGTATATGAAGTAAGACAAAATAGCGATGCTGAAGAAAACTTAGAATACTATGATGAAAAATAACTTGAAATTTCGGCACCTTCTATCTCGGAAGTGAAATCGGCAGCGAATATCCTGAACTTTTTTTTTTCTACAGAAAGTGCGGACCAGAAAATCAATTGATGAATTCTACTTGATATCGAATTGTATTCAATCAAAAATCAATAATTATTTCCATAGAATGTAAAAATAGAATCAAATTTTAGTAAGTAACTATTTTTTTTTTATTTAATTAGGGAATAATTTGCAAGAAAATTACGTATTATTGCAATCACTATTTTTAACAATACTATATCATATGCTAAAAAATACTTTTTTCAAAGAATTTGGATATAGTGAACCATCGGTTATAGTGGACATTTTGCTGAGTCCGTTAACGGTTCACTATAGCGGTGTTCGACTGTATTTATATAATATGAGGCGTTGAGAACAAGAGAAGACCAACCAGTCAGCTGTAATTTCGAGAAAAATGTTTTCCAAAATTCTGCAAATATTTTTCAAATTCTTTTACCCCATTTTTTCAGGTAGCTTCTTACACCTACATTTTGTTCAGAAAGAGGCGGATATTGAAAATACTATATTAGATTTACTACCAAATACTAGAAACTTTGGAAGAAAATATTGCTTGTTCCATGCTGGTTTTTTAAAAACTATCGCTTATAGCAAAAACAACTTTTAAAATTAACACGTTTTTATTTATTTTTATTGTTCAATCCTATGTCGATTTTCTTAAAAAATAAAAGCCCGGTAACGTAAATATCATTTTGTATAATTTGGAGAAAAATTAGTGAAAGTAAAAAAATAATTTTTATAATAATAACAATAATAATAATTGATGTAAAATATAATTTTTTCATGTTCTTCTTCGCTTACTTATTTAGGTAAGTACTGGGTGATCCAGAAGTTCCGGAAGTTTTGAAATGCTAATAATTAGAAAACAATGCACAATAGAAAGGTGCGGACATTTATGCTCAGAAACATGTGAATTTTTGATTATAATGATTTTTTAAGTAAATAGTTACAATATTTAGCAACAGATGGCGCTGCTGTACAACATCGGAAATATCTGTGCTATGTGTTATATAAGCTGATGAGTTTATTGCGCAACATCCTTCCTAAGATATCGCTCAGATTTTACTTTAAGGGTCGTTTATGTTCAAGCGAATTTTCAAAGATTAAAGAAATTGCATTTAAAAGAAATTTTGATACAAAATTTGATGTGTAACTGCTATGTTTTCTTTGCGTGACAAAGCTTTGTTAGTTAAGCTGTTTTACAAAGAGGATGAATCGGCAAGTTCAGCTTTGTTTTCTTATCGTACAATACGTGGAATTAAAACTGTAAAAGGACCGATGACTGTTAGAAATCTGAAGGCTATGATAAAAAGATTCGAGGAATCGAGTTCATTGGAATATCGTCAAAGAACCGGATGGCTTTGTGGGCAGAGAAGAAACATTTAATATTTTTGTCTGTTCCTTTGATCTATTTTTTTACGAACATGAACTTCTGTTTGTCTATACTTCGAAGGCACTAGAAAAGTGTTATCTTTTTTGTATAATAGATCACCTTACGTATTAACTTTTCGCTTTGTAATTAATGGTCTTAGTAATTCCGATCTAGAAGTGAAATCACCGTTGTCATCTGGATAACTGCAAATCGATTTTTAACACTTTCCAACAAAGTTGAAAAGTGTTTACGACTTCGGTTTGTCTGGCCGTCTCGCCGCGCTCAAACTCTCGTAAATATAGTCGGATCGTTCTGAAATTTTTGGATGTTAATGACCTCTACCATAGCACGATCTGTATTTCAAATAAAGTTTCTAGCATGTTTAGTTCATTTACAGGGACAGTCAAAAGTTTTCCGTTACATTACGGCCTATGGGAAAAAATTGTTTAAAATGGTTTTAAATGATGTTATATGCTTTCAAACATAATAAAATTCATATGCATTTATCAAGTGCACTAAAATATACATTCTGTAGAATATACGATGCAAAGAATAGTTATTATTCATTTACAGAGCCACACAAAATAACTCCGTTACAGAACGATATAGGGGTGAAGGTAATTGTTGGTGGCGTATTTTAATTATGTTAAATTATTTTGTGTATAATGAAATTGTTATACGTCGCTGGGGTTCACTATAACTTATTTCATGTATAATACGAAGTGCATAGCATTTACAGGGACACACGAAAGATTTCAGATACTATATTGTGTCCGAAGTACTATACAGTAGCGATGATTGCTGGAAATGCATTTTTATATATGTTATGTGCTTTTATGTTTCACTATATTTATGCAGAGTATATAGTGTGTATAAATCTTGTAATCCATATACAGGGCTACACAAAATAATTCGTAATTGTTACTGGGTATGATTGCAAATTGCTTAAAAGTGATTTTTAAATGAGTTATGCATTTTTACGAGGAACTGCATTTGGTTTACTAAGAAATGTTTGTAGAACATAGATAAAAGGATATACAGGGTCGTGCAAAGAATTGGATACATAGCCGTCTATAAATGGTAATTTCTGGAAATGTGATTTCAGTAGGTTTAAGAGTGCTTTACTTTGAATTAAACTTTAGCTAAATAGTGGCGTATAATAAAAGTACTAGGTTAACTACAAGGCTGTACAAATGTATACAAGTATGTTTTGATCTATTAGTATAAATTGCTGAAACAGAAATTTCAACCTGTTATGAGTTTTCTTGCTAAACTAAAGTTTCCCATTATATAGTATATATATCAACCTACAGATCAAATACAGGGCTGTTCAAAAAAATTGGAATACATATTTGGCTATATACGGTAACTGCAGAAATCAGTTTTTCAAATGTTTCAAATGTCTGTCATGATTTTCTAAGAAACTTAATGCGACCTATTTTTTTATTTTTCATTCAATTAATTAGAACTTGATTTATAAACAATTATTTCCTCAATAAGACCATATTTTTCATTTCCAACACAATCGCTTTAAGAAATTGAGTTAAAAATTTCAAATTTGGCATAATTTTAAAAAATATATCCTGTCTTTATCAAAAGATCGACCATTTCGGCAAACTATATAGTTTCTGAATAAGAGAACCTACCAATTGCGTGCGTTTGGAAACAAAATGATTTGAAATGGGTCAGAAAATAAGCAGTTTGGATTTGAGTACATCCTTCATACGATATATTTTCTTAAACCTTAACGTATTTTTAATTTATTTTTGCTGTAAGAATTGGTCCTTCCAAAAATTTGTCAATATAAATGTATATAGGGTAGCTGTGCCAGTAATGGACACCCTTTGAAGTTTTTGGTTCATAAAAAAATAACTAATAAATATTTAACTTTATTTATTTATTTGTTTGTTATTCTTTGCATGTTTTATAACACTGGGTTATTGATGACACTTTTAATAAAACTAATCAGGAAGCAGAAAAAATTGTTTCAAAGTTTCGCTGTTTTTCTGTGAAAATCTTAATGAAGAGGCTAAGAGCTGGCTTTGTTCAATTAATTTATATATTATTTATTTTCTTGCAAAATTTTAATGTTTTGTTTGAGTAGAAATAGAAAACTTAAAATTTTTATACCAACGGCCATTTACAAAATTTCATTTGTTTTTAAGGTTTTAAGAGGGGGTGTCCATTACTGTGATGGTTAATTAGTCATTTTCCAGTAATGGACACCCTATGTAGACATTGTTAAAAATGTAATTTCAGTAATGTTTATAGTGCATAAATTATTCTGCAAACCTAAATAATCAAATTTAACTTTTATTTATACTTACCAAAATGTAATAACACAAAAACTTTTATAATTAGCTGCTTTTAAGTTATTTTATGTGATTAATAAAATTTGAATATTTGATTCTTTTTTAATGTATAAGTACCTTGTATATTTTATAATCTAGCAATCAAACCAGCCAGGAAGCAGAAAATACTGTTTAAGAGCACAGTCAAAGAGGGGCTCATGGGGCTCAATCCCTCTCCGTTTAAATAAAAACAATTAAGTTACAGAAGCTATTAAAAATATATTTTCTGTCTTAAATGTTTCCTTATTTACCTCTGACAAAAAATATATATATATTAATGAAAGTTATAGGTAATATTCATGGAACTAGTAAATCTGCACATCAGTGGCCTCAAACATCAGTTCTACAGTTTTACTTTGAAATTATTTTATTTAGTACTTAAAATATTCAACTCACAATATCATTTCTTTCATAAATTATTTGAAAAAACGTTTAAACACACAATAAAATAAGTTGGTTTGATAAGACGTATACGTTTCATGAGTACTAGGACTCACATCCTCAGTGTAAAAAACTTTAAAAACAATATTCCACCAACTACATGTACGGTGAAAACCCAAATGTTAAAACATAATACCAAAAGACCATCAAGTTCCAACAGCCAATGAAAGTAATGCGGAAGTGAAGTGTCGTGACACAACAAATCCACCCAGAAAGTTGAGATGTATGGTGTACTAGATAAATCATTAACCAAGGAGTCTTTAAATTTATGGATATGAACAGCCTCAAAAAAGTCTAAATCCAGAGGAGTAATGCATTTCTTGATAATGGTAGCTGAGTCAAAATTAAAATTATGTCCCTCCCCCCAGCAATGAGAGGCGATAGAGGATTTCTGCAATTCTTTTTTCTTTACATAGTTTCTGTGTTCATTGACTCTGTAACGGAGTTTTCGTTTAGTTTGTCCAATGTAGGACAAACCACATTGGCATTGAAGGTTGTAAACGCCCCAATAATTATGAGGAGGAATTTGATCCTTAAGTTGCGAAAAAGTTAATTTATTAACTGGTTTAAAAAACACATTAAAATCATAATCTCTTAAGATATTAGCCATCTTAAAGCTAATGCTATTATAAAAAGGTAAAATGGTAAGGTTAGAAATGGAAAACGCAGTAACAGGAGAATCAAGATTATTAACATGTTTATTAAGACTATAAATTTCTTTCATATTTATAATAGTAATTATTATAAATGATATATTAAGTAGTCTCTGGAAGATTAATTGTTAAAAATAGTGAGACAAAACTAAACACTAATATTCCAAAACTTTTTTTTTTTTAATTGCCTTCTAAATCACCCACTGTTTCAATAATTTGATAGCTGTAATTGCCTGATATTTAGCATTTTAAACTATCCATCTAAAATAATTAAAACATCGATCTTCTGATATTTTATTAATTACTGATATCCTAATTGGGTACTTCTTAGTTATCCCGTCGACCAAATTACTGTCGCCAAATTGTAAGATTAAATGCCAATAATGGTTGATCGTAAATGTCAAATTTACGTGACAAACCCTGTTTACGTCATCAAATGAGTTTTATTTCGACGTTTTATTTGTATTTTTATTAATGTTATACTAATTCATTTGTTTTTTATTTATTTAAAATAAAAATTATGTCAATTTGTATACTTTGGCTGGTGGTTTGGCGATTTATATGATTTGGCGAAATTGGTCGACGGGATAAATAAGAAGTACCCCTAATTGTTAAATTTATATAAAAATGACTATTTTGTTTCATTAGTATGCATTCATTAAATTTTGGTTCTAAATACAGTGATAAAAACAATTGTATTTATTGCTTTTTATGGGGTGTCCATTACTGGGTTTTTGGGTGTTTTAATATATTTCTGTTATTTAAATTTAAATTTCGATTCATATTGGGAAATGAGACCATAAGAATGGTTAAACATTGTTGATAGGTTAATTTGAAAAACTGAAATATAGTAATTATAACTATTAATAAAAAAATAATTTTAAAAGAAATTCCTTAAGGGTGTCTATAACTGGCACATCTACCCTATAATGAATTCATGCGGATTTGATATCTATTGAATTGACAAAGTTATGGATTTTTTCTTTTTCACCTCCCCTTTTTGTTTTCGTTTTTAATTTTTTTAAATTTTTTTCGGCAAGAATTGTTCCTCTCAAAAAATTGTCAATATAAAAGTTGTAGATAATATTAAGGCAATTTATAATAAATTTAATTGGATTTGATATCTTGAGAATTCACGAAGTTATGAATGTTTTCTCCCTAAAACAATGTTTTTTTTTCGCCCCTTGATCCCATTTTTTGTTTTATCAAAAATCTGTCATACATCATTTCGGCCCATTTTTTTAGAAGAATAACTTTAAACTGAGTCGATATATATTATAATTAAGAAGTTATGAGGTATTAACGGTTTTCACAAAACAACTCCCTATTTCCACCCCCTTCGTCCGATTTTGCCAAATAACGAACCTGACCGAGATTTTATGCCCTTTGAATTTATGTATGAGCTTGGAAAAGATTTGTGAAGATTTATGGAAATTATCTTGTCCATAAAAAAGTGATATATATATCTACAAATTATAATAAAATATGGGTGCAAGAAACTGTCGGTAACCATACCGGTGCGGACCACTCTGGTCTGGGAATCGACCGTAGCTAAACACCATGTTAGGCTTAAGGAAAAATATATTGTAACATATTACAGCTAAATGATATTTTTTTCCACTTGAAATCATGTCTGTTCAGCATATTTTCACATAAAACACGTGTATCATATACATTTATAATGTATTAAGTTCTAAATTAAAATTAAGCTATTATAAACATAGAAATCAGATCTAAACAGACGATACTGTTGCCATTCAGATTCAAATTCCAGCAAATCTACAAACAAATGAATGACTCTTTGAACTATTGATTAAAAAAAAATACATGTTACCGTCGATGTGTTCTTAAAATATTTGTAAATGCACATTAATACCTTTAAATATTTTAACTTTGTTTAAAACCTTTAAAAAATATTCAATTGAGTTCTAAATTTAAGGGACAGATGAACAATAACAACAACAATAAATTCTAAATTAAAAATAACAGATAACTATCGCCATCTGGTGGAGAAAAGATATAATTTTCGCTCCAGAAAAGTATCATGCAAGCATATTGCATTACATATATTTTTAATTTTTTCAGAATGATTATTCTTTTGCACAATTTCAGATTTCCTGTGATGTTTGTGTCCTGTCTTATATATATATAAACTCGGTTTATGGCGTCAGATACCGCCATCCGAAGAATCCTCAAGAGTATTTTTCCATTTCTTCCGGCCAAGGGTCCATTCCTCTTCCAGACCTCTATCCCTCATTGCCTTTGAGATATCTTTCATCCAGGTCTTTCGTGGTCTTCCCCGTTTCCTTTTTTTGTTTGTTTCATAGTTGAATGTTATTTTGGTTATTGGTTGTTATTTTTATTATCCTGTCTTATATGACAAAGTAAAAATTATCCGAATTTGAATATCTAAAACTTCCAAATGCATTTACAATAAAGAATTATTTCAATGGCATTTTAGCATTAGTTAAAGGGACAATTTTTTCCTTACCGAAGGCTACGAGCAGCGCCTCTATAGGCTGTTTTAATTCCCAATAAATCAGGAGCTTATGTTTCTTGCTAATTCTTTTGCGTCATCCAGCAGCAATTAATATAAACAAAGAAACTTTCTTTTGGAATAGTACTTTTTTTAATGCATGTTATCAGATTTGAAGACACTGCAAATAAAATTAATATTTCTTATCGGTACAACATATTTTAATTATCTTGCAGATAAAATTATGAATTTTAACATAGTTTGTAGCGAAATAAAAAGTCACGCTAAACAGCAAATTTTTAATGTAGAGGGAACCTAAATAAGCATTTTCGTCATAGAATGTGTTGCTGGAAATGCCACGTTTAAGCGTTGGTGACTAAAGTGTAGTTTACATAATTTCTTTGTTCTAAACATCAAAAATCAAAGGATAATACATTTTGATTAACAAAATGCATGAGGCATTTTTTTTTAACTCAGAAAAATATATTTTTTTTAAATATTGCTTTGAAGATTTATCATTCACATTCCGTCATTTTTGACGGGGGTTATATATACTAGTATATATATATTTAGAGAGAGAGAAGGATAGATAGATAAAGTTTTTTACTGGGTGTCGCTCTGGGATCTAACGATCATGATCGGTGTAGATCTGCAAAACATTCTCAAAAATTCCAACATAGGGGAGATCCCAATAGGTAGTATTTGATACGAAGCCTACCTAAAAAACCAACTAGAATGGGCAAACCACATATTCTCTCAAAGATCCTAGTATTTGAAGGTAAAATTGTGGGGAGCCAGAGTGGAACAAGCCACTTGATTCACTCTTACACTGACAACTTGATATCCAAGTTCCGTTGGGCAATCAGTTAAACGGTCTATATCACTGGCTAATCCATTGCACAGACTATAGACGACATGCATACAACGTATCAGTTTTCTGGCTTAAATGAACGTTTGCTAAATGAAAATTACTGTTAATTATTTTTTTTTCTTTATGCATTGTATTTATCTCTATATCACTATTAACGTATTTTAGTTATGGAAACTTTTATTGCTTATTTTGAGAATTAAAATGAGTACTATTGTATTCATAGATGTATTATTTGAAAAGCTCTATTGTATAAAAGTAAATATCGGTATGGATATTATCAGCCGTATTCGGATAATATAATAGATAGATGAGAAGCAAGGTGGTAAACAAAAGATTAATTCCTGTGATGCCTGTCAGTTAATAGGGGTTCGGTTGTAGTCGCATGAATTGCCTTTACAGTAGAACCTCGATTAACCGAGCTTCGATTAATCTAGGTTTCTGTTAACCGAGCCGATAACAAAGTCTGATTTTTTAAAATTAATTTATATATTTATTTATTTATTCTTTTGTGATTGAGCTTTGAGAAAAACCACACCTTTTCAGTTCACAGTCCGTGCTATACAGGCTCTTCTGCCGCCAAAAACACTCACCTTCCAAGAAACATTGGACCCTGAGAAGTCAACAGCGATCAATGCTTTGTTTCCAGTGGCCGTGTGAATTTTCTTAAATTTTCAATTTGCTTTCTGAAATTTACTGCTAGTAGTTGATTTCAATTTGAAATTTGTTAAGCTGCGAAACATAACCTTACATATATTTATTTTTATTACTTAAAAACAAGTTCTATTATTTTATTTTAAGAGATGTTAAATTCGCAAGCACGGCGAGTTTTTACTCACAGTTTCTATTAACGGCGATTTTCGATATCCAAGGTATTAACGGTCTTAATTACCTCGGATAATGGAGGTTGCACTGTACTTTACTTTACAAGTGAGATCACGTAGAATTTGAATTGAGAAATGTCAGTGCGAGAGATAAAGTCAGTCTTGACGCTGGAGTCTTGCGTTGGAGGTGAAATGTAGAGTTTGGAAAAGGATTTACTCCTGTGCGGAGTAGTGAATATAAAAGGAAATATTTGTGTTATTATCGTCTTGAATAATCCTAGCTCAGTACGGTAAATTGAGAAAAGGAGAGTGTAATTTAAAGGCATAATGTAATACGTAGATACTGGGTGTCCCAAAAGGGACTGATGGATTTTAAAATTCAATAACTTCCAAACGGTGACAGATATTAAACTATTTCTTGAAGGAGGTTTATGTATGATGTCAGGAGTTTTTGTACTGTGATTCTTGATTTTATTTCGAATTTCAAACAATAGATGGCGCTGACAGCAATAGGCGCTCAGTCCAGACCCAATTTTTGGTACTATGGGATCCATTCAATATATTTTAATCTCCTTTTTCGCATGGAAGAAGAGAGAGGGCGAAAACTCGAGCCTGGATTTAGCGGTTTTTGCTTGCAGTGCCATCTATCGATGCTATTTGTAACTAAAAGGGAGAATCGCAGCATACAAACTCCTGACATCTTACATAACACTTCTGCAAGAATTTTTTTAATATCTGTCACCGTTTCCCAGTTATTGAATTTTAAAATCCATCAGTGATTTTTGGAACACCCGGTGCGCATTCAGTTACATACTTTAAAAGGTTTACTCTAGAATTGATAGCATCCGAAAAACTGTTTTTCCGGGTAGAGAGAACAGATTAATGCTTTGTAAAAGTTACTCGGAAACGATTATAAAATTAACATCAACATTAACATTATTTTGTTATAATTTCATGTACAAATTTAGTTAAGCATTGATAATGTTTACTTCGTAATTAATGGTATCCGAATAACTAATTTTCTAGGTAAAGAGAACTGATTAATAAATTATAAAATCTACTCTGAAACGTATACGAAAATTACGGGCAGTTAATGAAAATTTATTTTTGCAGATTCTTCTTTAATTTTCGAAAATAAATTGTTTTCTGCCATTTCTAAAGATAAAGGAACGCTTTATAGATATATAAGACGCTTTATACATTATAAAGATAAAGGAGCGTATCTCGGATGGCTTGGAAGAGGTGATTGCACATTTTTCTTCGTGACTAAAGTCATTTTCGTGGAGTAAGAAACATTCGTCGTTTATTAAGCGTATATTTTTTAGAGTGTATCATATATTTACAGTGTGCTTTTCCCTAAAGAAGAATTCACAATGAAGTGATACTAATTCCCTATTTCTAAGATTAATCTAGTAATTTCATAAAAGTTACTATAAATGAACATCGTTTTATTTTGTTACAATACTTATTCAATTTCTAGCGTTAAACTACAATATAGACGAAGTTTGTGAATTATGGAATGCTCGGGAAGTATGGAATACCATAATATTTGGGCCGTACGGCGCTCCAGCCAAACATAAAACTGCCAAACTACTTCCCCGTACTACCATTATGCACTTCGATGAGGTCGGTTTCGATACCTGTTGTTGGAGTGACGCGGCGAAATCAAATCTTATCATCAGTTGTTGCGGTTTTTTGCATATAAGTCTTATGAAATTCGTATGATATAACCTCTTCATCAGTGATGTTAACCAAGTTCAGTATTAGATTAAACATTATATTTATTGTTATGTTAATCAGTTTACCTCTATGCTAATTTGTTGAGGAGCGAAGAATTTTTTTTTTTTTTATATAGTTGACATGTCGAGTAATGTGGAATATCAGCTAGGCAACTGTTTCAAGCCGAATCTAGTGAAGATGAACAATCATTTCATTCCGGTGAATCATCTGGAATGGGCTTTTTACCTGCTTGCACACAATATAAGAAAGATTTTTTTTTTTTTTGTAATGGGAGATATTCAGAAGGTGACAGTGGCGAGGAGTTGATATAATGCTTGATCCATGCGATGTGGGCCCTTGTGGTCTATTGTGAGACCGAAACAACAGACAACGTTTGTGATTTAAAAAAAAATATATATAATAAGTTTTCAAAGAATCTGATGATTTGTAGGTGATGTACTACTGTTTACCCATTAAACAACCTTGGTTAATCTTGTAAATCACGGTTTTTCTTACAATTTAATATTCCTTATAACCCTATTTGATATTACCCAGTAGCTCATACTACCAAAAAGTGTAATTATCATTTTTTTATATCTAAATATTCATATTTTTATGTCCCTTCAACTTTAAACGCTTTAGAATTGAATTAAGAAATAGTCAAAGATTGTATTTTACTAACTTTTAATGTATTTAATTTTTCTTTTACGTTGATTTTCAAATCCAAATGTAATTGGTATACCATTAAATCCAACCCTACATTTACTGACTTAAAAATTACTATTACTTTTGATCAAAAGTTTACGGATAACTTAAAATTATTAGCCTCATTTACAGGTTGATCACGTAAACATCGAATATTTTAAAATAATTCTTAGTGCAATTTCATGTTAATGATGATGTGTTTGAAAACCAGAAGACCAAAATTTAATATAAACAGAGATGCTTAAATGAGCTTTCCTCTAAAATATTATAAAAATTTTAAACCACTAAGACTTTTAAACGTTGGAAACATTTCAATAAAGACATTCGCAAGTTTACATTTTTTGTGTGAAACGGGGAGAAACGAGTGATATTATTAAAGCATTTTAAAAGATAAAATTCATTTTCTTTGATCTAGGGATTTTTAAACACTGTTTTAAAGTTGCGATGTGCAGTCAAAAAAAAAAAAAAAAAAAAAAAAAAAAAAACTAATTATTTTCTGTGCATAAATAAATACTAGTAAAATTTTTTTCACAAAATATATAACATGAACTTTAAAAAGTTCACTTTAGAAGCTTAATAAATTATTTTAGTCGCCTTTTATGTAAAACAGGGAAGTTTTTAAAGTTCATATTATATATTTTATGTTTGAATCAAGGTAAGAAATTGCTTTTCGTCGTATAATATTATTTGAAAACAATTTCTTTTAAAAGTATGTTTTTATTAGTATATTTAAAACTCTCTTTTAGTCATTTTATTTTAATTTAATACTTAGAATTTAAAATTCATGTTTTATAAATGAAAATTCACGTTTTTTAAAAGACATCGCCACATGTAAAATATGTGTACAAAAGGTTCAAAATACAAAACAAGTAACGCCTTTCTATCCAACGTACTTTATATTCACAAATTAAAAGATGTAAAAAAACATATAAATAACATAAATCTCGGTTTAATCTTTAAAACCTTCGTCATGAGAAAATTATTCTAAAAAATATAAATCGACAACAACTTTTAACATGCTACAAATAGGTCTAACGGAAACTTCTTAATCCCAAACAAACAGTTCAGTGGTGCCATCTTTTAACGAAAGAAAACAACGATGAAAGAAGTGCTGAAAAAGTGGAAAATTTTTTTCAACGGATTTTCAATATAAGAAGCCAGATTTCAGGAATGCGAAAGGAAACATTATCATTACATAATTCCTGGTTCCTTAAACGAATTTCTAAAGAGTCACGAATAATAGCATTGAACGGAATAACTTGCTTGGAAATAACTTTAGCATGGTCAAAGTCTATAAATGAAATGGTCCTTTATGGAAGCTTCTTGAGAGTGTTGTAGAAAATTTACGAAACTTCAAATCCTTTTTATGTTTTTTTTCAATCATTCAAAAAATCGACGTTTAGTCATACCTATATAGAAAGAGATTGTCCCATCTGTAAATTTAAAGGCAATTTCATACACCTTCCTTTATAGGTATGACTAAACGTCGATTTTTTGAAAGATTGAAAGAACATAAAAATGATTTGAAGATTCGTAAATTTTCTATAGCACTCTCAAGAAGCTTCCATAAAGGACACCTTTCATTTATAGACTTTGAACATGCTAAAGTTATTTCCAAGCAAGTTGTTCCGTTCAATGCTATTATTCGTGAATCTTTAGCAATTCGTTTAAGGAACCAGGAAGTATGTAATGAAAATGTTTCCTTTCACATTCCTGAAATCTGGCTTTCTATTTTGAAAAGCCGTTGAAAAAAAATTTTCCACTCTTTTCAGCACTTCTTTCTTTGTTGTTTTCTTTGGTTAAAAGATGGCGCCACTGAACTGTTTGTTTGGGATTAAGAAGTTTCAGTTAGACTAATTTGTAATTTTAATTGTTTTTAAAATGTAACATGTAAAGAGTTGTCGTCGATTTATATTTTTTAGAAATTTTTTCTCCTGACGAAGGTTTTAAAGATTAAACCGAAACGTAGAGATTAATGTTATTCATATGTTTTTTACATATTTTAATTTGTGAATATATAGCACATTGGATAGAAACACCTTATTTGTTTTGTATCGAAATTACAACGTAAAGTCCTTAATTATTAAGGTTCAAAATAAATACAAATTAAACTTAAGCTCGGTCTCTTTCAAAGATATGCAATAGAAAAGAAAAAAGGTTTTTTATGTTATTTTAAAAGTTATTTTGTTCTATTGTAACAAATAAATATTTATCAATGAGTCATGTGGTCAAAAATATAAAACATAACTCATGCAGGAAAATTATTTATACCTAGCATTTCTAAATAGTTTTTTTCAGCGTACAATCTAAATATCTTGAACACTGATAATGAGCTCCTGAAATATAAAAGTATTGCGATATCATCGGAACACAGAACTGTCCATTATTCCTAAAGCTTTAGCATATCAGGAAGGGAGTTGAAAAACGATTCTCCTATGAATAAGACGAAACACTCTATAATACACTGCTCAAAACAATTAAAGGATATTTGAAGTTTTATATAAAATAAAGATATAAACGAAATTTTTTTTGCCGAAAATAGAAGAAGAGAATCACAAATGCAAATTTTTCTGGTTTTCAAACTGTGGAGTATGCAAATTTTGAGTTCAACGTCAAAAACGTCGCTTCAGCGGCAGCGAATGAAATTTGACTTTCAACTGGATAAAAGAGAATGAAGACAAGGATGATCGGCATTCAGTGATTGCTTTGTTTCGATGAGTACGATGTCTCAGCGAAGTCATTTGACAGATTCAGAAGCTTTGAGAATTGTTGGTAGGTTAGAAGGGGGCCAAACTCAAGCCGAAGTAGCGCAAGCCATTGGAGTGTCACAAAGTGTCATTTCCAGGATCTGGAACCGTTTTTTGGAGAGCGGATGTGCAGGCCGAAGACCAGGGCAAGGTCGTAGACGGACAACAACGCCCAATGAAGATCGGTATTTAGCGTTAACAGCTCGGAGACACCGAACCATGAACGCTACTCTTCTCCAACAACACCTTCGCTCGGCTACAGGCACCACGATTTCAACTCAGACTGTCCGAAACCGGCTCCATGCTGTAGGTCTGTATGCTCGCCGACCGATGGTATGTGTTAGATTAACATCAAGGCATCGTCGCGACCGCAGGGAGTGGGCAACCGAGCATGTCAACTGGAGGAGAAATGAATGGAGCAATATTCTGTTTTCTGACGAGTCCCGTTTTTCTGTGCATCCGGATAATAGGCGTATTTTCATCTGGAGGGACCGTGGCAGTAGGAATAATCCTGCGTTCGTGCACGAAAGTGTCAGATTTGGCGTTGGAGGAGTGTTGGTGTATGGTGGCATCTCCATTGACGGGCGCACTGACCTCTACATCATTCGAGATGGAGCTCTGACTGGTCGCCGATATAGGGATGAGATCCTCAGACCTATTGTAGTCCCTTACGCTGCAGCAATCGGAGATAACTTCATTTTAATGGACGATAACTGCAGGCCACATCGTCCAAACCTGGTGGAGGATTTCCTTTTCGAGGAAGGAATCGTTCGAATGGAATGACCAGCGTGTTCTCCAGACATGAATCCAATCGAGCACGTTTGCGACGCTCTAGGAAGACGAGTTTCTGGCCGCCAACAACCCCCACAAACTCTCCAAGAACTGGAAAGAGCTCTTCTGGAAGAGTGGGGCAGAATACCCCAACTCGTCATTAATAGCCTCATTGAGTCCATGCCTCAAAGGTGTTCAACGTTGCTGGCCGCCCGTGGAAACCATACCCCCTACTGAAAATGATTTTCTTTGAAGAAAACACCTTTTCTTATTCTTTTTTTCTCATATGCACAAATTGTGTTTTTTTCCTTTAGCTCACAAATGCGCAATAAAATGCATTTTTTTCTGCCAAACATGTGTAATTTATTCTCATATAACCTACTATGTCTGTCGACCATGTATCAATCAGCTAAACAGTTTACCAGACACAAAATCCACCTAAAACTGCAATATCCTTTAATTGTTTTGAGCAGTGTATATACGGTCTAATTTCGAAAAGTATTCAATTTTGAAACACATTTACAGATTTCAGTGTAAAAGAAGACTCTTGATTTAAAAAAAATAAATGCTACAAAGTAGTAAAAAACAATTTATTATACGGACACACTGTAACAAAATTGTGTAACGTGTGTCAGCTATACGTCTTCCAATTTTATGGAGTAATTTAACCGATATAACGCCTTTAACGTTACACCATAATAATGTGAGATCTGATATTTTCACATTATTATGGCGTAATATTACACCGGTTATATCAGTTTAAGTTACACCAAATATATCTGTTAAACTACTTCATAAAATTGGTGGCATCTTGCTGCCATCCGTTTTGTGGAGTAATGTTACACAAACATTTTACAGTGCGTAATTTGTATTGATTATGTAAATATGGACAAAATTTGTTGACATAACAGAAAACGTGCCATAAATTCAGATCATTTGCGTAAAGGTGTTTTACTGTATTCGTGGCTCAGTTTTTTTTTCTAGAACAACAGATTTGTTTTCTTTGATGGAATGGAATAGCGCTCTCCATTTTCCTACAATGGTATAACATCTTCTGTTAAACACATTTGCTGTTTTGAGGTGGCCTTTCTTAGTATGTAGCGTCCAGAAACTGTGTTCAAAATACCAAACCTGACAGCATAGTCAGATATTTATTTTACCTTTATCAAAAAATGAAACAAATCTATCCCATTTCATACTTTCTGAAGAAGAACACCGTCCTGTTTTATACGTTTTTGAATAAAACTGGATTCGGGACTTTTTATGAAAATATTCAGTTTGAAATTAGAGAATAGTGCTAACTCTTAACATTTTTATTATGAAAAAATCTTTTTAAGGGACACAGTTATATACAAATTACCACTATTTCTAAATCGTAATATTCGTGACATTTTATTGAAGAATTTCTTTCATTAAATAAAAAGGAAGTTTTCAAAACTAATTGTCAAGGTACACTTTCTTTTTAAAGTTTTCAAGGAATTTTAAACTAAGATAAATTGTCTAGATTAAGACTTTTGAGTAGTATTCATATTCGAAATTAGACCGTTGTAGGTATCTAATCTAAAATACCCCTATAGTCATATCGGTAAATTCTGGTTGATAATAAAGTTACTTATTACAGTATAATTTTGTTTTTAAATGCATTTTGTTTGTGTTATACGTTCCCTTTTCAAATGTAATGGTTTTATTTGAATATGTTTCGAAAACTATTATTTATATTATGTATTAAATATAAAATCTTGAACAAGTGAATACAAGATAAAACTCGCTAAAATTTCGAATATCCAATTATATTTTCTACCGTAAGCATAAAGTGTGTACTTCTTTTCGTTTTGCTCTCTCTTAGCTGAAAAAAAAAAAAAAACTTTTCAACATTACTTTATGTATTATCTCTGTTAGGTGGAGAATATTTTATTTATCTCTTATTGTTTCAGACACATTACAGCATTTAATATCCAACGATTGATAGCATGCAGCGTAAAAGCTTTTGCTAAGTTTTTCATTTACTTTTTTGTAATTAAATAAAGGTTAGAAAATCTCTTACTAAAGTTTACTGCTTTATCGGTTAACAAAAATCGTCCCTAAAACACTTAAACAGGATATTTACGGAATCACTTTATTAAGCATAAATAATAAGTTATCCGATAAGCTATTTTTTAACATAACTAAATGTGAGCAGAAAAATAATGAAAAAAAAAAAAACAGAAGTAGTATAGCTTTGTTTATTCTTAGTGTAAAAAATAATATGTAATACAGGTGAAAATTATTCTTTTTTTATGTTCGTTTATATCTTTGAGCCAATCAATCAACTGTGTGTTGTAAAGAGAGACTAATTTATATCGTTATAATAATATTCATTAACATTCTAAAGAATTTCGTAATTTAGATATCAAAGTATACTACCAGAGGCCAATTTGGAGTTTGATTTTATTTTGCTAAGCAACGGGATTGTAAAACTGAAGCATTTTCAAATTTTTATTAGAATTTTTATACTATAAATTATGTTTTTTTAAGCGCATTATGTTTTTATTTTCTCTACAACAAAGCTAAAAACAAAATATATTTTTTAAAGAAATCTGCTATTCTCAAATTACGAACCTGAATTTGGATATATATTAGATATAGGAATTTCCCGCATATTCTATTTTTTTAATAATACTTGTTTGATTTAATTGAAATAGATCCTCCCACTCAAACGATAATACATTTCTGAAATGTTATAGACAAAACAAAGTTCTGATAAGTTTATGTATTGCCGATTCCCCAAATTTTCACATTAAGTACCAAACAAGAACCAGACAAGCATTGAATAAATTAAATTCCTTACATGAAAAAGTAAGTTTATCTAGTGGGTTGTCTTCACTAATTTCACTTCGATTATAGTAAATCGTCATAGTATAGAAATATTGTTCAACAAATCACTAAAACGTCAGAATTAGTCGACAAATTAAAAGTTACGTACTAAGATATTAAAGATGATCATGTCGTGACTCTAGTTTTGGTTTCAGTACCGAAATTTTAATAATGTAATCATTGCTTTAAAAACCTGTCCTGAAGTAGTATAAAAGCATGATAGCCCCAAAAATAAAATAATCAACATGTATAATAAGAAAAATGAAATTATGAACGAAAGTCTTCGGAAGTTTACAAAACTAATCCTAAGACTAACCACCGCCCCCTGAGTATTGGTGAACACATTGACACAAAAAGGACGGCTGTAATAGGGGAATTTTTTCATTCTGCGGATGTGCGGTCCCTTGAACTTTAATACCACTATTTATGATTCTTTTACATTTCTTTTCTGAGATTAACCCACTGACTGACAAGTCCATGTTAACATGTTCGCTGAACTGCAGTTTTCACGGTAATGCATACATTACTTAAATTTATGTAATTTTATAATTTTTTCTGTCTATTCAATGCCTTTTCAGTCTTTTCATCACCCAATCGTTGAGTCATGGTTAGTACTCACAAGCATTATCTTCAAGTACTCAATTACACCCCTAATATAACGCAGCAATAATTACCTTTTTTTCGCATTAAAAAAAGTATACAGTTGAAAACAATATTACAGTTTGCCCTCGCCACGAAGAAACTTTTATAAATTACTGATATTAAAATTTAAGAAATCGTACAACCGCTGCACAGTGTGGCGCTTTGATGATCTAGGTGGAGAAAATTATTTTTTCCGATTATCTCGGAATTTGACAAAACCGCGTATACTGGTAGCTGAGTGTCTCTTTTGTCGAGATTCATGTGAGTTTTGTTGAAAAAATCCGAGGTGTCGATTAATTGTGACTATAAAGAAGCCATTAGCGCAGATGGTTTGAGAAAGTTTAAAAGGTTCCCTAGTTACCTCTAAGTTCGAACGCACGTAGTTTCGCATGTGCATTCTGTTTTATTTGAAAGCGCGAGTTTGCTGGACATATGTCTCAGGTTTGTCAAGGTAAGATTTAACCTATTGCTGTTTGAAAATAAGCGGCATTAAAGTCTCTTACCCGCTTTATTCAAAGGTTGTAGTTCTGGATGATCCATGATGTTGTTTACAAACTACACCTTGACTTTTTACATATTATTCAGCCTTATTCAGCAATAAGCATTTTTAAAAATATAATTGCTATTCCTAAAGTATTGGAAATTTAAGAAAACTCCTGCAAAAGTTTGCAAATCATTAAGTTTTTATTAATAATATTAAGAAAGTTTTTATTAATAATATATATTAACTTGCACTGTATGTATGTATGTTTAGTTCAAATCTTGCAAGTCAATTTTAAACCACTTTTAATTATCTGATTGAGTCGAAACATTAAATACATTTGTAGTTTCAATGACCATACACTATTACTATAATCTGAATTACGTAGAAGTTCTAATGTTTCTACATGGCTACACAAAATTGTAGTTTAAAACTTTTAAGTTAATTTTATACTAATTCCAATTATCCTATCGATCTGAAACTTTGCTTATATATGTAGTTCTGATGATAATGTAATATTATTGTAATTTATGAAATGTAGTAGTTGCACTTTTGTTACAGGACCACACGAATGATTAGTTCAAATCTTGCAAGTCAATTTTAAAACACTTATAATTATTTCATTGACCTGAAACATTGCTTTCTTTCGTTCTTCCGATGCTAATTCAATTATATTATAATTTGACGAACGTAGCAATTATGCTTTTTTTTACAGGGACACACAAAAGATTGCGGAAAGATTGTTGCTTATAAGCAGAAATTTTAATAAATTTCAAGAAAATTACTATAGGTTTTTTAGATTCACAATAGCATTTTTTAAATTGAAAATAATTCGTAGGAGTTATATTTCTTTTACAGGAGCAGATAAAAAATTCGGATATATTACTGTCTATAAGCAACAATTTTATTTCAAACTGAATAAAATTTATATAGTTTATTTACACACCAGCATTTTTTAAGCTGAAGGTAATTTAGGTAGCATTTATATTTTTTATAGAGTCACACGTAACATAAAATCTTGTTTTTATTAAATATGATTTTTTTTTTTTTTTTTTTTTTCAGGATGACTACATAAATTTCTCGAGCGATTCTGAGTAGACAAAAATAATAAAAAAGAAATGAAAGTTAACTTACACGTGCGCATTAAATTGTTTTTCTCTTAATAGTGAAATAAGTATGTTCAACGCATTTTTTGTAATGCATTATATTTTAATTTTGAGACATTGTAGTTTCACAAACCTAGAATTTATCACTGTGTGAGTGTTTTATTAGTGATACATAGGAAAAACCAGCAAAAACCAATTAAACTTCAACGAAACAATTTTGTCCACTTAGATGGTCAAAACGTCCCACTGTGCGCTGTAAAAATAATCTACCTACGATACCCGTCATTTCCTTGTCAATATTCTAGGTCTATTATTCAGAGGATGAGGTACTTAATGAATATTTTCTAATCGAAAACATTCGAAAACCGAAATATTTTAAACATATGACACATTATATGACCAACAAGCGTGAAAAAGAGTTATTATTTAAAGAAGTATAAAAATAATCAAAGAAACCAGCACTTTAAAATTTAGTTTCAAATAAATAACATTATTCAGAAACATCTTTTTTAATAGTCCATCGATCTGATCGAGCGATCAACTTCTTTCATCGAAAATTATTCAAAAAATAAACAAAAATAAGCACGCATTTGGGAAAAAAAATATTTCTTTATCTTTGAATATACCACACTCTCTTAAAAATCGACATTCTACCTATGAAATGAAAAATAAATTTCAAAGAGCTGTTTTTATTTCGGATTGTGGAACAACTTTAACATCTGGTTAATTCGGATAGGTATAATTTTTGTAGTAATTGCCACAGGGTTCAGGTTCCATCTTGTGCTGCAGATTCAGCATTGCGAACATATAAGTACGAGGAGCGTCAGGCTGGTTATCGTCCGAGTTGCTCAGTTAGAAGAGCATGGGTTCGTAATGCTATTGACCCCGATACGAGTCACAGCTTGGACACTTTTTCAGTCTGTTGGATTTACTCCTAGTTAGGAATGGAAATGCTTCATGCATCTGAAACTTGTTATTTGAATTAAAGCAAAACGCTTTGAACTTTTGAATGCTATTGAATCTTTAAATATTAATATCACTAACTAGCTCGCTTAGCCCGCTGGTGAGCACCTATATATATCTTTGGTGTTGAATTTATATGAAATCTTGAACCTAAGGAACCTGAAACCGTGTCCCTGCTGCCTACATCGCCGTATACCACCGTTGCATATCAGCAATATCGATAGAGTTGAGATTTTAGGATAAAACTGGATACTCCTTCAGGCTTATCTTCGATCAAGTAGTAATTCCTGTAAAGGATCAGGGTCCATAAGCCCATAATCAGGGCCCGTAATTAGAAGGTATAGATTGCACAATTTTAACAAGAGTTTTTGTATTTTGTTCGAATTTATATGACTCACTTAAACTCAAATTTCGTATAATTCACAGTTTTGATGAAAATTAAACAATTTCTGCTATTTTTACCTCAATTTACTCTCTATTTTTAATATTTTACTATGTGTGCAGATTTACAACACTTTAATTTTAACATATTTTGTATATTTTGATGTGTTTTATAATATATGTCAAGAAGAAAGCGTTGCACGATTGCGCTCATATAAATAATTGGAAATTGCGTATTTTTTATCAAAACTACGAATGATACGAACTTTGAACTTGTGTAAATCATATAAATCCGAAAAAAAATATACAAAAACTATTGTTGAAATCCTACAACATCGCCCTTCTATTATTAAAAAGTGAAATAATCTAGTAAGTATAACATAATCGAACTTTAGACATATTTCATGGTCCGAAAACGCGGCTTATGGACCCTGATCGTTTAGTACTTTCCAGGTAGTTACAGAACAATGTTACTGTTTATCTTCTTGAAATCTATAGTTCATGCGCGAATACAGCTCAATCCATTTTTTATTTTATTTATTCATTTTTTTGTATAATCAATCTGAAAGTCTTCATCACTGATTCACCATTTGGAACTATATCCAGCGGTAACACGATTCCACCCTGCGCATTTACTGGAAGGTCTCAATTTTTAAGTTTCAAAATATACTTTTCGAATTATCTCTGTTCTGGATCAACACCAATACTAATTTTACAGAAATAAAATTGAAATGCAGAAAGTGATCTCTTGTTTTGATTTACAAATTTAACATTTCACTTCCGTTTCCTTAGATTTGAACGGCTAGTTACGGCGGAAGTCACCTCCTAAGAAATTACATTTCGATTTATATGACAAATTTTCGATTTCCAATAAGAGGCAGCAAGTACAATCTAAAAAAAACATGTATTTTTCCTTTGATTATATTCAAATAAAACAAAAAAGTATTCTCTTATTTTTGCCCGTTCCCCATTTAAACAGAAGAAATCAACGAATTTAACGTAAAGTTAACCTGATAGTAAACAATTACAGCTGCAGTTTTGCCGAATTCCAAGTTATTCGGTAAACAATGCATACTGGTACATTCTCGTACAAGAAACGGATATTTTAATTATGTTCTTTTCTGTTGAATCACAAAAAAATAGGGACAGAAAAATGTACAGATTGCAAAAAGTTATTTTAAAATTTTATAGAAATATCTTCAAAAAGCTAAAAAAAGTTACGTTAAATGTACTTTTACTCAGGGGAAACAAATATATGATTTATAAAAAAAAATATCTTCAGATAGTTTTCAATCCACTGCGTCCGCTTTCTTATTATGGAAGTTCTGACAAGTACAGCTGTTGCTTACAATCATACTAAAAAATATAATGCATTTGGTTTTCAAGAATGATTATTTTACAGTATATGTGTTGAAAATTTTCTGCATAAATAGGTCATTATTTGTTTGACTGTTTGTATATATTTTTGTGCTAAGCTTTGTGAAATTTTTTTCTACTCTAAAAAGAGCAAAAAGATTTTAAACTGCAGTAAAATATTCTCATGTTCGCAATATTATTCTTTAAAAATCGAGATAATGATGAACGATATAAAAACATTAAAGAAGAAATATTGAGTAAAATTTTGTATTGTTAGGAAAACTTAAATATACAATATTTTTCTGCAGTAAAATACAAAGTTTAAAGCTTACTAAAGTACTGGGTTATACTAATAATAAGTAATTTATACTTTAATATGGTTGCATAGTGAAATTTTATTTTACATTATAAAGCTTTAAATTTTACTATGCAGGGTGCGAAAAACATTTGAGAACAAATCGCGTTCTTTCAAACATGAATATATATTAGAGATAGGGCATTTTTTTTAATGTTCTGTTAACGTAACAAGCCATTCGGTTAATATCTGGGTATGTATGGGAACAACAAGTAGAGGTTGATATTGTGATGAGTGCTTCGGCCAATCTTTTTTGGTTTGTATTGGCTGAATAGCATAGTGCAGACACAGAGCCCTGTTAAAAGATGTCGGCCTCCGACCGGTTACAGGTGTAATTTAGAGCTTCAACACTTCGGTATAAGAAACACGTTGACTCTGACACCGCTGGTTTTCGCTTCTCACGACACACCCAGAATCATCCGTGAGATAGAAAATTTTCTTCACATGTCAGTCAGAAGCTCTTCGATGATTTCACACAATCACTGATCTTTTTGCGATTCACTTTTTTGATCTGATCAAAGTTTTTCTAATTGGAAAGCATTCGAGCATTCCCTGTCTCCTATTTCACCGAGAAAAAAATACCGCTTTCACCTAGAATAAATAGGTAGTCATTTACTGAATCCCTAAACTAGAAATATAGATTTCTGAGCTATACGAATAGCGTAAACAATTAAGCTGAATAGACAAAATGATCTAGACTTTCTAGTCTCTTGTTTTCGAGGTGACAAAACGATAACGAATCGTTTCAGTAGCGAAAAATTATGGCTTGATTTCTGGAATGGTTCTATAAACTAGAATTAAAGTTACTAAAACTAACCTCTTGTATTCGCATCTATTTGCAGAGATATTTAAATAAGTTTGACCACGAGAATAGGGTAAAACGCTCTTGAATACTTGTAGGAGACTCTAGAACTCTGTAGCAAAGGGAACTTGAATTTATGGTGATGGCATGGAACTATTTTTTCTAGAGCCTCAATTTAGATTCTAGATGCCAGATCCATATTTTTTCTCAGTGAATTGTTTCAATCTGTCAATTCTCTCGCTGCGCAGCCCGAGATATACTCGGGCTTGCATTTTTCCGTCTAATTAATGCTATTTGGTTATTCCCACCAGTTATTTTTTTAGCGAAAACTTTGTCTGATTTCATCAGGACATTTTCCCCGATTACGATAGTTAAAAATTTCTGCTTTAAAGAACCGGTGATAAAAGATTAAAAATTCTGTAAAAGACGTTCATCGCGAAGAATTACTTACGCAACGAGAGCGTTAAGAAGGCGCTTGTCTCGCGGTTGTCTTTATTTTGCTTGGGCAATAACTGTGCTCTTCACATCACGTACGACTTCTAACAAATGTCCTCATGAACCACACATCAGTTTGTGGCCTCATCAACTTGTATCTTCCTAGCGAGTGAATTAATCGTCTTCGTAGAATTTTCATCGACTTACTGATGAATTCAAGGATTTGATGATTTCATATTACTGACAATGTTGTTTCCTGGATGAAACGTTTCCCACATGAAACATGGAAGCCTTCAGTGCTCTCCTCACATTAAAAACAAATGACCGGCAGTGTTTCAATAATGTGGAAATCTCTAAATCGACGTGTTCTTCAGCAAATGAGCAATGACAGCACGCCTGTTCATTTCCTCAGTTAATATAGGTTCTGATATGTTTACATGTAACAGAAAAATATTTGTGACTATAATATACAGGGCCATATTTCACATATAGCATGTGTTGTCAAATACCTAAAGCACCCCGTAGTAATACACAATAGTTCAAATCTACTATCAGTAATAAAGTTCACTAATATTATAATCTTTTCGGAAAATATTTTTTTTAATGCAACATATCTACCCTATATATATAAAATCCTAATGAAAGGAATTTATGAAACGAATATATGAAACAGCTGAAATGAAACGACTTTATGTAACGATTCTTTCAAACGACTGATTAAACAACTGATTATGTTTCACGGCGATTTCTCCTAAAATATGGAATACTTTGCGATGAAACTAACTCCAAAAATCAGTATTGATCCGCAGATCTCAAAACTGGTATTAGAATTTTTAAATTCGAATTAGTCTTCGAAATATTAATTTTTTTTCTAATTTTAAATACTTTTCCTAATGATGGCAACTCAAATTTTAATCATAACAGATTTTTTTTCCATAGTTCAGAAAAGGTTATTATTTTAAACTAATTTGGCGACCAGTTTGGCCTCCCTTAAATGTATGCAAAGAAATGTATCAAGTTACTTTTATTCATAATTCAATTTACTTGAACAATCTTTCGCCAAATCGAAAGATTCTGATAGAGAAGTCAATTCTGACGGTATTTTTATGTTAGTGAGACGCAGGTGATAATTCGCTAAACATTTTTCCCGTCGCATTTTTTTTTATATTTCATTAATTTCATTTAAAATATAATCCTTTCATTCATTTTATTTAAAATACGCAACTTTCATTTAAAATTGATGGCTTTCACTCCTTTCTTTGTTTTTAAAACAAAACGAATAGTAAAAAATTAGGCACATATGTTATCTATGCACCGAGGTTCTTAATTGGCGCCAAAATGGCATTATTGTAATTGACATGGTAACCCGGCTATTGTTGTTTATTTAATAATAAATGTTTATTTACTTTTATCTATTTTTTTTAATTATATAAATTATTTTGTTCTATAGTTATTAATTATTTTTTTTTATATTTCCTTTAGAAAATAATAGAAAATAATTAAAAAATACGGTACTACTTATAACGACTATCTCGTTATATATGTTTGCATTTTATTCCCCCCCCCCCCCACAGACAGTTTCAATTAAAATTCTGTTTAATAACTTATTTATTTTGCGCACTATGGTCTAACAGTGCAGCCCCTAAATTAAATGCAACATTTAAAAACTAAATCGATTGTATTAACAGCCCTTCACATTTAAATCAAATTATTCTAAGTACTCGTCTCTTTAATAAAATAAAATCAGTGAATCACTCTCTATTTTCACTTTCTGATTCTTTCACACATACGCTTTAACCTTGTACAAAATTCGTTACGGCTGACTGTTAGTTTCAAACGCATTTTAACTTCGGTCATTTCCTTATTTGGGCATGAATATAACTCATCATTCAAAATCACTTTACATGCAATCTACTTATTAGAATTATTTTCGCTTCACACCCTTTTGTTCAGATGTATGGCATTTCTACATTTTTTGTGGTAAAGCGGTGTATCTTTGATCTAACATCTGGTCTAGAAAAATACAGTCTCATGCTTTTTAGCCTAACGAATTCGGTCTGTTACTATGCCCTTTCCAGATAACACTTTTTATTTTTTTACATTTAACCGCAGCTGTATCAATGTACTGTTGAGACTCCGTCTATCATGACTCAGGAATGTATGCAGCCCACAATCTGCCCCCCCCTACACAATTAATATGGTAGAAGCCTACCGTACATTTTTGGCGACCATACCAGCCAATGTTTCTATTACCCCCTGTGCATGGCGCAAAAATACTTTTAGATTGGCGATATTGTAGCCCGCCAAGCAAGAAAGTTGTAACTGTATATTCTTCCCATTCCTGCTTTCTGGCTAGCCTCGTGATGACGTCTTAAAAGAGGCTCCTTATTGCTTCTCCCCTGTACCTCTCCCTTCGACTTTCATCATGGAAATAAACTAAATCTTCGTTTACTTGAATTGGAGTTTTTTTAATAGGACCTGGTGTTTCTTAATTCTCGCAATCTTATAAACGCAAACGGCCATCTCTTCTAGCAAAAAGTCTTCATATAAAATTGGTCTCCGTGACCAGCTTTTTCTCCAGTAACAAAAAAAAAATGTAAGGGAGAGGTACTTGCTTCCAGCCTTTTTTCTGCATGGATTTCTGGCAGCGATGGATTCCCCCCGGCTGTCACACCGTGCCCGCTACGTGGATTTCATCATGGAGTGAACTTTCGCCCTGGACGACTGCTCTTCGCCGTAAAATATCTGTGCCTGCCTGCTTCTCTGCTTTTCCCCTTTGCCAACCCCCGGAGTTGTGGAATCAGCTGTTCGCTTCCCGTCGCCTAAGAAATCTGCCTGCCTTACATCCTTCCGTACCGAAGAATCCTGCCCGCGTGCAAACTTATCTCTCGGCGCATCCTTCCCCCGGCCCATCATCGCATCGTTCTTGTGAGTGTCGACTAAATCACAAATCAACGGCAAATGTTTCCGCATAATAGCAATATTAATTATGTCATAACTTCAACAAGTTCCGCGTTGAGAAACCTTTCAAATCTGTTTGAAAAATACTACAAATTATTCATCAGTTAAGTGCAGTGAAATACTGATTTCAAAGCAAAACACAAAAAAAAAAACTCTGAAAATACATGTGTTCGTTGAAGGAACGTCCGAGCGAGTCAGCGAGTGAATGAATGAATCCCGCTCTCCAACCTCCTCAATATTCTGGAAAAGTGTGTTTTGTTTTTTTACCATACGACACCAACCAGTTTGTGAAATAATTTTGTGAAGTGCTCAATTAGATAGTAACGTTCTGTTGTGAGGTTTTATAAGTTGTTCATCTTTATTCAAGAGGCAGTTTGCGATAAAAAAAAAATCTCTCCAAAAAAGTCATTTGCTGCCAAAGAATCGTTTTAGTGATTCACTCTCACGCATACACAAATTGCTAGCAAGTGTGTATGATATTGACAAAGAGATCATGAAGGTGCAAAAAAAAGTGAAAATAAATACTGCACCAGTCCCTTAAAATAGCACATTTTTAGAGTACGAAAGCATATTTTAATTCCCCCATTTAATTACTTTCCTTTCGCTTAATTTTCTTTTCAGTTAATTCTGGAAACCTTGTTTTAAAATTTTTAAAGTTGTTTCATTCCACTTGTATGCTTTCTTACTCCATAAGTACTCACAAGTACTTCTTATTTGACTTTATTAATATTATTGTGTTGTTGTACAGGATACGAAAACACAGTGATATTGCTATTTTTCATATTTTGTATTGTCTATTATAATATTTATAAATATAATATAAGTAGTTTCTTTCCCATTGCATTGAATGTTCCAATATCTTTACTTATTAAGATACACATTCACCTTTGCTTAACTTTTAATGCATATTAAAATATATTAATTTTTTTTCTTTCTCAAAAAGAGTTAACGAAGATTATATTTTGTCCCATATATTTTTCTGGTTCGCCTTTTGGCTTGAAAATATTTTAATTTGAGAAATATTTTTAATTTCTGTCCTTTTAGAGAAATAAGGACAGATAGCAAGTTTTTTTTTTTTTCTTTCTCTGTTGAAAAGGATAAAATAAGTTTTTATTTCAGTTGCTTGCTCCTACCAGTTTTATTTTGAAAGACTTACATGTTTCATTCATTTAAAAAAAAAATAAATAAATAAAAAAATAAAATAGGAGCTATTGCGAAATATTTTTCTGTTTCTCTTTTGCTTAAAATAAGCAACGGTATTATTTTTACTTTGGGAAACACAATTTTGTCCCTGGATAAGTTTTCTTTCTCTCTATTTTTTTTTATATAAGGTTTTAAAAAAAAATAAGACCTTTTGTTTATTTTTAAGTTGTGTATTAGTTTTTTTTAATGTGATTATTTATGTGATTATTTTATTTCATTATTTTATGTGCTTTGCATTTTTATCTGTTTATGTGTGTTATATTTAGATATGTATGCAGAATTTCAGTAACAATTTTTGATTAGAGAATTTGTGTTAGGTAAAACGTTGACCATGTCCGCTAAACAAGTTCAAATCAACATTAACCAATTTGACGGAGATCCGGATTTCCTTAAATTCTTTTTTAACCAAATTAGGTCGGTCGCTGAAATTAACAAATACAGCCCTCAGACTACCATTGCTGTACTTGTAGGCAAGTTAATTGGTCCCGCTCAAAAATTTTATGCTCAGAATCCGGAAATTCAAAAAATTAATGATCTAGATACGCTTGAAAAAGAATTTGCCGCATTTTTCTCACCCCCCAGCAAGTGCGTGGCTGGCGTGGAACTTTCGAGCTTATCTCTTCTGCCAGCGGAGTCAATTAAAAACCTGGCTCATCGGTTAAACGTGTTAGCCGCAACTGTCTATTCAGATATTAAAGACGAAAATGCCCGTAACACGATTAAACTTATGAAATTTATGGAAGCTGTGCCAGCTAACATACGAATAATGTTACAAGAAGAAGGCGTGAATGAATATCGTGCTGCTGTTGAGAGAGCACAGATATTACACGAAATTCTGCATAACGAAAAGATTCTACATTCCTTACCCTCTGTCAGTAAATCTCAAAATAACATTGAAGAGCAATTGAAGGAACTCTCGGAAAAAATAAATGCATTAACACTCGCACCGCCTGGACCCAAAACTGAAACTAAAAAAAATGACATGCAAGGTAGCCCAAAGTATAACGCAAATGCGATGCGCTACAGGAAAAATTTCAAAACGCGAAATTTCCCAAAACGTTTTTCCCCTCACAATCTTCCACAAAGAAAAGTTGTGACTTGTCAACTCTGTTTCCGCGATGGCCACCAGGCACATCAGTGTTTTAAATGGAAAAGAGTTAATACACAGAGAAGGGAAAATTTTAACAGACGCAACAATTACCAGGTTCAGGAAAACTAGAACAGAGACACAATTTTTATGCTGATGATTTTGTGTCTCAACCATGTGACTTAACATCAGCAACATTTCCTATTGACCCTACATTACCAAAGATCTCTAAAGAAAGATTAGTCAATTCAACCGGGTCACAAACTTCAGATCACATTAAAATTGCAAGAAATATCACTACTCAAACAGAAAATGAAGGCGATAAAATTGTTCACATCATTTGTAGTGTTAATACGCATTCTCCATCACTCCCTCTTGTAAAGGCCACTATTGCAAACCATAAAATCACCCTATTGGCTGACTCTGGAAGTAGCATTTCGTTACTTTCACAAAATTTATTTAATGAACTTAAACCTGTATTAAAATACAAGAGACTATCAACAGCCATAAATATTAAAACCGTCAATTCGGATGTTTCTTTTTCTTCATGTATTAGAGCATCCATTAAATTAGAAAAAAAATCCTTCTCGCACCACTTTTATATAGTGGATATTCCTGAATCCTCCAGTTTTGAAGGCATTCTTGGTTTTGATTTCATTAGTAAATTCAACATTATCATTGATACTTTCAATAAATGCATTCAAATTAACAACAACTTGACTATTCCACTAGAAACATCACACACTAAGTCTAAAGTCAGTGAAAGTAATCAATGTAACACCTTATGTGATGTAGTGACAAATCAAAAAGTTTTCTTAACCCGTAAAGTCATTCTAGAACCCCAAGAGCAAACATGGTGCTCAGTTTACACAAACAATAATATCAAACATGACATAAATTATCTATTTGAATATGTGGCAGATAAAAAAGAAGTAATAAGTCATGATGCCATTATTCAAATGAATAAGAAAACTAAACTCAAAAAGAAGACTGTACAATTAAATCATTTCTTTTCTATTTCACTTACAAATAATTCTGACACTACCATTCATCTCCCTAAACACACAAAAATTGGACATTTATCTGAAGTTGAGGAAATTCTTGACTACCCCTCGGATAATTTGGACAAGCATCATAACTCAGAACAACACTTCCTAAATTTTATTCAGGCATCTAATGAAACATTAAAAAAGAGGAAAGAGGATTTGGCAGCTACCGATTTTGATCTTACACATTTAAGTTCTAATGAAGCAAATACAATGACTAAATTATTACTTAATTACTACCCGGCCTTTTCAAAATCATTAAATACACTTGGACATACTGATAAGATTGTACCTGATTTGAAATTTATTAATGACTACCCTATAAAAACTCTTCCTTTTCCCCTTCCTCAATCTTTGCAAAAAGGTACTTTAGAACAAATTAAAGATCTGCTTGATGCCAAAATTATTGAACGCCACTGTTCAGAATGGGCTTGCCCCATGCTTTTAGTCAAAAAGAAACCAGACGGAACTGGTAAACAAAAATTTCGTCTCGCCTTAGATCTTCGAATGGTAAATACTGTAATTCAAGGATCATCTTACCCTCTACCTAAAATTCAAACCATCATTTCAAATCTTTCTCAGTATCGATATTTTTCTTCTCTTGACTTTCATCAGGCATATCATCAAATTGATTTGCCAGAAAAATTCCAAAATCAGTTGACATTTACTACTATGTTTGGTTCTTTTAGATACAAGAGATTAGTGTTCGGATTAAAAAACAGTGCTTCTATTTTCCAAGCTTTAATGGACTCTTTGCTTGATGAGTTACAATTAGATGGTGTATATACATATCAGGATGATTTCATTGTAGGTGCAAACTCTTTTGATGAAATGTGTAATAAATTAAAAAAAATTCTCTCTATCCTAACCAAATACAACTTAACCCTGTCTCCTAGCAAGTGTACTTTTCATAAATCTAGTATTGACTATTTGGGATTTCATGTAGAAAATCAGTCCGTTTCCCCGATTCAGTCAAATATCATAAAAATAACATCTTTTCCCACACCTACAACTAAACTCAACTAAAAAGACTCATTGGTGTCATTACATTTTATAAGAGTCTAATTCCATCCTTTTCTGAGTTAGTACAACCACTGATAAACCTAACTACTCCAAAAGTTAAATTTAAATGGACAGTTAAACATCAAGAAATCATGGACACAATACAGAAAATTTTCTTTAATTCTCCCATGGTTAGATTACCTGATTGGAACAAGACATTTTATTTAAATACAGATGCGTCAAATGTTGCTATTTCTGGTGTTTTATTACAAGAACATGATCAACAACTTTTACCAGTTGCATATTTTTCTAAATCTCTTAAGCCATCAGAAAAAAAATACCCTGCACTTAAATTAGAACTCATGGCAATTTATAAATCTGTAACCGCTTTCAAATATTATTTATATAACAGGCAATTTGTAATTCTTTCTGACAGTAAACCCTTAGAAAAATATAACAAGACTACTAATCCAGCTGATATTATCTCTCGTTGGCTCATGGAGCTTTCAGAGTACTCATACACTTTTAAACATATCCCTGGTAAGAAAAATGTTCTTGCTGACTATTTATCTCGCTGTACTTTTGAAAACAATCAACAAACTCTGGATACTAACCCTGAACTTATCCATGACCCTCAACCATTACCTATTGTTGACTATGATACAACAGACAGTAATAATTCATGTTCAAGCGCCACTAAGAAATATGTAAACTATCTTGTATCTGGTAAACAAACAAATCCAGATCCTTTATTAGAAATTTCAAATGAAACTTTCTGCACTGAACAAAAAAATGACACCACCTTGTCCACTGTTTACAAAGATATTCTAAAGAAAGGACCTTCTCAAAAATATCCTAATTACTTCATACACCCTGATTCGAAAGTTTTAATGTTAAAAAAAGAAAACAATCTTAATAACACTTTTTCATATCACATTGTTGTTCCTAACTCTCTTAAAAGCAAAGTTTTAACAATCTCTCATTTATCTCACTTTGGTTTTAATAAAACTTATGAGTTTCTATCATCAAGATATTTTTGGAAAGGCATGTATGTTGACACTTTAAACTTTGTAGCTTCATGTGTCAAATGTCTTCAATGTAAACATCATCAAACCCCTCCTGCACCCTTACAACCCACCTACACGCCCAGATATCCTGGCCATACTATTAGTACAGATCTCGTTGGACCTTTTTCTAATGGTAAACATATTTTAACTATTACAGATCACTTTTCAAGACATGTTGAACTTTTTCCACTTAATGATACATCTGCAGCTAAAGTCGTTAAATGTTTATTCTCTTACATAACCACCTTTGGGAGACCTTCTGTTGTCTTATCAGACTTAGGACCCCAATATACATCTCAAATATACAACATTTTTAATGATACTCTAGGTATTAAGGTACTTCACAGCTCTGTTTCGAGACCACAAAGCAATGCTCTTTCGGAGAGAATAAATAAATCTATCAAATACTCTGTTAATATTCTTTTACAAGAAGGTCACTCATTTGAAAATGCAATATTTATACACAAGTCGCTCTATAATGGTTCAAAACATTCAACTACATTATTCACTCCTAATCTTCTGCACTTTGGACGTGAACTTTCATTAATTTTTGACACTTTTGATCAGAATAGCAATCAACCTTTTCTAGATAAACATACAGAAATACATAAACTACTTGAAGATTTACACAAAATATATGACAAGGCTTACAATAACATTAAAAAAGCACAGGATAAAAGATATAAACATTACGGTCAGAAAGCTAAATTAAGAACCATTTGTCTCAAAGATATTGTGTACTTAAAGTCTGTTGATAAATTCAAACCTAAATACACTGGACCATATATTGTAACTTTCAAACATTCACCTGTGTCATTCTCGATCAAGAGATTGTATGCTGCTGATAATACAGCATTTCGGGTGCACATTGATAGGTTACTTCTTGCACCACCTCGATATGGACATTTATTCGATGCTACAAGTCACTTAAACAATCACAACTTCCCTAATGTTTATCAACCACATACATATAATTTAAGAAACAGAAAATAATATACTTCTGTTGACATTTCTTTCTTATGACATGTATTGTGAAGCTAAGTGTACAACCAGAGGCCTAGGTTGTATGTATGTTGCTTACAACAGATCTTTGACAACATTATGGCTGGCCCATGACTGTTTTCTTCGAAGATCTCTTGTGAACAATATTTTGAATAACTTTACACTCATTTCATTTTACTGTACACTTTTTATGTTATTTACATACACTTAACTGTAACAGTTTAACATTTATTTTACATTTCATTCTTTTACGATTACATTTCAGTTAAAACTGATAGCTAACACATTTAATAATTGCAGTTAATAAAAAAAAAAAAAAAAAAAAAAAAAAAAAAAAAAAAATTCACATGTAATTTGATAACATTTTCTTGGCAACCAATTAGTTACCTTCTAAATATATGACTTGTGCATTATTTAACCTGATTATGACTTTTTCATTTTTTTTATGTCTCTCTTCACTCTAGGATTATCTACCCCTTTTTGATTTGATATATATGTGAAATATATATCTATTTTTTTTTTTTTAATTCTCCCTTTCGAATGTTTTGTGCCCGTTCAAAATTATTGCCCTTAGGGTCCAAAACTTCATTGTGTTGAGAGACAACCCCTTGGAATTGGTGTTCCAATTCACAAAAAATCAATTTTTGCTTGTAAACCGACGTGTGCTCCTTTAGAGGACCGCTAGTGTCTTCGGAGGAGCAGGGACTCATATAAGCGGGCGCTGTATGAGTCTCAAAACTCCCTCCTCACATAAGGCTGAAGCCCTAAGCTGACGCCATAATACTTGTGGTCTACACAAGATTCAGGGTGACACCTTTTTCATGGGCGTGCTTCAGGCACCTCTTTTTTTTGTCATCCTATGCTGCATGCATGAACATTACATTTTTTTTTTAAAACCATGTCCAATTTCTTTTAAATCATATTACAATTGATTATTAGTTTACAATTACACATTTCACTTATTATTATTTACTCTTTACTTCTAGTGTTGCATTTGTGTTTATATATTATATTCCTATTGTTACTACTTGTGTTTGTTTTTCATAAAAATGATCCGAATCAGGATCAATATTTTGATGATGTGCAGCCAAGGGTCTAGTTACATGCTGCTTAAATATTTGCTGTCAGAGTCGACTCAGTCAAAAAATATACCATGGTATGCAATTTTGAAGAAAATTTTACTGAAGGTGGACATCCATAAACTTAATTTAGAAAATATTAATTCATAAAATCTCTTAGGACTATTGAACTATTGATGAAAGAGATTTTTTTTTGTTTTCATGACAGCAACTTGTTTTTAAAAAAAAAAAAAAAAAAACTTTTATGTTTTGAAGATATATTTATATGTGTAACTATATTTTTTGCTGTTTTGCCCATGCACAAGGGTCAACAAAAGTTTTTTTTTTTTTTTGCGGTGTCCCAGGTGATATATATAACGACTATCTCGTTATATATGTTTGCATTTTATTCCCCCCCCCCCCCCCACAGACAGTTTCAATTAAAATTCTGTTTAATAACTTATTTATTTTGCGCACTATGGTCTAACAGTGCAGCCCCTAAATTAAATGCAACATTTAAAAACTAAATCGATTGTATTAACAGCCCTTCACATTTAAATCAAATTATTCTAAGTACTCGTCTCTTTAATAAAATAAAATCAGTGAATCACTCTCTATTTTCACTTTCTGATTCTTTCACACATACGCTTTAACCTTGTACAAAATTCGTTACGGCTGACTGTTAGTTTCAAACGCATTTTAACTTCGGTCATTTCCTTATTTGGGCATGAATATAACTCATCATTCAAAATCACTTTACATGCAATCTACTTATTAGAATTATTTTCGCTTCACACCCTTTTGTTCAGATGTATGGCATTTCTACATTTTTTGTGGTAAAGCGGTGTATCTTTGATCTAACATCTGGTCTAGAAAAATACAGTCTCATGCTTTTTAGCCTAACGAATTCGGTCTGTTACTATGCCCTTTCCAGATAACACTTTTTATTTTTTTACATTTAACCGCAGCTGTATCAATGTACTGTTGAGACTCCGTCTATCATGACTCAGGAATGTATGCAGCCCACAATCTGCCCCCCCCTACACAATTAATATGGTAGAAGCCTACCGTACATTTTTGGCGACCATACCAGCCAATGTTTCTATTACCCCCTGTGCATGGCGCAAAAATACTTTTAGATTGGCGATATTGTAGCCCGCCAAGCAAGAAAGTTGTAACTGTATATTCTTCCCATTCCTGCTTTCTGGCTAGCCTCGTGATGACGTCTTAAAAGAGGCTCCTTATTGCTTCTCCCCTGTACCTCTCCCTTCGACTTTCATCATGGAAATAAACTAAATCTTCGTTTACTTGAATTGGAGTTTTTTTAATAGGACCTGATGTTTCTTAATTCTCGCAATCTTATAAACGCAAACGGCCATCTCTTCTAGCAAAAAGTCTTCATATAAAATTGGTCTCCGTGACCAGCTTTTTCTCCAGTAACAAAAAAAAATGTAAGGGAGAGGTACTTGCTTCCAGCCTTTTTTCTGCATGGATTTCTGGCAGCGATGGATTCCCCCCGGCTGTCACACCGTGCCCGCTACGTGGATTTCATCATGGAGTGAACTTTCGCCCTGGACGACTGCTCTTCGCCGTAAAATATCTGTGCCTGCCTGCTTCTCTGCTTTTCCCCTTTGCCAACCCCCGGAGTTGTGGAATCAGCTGTTCGCTTCCCGTCGCCTAAGAAATCTGCCTGCTTACATCCTTCCGTACCGAAGAATCCTGCCCGCGTGCAAACTTATCTCTCGGCGCATCCTTCCCCCGGCCCATCATCGCATCGTTCTTGTGAGTGTCGACTAAATCACAAATCAACGGCAAATGTTTCCGCATAATAGCAATATTAATTATGTCATAACTTCAACAAGTTCCGCGTTGAGAAACCTTTCAAATCTGTTTGAAAAATACTACAAATTATTCATCAGTTAAGTGCAGTGAAATACTGATTTCAAAGCAAAACACAAAAAAAAAACTCTGAAAATACATGTGTTCGTTGAAGGAACGTCCGAGCGAGTCAGCGAGTGAATGAATGAATCCCGCTCTCCAACCTCCTCAATATTCTGGAAAAGTGTGTTTTGTTTTTTTACCATACGACACCAACCAGTTTGTGAAATAATTTTGTGAAGTGCTCAATTAGATAGTAACGTTCTGTTGTGAGGTTTTATAAGTTGTTCATCTTTATTCAAGAGGCAGTTTGCGATAAAAAAAAATCTCTCCAAAAAAGTCATTTGCTGCCAAAGAATCGTTTTAGTGATTCACTCTCACGCATACACAAATTGCTAGCAAGTGTGTATGATATTGACAAAGAGATCATGAAGGTGCAAAAAAAAGTGAAAATAAATACTGCACCAGTCCCTTAAAATAGCACATTTTTAGAGTACGAAAGCATATTTTAATTCCCCCATTTAATTACTTTCCTTTCGCTTAATTTTCTTTTCAGTTAATTCTGGAAACCTTGTTTTAAAATTTTTAAAGTTGTTTCATTCCACTTGTATGCTTTCTTACTCCATAAGTACTCACAAGTACTTCTTATTTGACTTTATTAATATTATTGTGTTGTTGTACAGGATACGAAAACACAGTGATATTGCTATTTTTCATATTTTGTATTGTCTATTATAATATTTATAAATATAATATAAGTAGTTTCTTTCCCATTGCATTGAATGTTCCAATATCTTTACTTATTAAGATACACATTCACCTTTGCTTAACTTTTAATGCATATTAAAATATATTAATTTTTTTTCTCTCTCAAAAAGAGTTAACGAAGATTATATTTTGTCCCATATATTTTTCTGGTTCGCCTTTTGGCTTGAAAATATTTTAATTTGAGAAATATTTTTAATTTCTGTCCTTTTAGAGAAATAAGGACAGATAGCAAGTTTTTTTTTTTTTCTTTCTCTGTTAAAAAGGATAAAATAAGTTTTTATTTCAGTTGCTTGCTCCTACCAGTTTTATTTTGAAAGACTTACATGTTTCATTCATTTTTAAAAAAAATAAATAAATAAAAAAATAAAATAGGAGCTATTGCGAAATATTTTTCTGTTTCTCTTTTGCTTAAAATAAGCAACGGTATTATTTTTACTTTGGGAAACACAATTTTGTCCCTGGATAAGTTTTCTTTCTCTCTATTTTTTTTTATATAAGGTTTAAAAAAAAAATAAGACCTTTTGTTTATTTTTAAGTTGTGTATTAGTTTTTTTTAATGTGATTATTTATGTGATTATTTTATTTCATTATTTTATGTGCTTTGCATTTTTATCTGTTTATGTGTGTTATATTTAGATATGTATGCAGAATTTCAGTAACAATTTTTGATTAGAGAATTTGTGTTAGGTAAAACGTTGACCATGTCCGCTAAACAAGTTCAAATCAACATTAACCAATTTGACGGAGATCCGGATTTGCTTAAATTCTTTTTTAACCAAATTAGGTCGGTCGCTGAAATTAACAAATACAGCCCTCAGACTACCATTGCTGTACTTGTAGGCAAGTTAATTGGTCCCGCTCAAAAATTTTATGCTCAGAATCCGGAAATTCAAACAATTAATGATCTAGATACGCTTGAAAAAGAATTTGCCGCATTTTTCTCACCCCCCAGCAAGTGCGTGGCTGGCGTGGAACTTTCGAGCTTATCTCTTCTGCCAGCGGAGTCAATTAAAAACCTGGCACATCGGTTAAACGTGTTAGCCGCAACTGTCTATTCAGATATTAAAGACGAAAATGCCCGTAACACGATTAAACTTATGAAATTTATGGAAGCTGTGCCAGCTAACATACGAATAAAGTTACAAGAAGAAGGCGTGAATGAATATCGTGCTGCTGTTGAGAGAGCACAGATATTACACGAAATTCTGCATAACGAAAAGATTCTACATTCCTTACCCTCTGTCAGTAAATCTCAAAATAACATTGAAGAGCAATTGAAGGAACTCTCGGAAAAAATAAATGCATTAACACTCGCACCGCCTGGACCCAAAACTGAAACTAAAAAAAATGACATGCAAGGTAGCCCAAAGTATAACGCAAATGCGATGCGCTACAGGAAAAATTTCAAAACGCGAAATTTCCCAAAACGTTTTTCCCCTCACAATCTTCCACAAAGAAAAGTTGTGACTTGTCAACTCTGTTTCCGCGATGGCCACCAGGCACATCAGTGTTTTAAATGGAAAAGAGTTAATACACAGAGAAGGGAAAATTTTAACAGACGCAACAATTACCAGGTTCAGGAAAACTAGAACAGAGACACAATTTTTATGCTGATGATTTTGTGTCTCAACCATGTGACTTAACATCAGCAACATTTCCTATTGACCCTACATTACCAAAGATCTCTAAAGAAAGATTAGTCAATTCAACCGGGTCACAAACTTCAGATCACATTAAAATTGCAAGAAATATCACTACTCAAACAGAAAATGAAGGCGATAAAATTGTTCACATCATTTGTAGTGTTAATACGCATTCTCCATCACTCCCTCTTGTAAAGGCCACTATTGCAAACCATAAAATCACCCTATTGGCTGACTCTGGAAGTAGCATTTCGTTACTTTCACAAAATTTATTTAATGAACTTAAACCTGTATTAAAATACAAGAGACTATCAACAGCCATAAATATTAAAACCGTCAATTCGGATGTTTCTTTTTCTTCATGTATTAGAGCATCCATTAAATTAGAAAAAAAATCCTTCTCGCACCACTTTTATATAGTGGATATTCCTGAATCCTCCAGTTTTGAAGGCATTCTTGGTTTTGATTTCATTAGTAAATTCAACATTATCATTGATACTTTCAATAAATGCATTCACATTAACAACAACTTGACTATTCCACTAGAAACATCACACACTAAGTCTAAAGTCAGTGAAAGTAATCAATGTAACACCTTATGTGATGTAGTGACAAATCAAAAAGTTTTCTTAACCCGTAAAGTCATTCTAGAACCCCAAGAGCAAACATGGTGCTCAGTTTACACAAACAATAATATCAAACATGACATAAATTATCTATTTGAATATGTGGCAGATAAAAAAGAAGTAATAAGTCATGATGCCATTATTCAAATGAATAAGAAAACTAAACTCAAAAAGAAGACTGTACAATTAAATCATTTCTTTTCTATTTCACTTACAAATAATTCTGACACTACCATTCATCTCCCTAAACACACAAAAATTGGACATTTATCTGAAGTTGAGGAAATTCTTGACTACCCCTCGGATAATTTGGACAAGCATCATAACTCAGAACAACACTTCCTAAATTTTATTCAGGCATCTAATGAAACATTAAAAAAGAGGAAAGAGGATTTGGCAGCTACCGATTTTGATCTTACACATTTAAGTTCTAATGAAGCAAATACAATGACTAAATTATTACTTAATTACTACCCGGCCTTTTCAAAATCATTAAATACACTTGGACATACTGATAAGATTGTACCTGATTTGAAATTTATTAATGACTACCCTATAAAAACTCTTCCTTTTCCCCTTCCTCAATCTTTGCAAAAAGGTACTTTAGAACAAATTAAAGATCTGCTTGATGCCAAAATTATTGAACGCCACTGTTCAGAATGGGCTTGCCCCATGCTTTTAGTCAAAAAGAAACCAGACGGAACTGGTAAACAAAAATTTCGTCTCGCCTTAGATCTTCGAATGGTAAATACTGTAATTCAAGGATCATCTTACCCTCTACCTAAAATTCAAACCATCATTTCAAATCTTTCTCAGTATCGATATTTTTCTTCTCTTGACTTTCATCAGGCATATCATCAAATTGATTTGCCAGAAAAATTCCAAAATCAGTTGACATTTACTACTATGTTTGGTTCTTTTAGATACAAGAGATTAGTGTTCGGATTAAAAAACAGTGCTTCTATTTTCCAAGCTTTAATGGACTCTTTGCTTGATGAGTTACAATTAGATGGTGTATATACATATCAGGATGATTTCATTGTAGGTGCAAACTCTTTTGATGAAATGTGTAATAAATTAAAAAAAATTCTCTCTATCCTAACCAAATACAACTTAACCCTGTCTCCTAGCAAGTGTACTTTTCATAAATCTAGTATTGACTATTTGGGATTTCATGTAGAAAATCAGTCCGTTTCCCCGATTCAGTCAAATATCATAAAAATAACATCTTTTCCCACACCTACAACTAAACGTCAACTAAAAAGACTCATTGGTGTCATTACATTTTATAAGAGTCTAATTCCATCCTTTTCTGAGTTAGTACAACCACTGATAAACCTAACTACTCCAAAAGTTAAATTTAAATGGACAGTTAAACATCAAGAAATCATGGACACAATACAGAAAATTTTCTTTAATTCTCCCATGGTTAGATTACCTGATTGGAACAAGACATTTTATTTAAATACAGATGCGTCAAATGTTGCTATTTCTGGTGTTTTATTACAAGAACATGATCAACAACTTTTACCAGTTGCATATTTTTCTAAATCTCTTAAGCCATCAGAAAAAAAATACCCTGCACTTAAATTAGAACTCATGGCAATTTATAAATCTGTAACCGCTTTCAAATATTATTTATATAACAGGCAATTTGTAATTCTTTCTGACAGTAAACCCTTAGAAAAATATAACAAGACTACTAATCCAGCTGATATTATCTCTCGTTGGCTCATGGAGCTTTCAGAGTACTCATACACTTTTAAACATATCCCTGGTAAGAAAAATGTTCTTGCTGACTATTTATCTCGCTGTACTTTTGAAAACAATCAACAAACTCTGGATACTAACCCTGAACTTATCCATGACCCTCAACCATTACCTATTGTTGACTATGATACAACAGACAGTAATAATTCATGTTCAAGCGCCACTAAGAAATATGTAAACTATCTTGTATCTGGTAAACAAACAAATCCAGATCCTTTATTAGAAATTTCAAATGAAACTTTCTGCACTGAACAAAAAAATGACACCACCTTGTCCACTGTTTACAAAGATATTCTAAAGAAAGGACCTTCTCAAAAATATCCTAATTACTTCATACACCCTGATTCGAAAGTTTTAATGTTAAAAAAAGAAAACAATCTTAATAACACTTTTTCATATCACATTGTTGTTCCTAACTCTCTTAAAAGCAAAGTTTTAACAATCTCTCATTTATCTCACTTTGGTTTTAATAAAACTTATGAGTTTCTATCATCAAGATATTTTTGGAAAGGCATGTATGTTGACACTTTAAACTTTGTAGCTTCATGTGTCAAATGTCTTCAATGTAAACATCATCAAACCCCTCCTGCACCCTTACAACCCACCTACACGCCCAGATATCCTGGCCATACTATTAGTACAGATCTCGTTGGACCTTTTTCTAATGGTAAACATATTTTAACTATTACAGATCACTTTTCAAGACATGTTGAACTTTTTCCACTTAATGATACATCTGCAGCTAAAGTCGTTAAATGTTTATTCTCTTACATAACCACCTTTGGGAGACCTTCTGTTGTCTTATCAGACTTAGGACCCCAATATACATCTCAAATATACAACATTTTTAATGATACTCTAGGTATTAAGGTACTTCACAGCTCTGTTTCGAGACCACAAAGCAATGCTCTTTCGGAGAGAATAAATAAATCTATCAAATACTCTGTTAATATTCTTTTACAAGAAGGTCACTCATTTGAAAATGCAATATTTATACACAAGTCGCTCTATAATGGTTCAAAACATTCAACTACATTATTCACTCCTAATCTTCTGCACTTTGGACGTGAACTTTCATTAATTTTTGACACTTTTGATCAGAATAGCAATCAACCTTTTCTAGATAAACATACAGAAATACATAAACTACTTGAAGATTTACACAAAATATATGACAAGGCTTACAATAACATTAAAAAAGCACAGGATAAAAGATATAAACATTACGGTCAGAAAGCTAAATTAAGAACCATTTGTCTCAAAGATATTGTGTACTTAAAGTCTGTTGATAAATTCAAACCTAAATACACTGGACCATATATTGTAACTTTCAAACATTCACCTGTGTCATTCTCGATCAAGAGATTGTATGCTGCTGATAATACAGCATTTCGGGTGCACATTGATAGGTTACTTCTTGCACCACCTCGATATGGACATTTATTCGATGCTACAAGTCACTTAAACAATCACAACTTCCCTAATGTTTATCAACCACATACATATAATTTAAGAAACAGAAAATAATATACTTCTGTTGACATTTCTTTCTTATGACATGTATTGTGAAGCTAAGTGTACAACCAGAGGCCTAGGTTGTATGTATGTTGCTTACAACAGATCTTTGACAACATTATGGCTGGCCCATGACTGTTTTCTTCGAAGATCTCTTGTGAACAATATTTTGAATAACTTTACACTCATTTCATTTTACTGTACACTTTTTATGTTATTTACATACACTTAACTGTAACAGTTTAACATTTATTTTACATTTCATTCTTTTACGATTACATTTCAGTTAAAACTGATAGCTAACACATTTAATAATTGCAGTTAATAAAAAAAAAAAAAAAAAAAAAAAAAAAAAAAAAAAAAAAAAAAAAAAATTTCACATGTAATTTGATAACATTTTCTTGGCAACCAATTAGTTACCTTCTAAATATATGACTTGTGCATTATTTAACCTGATTATGACTTTTTCATTTTTTTTATGTCTCTCTTCACTCTAGGATTATCTACCCCTTTTTGATTTGATATATATGTGAAATATATATCTATTTTTTTTTATTTTTTAATTCTCCCTTTCGAATGTTTTGTGCCCGTTCAAAATTATTGCCCTTAGGGTCCAAAACTTCATTGTGTTGAGAGACAACCCCTTGGAATTGGTGTTCCAATTCACAAAAAATCAATTTTTGCTTGTAAACCGACGTGTGCTCCTTTAGAGGACCGCTAGTGTCTTCGGAGGAGCAGGGACTCATATAAGCGGGCGCTGTATGAGTCTCAAAACTCCCTCCTCACATAAGGCTGAAGCCCTAAGCTGACGCCATAATACTTGTGGTCTACACAAGATTCAGGGTGACACCTTTTTCATGGGCGTGCTTCAGGCACCTCTTTTTTTTTGTCATCCTATGCTGCATGCATGAACATTACATTTTTTTTAAAAACCATGTCCAATTTCTTTTAAATCATATTACAATTGATTATTAGTTTACAATTACACATTTCACTTATTATTATTTACTCTTTACTTCTAGTGTTGCATTTGTGTTTATATATTATATTTCTATTGTTACTACTTGTGTTTGTTTTTCATAAAAATGATCCGAATCAGGATCAATATTTTGATGATGTGCAGCCAAGGGTCTAGTTACATGCTGCTTAAATATTTGCTGTCAGAGTCGACTCAGTCAAAAAATATACCATGGTATGCAATTTTGAAGAAAATTTTACTGAAGGTGGACATCCATAAACTTAATTTAGAAAATATTAATTCATAAAATCTCTTAGGACTATTGAACTATTGATGAAAGAGATTTTTTTTTTTTGTTTTCATGACAGCAACTTGTTTAAAAAAAAAAAAAAAAAAAAAAAAAAAAAAACTTTTATGTTTTGAAGATATATTTATATGTGTAACTATATTTCTTGCTGTTTTGCCCATGCACAAGGGTCAACAAAAGTTTTTTTTTTTTTTGCGGTGTCCCAGGTGATATATATAACGACTATCTCGTTATATATGTTTGCATTTTATTCCCCCCCCCACAGACAGTTTCAATTAAAATTCTGTTTAATAACTTATTTATTTTGCGCACTATGGTCTAACAGTGCAGCCCCTAAATTAAATGCAACATTTAAAAACTAAATCGATTGTATTAACAGCCCTTCACATTTAAATCAAATTATTCTAAGTACTCGTCTCTTTAATAAAATAAAATCAGTGAATCACTCTCTATTTTCACTTTCTGATTCTTTCACACATACGCTTTAACCTTGTACAAAATTCGTTACGGCTGACTGTTAGTTTCAAACGCATTTTAACTTCGGTCATTTCCTTATTTGGGCATGAATATAACTCATCATTCAAAATCACTTTACATGCAATCTACTTATTAGAATTATTTTCGCTTCACACCCTTTTGTTCAGATGTATGGCATTTCTGCATTTTTTGTGGTAAAGCGGTGTATCTTTGATCTAACATCTGGTCTAGAAAAATACAGTCTCATGCTTTTTAGCCTAACGAATTCGGTCTGTTACTATGCCCTTTCCAGATAACACTTTTTATTTTTTTACATTTAACCGCAGCTGTATCAATGTACTGTTGAGACTCCGTCTATCATGACTCAGGAATGTATGCAGCCCACAATCTGCCCCCCCCCCCTACACAATTATTATGGTAGAAGCCTACCGTACATTTTTGGCGACCATACCAGCCAATGTTTCTATTACCCCCTGTGCATGGCGCAAAAATACTTTTAGATTGGCGATATTGTAACCCGCCAAGCAAGAAAGTTGTAACTGTATATTCTTCCCATTCCTGCTTTCTGGCTAGCCTCGTGATGACGTCTTAAAAGAGGCTCCTTATTGCTTCTCCCCTGTACCTCTCCCTTCGACTTTCATCATGGAAATAAACTAAATCTTCGTTTACTTGAATTGGAGTTTTTTTAATAGGACCTGGTGTTTCTTAATTCTCGCAATCTTATAAACGCAAACGGCCATCTCTTCTAGCAAAAAGTCTTTATATAAAATTGGTCTCCGTGACCAGCTTTTTCTCCAGTAACAAAAAAAAATGTAAGGGAGAGGTACTTGCTTCCAGCCTTTTTTCTGCATGGATTTCTGGCAGCGATGGATTCCCCCCGGCTGTCACACCGTGCCCGCTACGTGGATTTCATCATGGAGTGAACTTTCGCCCTGGACGACGGCTCTTCGCCGTAAAATATCTGTGCCTGCCTGCTTCTCTGCTTTTCCCCTTTGCCAACCCCCGGAGTTGTGGAATCAGCTGTTCGCTTCCCGTCGCCTAAGAAATCTGCCTGCCTTACATCCTTCCGTACCGAAGAATCCTGCCCGCGTGCAAACTTATCTCTCGGCGCATCCTTCCCCCGGCCCATCATCGCATCGTTCTTGTGAGTGTCGACTAAATCACAAATCAACGGCAAATGTTTCCGCATAATAGCAATATTAATTATGTCATAACTTCAACAAGTTCCGCGTTGAGAAACCTTTCAAATCTGTTTGAAAAATACTACAAATTATTCATCAGTTAAGTGCAGTGAAATACTGATTTCAAAGCAAAACACAAAAAAAAAACTCTGAAAATACATGTGTTCGTTGAAGGAACGTCCGAGCGAGTCAGCGAGTGAATGAATGAATCCCGCTCTCCAACCTCCTCAATATTCTGGAAAAGTGTGTTTTGTTTTTTTACCATACGACACCAACCAGTTTGTGAAATAATTTTGTGAAGTGCTCAATTAGATAGTAACGTTCTGTTGTGAGGTTTTATAAGTTGTTCATCTTTATTCAAGAGGCAGTTTGCGATAAAAAAAAAATCTCTCCAAAAAAGTCATTTGCTGCCAAAGAATCGTTTTAGTGATTCACTCTCACGCATACACAAATTGCTAGCAAGTGTGTATGATATTGACAAAGAGATCATGAAGGTGCAAAAAAAGTGAAAATAAATACTGCACCAGTCCCTTAAAATAGCACATTTTTAGAGTACGAAAGCATATTTTAATTCCCCCATTTAATTACTTTCCTTTCGCTTAATTTTCTTTTCAGTTAATTCTGGAAACCTTGTTTTAAAATTTTTAAAGTTGTTTCATTCCACTTGTATGCTTTCTTACTCCATAAGTACTCACAAGTACTTCTTATTTGACTTTATTAATATTATTGTGTTGTTGTACAGGATACGAAAACACAGTGATATTGCTATTTTTCATATTTTGTGATGTAGCCGTACGTTTAAATACGTAGAATTACTTTATTATTTCTATTCATCTTATACCAATATTTCAGGCCAATGAATAGATGGATAGATTATCACTAAAAATAAAACGTGAAATAAGTAAACTTGGAAAAAAAAAGTTCCAATCACACCCAACCCCTCCCTATTTGAAATGATAAGAAACGAAGCCGAAAAATACGATGAATTACAAACAGCAGGAGTCTATAAAATTAAAGCCTCGAATACAGAAAATAAAGAAATTACATACATCGGAATGAGTAAGGGAAAAATAAATGAAAGATATAAAGGACATATTCGCGACCTAAAGTACAATTACCAAACAACAGCCCTTTCAAGAGCAAATTTAAAAAAAAACCCTTGATACCACATTCAATTAAAATAGAAAAAATAGCCAAATATGAAAACCTCCATTACACACTAATGAGAGAAGCCATAGAGATCAACATCGGCAGAGATAATATATGCAACGACATTATACATTCAAATATTGACACTCGTTTGCAGAAAATGCTGGAAAGAAGGGAAAACGAAAAAGAGAAGAGGGAAAAAGATAGAAGTTTTAAGATCTCATGCGAAACTGCAAAACAATACCATTTAAAACTGAAGATGTCTCGGAAAAGGGATGAAAACGTTTTTCAGATAGGAGCCAAGAGGTATTAGACGATGCATTACTTGTTATATAACATATTTTTAAAGCCTACTGAAATATATGTTTTTTTTAAAAAAATAAGGAACTATGTCTTAAAGTTTTTATGAAAAAGTAAAGAAAAGGTATTTTATGGAAATTGATTTTAATATGCATACAAACAAGATAAAGAATTTTTAAATAAAAAATAAGATGTCATGATTTTTTTATATATTAATGTAATAACAGAATAAAAATCCGTCTATACTCTAATGGATGCTACACTGTAAAAAATAAAAAATAAAAATCTGTAAGGTTACTAAAGTTTTTCTAAGGAAACTGGGATTCCTAGAATTTTTTATGTAACGGCAGCAACAAAAATTCCTGTAACAGCGTCTGTTACAGGAATTTTTGTTGTTGCCGTTACATAAAAAGTTCTAGGAATCCCAGATTCCTAAAAAAACTTTAGTATCTTTATAGATATTTTTTTACAGTGTACAAAAATAATGCCTGAAATATTGGTATAAGATGAATATAAGTATAATACGGGCATTGAAAAAAAAAGGCCGTGACTTCTGTCGATAAATTTTAACTAAATACTTTATTACAGTTGAACCTCTATTTAACGAAGTCGCTAAATCGCGGAAAAATGTTCGTTATATGGAAAATTCGTTAAATAGAGATTCACCTTTTAAAATAGCTTAAACTACATAAAACAGATTTTAAATTCATAAACACTAAATATTTTTGCTAAAAGTAATTAATCACATTTTTTTAAATAAATTATATCGATTTGCATATTTATTTTACCCACCAATATCCATCATCGATTCATTTTTTCCATGTGTTTAAATCTTTGAAATCTCCAAGGAAAACAAAACATTGTCTGGGAATACACAGTATTTTCTGTTTAAAAATAAATAGTTTTACATTAAAATTAACGAATTTTAATGACATTATCGTATTTATTTTATAACAAATAATTTTAACCATACATTAACATATGCGTCCTTAAATTTAATTTCTGAAAAACTCTCTTAATTTTGCCTGAGTTTTTTTCTTTTAAAAAGTGCTTTCTCTCATAATACGTCTCACATCTTTGCAATGCATTAAAAACCCCTTCATGCGTAATTTCTTTTAACTATAATCCGCGTCGGATTCTTTCAAATGATTTTAGAATTTCATCATACGAAGTTTTGTTAATTTCTACATCATGTTCATTTCCATCCTCATCATATTCGTCTTCATCGCAATTCATTGCTGTATTGTTTTTATTTTTCACACTGTCGAAAATATCCAATTCGGATAGTGTTTCCGAGGTCTCAATTTCAGAATGAAATGAAATACAATCACCAATCAGCACATCTCGGTTAATTTTTTCTTTTTTTCTCATTTGTATCCACATTTTTACTTTCTTCTATCTTCAATAGAAGAAAGTATTGTAATCGAAATTTTTTTCGACTTCCGGTTTTCGACGGATTTGCATGTTTTAGGGGTCAGAGATTCCAAAAAACATGTTTAGAGAAAATGTCTGTCTGTCTGTGTGTCCGTCTGTCCGTCCGTCCGTCTGTCCGTCTGTCCGTCCGTCCGTCTGTCCGTCTGTCCGTCTGTCTGTCGCCATTGTACCATCAAAAAGTGTATGAAGTTATGTATAGAATTAAACCAAAATTTTATTAGAAGTTTTTGGCTATGGCAAGCAGGTCCTCCCGGAATTTGGAAAAAATTCGCCGGTAGGGGGCGCTGATATAACAATTTTTGTGCGATTTTGAATATTGTACCATCCAAAAGTGTATGGAGTTATGCATAGAATTGAACCAAATTTTTAGTTTAAGTTTTTGGATATGACAAGCAGGTCCTCCCTGAATTTGGAAAAAATTCGCCGGTAGGGGGCGCTGTAAATGCGTTTTTTGTGCGATTTTGAATATTGTACCATCGAAAAGTGTATGAAGTTACGCATAGAATTGAACCAAATTTTTATTTTAAGTTTTTGACTATGGCAAGCAGGTCCTCCCTGAATTTGAAAACAATTCGCCGGTAGGGGGAGCTGTAATAGCGATTTTTGTGCGATTTTGAATATTCTACCGTCCAAAAGTGTATGAAGTTATCCATATAATTGAACCAAATTTTTTGTGCATGTTTTTGGATAAGACAAGTAGGTCCTCCCTGAATTTGGAAAAAATTCGCCGGTAGGGGGCGCTGTAAATGCGTTTTTTGTGCGATTTTGAATATTGTACCATCGAAAAGTGTATGAAGTTATGCATAGAATTGAACCAAAAAAAAATTTTAAGTTCTTGGCTATGGCAAGGAGGTCCTCCCTTAATTTGTAAAAAAATCGCTCGTAGAGGGCGCTGTAATAGCGATTTTTGTACAATTTTTGTGCCATTTTGAATATTGTACCGCCGAAAAGTGTATGAAGTTATGCATAGGATTGAACCAAATTTTATGTGTTTATTTTTGGTCATGTCACGAAGGTCCTCCCTGAATTTGGAAAAATTCTGCCGGAAGGGGGCACTATAATTGCGATGTCTGTACCATTTTCATTATTGTACCATCGAAAAGTGTATGAAGTTATCCATATAATTGAACCAAATTTTTTGTGCATGTGTCTGGCTATGGCAAACAAGTCCTCCCTGAACTCGAAAAAATTCCGAAAGAAGGGGACGCTATAATTCCGATCTCGTGCCATTTTCATTATTGTACCATCGAGCAGCGTATAAAATTATGCATACAATTGAACCAAAATGTTTGTGCTTGTTTTTGGCTTTGGCCAACAGGTTCTCCTTGAATTTGGAAATATTGTGCGGTAAAGGGGCTCCGTGCTAGCGATTTTTCTATACTTTTCTTGATTTTTCGTAGTTCTATTGTGCATCGGCGGCTCATGCAGCGGCGGGAACTCGCTTCCTGCTATGCCGGCTATTCGCAAACAGCTGATAACGACAGAATAAGGAAAAATTAATAATTTTAACAAATATCATGATATAGATTAACTCGTTTTTAGTCCGTTTAATTGACTTGAGCAGAAATTTAAGATGAAAATCAAAGTTGGTATAGTATTGAATTAATAATATTGAAGTATTAACATGTGTAACTAGGTTTTGAAATATTAAGATGTATAAGATAGAAGAAAGTTTTGGGATTGGCACATCCAACTAGTTTTAAGTTACTCTAAGGGACTATCGTCTTCGTCTTCCGTACTTAACCGAATTCTCACTGCTGACAAAGAAAGCGCCTGGTAAAAACAGTTCAAGGCCATTCAACATCATAAAATGTGTTTAATCAAAAAATAAGTTTGAAATGTCCAGAAATATTTTGAGAAATGGGGACAAAAAAAAAATTAGATCACAAGAAAGAGTTCGTTAAATAGAGAATGCACTTCGTTATTTGGAGGTTATTTTACGAAGAAATTCGTAAAATGTTCTTGGTTATAAGGAAAAGTTCGCAAAATAGAGGTTCGTTAAATAGAGGTCCGACTGTATTTTTTAACTCAATCATATTAATTCGTACAGATATACGAACTGAATTTTTCCAAGAGAAAAAACACAATATTTTTCCCTTAGTGATGGGTTTTCACACGACACTCATGAACTAGCACTTCTTTTTAGAGCTAATGTTTTAAGTTAGAGCCATTTGGTAAATCCTTTACAATGGGTAGTTTTGTTATGAGTTCATTATTTTCTTGTGTTTTAGACTTTAACGGTTGTATTGCAAACAACAGAGTTGGGCAAATTTGTAAACTCAATTTTCCGCAGTGTAATTACAGATTAATTACATGGAATTTATTATAGTTGCATACATATATCAAACACACAAATTTTGTCAAATAATGGGATGGGGGCGATTGCGGTTACAGTGCTAAAAGAATTTTTTACGGCATGTAAATTTAACTATAATTAATTACATACAATTAAAATATAATTACATAGCAGATAGTTGGAATTGCAAATTTCCCCAACTCTGGCAAAAAGTGAAACTATTACTTTCACTTTTGCCAATATATATATATATATTAAATCATTTGGCAACACGGCTGTTTTACAATGGATTTCATCAAGTGGCATGATTAGACAAAATGAAATTAATTAATTCACGATCGAAAAAAAAGTAAATAAATGGTATTTTCCTAAGGAAAACTTGGAATATATTTCAAATACCTATAATCTGATTTTCATAAACAGATTACGCATTTCAGAATTTTTGGAATAGCTTTTTTTTTTTTTTTTTTTTTTTTTTGTAATACATTTTAAACATGTATGTTATGAAAAAAAAGAACATAATATATTTGAACGCGTTGTTTTATTTTCAGCATAAATTTATATTTTTTGGTTCTGTCTTTGATTTACTTTTTACAAATGAACTATGCTCCTTAATTTTTTAGAATACCAAACTTATTTTGCAACGCATCTTAGACATGTATTTTGAAGACTGGTGCATGTGTTTTTCTATAATTTAATTTTGTATCTTTTGTATATGTCTACAAAGTAGATATTCATAAACCGACTTTCTTATTTCGAAGTATTGTATTTACTAAACCTCAACTATCTTTTGTAATGCTTCTTGACATATGTAATAAATATATTTTAAAGAAATGATTCAAATGCAATGCTAGATGCAAAAATATACTTAGCAAGGATGCTAGACAATACTGACGTAAATCATCAAGGATAGCGTTACGCGTCGTTCACATGAATATTTTAGTATGCAAGAAGATATATTCTAGGAGAAAATATATTTTTTATATTTTTAAGAATCGAAAGATGTGAAATCTAATATTGAGAAAAATGTTACAATTAGATTCATTATAATAATATAGAATTACTAGATGATATTTTTAAAAAATTTCAGGATATAAAATTCGAATTATGGTAAATGTAGATACTTTACGGAATTATTATAAAATGACAAGAATAGATTATATCAAATTAAGTAATTAAGCTCATAATTCTAAACAAAAGAAAAAATATATTGTATCTTTGTAAGGAAATTTTGGAATATATTTCAAATCATACAACAAATTACATTTTATTATTAAGCTTCTACTTCGTTCAAAATTAAAGTTTTTTTTCGAACGAGATTTAAAGGTTTATAACAAATTTAGTATCAAAAGTATTATGGCATTAATCCTTTTCGATTTTAGTTTTTCAGTTTTTATTTACCTAAACGCCACTAAATCTAATGTGTTAAAATATTTTTAAGAATCTCTGCTATTAAAATTAAAATAATTCTTAATACACTCTCGTGCGTACAATTAAAAGCTAATATAAATGTTAACAAAAATAAATATATCGTGTTCTGGTTTTTGCTAATCTCATAAGACTATTTTCAGACGAAATTCAAAATAAGTACAAGATCTTAAATCGAAGTAAACTTAAAGGACTTAAGATTAGAAGTATTTTTGCTTTGGAGCATATTATATATATTTTTTTTTTCAGGTTTATGTTTGCAGTTTTAAGCAAAGGTTCCATAAATGTCAACTACAAGATAATCTCAATAAAAAAAGAAAAGTCGAATTATGTTTTCATTTAAAGGTATATACGTTACCGGCCAAACCCGATTTTACGCCAAACTACATTGACCTAGGCCAAACTAGTTTATCCTAACGCGCATAGGATAAACTACTTTTGTCTAGACCAAACTACTTTATCCTAACACCCATAAGATAAACTACTTTTTCCTAGGCCAAAATAGTTTATCCTAACGCTTATAGGATAAACTAGTTTAGCCTGCTATTCATTGGTTCGAACTAGTTTATCCTAGGCCGATCTAGTTTATCCTAGGCCAATTCAATTTGGCGTAATTTTATTGATCGCAAAGACCGCCCCGCCGCTAACTTTCTAGCTTATCCTAGGCCAATGCAATTTGATGTGCTTTTATTGATCCCAACGACCGCTCCGTCGCCAGCCTTGTGCAAAGTAGTATTGGCGTCACTCCTGTATAATATATTTTAATCAATGGGGGGAGGGATACTGTCCGCCTATCTTCCCCATTTCACCGCCACCGGTAGTTACAAAATATGTTCTCTATGACAAATTTTGTGCTGGAGGACCAAAGAATGGGATAGGAGGTTATCATAAAATTTAGGAGAGAAAGAATTTAGAGGATTGATTAATAATGTACAGAATAATCTCGAAAATCCGCTATCGTCGAGACCGGTACTTCGCTGGGTATTTAAAAATTCCAGATTTCTGAAAGAATATCAAATGTAATTTTGATATTCCTAATGCTGCATTTATTCATAATTAATTAAAAGCCAAGTGATATTTATGTGAGAAAAAAAAATAAATATTTAAAAAAAATCAATAATATAATTTATATTTATTTTTTTCTCACAGCATTATAACTTGGCTTTAAATTAATTATGAATGAATGCAACATTAAGAATGTCAAAAATAAATTTAATATTCTCTCAAAAATTTAGAATTTTTAAAAATCCGGCGAGTCCCGGTTCCAGTTTGGCCTAAAATACATATATTTTTAAGCTACCATTATTCCGCAATTAAAACTCTCTTTAAAAAATAGTACATATACATTTATACGGATGGGGATACAGAACTGGAAAACCTATTAGAAGAATCTGTGTATGACGAAATCCTGTTTAAACCGATTTTTTTTTAATTGGTGCAAATTGGATATGATTGGATCCGTTTGAAAAAATCATAATACATTTGCTAGAGACGACGGACCTACTAAAAAAGAAGTTAACTATAACGAAGTTTTTTTTCTCTGCTCACGTGATTCCAACTTGAAAGGTTTGAAAGGATAAAAATTTTCAGATTTTCAAGTCTCCAAGCAGTGTTAAAAAATTAATGGCATTAGAATTATTCCGATATTTACATACAAATAGAGATTCATTAAAAAATCAATACAGTTTAGAATAGAATTACTAATATGGTTAATCCACATTTTATGGCTTAGAAATTAAATTTTCTTTTAAATTCTATACAGTAAAATATTTTAAGTCAGAATTGCATAGGAAAGAAGAAAAGTCCGTTATAGACAGGTTCTCTTATTAGAAGGTTCATTATCTGTTGTAAATGGATTATATTATTTTTACAAGTACAGTAAACATCCTCTAATCTGGCATCCTACGGTCCGGCATGCTGGATAATCCCGCAAGACTTTCGGAAACACAACTGAATCGAGAAGAAATAAAGGAGTGAGTTGAAGAAGATTTTGATGAACCGACAGTTGAAAATTTGACTGATGAGGGCATCATTCAGAGTGTTATAAACCTAGCAGTTCCCAAAGACTTTGGCTCAGATGAATATGACGTGCACGAGTCAAACAACATCAGTTGAAATAAAGTAGCTAATGCCTCGAATACATTTATCAGGTTTTCTGTGCGCAGCCGTTAGTTCAACCACGCGGAAATTATTAAATCCACATCATAAAAAATAACATCCTAATAAAATGAAGAGAATAGACTACAAGAAAACAAACTGATATCCAAGATTTGTTCAAGATGGCTTCTACGAGTAGGCCAACAGTGCATGTCTTCATTTTATACTCATGTACATACGTTGTACAAAACTTATATTAGTGAGTATTTTTAATATTCTATTCAAGCAGTTTAAAGAATAAAAACATGCTTTAATGGTATTTTCTGATTAATTCTTACTTCTACACGTTTTTCCCAACATTCATCCTGTAATTCGGAATTTTTCGTAATCCGGCATGCTGCAAATCCCTAACGTGCCGGATTAGAGGATGCTAATTGTACTAATATGCTCATTTTACATAGATCAACATATTTTTTTGTTAAACACAGGATTCCGTCATAGGCAGGATATGTTTCTCAGGTTATATCGTACTTTAATTTTATTACCTAAAAATGCATATATTCATCTTAATTTTAATTGTGGAATAATAGCCATTTAAAAATACGTGAAAAAAAATGTTGGGCCAGGCCAAATGTTACTAATATTTTTTTAATGGACAGACGAGAGATCCTTCCGGTTTAAATGGTTTTCATATGAGCTGGATTGGAAATTGGACTGAAAATTTCTGTCTGTGCAGACCTCAAGAAGAATGCAGTCAAGTCCCGACTTAAAGAATTTAGTCCCTGTCCATCACGGTTCGAACCTCTCGAAAACAGTAATCCCTAAACCAAGACCGGACCGAGTGTCGGGGGGGGGGGGGATTGGGCGGGCCAGTAAAGACCTTACATCGAATAACCAAAATACTAGCTCACAAAATTTCATAAATGTTTTACTCTAAACTTCTATTTTATATATTTTTTAAACTAGTTATTAGTAAACTTTGCTCACTTCGATAGATGTGTTTGAGTTGAGCGGAATCGTTTGAAAAATTTTGAATTTGAGCGTGAACTTGATTCATTTTTGAGAAATTGAATTTGCGTTTGAATTGTCCTTGGATAAACTAGATTGACCTAGGATAAACTAGAAGGTTGGCGTCGAAGCGGTCTTTGGGATTAATAAAAGCACGCCAAATTGATTTGGTCTAGGATAAACTAGTTCAGACTAATAAGTAGCAGGCTAAACTAGTTTATCCTATGAGCGTTAGGCCAAACAAGTTTGACCTAGGAAAAACTAGTTTATCCTATGGGCGTCAGGATAAACTAGCTTGGCCTAGGAAAAACTAGTTTAACCTATGGGCGTTAGAATAAACTAGTTTGGCCTAGGCAAAACTAGTTCATCCGATGCGCGATAAGATAAACTAGTTTGGCCTAGGTCAATCTAGTTTGGCCTAAAATTGGGTTTGGTCGGTAACATATATAAATATTATACAGACATACATACAATAAATACAATAAACCCAACTGGAGTGAAAAATTAGCAGGAGCCAGGAATTGAACCCGGGACCACATTATACAAGACTGCTGCTCTGGCTCTGGCTAATTCTTCACTCCAGTTGGGTTTATTGCATTTTATTGTATGTATGTCTGTATAATATTTATATATAAATTTAACTGTTGAAATCAGGCGTTATTTATGTGTGTATGTGTGTTTTAATATATATTGTAGTATGAGTGTTTTATTATATTTTCATTGTTTAAACGTGCAATAAATGAATTATCTATCTATATATATATAAAAGCCGTTCTCTGTGTGTATGTCCTTTATACAAATCTTTAATTTTTGACCGATTTGCACGAAACTCGATGTACATACGTTTTCGAACGTGGAAAAGATCACTGTCTACTTAAAAAAATTATCAGACCACTATTTATCCCTTTTTTCTACCACTTCCATAATTTAACATTTTAGAAATATCTCTTTTTAAATCTTTTTTTAATTCAAACGTTTCTTTCCTGTTGCCAAACCCTAAGAAATGACACAATAATGTGAAAAAAAAATAAGGATAACGCGTGTATTTTGTTTTTATTTGCCAATAAAAATTCAGATTTTCTTGCTATATTTTTGCGTGTTTGATATTAAGTCATTCTAAACAGAAAATTTATATATATATATTTTTTTTTTGTATATAAAATATACTTTAACTGTAAGAGCTGAAAAATAACGTAATACCCCAATTTGAATGTTTTTTTTTTTTTTTTTTTTTTTTTTTTTTTTTTTTTTTTTAATTAAAACATCCATTTTAATACAAACAGTCAAATTTCATAAAAACAATTTAAGAAACAAAAAAAGGGCTAGCTATGACGTCACATTCTATCAAATCTTTTCAACGCGTAATCAAACTCATTGTAAACATATGGCTCCTATATTTTGCTTACTACTTCGATTGTATACTACAGCCATATCTTATAGCTATACGTTATCGCTAACTGTTGTATTGGTTTAGATTCAGTGCTAACATTTTCTGTGATTTATAGCAAAAAGAGAGCGATTATTTACATTTTCAAAAAAAATCTTGACAGATGATATGATTTAAATTTATGGAAAATGACATCATTTCATCTAATCATTGTAGATTTAATTTCAATAAAATTTCAAATTTTCCAAATAAAATTTTAGTAACTACTACCTCATTTGGATGCATTTTTTGCATTTTCCCCCGTATTGTGAAGATATTGTATACTTCTGTTACGCGCGCCAAAGAAAACATGTATTTTAATTTTAAAATTTAAAAAACTTACCACAATGTGTCAAAAGAACATCCTTTTTCTGAATTTAAATTTCGCGAGTTCCAAAATTAAAACTAAAAATGTGAGTTTTTTCATAAACTTCAAGTTAAGGCTGTTCATAAAGTTAAGGCTGTTCTCAAATCCAAAGGAGCTATTTTCTGACATATTTTTTAATTTATTTTTTTTCGGAAACGCATGAAATTAACAGGAGTTCTTATTTAGAAACTATGTAATCGAAAGATAGCTTCCATTTGTTGGTAAAGCTATAAGATATTTCACTTGGTGTTTTGAACTGAATTTCGGACGCGACAGTGCAATAAAGGATAAAAACCGGTCGCCACGCAACAACAATTGCTCATAACTGGATAAGTAATCTATTTATGAAAAAAGGAAAAACTCATTTCAATTCCAAATCGTTTTAATAGCCAGGCCTACAAATTTTAAGCCTTTACGTTTAATGAATCAGAAAATGTGTCAGAAAGTTTCGCGTTGTTGAGCAGGGAACTGGAGAAGCACCTTAAGCATTTGCAGGTTAGTATTTTGTAATCAAGTTGCATGCCAGATAGTCGCTTAAAACATAAGGCATTCTATATTGTTTTAAACAAAGGTGCATGCCATAATAGGTGTCAGGTACACTCATTAAAATAAGAATACCCTAGCACACATCCCCATTACCGAAGATAAACCCGTCAATATACTTAGAGATAAAAATAGTTCTGCATTTTTCATTCAGCTAATAAGACTAATCCTTCATAATTGGGTTCACATGATTATATAACTTTCCCCTATAATTCTATGACTAAGCAACGGAAAACAATATGTTACGCACTAAAATCTTCCCTTAAAAAACCAATAGTGCAAGTCGCATGGAAATCCTTTCCGAGGAATTCAAGTTATATGCACCCGGAACGAAATTCCCATTTGAATTTTATATACTTATCAGATTATTTTGAGTAGTTTGATTTGATATCTGTTAAATTCGTGTTTTATTTTATTTTATTTTTGACGTTTTAATTTCGTTTGCCAATTTAGTTATTGAATATGACGCGAAAGCAAACAAATTCTGAATTATTTACAATGTTTTTGAACAATTGAGTTAATCTTTTGTATTTGGGTTGCAAGCATATTTAAAAAATATGCATACTTAAAAATTATTTTAAAACCCATAAAAAATTCGTAAATTGAAATAAACATTACAAACAAATATCACTGAAAGTACTTTTGTTTACTATAATGCGTTGGAACAATCGAATGTACAATGTTTAGACGTTAAACTGCAATAAAAGGGAAATTTGTTGTGTTAGGTTGTTGCCACCGAAAATATGATACCAGCGTTACTCATAGACATGTCTTTACTTTATACTATTGCATTAAGTGTAAACAGGTTTATCTTTCGTAATCGGGTTACACTCAACTTTAAAAATATCCATGCTTAAAAATTACTTTAAAATCCATTAAAATCAGAAAACTGATGTACAATTTTCAAACAAATTTCATTTGAGAGAACTTTTTTCTATTTGACATTGTAAAAAATGAAATTGTGTGATGTTTAAAAGTTAGAAAAATTGCAGTAAAGGCACATTTTCTAGGTTACAATTTATGGGGCGCAATTTATGGGCACTGACATAGTGTTTTTACTTTATAATGTAGATAATACCATACAAACGAGAATTTCACTAAGTGCTGCGCTATTTGGAGGAATTTCTTTTTTTCGTATTGTCAGGAAAATCACATATTTTTCTCTTATACCCACCAAAGTAAACTTGCATTCTGTTATTAAAGCTCAGGGATTTTACTATGGTTGCAAGACAATAACGCCATTTTTTTGTTGTTGTTGTCTTTATAACGATTTGTGGATGGCAATGCACAAATTTCAGTTATTGTGATTGCCGTATTATTTCGTTTCAATTTATTTTACCTGGAAGGCTTCTTATAATTGACACGGGCGAAGCCGGGTAGTTCTGCTAGTTTAATATAAATTTAAATAAGTTATTGAAATTAATCTTTTGTAGCTGAAATTAATATAAATGTAAAATTTATGCTGCAGGTATCATAAAACATTATTTTACATTATTCTAACGAGATGATAAATCCGTTCTCCCGGGTTACAGAATATAAGTTTTTAGAATACAGGCCCCCATTTATATTATTTGTGATGTTAACATTCTAACAAATGCAAGTATAAACAAGTTGGAAATTATATGTCAAACGTGGCTAATGTGGTATATTCGGGCTATAACTAATTTTGTAAATATTTTTTGCACCTATTTTTCTGAATGTATATTTTAGTGCACTTCATAAGTGCATATCAATTTTATTCTGTTCTAAAGATTGCTACATAATTAAAATGCACTTGAAATATTTTTCCCATAGGCCGTAATGTAACAGAAAAATTTGACTGTCCCTGTAATTAAACGATACATCCGAATTTCATAAAATTTGAAATAATCCGAAAAAAATTTGCAAAAATTATATATTTAAAATTTTAGACCATTTGGTTGGGGAGGTTTGCTAAGTTATATGCAGACGGACAGACAGACAGGCGGACCGAACTATGACTATAGGTGCTACATATTTATATAATTACGGACGCGCCGATTAAGTCTTAATTACGTCTACTAATAACCATATCAAGTAATACATATTCCATGGATAGAATTCTCGTGTATGATGAGATGTGGCTATCATGGAAATTGTAAAAATCACATTATAGCAGGGCCATCTGTCAAAATGAACAAAGACAAAACTGAAACAACATATATTTTTATAAATACCTTGTATATTAAAGTTGAAGAAAAACCATGTCATTTAATCCGAGATATAGTTTGCATGGAAGTTGTTAAAATAACAGCACAGCAGCGCCACCTCTTCAGACTGATAGGCCCAAATCTAATAGATCAGTTTCAACTGACGTCACACTCTAGCAACTAACTTAACAATCTCGTAAATGTTTTTTAGTTTGCCTCCCAATTTTACCGGGTTTCTCCACTTCCATTGGTTGAGCGCTAAAAGATCGGTGATTTTGATTGGTTGGAAAAAAATGGAGGGCATGTGGTCATGTGGTTGAAACTCATCTATTAGTACCGACTTGATCATAGTCTAATTGAATAACATATTTTTATAAAGTTCATCCCATACATGCCGAGATATGGATATTATGAAAATATTTGAAAACGCACCTCAGAAGCCCCAATTGTTGGAATACATACATCGAATTCATTATGTATCTACTTAGTTCTAGATCTAACTGAGATAATAAGTTAGACGACATTCCGTTCCATAGATGGAGAGATATAGCAATGAAAGAAATCGTGGAAAACACAGAATAATAGCGTCAACTATTGAGCGATATATACACTAAAATGTAATCAGTATCTATTTGTATCAAGATCTGAGAAAATATCCAGTTTTATAAATTTCCGTATATTAGTTATTGAAATATACCTAGATATCGCGTGAAATCCGTGTTAGTTATAGTCTGAGGCAAACTTCAGATTTCAGAGAACTATATTTAATCTGAGATCTACCCAATTCTTCAATTTACTCAGTTTCTTTTATACACATAAACCTTAGTAAAATAATCTTATCAAAATTTGTTTTACTTCAGTGAATCAGAGCTTACATCTTTTCTTATTATGAATTCTATTTCCGGTACAGCTGTTACCCTTAGGTTATTTCTTTTTATGCATTAGATTTTCTTTTAAAGGGACGTATTTTGCAAATATTCTGTTGAAATATTTCTCTGTAAATGGGCTATTATTTTTAAAACTAAATATAGATTATTTTTATTTTTAGACTCTCTGGGATAACTGAAAAAAATTGTTCAAGCAAAAAAAAAATGGTTCTAAAAATAGCTCAAAGTAATTTTGTGATATATAAAACATCATGAAGAATGATATAGAATGGTGATGCAATATATCATATAGAATGATGTGAAATATAAAACAAATTATTTGTTTTATATTCAATATCTTTTTGTTTTATTTCTTTGAACATTTTATTTAGAATTTTTAGAATAAAATACTTCAAATATATTTTACATCATTGAAAATAAATAAAACTATATTAGGTTTAAAAAAAATCTTCACAAAGTGCTATAGCTACTGGAAGCACTTGATTTTGAAGATTTTTCTGCCAAAGACAGCTGTTGTCGTCAAGCCTAAGAAAATATGTAATGTGCTGCTTTTTGTAAGATTTTTATAGAAATATTTTCTATAAATGGGTCATTTTTTGTAAGACGGTTTATCTTCATAACCATTTTTATTTTTAAGCATTCCTTCCTATTTGTAATTGCACAAAAATGACTTTATACTAAATTAAAATGTTTTCATAGTTATAAGAAAAATTTAAAAAATAACAACAATTTGTAAAATAAGATGTAGTGTAATTTTCTTTATATGACATTTTAATGTTAGAATAGTCTAAAACTAACAAGATTTTAAATACTGCAATAATAGCACTGTTAAGTGGATGTTACAGAACATTGATTTCACAAATGGTGACAAAGATTACAGTGATACAATGATCAGAACACAAATTATTCAGTTAGTCACAAAAGGACAATCAAATGACTTTCAATTGCCTTTGTCTATGTGAAGTGGCTATGCGCCAAATGTACTAAACGTTGGATACTGGGATGAAGTTTTTTAATTTTTCCAAAAATTCAAACTGTACGCTATATTTTGACAATTAAAGTATGAGTTGATGATGTGGCAGTAGCAATTAAAAGAAAAATGTTTTTAATAAAACTGATATTTTTTTTTTTTTTTTTTTTTTTTTTTTTAATCTTAGAAGATGGACAGGTCATTTTTTAACAAATGAAACTAGATGGTCCGGTGGCGAATATATAATGTGTATAAAACAAAACTCTGATGATGTATCCATTTGGTTTGAAAAGCGCGATATTTCTTGGCAAAATAAGGCATGCATAAAGAAAATGGCATCTCCAACCACAATAAAACGAAAGCTGGAAAGTAAATTTACATAATTTACAAAAAGTGAATTTCGCATAATTTAATGGAAATGAGCCATCATATTAGCGAGAAATAACTTTCCTGTTTCAGAAATATGTGGGGCGAGTTGTGTTGCACCAATTCTGACAAAAATTGTCTTACAGATAATGCAATTAATGCACTGGACTTTTATTAAATAAAAAAATAATTACCAAAATTTACCAATATATGACGCTGTAAGGCGAATGATATTTTTTAGAATAGCGTATATTAAACAATTGAAACAGCGTTTTCGTTACAGATGCACGGATGATTTTCCTATATTTATTTTCATTTTTATACAGCATAACTTCATCACTTGTCGGGTATCACGCTGTAAGACCTTAGATTACGTGGTTTTCTCAAGAATACTGTCTACCATAGAATACCTAAGTCTCTACCAGATCAGAAGAACAGCCTTGTGTACCACGATCTGGATATTACGGAGGACTCTTTACGTTCACTGTTGAAACAACTGGACGTAATGAGTTTCGTATGGTTACGTATGGCTTATGATGGTATGAGAATTTTATGATAGGAGAACGTATGGTTTTTGATGGCGGTTAGATAACAATGATGGGGAACAATATGTTGATCGATTTTAATGCTGAATCTTTAACTTTTAGTGGAAAAGCATATTATATATGTACTATATGTGTGTTACAGTGATGAAGATACATATTTCTACTTACAAAAATTAACACATGACAAACGCATTGCTTGAATTATTTGTGTTAAAATTTTATCTTATTTGGAGCAGGGGAACGCTCCCCAGACCTGACTGTAAAATAAAACCTTCTTCTCGCTGACCCTGTATTTTAAAATAAATTTTATTTTTGCCTTTTTAAAAATATACAAGTGTACTATCGACACAATGCTAATTCAATACATGATTTACACATGAAGAATTTAATATGATTAATTACATTTTTGAAGTTCAGCTTGCATAAAGTAATTAAATAAGAAATCTCGCTGCTTGGCGAACTATAAATCATTCTCGTTTATTAAAAATTATATTCTCTTAACATTATTTTTACTATGTAATTTAATTAAATTTTCTGAAAGCATATTACTTCCTTTCGATGCATTTTCTGTGCTGCATTATATATATAAAAAAAGAAATATTCAATAATAAGGAACTTTCAAGAAATAAGCCAAATCAATTTTTCTTAAGTAAAACAAAAAATATAGTATCATGTCATTGGTATCAACTGTTTGTTTCTTGGTGTATTAAATTAGCTTGCTGATTTTAAACACATAAACAGTCAATCGAAATGTATACCAAATATTAAAAATAACCGATCCAAAATTGTTCGGAATAAGTATAAAATGTATATAAAAACAATTTTATTGTACACGTTCTAATTGTAGTCATTGGCGACTGCAACATTTTAAACCAGAAAAATAGTCAGTACATAAAGAAATCGAAAAATAAATTTAAGACTCCAAAATCAAGTCTTTCGTGTTTGCAGAATCAAAAGGGGAATCCCAATTAGAACAAGAATAGGTATAGTTTAAAAATATAATATTTTTCATTTTAGGAATATTTCTGAGATTACCTATTTCATAAAAGGATGATTATTATAGAAATAAATTAAGAAAGAATTATGTGTACAGTTGTTATGTATGCATGAAAATTTTGATGCTTTCATATTTTTCAAATTTTTCACGTTATTCAAATTTCCATGTCTTTCATTTTTTTATGTTCTTATGTGAAAACATGTTTTCATGTTTCTCATGTTTTCATGTTCATGTTTCATGGTTTCATGGCTACATGTTTTTCATGCTACTATATTTTACATATTTTTTTATGTTCTTCAAGTTCATATTTTAATGTGCAAACATGTATTAATATTTTTCATGTTTTTCATGTTCAGGTAAGAGACGTTTAAAAATTTATTCGATCAAATACATTATATCGTCTAATCAAATTTTAGATGATTTGATGATCTAAATAAAATAGTTTGTTAGGTGTCGTGACAAACCAATCTCTATGTTGAAAATGTGAGCAACAAATGACGTTAGTCTCTTATAATTCTAAATGAAATGTACCAGAGACTTTTAACTTTATTTCCAAACATTTCTGCAAAATGTTTTATAAAGTTTTTCTTCTTTGAATCTAAACTTTTCATATATCCTTTCTTCAAATGTAATACAGCGTATAATGTAAGAAACATATGCCTGAAAACTTGTTTACGTAAACATACACTACAGTAAAACCTTCGGATATTGGACACATCGGGACATCAGAATGTGTGAGCTATTTGGAGGTAAAATTATACAAATACATAAATATACACGCTCCAAAATATCCATAAATTGAAGATTTTATTACTTTGCAGTTGTTTCTACAAAACACGGAAATTTCTGCATTGATATGCCCATTTCTCCCTAAAATACCGAAAATAATCTACAACGTAAAAATTATCTGTAAATCTCCAACTAATGCGATATTTTCGTCTGATCGGAAGGGTATTTTGGCTTTATAGCATTAAAACAGCTTAAAACACAAAAAAATCGCCAACCGAAGTGTGCAATTTCCTGTAACTCTCCAGTCAAATGATAAAACTTTCTTCAAATAACAGAAATATCTCCCTTTTTTTTCAAGTTTTGATAGTGTAAAGAATTTTAAAAATCTCCATTAATAAGGTTCTACTGTATGTAAATAAGGTGAATTAATGTATAATACACAAAAATGCCCTTTATTGAAACAGCAGGTACAAAACTGAAATTAAGTACTAAATAAAATCAATTTTCATTTATTATGTTTTATTTATTTCTGTGTGCAATTTCTTTTCATAATGTTTTATATTCTTGATATCAAAAGGAATCCTCAAATATTTCCACAAAATATTTTCGGTAGAAAAATCGAGATTAAAAAAAAAAAAAAAAAATTAAACTTTTCTTTTATTAATTTTGCTTTTTTTAATCATATTAAATAGAATAATGGGATTATTTCTTTACTTAAGTACAGTGAGCAATGCATTTTATGTAACTTAAAAAAATTAATCAGATAGTATAATAGGATATTATTTTAATAGAAATTCGCCGAATTTTTTTATTATCTTTCACCAGTCTTACTTTTCTAAACTTGTAAAAAATAAGAAATTTAAGGTCCTTATAATGGATTATATTGAAGAAATCAAATTATTTTTTTTCTTTTTTGAAGAAGAATAAAAAAGCTATTTTATTGCATTTTGACAATAACTGAATTTTAATAAGATTTATTTATTAAAATAGAAATCTAGTTTTTATTGAATTACAATTAAATTTATACTATATTTATAGCGCGATATTAAAGGATAGTGTGGAATTTTTTCGTAAATGTGGTAATTTATTGCATTTTTTCAAAATATTTTTAGATTATTAAAAAATAAGCTATAGGGCTGCGTTTTCATAATTACCATTTTTAAATCCATGTTTAAGTTTCTGAATAATTTGAAATTTTTTTTAACTTTTTTTTTTTAATTTCACCAAATTTTTGATTATCAGTATTTAATAAAGTTGTTACTTTTTTAAGGGGTCTCTGGACTCTTAGAATTGAAAAAAAAAAAAAAGAAAAAAAAAGAAAAAAGAAAAAAACATTTTCAATATTTAATATCCTAATGTATATGAAATTTTTATAATTTAAAAACTCAATTTTAATTGGGATGGAAGATATAAGTATATTATTTCATTTTATGTATTTAAAAAAATTGCAAGCTGCAAAATTAGCTTTTATAGGGTCAAACTTTCAAACATTTGTAGTGCAGAAAATTAGTATCACAGCATTATTATCAAACCCTTTTTGCAACTGGAATGAAATTTTTTGTACCTAATTATACTTCAGATTGTAAAAATTACGCTGAACCTAAATAAATTTGTATTTAAAGCATTTTTTAAATTTTTAATACAAAGTTGTATTTAGCTAATACGAAATTTGGAAAATTTCAACAGTACACACAGTGTACACCTAAAAAAATATTGTTTTTATCAATAAAAATAATACTTTAGATTCAGTTTATAGAGACTAACATGAAACATATGGTTTGAAAATTTCATTAAAAAATATTCAGAAGTTTTTGAGATAGCCAGCGCGTTATGCCCAAAAACGTCATTTGAAGAAAAATGATTTAAAAATTTCGGAAATGTGGCTTCAGTTATTGCCCGGGTATAATTCTAAAAGCCATAATTTCTGTTCTAAAGGGAATTTCAAGGAAAGAATTATAACAAAATGTTTAGAAAAGTTAGGAGTTTAAAATCTAAAAAAAATAAAAAATAAAAATTTCGAAAATTTTGAAACTTCGAGAATCTTGAGACCCCTTAAGTTACCAGTACAGTAACTTATATGTTAGTAAATTTAAGTATTTAAATGAAATTTAAAATGTGTCATGGGTTTGAAAGGAAAAAAAAATGCTTATGCACTAAAAACGATCAAAATTAAACACTTGTGAATTACAGAAACTGGCTTTGAGGTAGTTCATTGCTGTATTCAATGGATTTTTAAATAATCATGTAGTAAATAATATTTGATGAAGCTTTCTATAATTGGCATTTCTCCTAAAATACACACTTTAGATAGCAACAGTCGAAGATTTTATGCCATAACTTATCTCCATTTTTCAGTTTATTTATATATTTTTATTTCTACATAAAATTTACGATTTTTAACACTTTCTAGCATAGCTAAAAAGTTTTTATAAATTCACTTTGTCTGTTTGTCTGTTCGCGCTCTAACTCTTGTACATATACGTGGATTGCCATGCTATTTTTATATGCTACTAGCAGCCTTCGCCCGCTACGCTGGTCGATTTCTCCAAACGAAATATATCGGTGTATTTGATTTTGTGTTTTATAGCAATATATACGTTTATCTCCAATTATCTTCGCATTGCTGAAAATAATATGAACGACATTACGGTTTTATATCTTCTAATGTCTGAGACAAAATTTGTACTGCTAGGAAGCAAATCTTTTACTTAACTATTTAAAATTGAGTATGGAAAATAACAATATGTAGCTTGTTAAAATCATCCCTGAAAATTTAAAAATGGAAATCTAATGAAAATCCGTTCAGTACACGGAAAAATCTATTTTGTTAAAAAAGCTAAATTTTGGTTAATATAGCGCCAACCAAATATTTTGGTTAGTATGACCAAATTTTGATTAGACTAACCAAATGAATTGTTGAATTAAGAAAATCATTTGGTTAATCTAATCAAAATTTATTCCTTCTAACCAAAATATTTGGTTGGAGCTATATTAACCAAAATTTAGTTGTTGTAACAAAGCAGTTTATTCCGTGTATAACCTTCTAATAAATATAATTTTCATAATCGGGTTCACCAGATTATAAAATATTCACATATAATTCTATAGCAAAACTATGTAGAACAATGTGTAATATACTAAAACCTTTCCTGAAAAATTATCTAACAACCAGTGCTAATTCCATTGAACTCAACTCAGCAGAGCCTCTTGAAAAGGCTAATCATACAAAATAGGGTTCGCTGATTAAAGAACTTTCGCACATCTATACTAATATATTAAAGAAATAAAAATTGTTTGTTTGTGTGTTTGATCGAGGTAATCTCTGGAACTACCAAACCGATTTCAACAGTAATTGTATCAAAATGATTGTGTGGACCCCATTCGAACATAG